>VFIW01000019.1:0-602842 GCA_006386115.1 Globisporangium splendens | reverse complement strand
GCTAGCAATATGCGGCAGGAAGAGATTGAGTGCTTGCTCCGTCAATGTTCGACCAATCCATCGCCCGAGGAAGGCCATCCACGCAGCTTGTGCTCGCTTGCAACTCCAGACTATGTGTGAGATAGTTTCTTTTGTCTCCCCACATCCGGCATTGCTTGGACACGCCGAAGACTCGATCCTTCCCGGATGGAACAGGTTGAGCTGCATCGTAGAAATCCGGTATGTCGTCCACATCTGATACGGTGTAAGACATCCTCGTTGCTTCCATAGATCTGCTGGTAGCCGATACTGCACATGACTGTACCACTGATCCGTTTTCGCGACTTCGTTGAGCTTGTCTACGAGTACTCCGAGACCTTGATACAACTTGCTGTGCAGCCTCCGTGTTCTTGCTCGGTCAATTGTCTTCTGGATGCTGTTTGGGGGAGTATGTTCATGCACCAGCCACGGACAGTGCGTCGTGAGCGGGTGAGGTTTGAATGTCCACCCTACAGTTTTTATTTCTTCTTCGATCATTGCAACGTCTTGTTGGCAAGTAGCATCCCCGGTCCAGTCGGTCACTGTCCAAAGAACTCCATTTGCTTGCCGTTGCATCTGAATGTAGTCCGTGTGGCTCCTCTCCGACCCTGGCATCGCGATGATGGTTCCCATGCCGTTGCTGATCCACTTGTACTCTCGTTTTGTGGGTTTCCTGCTCCACGGCTCCTGCTGACTGATTAGCTGGTTGCCTGCATCGATTTCTATCTCCGGTGAGCATAGAATGATGCTGGTTACGAGTTTTCGCAAGGTGGTCATTCGTTTGAACGTGAGAGTCGCCGTCATGGTTGGTATCCGCACGGAGAACACTCGCTCTTCTTCCCGTCTCACGTTGAAGCTGGTCAAATTGCATTCCTTCAGGAAAGGAACCTTTTTGACTGTATACTGCTCGCCTTGACTGTCGATTATCCAGGGGTTGTCGTTCCACTGAAAGGATGGCCAGAACACTCGAGTCTCTTCCGATAGTTGATGAATCGTCTGCTCAGATATTCTCCCAAAGTACACACCTACGCGTCCGTCTGATCTCCACTCAAGGTCCAGGGTCGGTAGCAAGGATTCCATTTGCCGCATCAGATCGTCTTTCCACGCGGGATTGCGTCTCTCTGCAACCGCCAAGTCTTCACAGAGATACTCCCACCCGAGTCTGTGGATATTGTTCGTCTGGTACAGCCTTGTCTGTGCGTGCTGGCTTCGCTCCTTGGGTGAGATCGCGCAGCATCCCCAGTGTTGACTTTTGTCCTGATGAACCTGTTCATGCCAAGCTTCTGTATACCTGTCTCGCGCTCGCTGTAGCCACCGAGTTGTCCGTCGCATCGCTTGTCGCTTTATTGCCAGAGGTATTGAATAGAGACCAATACCTCCTTCCTTGACCGGCAGGTAGAGCAGGGAAGGACTCACCTTGTGCCGAGTGTCGATTTCCACAAAAATTGCTTTTGTAGATTCACTAGCTGGTCCACGATCTTCGCTGGGGGCTTGATGTAGCTGGCAGTGAACAGAATCGACGGTAGCAAGACTGAATTCAGTAGAAGTACTCTCCCCACCACACTGTTGGAGACTTTGGCTGCGATGATCAATCTGGTTCGGAGATTTTGCAGGCGGTCCTCCCAATTAGCCTGCATGATGTTCTCGGTTCCTATTTGGATGCCAAGGTACCTCACCGTCTCTCCATGCTTCAGGATTGGAATGCCGCATCTTTGTTCTTGGACTACTGCTGTGTTGAGACTGATATAGCTGCTTTTCGTTGGTTGCACGTGCAGCCCTTCTCTGGGTGAGCAGCATCAGGCTGAGGCGGTGTCTGGCCCATCATGCCTCTTTTTATTTCTTCAACGCGATGGGGATCCCAACCAGAACATGCGGAATTCGTACCGCCACCATCAGGAGGCTGTTCAGGAGGAGGCTCCGTCATTGGTCGAAACTCCGAAAACAGCTGGTTACTGAGGATGGGACGCTGGCTCTTGATTGGTTCTTGCTTGAGTCTTGGGGCACAACATGACCCCTATCTGGAAGGGATTCGTGTGACCAAATCCGGAGCAGAACCCCATCTTATTTCGACCTTCGTTGACGACTCTGCTGTCTTTTTGAAACAAGGGAAACAGCTGCCTCGGCTGATGCAGCTGCTGACCGAGTTTGGCCAGCAATCAGGTCTGCACGTGCAACCAACGAAAAGCAGCGACATCTGTCTCAACACAGCAGTAGTCCAAGAACAAAGATGCGGCATTCCAATCCTGAAGCATGGAGAGACGGTGAGGTACCTTGGCATCCAAATAGGAACCGGGAACATCACGCAAGCTAATTGGGAGGACCGCCTGCAAAAGCTCCGAACAAGACTGATCATCGCGACCAAAGTCTCCAACAGTGTGGTGGGGAGAGTGCTTCTACTGAATTCGGTCTTGCTGCCATCGATTCTGTTCACTGCCGGCTATATCAAGCCCCCCAGCGAAGGTCGTGGACCAGCTAGTGAATCTACAAAAGCAATTTTTGTGGAAATCGACACTCGGCACAAGGTGAGTCCTTCCCTGCTCTACCTGCCGGTCAAGGAAGGAGGTATTGGTCTCTATTCAATACCTCTGGCAATAAAGCGACAAGCGATGCGGCGGACAACTCGGTGGCTACAGCGAGTGCGAGACAGGTATACAGAAGCTTGGCATGAACAGGTTCATCAGGACAAAAGTCAAAACTGGGGATGCTGCGCGATCTCACCCAAGGAGCGAAGCCAGCACGCACAGACAAGGCTGTACCAGACGAACAATATCCACAGACTCGGGTGGGAGTATCTCGGTGAAGACCTGGTGGCTGCAGAGGGACGCAATCCCGCGTGGAAAGACGATCTAAAGCGGCAGATGGAATCCTTGCTACCGACCGTGGACCTCGAGTGGAGATCAGACGGACGTGTAGGTGTGTGCTTTGGGAGAAAACCTGAGCAGACGATACATCAGCTATCGGAAGAGACTCGAGCGTTCTGGCCATCCTTCCAGTGGAACGACAACCCCTGGATAATCGACAGCCAAGGCGAGCAGTACACGGTCAAAACGGTTTCTTTCCTGAAGGAATGCAATTTGGCCAGCTTCAACGTGAAAAGGGAAGAAGAGCGAGTGTTCTCCGTGCGGCTACCAACCATGACGGCGACTCTCACGTCCAAACGAAGGGCCGTCCTGCGAAAACTCGTAACCAGCATCATTCTATGCTCACCGGAGATAGAAATCGATGCAGGCAACCAGCTAATCAGTCACCAGGAGCCGTGGAGCAGGAAACCCACAAAACGAGAGTACAAGTGGATCAGCAACGGCATGGGAACCATCATCGCGATGCCAGTATCGGAGAGGAGCCACACGGACTACATTCAGATGCAACGGCAAGCAAATGGAGTTCTCTGGACAGTGACCGACTGGACCGGGGATGCTACTTGCCAACAAGACGTTGCAATGATCGAAGAAGAAATAAAAACTGTAGGGTGGACATTCAAACCGCACCCGTTCACGACGCATTGTCCGTGGCTGGTGCATGAACGTACTCCCCCAAACAGCATCCAGAAGACAATTGACCGAGCGCGAACACGGAGGCTGCACAGCAAGCTGTATCAAGGTCTCGGAGTACTCGTAGACAAGCTCAACGAAGTCGCGAAAACCGATCGGTGGTACAGTCATGTGCAGTACCGACTCCCAGCAGATCTATGGAAACAACGAGGATGTCTTACACCGTATCAGATGTGGACGACATACCGGATTTCTGCGATGCAGCTCAACCTGTTCCATCCGGGAAGGATCGAGTCTTCGGCGTGTCCAAGCAATGCCGGATGTGGGGAAACAAAAGAAACTATCTCACACATAGTCTGGAGTTGCAAGCGAGCACAAGCTGCGTGGATGGCCTTCCTCGGGCGATGGATTGGTCGAACATTGACGGAGCAAGCACTCAATCTCTTCCTGCCTCATATTGCTAGCCGCACAGCCCCGCCAGGTCAACGATCTTTGCTCCGGGAATTGGAAAAGAGCTTCGGGTTCATTACTCCGGAACACTCGACAGCACTACAGAAACTCTGGTTTATCGTCACATCAAGCATCCCAGTACTGCTATGGAGAACGAGAGTGGAAATAGTGCATGAACAGCAACACGTCACTATCGAAGAAAGCACCAAGCGTGTGTGGACAGCGTGTGTGGACAGCGTGTGTGATGCAAGTGCGAGCTGTGGCTCATCGGATGAGAACGCTCAAAGGAGAAAAGATCAATGCAACTTGCCTGAGCCAACTGCTCAGCGTACTGGAGAGACAAGACTTGTCGCGCCAACTGGAAGCATGGGCGACGGCGCGTTTGTATTTCGATGGAGGTGCACGCGGCAACCCAGGTCCAGGAGGCAGTGGATGGGCACTCATCCTCCTGAATGAACGCACCAATCGATGGGAACTCAAAGCATGCGGCTATGCGTACATGGGACCAGAAGTCACGAACAACCGGTGCGAATACAGCGCGCTGAAAGATGGCCTGGCATACAGTGCACACTACCTACAGCACTATGAAGTCAAGTTGGAAGTCTTCGGAGATAGCCAAATGATTATCGCATCCCAGAACGGGTTCTCCTCAATACGCCAGACCGAGTTGCAGCCACTAGCAGTTCGGGTAAATCAAACCATCGTCAACTTTGCGTGGATCTCCTGGAATCACACAAAACGAGAACAAAACAAAATGGCCGATCTTCTCGCCAACATGGCAATGAACTCCAAGAGTGCGAAGATACTCACCGATGAATCGCGGGGGAACGATCAAATTCTTATGTCCCAAGTCGCAGTTCTACTCGACAATGATATTGGTGCCACACCGTCAAAACTTAGAAACACCTCACTGTCAGCAGTGTTAATGAGACTCCGGAATTCTTAAACTGTATGTAGATCATAAGTTAAATAGAATTACCTTCTCTCTCTCTCTCTGCTCACCCAGAGAGAATTCTCCAATATTCCAAGTCAAGCACAAGCGGTCCAGTTCCAGCCTCAGCGGTCCAGTTTGGGCCGGCCCATCCCAGGGAGAGAATCCCTCCTTCTTGGAGGCCCTGGTGTGGTGAGGAATGGAATGCACGACCAATTTGAGCACGACTATTGACCCGCTGTATGTGACCAATCGTCACACAGCACAACGAACCGGCAACGTCGCTAACAAGCGACGCAGCACAAGACCCCCCGCTGTTTGCGGCCACCACACCGCGCAGCACAAGACCCCCGCTGTTTGCGACCACCACACCGCACAGCACAAGCCCCCCGCTGTCTGCGGCCACCACACCGCGCAGCACAAGACCCCCGCTGTTTGCGGCCACCACACCGCGCAGCTCAAGACCCCCGTGACAAAGCCAACCGGCTCTGCCGCACCAAGACCCCTCGCAATGAAACCCACAAGTGACGATGCGCCCACACGAAGAAAATAAATGACATAAAAACTAGAAATCACGAAAACCCCGGACGCAAGTGTGAGAATGCTTGTGTTACGGCAGGATATGATAGCTGAGAACCTACCAATTCTCTTCCCCGGGAAATCTTAAACTTTATGTTCAATAGATTTCTTATCATCTCATCTGCTCACCCAGAGAACAACACTCGGACTGATGCCGCGGTGCGTGAAGCGCGTCATCGTGCATGGGTTCAGCGATTGACCAAGATCGCTACACGTCCATGGAAGACTAAACCCGATGATGACCTACGCAAGATGGTGCCGGCCGAAGAAGAAGCGTTGAATGCCTGGATTATGGGTGCTCTCGTCTTAGACGCGCCTCCTGCATTCCTCGCTTATACCCACACTTTCCTCCAACGCATGGCCTATGTCAAATTCTTTGAAGACTGCCTCGAAGGCACAGTCGTTGCTGTGGTCCCTCCGCGCATCTTGATGCCTGAACACATCGCGGAAAAGACAATTCTTATGCAATTGCTTGCATCCGAGCCAGCCGGCTCTGCAGGTTATAAGAATCTGTGCGAGTGGATTCAGAATGTCAAGCGTTTGTACTACACTGCGGCGACTCGGCGATTGACCTTCATTGCCAAGGAGCGGTCCATCGCAACGAAGTGGCATCGACGAGAAATTAAACTTCGCAACGAAAAAACTCGTTCTCCTGAGCACCGCCAAGCTTGAGGAAGAAGATGATCGATGCGATATCGACAATGTTATCCCCCGCCAAACGGATGCACTACAATATCAAGTCCGTGTTGTAGCTCCTGGCTTAGGCAATGACATTGTCGGCCAACTGATAGCATTGAGCACCGAATGTGAAGTCGTGTCCATTGCGCGCGCGCCGCGAGCACGGGATGGCGCATACGACTCTAATTTCTGGGTCGTTATCTTCAATTCCGAGGAATGTCCCCCTCAGCTCAAAGATGTCACCCACATCTCTGCTCAAGGGTTTTCGATCTTCGTTCATCATCATCAACGGTACAGCCGAATCCCTTGCTTTCAGTGCTTCGACCCCTCGCACCCAAAAAGCAAGTGTACTCGAGCTCCTGGAGATCGTCAGATGCAATTTCGTCGCGACTTCGAACCAGAAATCAAGCAAGCCAAGGAAATGTCGAAATTTGAGCTACAGCACATGTCTCTTGAAGTCCGACAAAAGTACATTGGCAATCTCTCCAATAGTTTGGGCAAAGTCATGGCCAACCTGAAGAGCAAGGCAACTGAGAAAGCGCTGCTCTCTGAGATGCTCCAACCTACTGACTCGAATAGCAGCACCGGCACTGCAGCAGTGGCAGCAGTGGTCAATTCTGCAACAGACGCTCAATCGGTTACGCCGTCGGAGGCAGAATGGTTCGATCCAGCCAACCTCAAGAAACCGAAGGGGGCGATGAAATCCACGATTTCAACCTCAGCGACCACACCAGTGAAGAGTTCACCGGCGTCGAAAGGGCAACCCCATCCAGCTTCTGACGCGGCATCAGCTGGTAGACGAGCGCCAAAAGGCGGAATCTTAAAGGCTGCTCCAAAGCTGACTTCTGTTGTTGGCACATCTCCTGGAACAGTAGCCAGCTCTGGTAGCATTGGTACCGGGTCTCCAGAGACAAGTGTCAAGGCTTCTAACGGTCAGAGCAACCGCAAGGCTCTCCAGGCTCGAAAGAAGCGCGAACTTGAACTTGAGTCCATTCTGGCTGGGAATCTTTCTTCAGCTGATTCTGTGCTTGATGGAGTACAAGCAAACTCCACTCAAGCGAAGCAAAAGGTTGCTATCGACGCCCGCTTAAGCGCTGCTCAGGCAACATTAGACATTGCTAAGGAGCATCTGTCCAAAGCGTGTTCCGCGCACACCGCAGCTGCTGCAGCGGCTGCGACTGCAAAACGTAAATTCCATGACGTTTCAGCCAAAGCGCACAGTTTTGCTCTCGATCGAGACGAACACAAGGAGGCAGACACCAGTGGTCGTGATGAGGAATCTTCATCTGCGAATCGTGAAGCTGGACATTTCCAACGCCAGATTGAATTGCTTGATTTGCAGCAACGTGTGACAGCAAAAGAAGCAGCAGCCGCATCTCTGATCCTCCAGGAGGCCAAGAACGCCAAAAATCGAGCGAAAAGGCAACTCGATTTACTCAAGAAGCGAGCCAAAGCTAAGAATTTGGGTCCCAAGGATGGCGATCAGCATGCTGGGAACAAGGCTTCTACGACAGCTGCTTCAGGATCATCTCCCGCGGAGAATACCGAAAGCCAAGGAGATCAAGACCTTGCTTATACGAAACTCAGGGAGTTTGTCAAAGCTCATGTCGTCCACGAGCACAGTCCCACTGCGCAGACTCAAGACGAGGAGCAATCAAGAACGAGCCAGCCCGGCTCGAAGTCATTTCCCTCAGCGTCTAGAGATAATGGATCGGCAAACCAGCAACCATCATCGGAGCCATCAGCTGATACCACCTCTGGGTGCTCTGAAGATCCCTCGCACTTCGATGTCACGATGTCCTTGGCGGATTCCACGTCGATGGATTCCACGATGCACTTGCAAGATCTGACGGGAGGTGCTGTGACCCCGCCAAATGGTCAAGCCGCTCTCCCTCTGCCAGCAGAGGTGACTAAAGCCTTTCACCAGGAAATGCGCAGTCAAAATGGTACCGAGGACGCAGGCAATGGTCCTCCCTCGATGAACCAGCCAACTCCAGGTAGCGCTGACCAAGATTTTGGACACATTGACTCAACTGAATCTCGAGATGCAGACCCAACGAGTGTCTTTGGCTCCGGGCCAGAAATCAATGCGGCGATGGGTAGTGGACTAGGTACAGGGTCGACGGATGATGAACATCGATTCCAGGAACCGGAGCGAGAACCAGACTCCCACACTCATACGTTAAATCGGCCACGGGCACGAAAGATCCCAGAACTTGCGTCCTCAGTTTTAAAAGCAGCGGCTTCAACGACACCAGGTCAATCCGAGGCCAGTCAAGAGTCAACCTTTTCCAACGACAGTGAAAGCAGCGAATTTGAGACGCCTCCGTCCTCACCGTCTCACTCTGTCCAGGACGATGGGCAAGTACGCAAGTCTCTGGTTGGACGATTGGTTGGATCGAAAGAGGAGCTCGAACAATTGACGGCTGCTGAACAAGCCCTTCGAAGACAGCATTTTCGTGCAAACAACAAAGCCATGCACGACTGGACCACGGCGACTCGACAAAATCGAAGATTCAGCTTGCCTTCAGTTGATCCAAGCGACGTCTCCAAATTGATTGGATGGATTCCCAGTCACGTGGATGCTCTAAGTGCGCTCATTTGTGCACTGCCTTTTCCACTGGAGGTCTTGCGCATGTTCCCAGTGAAAAAGCTTCTTGACTTTGGGCACAGCATAAACAGTCAAGCTCAACGCGCATTAATCCGGCATCACTCAGCTGACGGTGCAGTTAGCGCGCAAGTGCGAGCCTTTTGTAAGAAATGGGCATCGGCTGTTGACGCCTGTCCGCAAGGCTCCGCTCGTTGGTCCATGACTGACAACATCAAGCAATGGAACAGACTTGAAAAGCTAGATGATAGCCTATTGACCGCGACCGTCTCGCGACCCATTGACCCAGACAAATGGGCAATTCTCAATGTGATAAGTCTTCTACTGCCCAGCATGTTCCCCAGGCACGAAGCCGTTGGTCACGTTATGCCTGAAACCCGAGCTGAAGAATATTAGCGTTCGTCTTCTCTTCAATCAGCAATTGATGCGATTGTGGGCACGACGACGTCATGGTCGCTATTGGCGCACCAGCATGAGCTGGAGGTCCAACAGCGGCACAATCAGAACTAAAGGCACCCATGGTGCCTCAACTCGCACTGTACCTGGTGGCAGTTCAGTGCGAGCAGGGGGAGATGGCTCAACTGTCTCTCCGGCGGAAGTACAGCGTGGAATACAAGGCATATCAACGTATTCCGGCGATGGACTACCGTTGCGACCATATCAACCCACAACCCAAGCTCGTCGTGACAATCACCGACCCAGAAGGCGCAGTGCGACAATCAGTGCTCGCCATGAGCTAACTGTTGGATTCCACACACAGAATGTGATGGGGTTCTCCAAATCCGACGCCAATCTGAACGCGTGGTTTTCACATTTTCGGCAGACTGATGACTCGGGATCATTGGACATTGTCTTTCTCCAAGAAACGCACGTCCTGGAGACCGAAGTGGCATCGATGCAATCCAGATTTCGTCGAAGTTGGGGTTTTCAGGAACCATCAGAAGAGTCGGATCCCAGACTCTCTCTTTGGTCAGCTTCCACCGAGCGCAAAGGAGGAGTGGCGATCTTGTTGAATCCCTATTCGTGCATACCTACACTGGCTCCATATAAGCAGGACCAGTGGAATGCGCACTGGATGGCAGCTATGGTGACGTTGCGTGGTGAAACGGTGTTACTTCTCAACACTACGCTCCTTCTACCGTATTTGCAAGGGAAGCTTTCTACAGAGCACTATCAGGTCTCCTCTCGTCACATGATGGACCCATTCTGTGCGGTGAAGACTTTAATTGCACTCTCAACCAGACGGCAGACAGGTCTCACAACAACCACAACAAAGTGCACGATTCCAGGGAATTGAAGAAACTGCTCCAGAAATTGAACTTGTTGATACCCTTGAGGATGATGCTCTTCGCGCCACGGACACACGAGACATCAAAGCATTCCATCGACAGCATCACACCTACTACTATACACTGCCTTCAGGCGGCAGTGCCAGCAGTAGGCTCGACCGGTGGTACTGCAGCAATGACCATCTCGACTGGGTTCGCAGCGTCTACCAAAGCGTAGCTGGTCCATTCTCCGATCACAATGGAGTCACGGTCCGAGTAGCTGCTCCTGACAAGGTGATCCAAAGCAAGAAACCTCGAGTTGTCTATCCACTTCCGAAGAATGCAGCGGCGCACGCGGCGAGTATTGGAAAAGATTTCTTCGAAAAAGCCCATGATCAACTTGATGAATTACGTGGGCGTTACTCTTCGCCTCGTGATTATGCTCTGGCCACAGCAAATTGGTGGGATGAAGCCAAGATCGCGCTCAGGATCAGGTACCTTGAAGCTAAAAAATCGTACATCGCCAGATTGAATCAAGGATACAAGAAGAAAATCCAGAGGTTGCAACGACGCCTCTCAGAATCGGAAGCGCAGATGCTCGATCGCTCTGGTGGAGCGGTGAGTGATCAAAACGTGGGGTTGTCGCAAGAGTTTCTTACCACCGCCACGAGTATCCGTCGTGCCATTGCAGAATGCAAATCTAAGTGGCAGGCTTCGAAACGGGACCGCATTTTTCGGGAGCACATGCATCATGAACGAAAAACGAGCAAATCCTTCTACAAGCGTATCTCGACCAAGTCCCTTGACAACACTATCTTCAGGCTCGGTGGCACAGCTGCTTACGGACCCATGCGTTCACGAGAACTTGCCGACGACATGGGAGAAGGATGGAAATCAATCATGCAACAGGCGCCCACTCTGCAAACTGACATCGATCAAATCCTTGATCCAGGAACAGCTATTCCCCCGTCGGACAGATTAGGCTTCCTGCTCAAACCGATCAATTCGAGTGAAATTAAACAGGCTGTGAAGGAATGCAAGAGAGGCAAAGCTCACGGTCCTGACGAACTCGGCAATGACTGGTACAGAGACCACTGTGACGAGATTATCGGCCTATTCGAGCGACTTTTCAACTTGTGGATACCCGAATGCGTTCTACCAAGTTCGTTCAGTGAAGCACATATTCACTGCATAAAAAAGTCCGTCTCTGCTGCGTCGCCGCTGGACTACACGCCAATTGCACTCCTCAACTCTGATTACAAAATATTCACACGGATATTTGCAACCAGATTACGAACTGTGCTCCCTTGGCTTATCCATCACATGCAAGCTGGTTTCGTTCCAGTGTCACAGTAGTAGGCGCTTTGGGATACGATGCTTGGAATGGAAATTGAGTGGATCAAGGTAAAATGGAAAGTGAGATTTATAGTTAGGGTGTTTGCTAGCGCTTGCTCGTACATGGAGTGGCAAAGCAGTGGCCATGAGTGCCTCATAGACATGCTTACTAGTGTCCTACGCTTAGCTTCATTTTTCTACTGCGTACTGGATTCATTTACGAATAAAAACTACACCACTAACTTGAGTGCAATGATACGCAATTTCTGTTTTCTGTCGTGCTTTTATGCTATCAATGTTCATTGCAATCTCTTCGAATGACGTATGCGAATCGCGCTTTAGCTTTGAGAAGCTAAGCTGACGCATCCGTCACTTGACCTCCTTTTAAGAAGACGCCTCCCTTCTTTCGACTCCAGTATTGTTCAATGAGTCCGGGAATTTGCTTGAGATTTTCCAACGGTTCCCAAGTTGACTGGTTTTTCGTTTCTCCCAGCCACCAGATCTTGTATTGCATCTTCCCGTAGCGTTTACGGTGGTTAAGGATGGCCTTAACAAGTTGACCTTCACTTCCGTCTGCAAGTAGAACTTTTTGAATCTTCTGCTGTCGAGATTCATCTTTGCCATATGGCTTGAGGAGCGACGTGTGAAATACTGGGTGCAACTTGAGCTCTCTTGATAGAGCTAATTCATACGAGTCTTTATGTACCTTCTTCACAATTTGGTACGGACCGATGAATCGTGGAGCAAGCTTCTTGCTCTGCGCAAAGCCCTTGTGGCGAATGTCCAAATTCTTCCCATCGAGAAGGACATAGTCACCAACTTCGAAGTCTTGAACAAGTCGGTTCTTGTCGTAATACGACTTCATACGATCTTGAGCTTCGCTAATCGCGTCTTGTGCGATCTTCAACATTGCCTCTTGTTTCAGAACGAATTCTTTTGCTGACTTAGACAGTTCACGAAATTCAGGATCCATTGCCACATCATCTGGCATGCATGGAGTATACCCGAGGTCAGCTTCAAACGGTGACATTCCAATCGACGAATGCACTCTTCTGTTGTATGCGAATTCTGCAAGATGCAAATAGTCATCCCAATCGTTTTGCGAGGGATTAACAACACCACGGAGGTAATCTTGAACGAACCTGTTTGTTCGCTCGGTTTGTCCATCTGTTTGAGGACGAAATGCTGATGACAAATTGTGTTTTGTTCCCATTATTGTCATCACTTGTTGCCACAACTTTGACGTAAACTTGGTGTCTCGGTCGGATACGATTGTTCGTGGCAAACCATGATCTTTCACGTAGTGCTTCATAAACAACTCTGCTGTGTCTTCAGCGCTTGCAGTTGTCTTGGTCGGAATAAACATTGATCGCTTCGTTAGTCGATCAACTATGATCATTATAGCGTCAAAATTGCTATTCGTGGATGGTAAGGACACCATAAAGTCCATAGAAATATCCATCCATCTACCACATGGAATTTCCAGTGGATTCAAAAGACCTGGAGGCTTCATTTGACGAGCCTTGTTGCGCTGACACAATTCACAAGTGTTCACATATCGCTTGATGAACTTGTACATTCTTGGCCAATAGTACTTCTTTTGTACGGCCACATAGGTCTTGAAATATCCAGGATGACCTGCCGTGACCACATCGTGGTTCTCATAGGCGACACGGTTCTTCAAATCTTCATCATCTGGAATCACCAACCGTGGAGCTTCATCTTCCTTGGTTTGGTAATACAAAAGTTCATCATGTGAAGAGTACTTCGGTACTACTTCCTCATTCTTGAGTTTCTTCAAGATATCTTGAAGCCGTTGATCTGACGAATATCGCTTGTTGATCAAAGTCTTCAAAGGGGTAGTTGTAGCTTTCACACTTGCTACGATTTCCCTATTCTGAGCAGCGTCCAAAAGCTCACTCAGACTGACTTGAGCAGCATTATGCTCAAAGTCTGGATTCCTCGACAATGCGTCTGCAACGTCGTTGCTTTCTCCTGGAATCCACTTGAACTGCGGTTGAAACTCAGCAAGTTCATTAAACCATCGTGCCACTCTACGATTGGTGGTCTTTTGCGTGAGGATTGTCTCGATACTCTTATGGTCAGTTTCCACAAGGAATGGACGATCGAGTAAGTAGACGCGCCAAACTCGAAGAGCATGCATGATTGCAAGCAGCTCTTGTTCTCGAACTGGATAATTGAGTTCTGCAGCCTTCATCTTCCTTCCTGTGTACGCGATTGGATATTCCAACCCTCCCTCCTTTTGGAATAAGACGCCTCCAACCGCGAAGTTGGATGCATCCATACGAATACCAAATGGCTTCGTAAAGTCGGGTAACTTGAGCACAGGCGGTGATGACAAGCGGCGCTTGAGTTCTTCGAAACATGCGAATTGACGGTCATCGAGAATGACAGCTTCACGAGACTTCTTTGCCTTAATTGCATCATGCAATGGACCTGCAAATTGTGCAAAGTCAGGGAAAAAACGTGAAACATAGACGGTTGTACCTAAGAAGCTTTCCATTTGCTTCTTCGTCTTTGGAGTTGGCCATTCTCTTATTATCTTCACTTTGTCGGGATCCATACGAACGCCATTACGTCCTACGAAATCACCTAAGCATGGAATTTCTTCCACACAAAACTGGCACTTGGTCAACTTGATATAAAGTTCTTGTTCTTCACATCGCTTGAGAACATGGTCGAGAGCTTTGACGTGCTCGGAGACATCATCACTTCTCGTGAATACATAGATGTCGTCGAAATATATGCGCATCACATTACGCAAATCGCTGAAAACTCTTTGTAACAGGCGATTAAATGTCCCAGGACTTCCACTAAGTCCCATTGGTGTCACTAAATACTCAAAGAGCCCATCGGGGGTTGAGAAAGCGGTAAAAGGAATATCTTGTTCCCGAAGTTTCACCTGATAGTAACCCCACAGTAGATCCATACAGGAAAACCACTTGCTTCCCGCCATCGCCTCGAAGGTATCTTCCTTTCTTGGCATTGGGATAGCTGGCATGATGGTCGCTTGATTTAGCTGACGGTAATCGTGTACGATTCTCCAACCAACAGGTTTCTTCACACAAAACGTTGGAGCGCAAAATGCGGACGTACTTGGACGAATGATTCCGGCTTTGACCATCTCTTTGGTCCAATCCATAATCACTTGGCGTTGTTCAGGACTCTGACGCCATTGCCTTACAGATATAGGCTTCGTTCCAGGTTGCAACTGGATCTCATGTTCAATGCCTTCACGAATGGGAGGAGTTGAATTTGGTAACTCCGTCCGAAAGACTGTGTCTTGGTACTTCAATAATGTCTCGAAAGCTGGATTATCACGAAGTGCTTCCCAACCTTGATTTTTGAAGCGTTCAGCTTTCTCAGAGACATGAGGATTGATCACAAATATGGCTTCGATATTTTTGCTTTTGCGAAGTTCACGCTGGAGTTGTTTTGCAGAGATAATATCTGTCTTGCCATGTTCACCAAAATGACCATTTTGGCAATAAAAATTGAAGATTTCACGCTGTTGACTGAGTCGTGCCGTTCGTCGACCAGCAATCTTGCGTGAAGGTCGAACGTTTGGAGTCTTCAATGGAATTGGCTTTTCCTCTTTGCGTGGTTTCAATTGCAGCGCTACCCAATCAATTTCTGGGTTTTGCTCACGCAGCCACATCATGCCAAGGATGACATCTTTTTCCTCTGGTATTGGCATGATTTGAAAGTTGGTTTTCATAACAGGAAAACCTGGAACTTCCAGACTCATTTCGACGGTGCGTCTTGGATGGACAACAGTTTGACCAAAACCCAGATCAACTTCCATAATTTCGTTTCGATCTTCAGTTACGTCTAAGCCGAGTCGTTGTGCGAGCTCTTCGGATATTCCGTTGAGACTGCAACCATTGTCGATGAAAATTGATACTTCTGATGGGTGGTCGGCATCCTTGAACGCTTTAGCCATCACTTGAAGGATCGCATAAAATGAACCGCTCACATAGCGATTAGCTTCCTTCGGCTTGTCACCAGTTCTACAATCTGGCGAAATATGACCTTTGATGCCACATTTGTTGCATGTCGCAGACTTCTTCCAATCACTCTGCCTGTTGGCATTGATGGAACTCCTCTCAGGCTTCTTCGCTGTCTTGAACCTCTTGGACTTGGATGCTGAGGGTTGCGCCGAAGTAGACTTCGGTGGTTTGCCAACAAAATGTGCAAATTCAAAGTTGGAGGCGATTTCAATCACATCCTTAAGCAACATTGGGCTTTCTTCTTTGATCTTCCCAACAGTTTCCGGGCGAAGGCCGTTCTGGAAGTAAAACCGTTGCTCCATATCAGAAATTTCAAGTTCTGATTGCGACATCAAATCTTGGAAACGAGACACATACTCGTGGATTGATCCAGATTGTTTCAAATGAAACAGTCGCTCCCGCAGGTTGTACTCAAAGTCTTTCGGCCGAAACCGAGCTCGAAGGCGAACCTTGAATAATTCCCACGTCTTGTGAACATTTTCAGCTTCACATTGAAGCGAAAAGGAACGATACCAGTTAAGAACAGTTTTCCCAAGGTTACTGGATATCATTGTCACAAAATGCGAAGAGTTCTCAAGCATGAGCTGCTTTTTACTTGAGTAATACTCTTCAGTTGCAAAGATCCACAATTCGAGATCTTCGCCAAATTTTCCTTCATACACAGGTGGGTCTTTCTTCTTCTTGTCCCCCTGTGATGACAACAATTGCTCAAATCGATAGTTGGATTGTTGCATCTGAGCTTGCATTTGAGCTTGGAAAACTTGTTGCTGATGAATGAACATCAGCATCTGCTGCATCGACATTGTGTCAGCAGACTGACCACTTGGAGCCGCACTCGGTTGTGGAGCTGGAGTCGAAGGCGGAGCCGGGTCTGGATTTGGAGCAGGATCTTGACGATGCTCCGGCCCAGAACTCCTCGACTGTTGCTGTAACGGGGTTACACTGTAACATGGTTACGCACTTGTGTTGTACCACACAACCAAACCGAACCTTGCGGTACGTAGAGTACGCGCAACAAGTTTAAGACCGAACCATGAGGTTCGTCGTACTTGCTCGAACCTTCACGGTGGAGCCGGCAGCCAGTCTGAGTGACGGCGCCTACGATTGGACATAATTGAACATGCATTTCACCCAATCACATAAGACAACTAGCGTTAGTCTTTCATAGCCACTCATTGCCCCATGGGGAGTAATTACACTTGAGATTGCTATCGTTCATAGTTACATAAAGATAATCCAGGTTGTTCTACAGAGGGCAACCTCCAACAAATAAACAGTTCCATTTTTACCGTTAACTGAGTCTTTGGTTATCGACGGTTACTCTATAGAGACCTATAGGTAACCGATTGTTGCACTGCAGGAAGCAGGCAACCGCTCTCGGAACCGAGTCCTTGAGAGAAGCGTTGCATACGCTTCCTCACACACGTACCGTGCTGCGTAACTCGGAAGTGTCCGGTTACAACTGGTAGCACTCGTAGTCAATCTACGACCCGGCAGAGATGACTGCCTGAATCGCTTCCTCAAGGATTCATAATGGCGTCAGTTGACCCTGCGCAGTTCCCGCACCTCTCGGCTGAACACCGGAGTGTGCTGACCCGAATGGCACAAGCGCTAGGCGACCAAGTCGCCCTAGACGTGCTCTCGGCGTCGCCGGAACAGCAAATCTTTCGACTCGAGCAGTTCGAGAACTTCTCGAACGCTCAGCGCCTCGAAGGAGAGCGAAGTGCGCAAGCACAAATGCAAGCCACCGCAAGCTTGACCGCAGAGATGCTGCGCTCAGCTGCTGAGTCGCGCGAAGCGCTCGAGCGAGTGGTATCTGTGGTTGCTGGTGCAGCCACGTCTTTGTCGAGTGCGGTTTCTGCGCCTCAGACACCCGCGTCCCAAACTCCCCGCCCAAGAGCTGTCAAGATCGACGCTCCGAAATTCGATGGTGCGGATGGCGACAAGCTCATCCACTGGCTACTTGCCGTGGAGCGTTGCGCCAAGGCTCAGCTCATCGACAGCAACGAGCAGATGGTGTCTTACGCCATCTCGAACCTGCGCGGTCGAGCGTCGGAATGGGCATTCTCGACGCTGCTCGCCGATGAGTGTGCATTCGACACGTGGGATATTTTCCGTGCGAGAATCACCGCCATGTATCAGCCTCCGAACAACGAAGTGCTGTTGCAAGGTCGTTTCTTCTCCTTGAAACAAGGGAAGCTCTCACTGGAACGATACATCCAGGAGATGAGAAGCCTGTGCGCGGCGATCACGACCAGTCCTTTGCCTGAGTCTGTGAAAGTGCCTGCGTTTCTCAACGGCCTCAACAGTGGACCAGCGCGTCAGGAGTTGTACCGACGCTTGCCGGCCACGATGGAAGATGCGATCCGCATTGCGCTCGTTGAGCAGCAATCGTTCAGAGTCAGTCGACCTGATTGGAACGCTGGCCGCCACAACGGTGCGCATCACAGCCACCGAGCAGTCACGAATGAGCGGCGCTTCCATGGTCCGATGCCAATGGATCTCAGCAGCGCCGAAGTGACCTGCTTTAATTGTGGCAAGCGAGGACACTATCAGTCGAAGTGTCCCGCTCCAAGGCAGTCTGCTCCTCGCACTGGAAATCAGGCGAGGGACTACCAAACACCGCGCGGCAACCACGCTCACCGAGGTGGCAGATCCGCTGTGGCAAGAAAGGGAAACGGAATGTCTCAGTAGAAGCGTCCCGCTTCTACTGAGACAGACTCTATAGCTTCGGCGTCGCCGACTACTAGAGTCGTGCAGATGGGAAGCTTAGTCCCAGGAGCTCTTGGCAACAAGGCTCCGAGTGAGATGTTGGTATATAGCGCCGATGTGAAGGGCTATGAGAAGAAAATGACGGTTCTTGTTGACTGCGGTGCGTCACAGAACTTCGTCTCGAAGGCAGCTCTGAAAAAGAGTCTGCAAGCGTATGAGCGACTTGTCCACAGTGGCAAGCGCGAGAAGATGATCGTACGTCTGGCCGATGGGTCGACAGTACACACTGAAGGGGTTCAAGTCGAACTCTCTTTCAGTTTTTGCGACTTTGTCTGCAAAGAAACGTTCGTGGTACTAGCGATGGGGTCGAGGTACGACCTCATCCTAGGGATGCCTTGGCTGGCGAAACATCAGCCTTGGATCGATTGGCGAGCACGCACAATCGGAAGCTCCGCCCCTTCCTCTGATGAAGAGCGAAGGTTGCGGGAAAATTTCCACGCAATGGATGCGAGCTTTGAACACGCTGTGGCAGGGAGCCCAGCAAAGAGATCAACTGCGGCAGGTAGCCCAGTTTGTGCGGAAGCACCAGAAAGTCCAGACGTGGACACTGGTGCGCAAGTGTGCGGCTCCAGAGCACCCGAGCCAGCCCCCGCAAGTGACAGCGACAGTACAGGTGTACACGCGTCAACCAGCTCGTACCACCCCGACGGTGCAGTACTGGAGCTCAGAACCGCGAGGTCGCGTGTTCGCATCAACCGACGAGGGCGACGCAAGTTGTCAGCTCGCGAGAGAGACAGTGCATTGGCATCTGTTGCTGAGGAAACGGCCGCCTCGCATATGATTGCCCCATCTCTCAATGCAGCTGCAACTTCGCTGCGCGCCTTCGACAGGACCTCGGATCCGTCGATAGATCGCGCTCACGTTGACGTGGCGCTCAGACGCGCGACAGCGCAGTCCGGAAGCAAACGCATCAGACGAAGTGTTCTTCGCTGAATTTGCGGCGCTCCATGAGCTGCCGAGTACCGCTGAGGCGATCGTATCCCTCGAAGAAATGAGCTATGAGCTCTTTCTTACGGATCTAGAGCGTGATCAGATCCGCGAGATCGTCGTTCCGACTGCGTTCACGCGTAGCGAACTATGCACCTCGTCCACTGCGGATGAGAGTGTTTTGGAGCCAGACAAACAGAAACGGTTTGCTGCTCAGGATTGGGACGCCGTGAAAGGCAGTCCATACTTTGACTTGTTGTGGGAGTTCAAAGATGTCTTCCCCGACAAAGTGCCAAGTGCCCTGCCCGTTGATCGTGGCGTACGGCACGAGATTGACCTCGAGCCCGGGAGCAAATATTGCGTGACCAGACAATGGCCGCTGCCCCGCGAGCAGGTTGAGGCAATCGACGAGTTCTTCGCGAAACGAGCCCTCGCCGGTCATGTGAGAGAAAGCAAGTCTCCACATAGCTCACCCACGTTTTGTGTGCGGAAAGCGACTGGTGGCTGGCGCATTGTTCACGCTTTCAACAAGCTGAACGCCGCCACCATTCCGGCACAAACGCCGATCCCAAGGAAGGATGTCTTGATCGACTCCATGGGCGGCTCGACAGTGTTCTCCGCACTGGATCTGATGGATGGGTTCTATCAGATCCTCATGCGAGAGAGTGACGTTCCCTTGACGGCAGTAAGCACACCCAGCGGGATGCTGTGGGAGTGGCTCGTTATGCCACAAGGTTTGAAGAATGCACCAGCGACGTTCAATCGTCTGGTAACGCATCTTCTGCGTCCTCATCGTGCGTATGCACCGAGCTATTTCGATGACATCTTCGTGCACAGTCGTGCCGAAGAAGGTCTCAGTGCCGTTGACGTGCACAAGAGACATTTGCGCTCAGTGTTGCAGTGCTTACGAGACAACAGTCTGTATTGCAACCTGAAGAAATGCATCTTTGGCGCCTCAGAGATACCGATCCTGGGCTGCTATGTTGGCAAAGCTGGCGTCCGCGCGGACCCAGAGAAGATCAAGGCGATCGCCGACTGGCCGATCCCAAAGAATGTCAAGGACTTGCGCAAGTGGCTTGGCTTGGCAAATTACTTGCACAAGTACAGCCACAACTATGCGGCAAGAGTCCGTCCACTCACGCATCTCTTGAAAAAGGATGTCGAGTGGGACTGGACAAATGATGTCATGAATGCATTCATTGACGTGAAGGAGTCGCTCGTTCGCGCTCCTGTCCTGGCGTTGCCGGACCACACGAAAGCCTTCAGTGTCGTGTGCGATGCCAGCGATTTTGCAATCGGCTGTGCGCTGATGCAGAAGGATGATGACGGCCATGAGCGCGTCGTATCATACCAAAGCAGACTGCTTAAGGCAGCTGAAAAGAATTATCCTGTGCACGACAAGGAGCTGCTTGCGATCAAGTACGCTCTCTTGAAGTTCAGGGTCCACCTTTTGGGTGCGACACCGTTCGTTGTGTACACGGATCACGCGTCCTTGCGGACCGCGATTAATTCCCCCCATTTATCGCAGCGAATGGCGCGATGGCTTGCATTCTTCTCCGAGTTCAACTTTCGGGTCGAATACAAGCCGGGAAAGGAAAATGTTCTGGCGGACGCGCTCTCGCGCCGTCCAGATTACGAGTCGAGCGTTGACGACAGCTCTGACGCCCTGTGTTTGGAGCGCACTCCTGATCTCATGCATCTGAGCATCAGTCGAGTGCAAACAAAGCTCAAGGACAACATTCAGTCGCTTTATGCAAAGGACGATGAATGTCGCTTGTTGATTGCTCACTTTGACGGCTCGTCCAAAGAGTCATTGCCTGCCAAACTCGAGTCAAAGCTTGCTCGGTTTAGTTACCACGACGGGTTGTTGTGGCATCGACTGTCCAACTTTGATTACCCGCGTGTGTATGTACCGCATGACCAGGATCTGAAACTTTCGATCCTGCATGAGTTTCACGATGCACCAGCGAGTGGGCATCTCGGGCGTGAAAAGACCTTCTTGCAAGTGTCCAATGTGTTTTGGTGGCCACACCAATACAAATGGGTGGCCAATTATGTACGCTCATGCGAACAGTGCCAGCGCGTGAAGCCTGCGGGCAAGAACAAAGCGCCGCTGCATCCGCTGCCGATTCCGCAAGACTGCTGGAAGTCGGTCAGCATGGATTTCGTCTTCGGTTTCCCGGAAGACAAGGCGCGCAACACAGGCGTCGTCGTGTTCGTCGATCGACTGAGCAAAATGGTGCACGTTGCACCCGTGCGCAAGCATGTCACTGCGCAAGAGACGGCGTGCCTATTTTTAGAGCACGTGTTCCGCTATCACGGCTTGCCCGAGTCTATTGTATCAGACCGGGACCCGCGTTTTACCGCTGCCTTTTGGCGCGAACTCTTTCGCCTGCTCGGCACAGATCTGGCGTTGTCCACTGCCGATCACCCCGAGACAGACGGGCAAACCGAGCGCGTGAACCGTGTCGTCGAGGATATTCTTCGCAGCATCGCTGTCGATCATCCCCGCGACTGGAGCCGCTGGCTGCCGTACGCCGAGTTTGCTATAAATAGCAGTGAGCACGCCTCTACGGCCGTGACTCCGTTCTATTTTAACTCGCTGCGGCACCCGCGCGTACCCGCCACTCTGTTCGAGGGCGTCGAACGCTCTGCGGTGGGAGGGCAACTCGCTGCGCTCGATGCGAGTGCGCGATCCCCGTCACCGGACGTGGCGTCGACCGCTCACGTGGACGCGCGCGATGCGCCGCCTGTGCGATCGCGTTCCGAATCTGTCACGGTCTTACCGGACAGCACGCAGAGTATTGACATCTCGGGCACGGTACTGAGTGACGGTACTCGTGTCCCTAAAGATGGATCACCCACGGTACTGAGTTACGGTACTCGTGTCCCTAAAGATGGATCACCCACGGTACTGAGTTACGGTACTCGTGTCCCTAAAGATGGATCACCCACGGTACCGAGTTACGGTACTCGTGCCAAAAATAGCCAGTCTCAGACGGAATCAGGCGACTGCTCGTGTGAGCGTCAGCCACGAATGGAAGGACGCGCGGTGTCACACACCGGCGCAGAAATAGATCTCTCTGCAGCACGCGCTGCGAGAGCAACGAAAAAGCAAGACAAAGCCGTCGCGGCAGCGGGGCAATTTGTCGATGAGCGCGCAGCATTGTTGCGTCGCGTACGCGACCAACTAGCTGCTGCGCAAGACAAGCAAAAGCTCTACGCCGATAAATCGGGTAGAAAGAACAAACAAACGTTTTGTGTGGGTGATAAAGTGCTATTGAGCATTAAAAACCTACCAAACGATGCAGTCACAACGCTCCCCAGCGGGAGTAAGTTGTTGCCACGATTCATCGGGCCATACACTGTTGTGGAGAAGATTGGAGACTTGAATTACAAGCTCGATCTCCCAACGCGAATGGCAACGCACCCCGTGTTCTACGTGGGTTTGCTGAAACGCTACCATGACGCTACTGTGGATTCTTATCCCAGTCCGGGAGAACGTCGGTCTCATCAGGGGGCTCAGACGCCGCCCATCGAGACACGAGCGCGTTGTGCCTCTCCCAAAGCGTCTTCACTCGCGGAGCGTACCTCGCGTGGAAGTGCTTCCCGCGGACATGGTACTCCTCCAGCATCTGACGAGCTTCCTTCAGCTCCGTCTCAAGCGCTGTCACCCTCTGCTTCAACAGCGAGGTTTCGTCCAGATATTGCTGGCGAAGGGTACGGACGGCTTGCTGTAGCGCCCCCAAAGACGATGCGTTCGCGTGAACCATCTGAACCATCGCATCTGGTGCAACCACCGATGCTGAAGCGAAGTAGGGCGCCACCTGTCCCGCTGATTGACAAGCAGGGACAGCGCCACTACCATGTTGAGCGCCTGCTGCGTGTGCAGCGGCGTAAGGGGAACACCCACTACCTTGTGAAGTGGCGTGGGTACGATGTGTCGCAGAGCTCGTGGGAGCCTGCTGAGCGTCTTCGCGAAGACGTCCCGGATCTTGTTGACGCCTTTGAGGCGCAACTGAGGGACTGTCATTCGCGCGAGTAATTTGTCGCCTGTTACCAGCGCGACCACCCGCTCGCAGAGGCGTGCCACCGCCCTGCTTGGAGCGAAACAGACGAACACGGTCAACTGCAAATTGCATGCGTTGACTGCGTTGCGCTGTCGGATCGGTAGACACTGTGCGAGTGCTACCTCCCTTAATTTTACTGATGCACGACATGAAGTCGGCATCGTACTCTTCTTCCGTCTCTCCAACAAAGAGGACGACTGGGATCGGGTGAATACGCAATTCCCCATTTTCACCCCGCAATCGCTTTTCACGCCAATTTTTAAATTGAGCGTCATAGTCCCGCGCACAAAGTCTAGCTCTCGCGAGCAGATTCGATGCGGTCTTGCCAGCCGGCCATAGTTCTGGCGGCGGCATTTCGGGCAGTGAGTACTTGAGCTCATCGTGAACGATGGCTCGCACTCCTGCCTCTTCGTTTGTAATGAGGACTTCGTGCTTCCTCTTACGATTGTTGACAGCCTCAACGGCGTCATTTTCCTCCTTCGTCCGATACATCGAGACGTCAGCGGATGGATCTCGCTCGAGCTCGTGGAGATAAGCGGCGTGTCGCTCGCTTTGCAACTCCTCGTACTCGACCCACTCGTCGATGGAGCCGAGCTTCACGGTGAGCGCTCCCTCGTCTTCAAGCGAGCTCCCGTCATTGTCAACGACGAGGAATTCCTCAGTCGCTTCCTCCTCTTCCAAAGCACGCGCGAACAACGGCTTCACGGAAGGGAGATCTCCGAATCGCAGCTCACTGCTTATAGCAGGAGCGCTATCAGATGTGGGAGCAGACCTGCCGTCGCTCTCCGCAGGCACGTCGACCGCATCCGCGGTGACCGTCGTTCGTCTTGCGCTCGACGCGACCTCTCTGTCTTCCTCGCGCTTGCGCAGAGTTTCGACGAGAGTGCCGACGCCTTCCCCTTTTTGTCGCGCGAGCTTCTCGCGGACAGCTTTGTTGGTGGCCATGATACTCACGTGCGCGAGCACAGTGACTATATGTGCCAACACTCGGTGAAATTAACGCACGCGTCGCCGCTGTGCTCTTTCCCGAGGAATACACGAATGTTCCCCTTTCTCGGCGCACACGCGCGAGATCCACACGTTTCTCACACCGACCCTTCGAGTGTTTCGCACTTTAAGTGGGGGGTGGTGTAACGGGGTTACACTGTAACATGGTTACGCACTTGTGTTGTGCCACACAACCAAACCGAACCTTGCGGTACGTAGAGTACGCGCAACAAGTTTAAGACCGAACCATGAGGTTCGTCGTACTTGCTCGAACCTTCACGGTGGAGCCGGCAGCCAGTCTGAGTGACGGCGCCTCCGATTGGATATAATTGAACATGCATTTCATCCAATCACATAAGACAACTAGCGTTAGTCTTTCATAGCCACTCATTGCCCCATGGGGAGTAATTACACTTGAGATTGCTATTGTTCATAGTTACATAAAGATAATCCAGGTTGTCCTACAGAGGGCAACCTCCAACAAATAAACAGTTCCATTTTTACCGTTAACTGAGTCTTTGGTTATCGACGGTTACTCTATAGAGACTATAGGTAACCGATTGTTGCACTGCAGGAAGCAGGCAACCGCTCTCTGAACAGAGTCCTTGAGAGAAGCGTTGCATACGCTTCCTCACACACGTACCGTGCTGCGTAACTCGGAAGTGTCCGGTTACAGTTGCCGTGGTCTTGGATTTGGTGATGGACGCTCACTCGCTCTACCCCTCCTTCCACTCATTGTAAGGGAGCTAATGGACTTTCCGTAGCGTAATCTACCAAAAAAAAAAGAAACTATTTATTTAAACGACGCTTCTTATACAGATGTATACTATGATCAAGCGAATTTACGACTAGGGCTTCGAGTTGGGCAATTCGATGACGAACAAGGTTGGTGAACTCGTGAATCACGTTACGAGCACCCGCGTTCGCAGCGTCAGGAATCAAATGTCTGATGAGATTGACGAGTTTGTTTTGTTTAACAGTCGTCAACCACAAATCACGACGCAACTTCTGCGCAACTTCAAAATCAGAAGTAAGCGATTCAAAGGTTTGCTGAAAAGTATCTTCTGGTTCACGGGTTTTTCGTTTTCCCATGAACTAAGTTCACAATACTCTTAGTATTACTGCAACACTCGAGTGTAGATCAAACACCAGTATTGATGGTATATAGGAAAGTTATTCTCTGTGTTTTCAATGGCGGGACAGGCACACGGCACTAAACCACAGACCCAATGAAAGAGTTTCCTATGTGAACCACACGAACTGTGTAACCACACCAACCAGTTACAGAAACTGTAAAAGATTTTTTGACGGCAACCCAAATACTGCTGCGTTACTTTCCGCTTATAGCACCCAGTAACAACAACAGTAGGATATAGAACCTCCCTCCAGTAGCTCGGTTCTAGACCCTAAACGATGAATTCGAAATGTCGAAATTGATGAAATCCAAATTTGGAGAGCAATTCTCGAAGCTTGGACAAGAAATTATCGAAGCTTGAAAACAGTTTGTCGACACTTGGATGAAGATTGATCAAATCTTGGACTGTTGGATCGATGACCAACAAGTGCTACCATGTCACAGTAGTAGGCGCTTTGGGATACGATGCTTGGAATGGAACTTGAGTGGATCAAGGTAAAATGGAAAGTGAGATTTATAGTTAGGGTGTTTGCTAGCGCTTGCTCGTACATGGAGTGGCAAAGCAGTGGCCATGAGTGCCTCATAGACATGCTTACTAGTGTCCTACGCTTAGCTTCATTTTTCTACTGCATACTGGATTCATTTACGAATAAAAACTACACCACTAACTTGAGTGCAATGATACGCAATTTCTGTTTTCTGTCGTGCTTTTATGCTATCAATGTTCATTGCAATCTCTTCGAATGACGTATGCGAATCACGCTTTAGCTTTGAGAAGCTAAGCTGACGCATCCGTCACAGCGCCTCCGTGTCTGCTCATGTCCCACTATAATATTGCAAAATTAAAAGTGGCTCTCACGGTCTCAACGGCTTGCTCAACACTGAGCCAGCCATCATGCCTGCACTCTGATTTACATGGCATCACACACCATGCTTTGCACTCCTATTTGGCTTTTGCATGACCCCGTTTTGTAATCATGATGCAACCTATTTAAGGCACTTTGTGGTCGGACACTGAAGTGGTTGAAAAAGTTGGGCAGGTTTTGGGATTGCAATAGGGGTCGGTTTGAGCGTCGAGCTTCGCTTGAGTGACACGCAGTGACACAATTGTACTTGCTCTTGAGGAAAGGCACGATCTAGAACGCCCGCACGACGAAGTTCGTCGGACGAACGGAGACACAACGTTCGAAGCAACCGTGAGCGGTGACACCACGAGAGATGGCGCGATATACTTTGATGCACAAGACAGAAAACCGCATTGGATTATGAGGCGATTTAATCTTTAGGACCCTGCAACGGCGCCAGCGAAAGCGGTCTTCAATTGGTGGTGTACAGCTGCATGGTAAACAACTGGTCCTGGCGAAGGGCGTCAAGGTGATCGTGGAAGCTCTGACGAAGTCGGGGGGTGCGAAGGACGCGCACTGCCTGCGAGACTCGGCCACAAAGTGACCTGAACTGAGCATCACCGTGACGCTGATACCGAGGTGGCCATCGCCAACGCAGAGAGGCTTGGAGATGCACGAGTCAGCAAACTGCGTGGTGCAGTGTAATCCGTGTCTGGGAATTCATGTGCAACTACCTACTTTTGCCGTTAAAAATGGGTTATTAAAAGGGTCAAAACTTAGTTAAAACGAAGGCTAATAAGTATCTTCTTAGTGCTTCGCGAATCTATCCGGTGTCGCCATTTCTGAAGCACCGATAGGAACTGCAGAGGCAGCGCATCAAATCTCAATCCACCATCTCAATTTCGCTCTGTGTCGTGGGATCACCTCACCTCGACGGTGGAAGCAAAAGAAGATTTGATGACAAACAGAACCGCGCAGCTGTCTCTCGAAGCACAACTTGCTCACAATGGGGGACAGCTTCCATCGTACAGTTGCGGTAATGATGCCAAGATGCAATCATCTACAGTGTCTGGAGCCACATGGGCACCTTAGTAACATTGCAGGAGTCAGCCATACGTACGGCCCGCACCAGATGTTGATTTCCAAAGGCACCCATGGTGCCTCAACTCGCACTGTACTTGGTGGCAGTTCAGTGCGAGCAGGGGGAGATGGCTCAGCTGTCTCTCCGGCGGAAGTACAGCGTGGAATACAAGGCATATCAACGTATTCCGGCGATGGACTACCGTTGCAACCATATCAACCCACAACCCAAGCTCGTCGTGACAATCACCGACCCAGAAGGCGCAGTGCGACAATCAGTGCTCGCCATGAGCTAACTGTTGGATTCCACACACAGAATGTGATGGGGTTCTCCAAATCCGACGCCAATCTGAACGCGTGGTTTTCACATTTTCGACAGACTGATGACTCGGGATCATTGGACATTGTCTTTCTCCAAGAAACGCACGTCCTGGAGACCGAAGTGGCATCGATGCAATCCAGATTTCGTCGAAGTTGGGGTTTTCAGGAACCATCAGAAGAGTCGGATCCCAGACTCTCTCTTTGGTCAGCTTCCACCGAGCGCAAAGGAGGAGTGGCGATCTTGTTGAATCCCTATTCGTGCATACCTACACTGGCTCCATATAAGCAGGACCAGTGGAATGCGCACTGGATGGCAGCTATGGTGACGTTGCGTGGTGAAACGGTGTTACTTCTCAACACTACGCTCCTTCTACCGTATTTGCAAGGGAAGCTTTCTACAGAGCACTATCAGGTCTCCTCTCGTCACATGATGGACCCATTCTGTGCGGTGGAGACTTTAATTGCACTCTCAACCAGACGGCAGACAGGTCTCACAACAACCACAACAAAGTGCACGATTCCAGGGAATTGAAGAAACTGCTCCAGAAATTGAATCTTGTTGACACCCTCGAGGATGATGCTCTTCGCGCCACGGACACACGAGACGTCAAAGCATTCCATCGACAGCATCACACCTACTACTATACACTGCCTTCAGGCGGCAGTGCCAGCAGTAGGCTCGACCGATGGTACTGCAGCAATGACCATCTCGACTGGGTTCGCAGCGTCTACCAAAGCGTAGCTGGTCCATTCTCCGATCACAATGGAGTCACGATCCGGTAGCTGCTCCTGACAAGGTGATCCAAAGCAAGAAACCTCGAGTTGTCTATCCACTTCCGAAGAATGCAGCGGCGCACGCGGCGAGTATTGGAAAAGATTTCTTCGAAAAAGTCCATGATCAACTTGATGAATTACGTGGACGTTACTCTTCGCCTCGTGATTATGCTCTGGCAACAGCAAATTGGTGGGATGAAGCCAAGATCGCGCTCAGGATCAGGTACCTTGAAGCTAAAAAATCGTACTTCGCCAGATTGAATCAAGGATACAAGAAGAAAATCCAGAGGTTGCAACGACGCCTCTCAGAATCGGAAGCGCAGATGCTCGATCGCTCTGGTGGAGCGGTGAGTGATCAAAACGTGGGGTTGTCGCAAGAGTTTCTTACCACCGCCACGAGTATCCGTCGTGCCATTGCAGAATGCAAATCTAAGTGGCAGGCTTCGAAACGGGACCGCATTTTTCGGGAGCACATGCATCATGAACGAAAAACGAGCAAATCCTTCTACAAGCGTATCTCGACCAAGTTCCTTGACAACACTATCTTCACACTCGGTGGCACAGCGACTTACGGACCCATGCGTTCACGAGAACTTGCTGACGACATGGGAGAAGGATGGAAATCAATCATGCAACAGGCGCCCACTCTGCAAACTGACATCGATCAAATCCTTGATCCAGGAACAGCTATTCCTCCGTCGGACAGATTAGGCTTCCTGCTCAAACCGATCAATTCGAGTGAAATTAAACAGGCTGTGAAGAAATGCAAGAGAGGCAAAGCTCACGGTCCTGACGAACTCGGCAATGACTGGTACAGAGACCACTGTGACGAGATTATCGGCCTATTCGAGCGACTTTTCAACTTGTGGATACCCGAATGCGTTCTACCAAGTTCGTTCAGTGAAGCTCATATTCACTGCATAAAAAAGTCCGTCTCTGCTGCATCGCCGCTGGACTACAGGCCAATTGCACTCCTCAACTCTGATTACAAAATATTCACACGGATATTTGCAACCAGATTACGAACTGTGCTCCCTTGGCTTATCCATCACATGCAAGCTGGTTTCGTTCCAGTGTCACAGTAGTAGGCGCTTTGGGATACGATGCTTGGAATGGAAATTGAGTGGATCAAGGTAAAATGGAAAGTGAGATTTATAGTTAGGGTGTTTGCTAGCGCTTGCTCGTACATGGAGTGGCAAAGCAGTGGCCATGAGTGCCTCATAGACATGCTTACTAGTGTCCTACGCTTAGCTTCATTTTTCTACTGCGTACTGGATTCATTTACGAATAAAAACTACACCACTAACTTGAGTGCAATGATACGCAATTTCTGTTTTCTGTCGTGCTTTTATGCTATCAATGTTCATTGCAATCTCTTCGAATGACGTATGCGAATCACGCTTTAGCTTTGAGAAGCTAAGCTGACGCATCCGTCACATCCAGGGCGAGCAATCCCAACTACGATCGATGTGTTATTGGCTGCGCAACAGCGGGCCACAAGCGACCCCGCCATGTCCAAAGCGATCGCGTTGCTCCTTGATTTTGCTAAAGCCTATGATTCACTCGATCGCAGCTTTCTGGCACAAGCGCTCCAGCATCTTGGATTCCCATTGAAGTTCGTACACTTAGTGAAAGTGTTACACTCTCAAACCACTTACAAGTTCATTGTCAACGGTTTCCTGTCGAGAAAGTACAACGTAACATCCGGAATTCGTCAAGGATGTCCGCTGGCCCCTCTTCTCTTCATCTTGGCGTTAGAGGTTCTTTATCGGAAAATCGAAGAGAGTGACGAAATACACGGCGTTGAACTCCAGGCAGCAGGATGCGCAACTGAGGTCAGAATTGGAGGATACGCAGACGACACGACCATTTATCTTAGCGATCCCAAGGATATTAACGCCGTGTTTGCAATCCTGGACAAATATGGAGCAGCTTCTGGGCTTCGAGTCAATCGGCACAAATCTGCAGTATTGCCGCTGAACAAGGAATATAGCTCCACCGAAGAGTCAGTCAGTGACATTCATGTGCTACAACGTGAGGAACATTGCCGCTACCTCGGCATCCAAGTCGGACAAACGCCTTCGAATGCAAGTAACTGGTCCAAGTGCATCCAAGCCTTACGTGTCAGACTTCGACTTGCGCGTCTCAAAACTCACTCTGTCGCCCAACGCGCAGCAATTGCCAGTGCCGTCATCACACCCAAAGTGCTTTACGTGGCCAGGCACTCCTGGCCCTCTACGGCTATTGTCAATCAGCTACACGACCTAGTGAAACAATTTGTCTGGGGCTCAAGGAATGGTAAGCCTGCGAAACCGTGGATGAAGGAAGAACAAGCTGAACTCAAAAAAATGAATGGAGGCTTGTCGGTACCCAACATCAGAACTGAGCTGATGACGATGAGTGCCACAGCAATCTCCAAATGGGCAATCACTACCTCTCACATCGATCAGGTCATCGGGGAAATCTTGCTGCACAACACAAGGGCTTCTTCGACGTACATCACGCCGCTCGATGCAATTCCAAGGCGGCCACCCCAGCTTCGTGATAACATGTGGACAACTGGCGCAGCATTGTGTGCGTCGCTCCATTCTCGACCCTATGATCCCAGAGAACGTGACAATGTACGTTGGTGTTACGAGCACTTCAAGTCGACAATTGTGCAGACTCAATGGGACGGCGATGTGTTCCAGATCGACCTCAGCTCTAAAATGTCTGACAGGCTTCCAGGTATCATCGCTGAAGGACGAAAGCTACGTGGGACATTCTGTGCAGAATGGCTGTCATACATGACCTCGACTGCAGGTGGGTGGCTTCTTGATTCCAACGGCTCCCCTTACAAGCTTGCTCACTCGCCATTACCAGTTGGAACAGCACAACTGGGTGACATACTTCGATGGGAGTGGATAAGACCAGGAGTGCTTAACTTCATCCCAACATGTGGAATCTCCGGATTCTCCCGGCCGTCTATTCGAGCGCTCGAGCGGTTATGTGCTACGTTGGTATCCAACTTCCCACAGCTTCTGTATCGACCACAGCAAACAAATGTGCTTCGGCTGTACAACGGGCAACGTCATTACAACCACGAATGGCATCTGCACACCAGTGAAGCAACTCTGACCCACGTCGACACGACCCTAGTCAAAGCTACGCATACAGTTCACTCCGCAATGGACTGTGACATCATGGCAACAAGAGACTTGAACGGGCAGAAGGTGTCGTTCCATGCACATCCACGTTTCACAAGAATCGTGCAACTATTGGGGTGGCAACGGACGATACAATACGACCAGATCTTTCTATCGGCAACAAGTTGCAGCAACGAGGACACAAATTGGCAAAGATACTCGAGATGCAGCAGTCAGCAAAGCTGTCCATACAGCAGGATCTCTGTGGCCAGGACTGCAATTAATCCGATGGAGCGAATTACACAACATCCCAGGGATTACTGTTTATACAGCCCAGACTCTTCTCCGGCTGAAAGCCAACCGACTCTCCATGTGGAACTATGAGAAAGCTGATCTATCCTGCTCGAATCCCGAATGTTCCCAAGTTGTCCAATCTTCTGTTCAACATCTACTCTGGGAGTGTCCGAAAGCCAAACTCGTGTGGAACTACTTTTATGCGCTATGGGCGAAGATCGAAATCACTCCTGGTCACGACCCCGCAATCTGGATCTTCAGTCTGGATCTACCACATACTCCAAGGCATGCATGGACCACGATCAAGAGACACATTATCGGACACAAGTTCTCCAATGAACATCTCCAAGATCATCTCTATTCCGTCGCACACATGCTGTGGCGATATATGAGCGCATCGCTCATACAGACCATTTGGTGTGCGCATCTGCGACGCATGGATTCGGATCCAATCAAATCGACTGCTGAGATGGCGATCATGATGACCAGATTAGAGGCAGGAATGCGAAACCTCACACGACTCGCTGAAGCGCAAGCTGGAGACTCTGACGGTCACACGGTTGCAGCAGTTCTCAAGGCATATGTCGACTGCTTTCTCAGCCAAACCGACGCCATCCCCTTGACTCCAAGTGATACTCGCGGCGTTTACCTGTTGTTTTTCGATGGCGGGATCACGCGGCAATCCAGGACCAGGAGGGACTGGATCCATTATCGTGCGTGTCCATAAGGACTCGCACACAGCCAGTTTAATTTGGGCCGCGAGCATGGCGTATAGCAGGAAGGACACGACCAACAACTTTGCCGAGTACTGGGGTCTCATACACGGACTCCGAGAAGCCCAACGCAGTCACTTCGAACCGTTGTGCGTGATTGGAGACAGTGCACTCATTATCTCCCAACAGCGAATGCATCGGTCCCCTCGACAGCACCGATTGGCACGTTTATACCAGACAAGTCGACGACTCGCGGATTGCATCGACATCCGAGGATGGTACCATCACTACCGTGCCTTCAACAAGATGGCGGACTCAGCCGCCAACCTAGCCATGGACACCAGAACCTCAACGCAGGTTCACTTCCCAACTCAAAGAGTTGCTTTCAACAATCTCACCCAGGATCTTGACAACGACGTCATGCATTGGCTTGTGCGAAGTTCGGAAGACCCAAGGTCATTGGACAACACAAGGCAGCCTCACATAGGACCAAGAGAACATGCCATCCTGGTCAAAGATTATTTAGCATTCAGAAGTGATCTATTGCAATCCGCGCTATAGACACATTTACACTCCGATACGAAATTCGCAATGAAGATTAGGCAGGAGAATGGATATTGTAAGTCACAACGATGAACCTAAATATGCCTCACCTTATAAAGATAAAGATGTTGATTTCCGTCTTTGGTTCGAAGGGTTGTGATCGTGCCGTTGCAGCAAGCTTGAATAGGATACGTGGAGCACCAGTGCCAGTGCATTTAAGATGGCGGAGCCTAGGCTACTAACTTTTCGTCGACTTTGAGGCTCCATAGTCAGTTAAAAGAACGCAGAGGAGCATTGCGACCATGCCACAATACCCTTCAACTGGGAGAATGCAACAACAACGTTTCTTGGCAGGCAAGCGGCAATCATCAAAGTTTCAGCTATCACAACTGATGCACCAATGCGCACAAGCAACGTGCTGAGTAGTGTGCAGGCGATAAAAGTACAGTACTTGTGGTCTCTGTTATTCACATGCACGCCCTTGAATGCACAAGCAATTCCTGTGGCAGGCTGTTACGATACGAAACCTCCCAGGTCTATGGAGGTGGCAAAACACTTCCTGACACAGTAGCTGCTCGCCATGATAGGGGACACTCTCGAGGGAATAGCCTGATCTCATAACGTCTTCACCGCCTACCAATAGAATCTCGCAAAAGTAGTGACAAGCAATTCCCAAGCACCATCAAGTCGGAGCGCTTGCGCGACTTGTCAACCATAGCCAGGCGGCTCGAGCCACGTTGACGGCACGACTCTTCATCTTTAAAATCCTAGACGATCTCAAAGATTGGATATGCAAATCTTCAATTTACAGCACATCTGCACAACGAGAGCAGCAGCCAATGGGACGACGGGCCAGCGGTGACGGCTATCAAGACTCTTGATGTACCGCGCGCGTCAAGCGTTTGCGCAATGATACCCTGACCTCTCTTTCTCGAGCAAACTTCACAATTACTATCTATCGAAATAAGCCTGCATCCAGCCTTTTCAACTTTGCCTCCTCGATTTTTCCAACTCCCACTATGCTTGCTGGTGGGTAGCAGATGAGTCAAGTTTGTAAAAATGCGCTGCATCTAGTGTCTTGCACAAAATGTCTCGCCCAGGGGTCTATTCGAGCATTCACACTTTTAGAGGGTTCTAAAATATTCAAACCCTGTATCGCAAAGAGTGTATTACAGCAAGTGAAGTCTCGCATCCAAATGATCTCGGGATCAATGATGTGAGCCCCTCGCCGCCTTGTTCATAACACCAGGACGTGCATAGCGCGAACACCAAGCAGCCATTGAGTGCAAAAGCGGGACGTGGAGGACTACGCTGTCCGTGCGAGGCCGCTCATTGGTGCATCTCTCGTGTCTGTCTCTTGGAACTTGGAAGTGACAGTGGATTATCCAGCACGAGCTCGCTTTCTGTGTGCTTTGGTCCTGGAATATCAGGACGCCGAAGAAAGAACTGAGACTGGTCGGTCACCAAAAGTGACACAGGACTCCCTGGGCTTGGGATTGGTCCGATGGCCGCACCATCGGTAGGGATCATTTTCCTCGCGGGTGTGTGATTGCACTCATGCTGTACCACCTCCCAGGCGTGCAAGCCTCCGGACAGGAACCGAAAGAGGTACACTCCTAGGATGCACTGGAATGCTTTGATGCACAAGTATGAGCCCCCTGTGGATGTGAAAGAACCCTGACGTCTTCAATCTTGCTGTTCTCACGTTTCATTCTCGCATTTGACAGCTCCGAAGCAACCAACAAGGACTCGGAACGCCCTAACGACTGAGAGTCACACGACAAGTTTGCAAGTATGATCGACAAGAACGCGGTGCTGTATGAGCGTGTCTCGTACCTCTCGGCTTCAAAGGAAAAGCCTGGTGACAACTACGCGATCAACAAGACTCCGAACGGCAAGGATCTCGAAAATGTTGATGTTGAAAGCGGTGCGCTGCGTGCAGGAGGCAGACCTGAAATTTGGGGAAAAGACTACGTCGGTCTCATGGTCCAGTACATGGCTGTCGGTATGATCTACGGCACCCTTCCCGGTACCGTCTATCCGTTCCTCAACAACTACCTTCACATGGAAGGCACTCAAGTCGTCTCGGCACGCGTGCTGCTGACGTTCCCATGGTCGTTCAAGTTTCTGTACGGCATCCTGTCGGACTGTTTTCCGATCTTCGGCTACCGTCGCCGTCCGTTCATGATGATCGGTTGGTTCGTGTGCTTCCTCATGCTCTTGATCATGGCGTTCATGAAGGTCGGCAAGCCGTACTACCTCGAACGCAAGTACTCGGAGCTCAAGGCGTCCACGATTTCAGACGCTGACAAGCACTTGTACTACAACCTCGACGCGCCAAACACCGGTGGCAAGTTCATCATTATGATGATGCTTGCTGCCGTGGGGTATGTCGGTGCCGATGTGGCTGCCGATGCTGTTGTCGTCGAACTCGCTCAACGTGAGCCTGAGGCAGTTCGCGGCACGACGCAAACGACCATCTACTTGATGCGCACGGTGTTCGTGACCATCTCGAGCATCTTGACTGGATTCGCGTTCAACGGTGAAGATTACGGCGGCGACTTTGACTTTTCGATCAGTTTCCCACAACTTATGCTCATCCTGGCGATCTTCTGTTTGCCTGTGATCCCCATCACGTGGTTCTTCATCAAGGAAGAGAAGCACCCTGGTGTCGACTTCTTCAACTACATCCGAGAATTCTGGGAGCTGCTCAAGATGCGTCCAATCTACCAAGTCATTGCGTACAAATTCTTCTCTGGCATCTTCGAAAACTTCACGATCACGTGCTCGGATCCCATGCAAGAAGTGTGGGCCAAGGCCACTCCACTGAACGACCGTGTGCTCACCATCGTCGGCAATGCGATCTACGCCATTACGTTGTTCTGTGTCGGCAAGTACGGTCTCCACTGGAACTGGCGATCGATGCACGCGATCACGCTCGTCGCCATCACCTTCTCGGACGCGATCGTTACCTTTTTGACCACGTGGGATGTCTTTCGCAACCAGTGGTTTTGGCTCGGAGTCCCGATCCTCGAGCAACTACCAAACGGGATGGGTTTCATTATCTCCACGTACGTGGTCGTGGAGCTCGCCAGTGAAGGCCATGAGGGAGCTATTTACGGTCTCATGACCACGGTCGGCAACTTGTCCGGTCCATTCGCGAGTACGATCACCAAGAACGTCGACGCTCAATTCAAGGTCACCAGCGCTGATATTGCGCTCGATACGAATGAAGTCCGCTGGGCCGTCACGTACGTACTTATCATTCGTTACGTGATCAACTTGCTTGGCCTGGTCTTTTTGCCACTTCTGCCTGCGCAGAAGGCACAAACCCAAGCGCTTCGTCGCAACGGCGGCAAGAATGCGCTCTTGGGAGGCATCACGGTCTTCTACGTGCTGTTCGCGTTGTGTTGGTCCGTTATGGTGAACATCATGTCCATCTACCCGTCGACATCGTGCTTGAAGCTTGTTGGCGGCAGAGGCTGTTAGGTGGCTTGCTCTACTTTTGTCTGAGTATGAACATTCTCAGGAAATCGCTCATGTCGTATCTACTGGCTCGCAATAATGTAATTAGCAGGAGTCGCCACGTACCTTGTGCCTTCCATGCTTCGGATATCTTGATTGCTTTGACGTAAGCGTAGTGTGTCACGCTTCAGACATCACGAGGGAATCACAGCTAGAATGCCGTTGGCTTTCGTCCTTCCCATGATTTGAAAAAAGTTAGTCGCGTATTCCCTTTGCGAGCTGGTACAACGGCAAGAAGCGGAATTTCCACCAGTACATCGCGTTGAGAAGCACAAGCGTGCAAAACTCGGGGCCAGAGTAGCAGACGGCATTTCCCAGGAAGCTCCACTCGAACGTGGTGCTCCCATCACTGGATAGCGGCGGATATTACGCGGTACTGGACAATTCGAGCGAATGGCGATGTATACTGCGTAGACAAACGGGATGATGCACTCAGCGTATTCGACTAGCACGAGATACTCCACCGTGAACAGGCTGTGCAACGCCTGAAGGACCAGTTCGGAGTTTCGATCACTTTTGTCGGGTCGGTTGATCCCGCGTCTGCGGTTGCTGAAAATCGCAGACCTAGGTGGTGCTAGCACGTCAGGCTGTGGTTGAGATTCCTTGGCATCTCTGTCAAGAGACCCAGAGAGCACGGTCTTCTTCGGACTTGCCTCTGGCATTTCCGTCGAAATCTTGATCGGGAACACACTAGTGATTTTCGCATTGAGGGAGGTTGTGCGCTCCGCGGAAAGAAGAGAGAGAGAATTTTCGTCAGTGCGTCCGCTTGGTCCAAAGATGCGGAGCTTTTCCAGTGAGCCGAGTATATCCCGATGCTTGGCAGAAAGCTGATGATCCAAACACGCTCGTAATCGGATTTGCTGCGCCTCTTGTCGCGTAAAAGTGTGCGGCTGGAGACAGAGACGCACCGCCAGCGCTAAGAAATCAGTCTGCTGCATCCCAGGATTGCGCTTCCAGCAGCGGTTCATCATTTTCTGCATCGTGATGACGCTGGTCTCGATGCGGTACAGCTCCCATATCGTTTGACTGAGATCAAGAGCGATGGTCAGCGCCACAGTATGCATTGAGCTCGCGTTTTGCATACATGACGTCAGGTAGAGAGCGTTGAACAGTTCGACTAAAAACGCGACATACTCGGGTAGGTAATCTTCGAGATGGGAAAGAGTCTTTGCAGCCACATTCTTTGTGACCAATTTGACCCCGAGAAGCACAAAAATGAGGCCGCTCTGGACCTTGGCACCAGCAGAAATAAAAAGCGCATTGTACGCTGGGTATAAGATCAGCATCATACTCGCAATGATACAGAAGTTGAAGAAGCGGAGGAGCTGGGCTCGTTGTTGGGCATCCATGGTCCATGGGCGAATCCCAAGAACGACCAAAATCGCAGCATAGCATATCACCACACCAGGAACTCCGCCAACCATCGTAATGAGCGGTATTGGGAAGGCGATGTATTCACCGGCGATGACGAACGCTGACACATACACATTCGCTGACACAATACTGATCACGACGCATTTTGGCGTCGTAAATGGTAACTCTGGGATGATGACCTTGAGTTGTGTTGTCGCTGCCATGAACATTACAAAGCCGGTGATCCACACGCGAATCCAAAAACCCCAATTCGCAAACGAGCCTGCTGCCGGTGGCCGAAGCGGAACGAATTCAATCAGAATGGCGATACAAAGAGCTGGAAGCGGCGTTCCGATGCACACCAGCACCATTCGAGTCACAGACGCTCGCTGGTGGTAATCGTGCAACGCCATGAGCCGCTCGATGGAATATTTTCCCTGACGACTCACTTGTAAGCTTCGCCAAAGTGTCAGCGCCTTGCTCCATAGCGACACCAGAACTCGCACGGCAACACTGGACCTGGCGCACTTACCACAGCGTTTGCTGCGTGAAGATGGCAGCACACGTCTACTGTTACCGCGGCGACTCGCGGGCGCAATTCTCGGCATCTCTGCGCGGGGGCTTTGTGGAGCAGAGCGAAGTCGAACTGACCGGCACACAATATCTGCCGTGTTTTTAGGTCGTCTCCAAGTGCTCGTGGATGTGTCGTTTTTTCCGCGGAGCTGAATTCCAATGATGTTCGCGACGCTTTTCTGTCAATGAACATTTTGTGAAACAGCAGTCACCTATAGTTGGGTTCGATGGGGTTTCGTTTCAACGCAGCTCTCGTTTCGCTGGTGCTGTGTGGAAGGATGCTTCTCGCAACAAAAACCGCAAGGCTTGATCGCCTGCATGGGCAGACGTGTACTGAGTTGATCTTCTTCATTTGCCCTTGTTTTCTGCAATTGTTGGATAAGCTTTGTAAACCTAGTCAAATCACCATTCACTAAACGACATACACACGTAGTTAGATGAAAGATGGCATTGCCATGTGCAAAACCAAAAGAGTTGCCACTACGCCACCACCAATTCCTTTAAGTCTCGACATGGATGGACAGGTGCTACATGGTTCGAGTCTCATGAATATGCCGCTTCCCACACAAACTTGATCAACTCCAGCCATGATGTAGCGCTGAACTTGCGTCTTCAGGTTCAGCATTTACTTAGACACACAAGGAGCTTTCGCATTGTGGCGCTTCATTTCCTCCGAGCGTTCACGTCCGCGTGCATTCTCTTCTAAGCGCTTCTCCTCCTGATTTAAATGGTTTGACAGTGCCTTCTCGTATCTACGTATCAAGGCATCAAATCGCACAAACACACAAGATAGAATCGAGAGACATTTACCTTGAATACTTACGTGATCTGCATCGCCTTACCTGCCCAAGACGGGAACCAATGTATCAAAGCGCACAATTGCGTCGCTCATCTACTCCAAAAAGTTCTTGTAGTACGAGATCGAGTCTTGCCCCACAGCACTTCTCGCGTGGGAGCTGACCATAACATTCACAATAGAACAAGGAAAAACTGCAGGTTAGTATTCGCATGGTTAATGAAAGGTAGGGAAAGTGAAGTCGGACCCCAGACATCAAGTAAGCCTGCAGAGCAGACGTACCAGCCAAAATGCCGCCGACACGAACTCGCGTTGATGGTCGACCAGCTTGCGGATCTGGAGCACGATCTTGCCGGTGCTCTTGGCGGCCGGGTGCTGCTGCGGCTCTTCGTTTAGAGCGGTACCGCCGTGCACTTCTTCCAGCTCCTCGAGAGATGCAACGGCTTCGAGTAGCTTGTCGTATGCCATTTCCAACTGATGCGGCAGGCTCGTTGGCGGTGGGAGCGGCTTGGTGGCCTTGGAGCTGGACGACGACGCGACTTGGCAGGTCGAGGTCACGCGGCAGGACACGGCCATGAAGGACCTGCCGCTGCTGAATAGCGACGACGCGTCCACGGTTCTCACAAGGAGGAGGTGGTGGTAGCTTCTGCTTGGGACAAAATGGAACTCGGCAGTTGGCATGGGAACACACCATCTGAACTAAAACGACCATCATTCTCTGCACCGAATTTGTACCGGTATACAACTGATTTGTTGAAACTGGCAGCAGGAAAAGCAACGGCGATTTCATTTGGGGAAACGGGTTGCGCGATCTCACAGGAAACTGCACAATACACAGAAAACAGAACACACACACACCAAATTAGCGACTTGCGCACTGATCCTCTGTGATCGGTGCGCACACCAGCCGACTTTGTGGCAGCGGCAACATTCTCCATTTCTCTTCCAGACGCGCACACGCACAGCGCCATGGGTCGCCACGGTACTTCCCTGTCTCCGGATCCCTCCACACCATTGACGCGACAGCGGGGTGCTGGCTTCGCGATAGCTCTCGGTCGACTCCATGGATGCCCTCCGGGGTACACAACCGTTGCGGATGGCCGCCATTCTGGACACTCGGCCATCCGGCACATCCAGAACTCCAACTCACGAGCAACATCGTGATGCAGGCACCGCGTGCGCTCCACGCACAAAATGGACGACTCCAACACAAAGGAGGACTGTAATGGGCTAAAACCAGCCATTGCAAGAAGGTGGGTCTCTCCTCAGGTCTAGTGTGGTACACACCACTTTCAGCGCGCATTGTGGAGACACAAATATCAAAGGGATGGCGGTAATACAGTCCCCACATGCACGTGTGTGGTAAGGAGACTTGTGTAGTTGATGGCAAATTGAGAAGTGAGATTGAGAAAACTGTTTAAGAAAAACTCAACTACTTCGTTGCTAGTCCTTGGCCCCCTTGGGGCTCTTCCTACTCTCTTTCTTTCTCTTGTGTGCTACTTGATTTTTTACTGGATTTTTACTGGGTTTTCTCATATCTGATTTTTCTTCTTTTTTGTGGACAGGATCGCTTCTGAGATAACAGATGGGTTCTCGTCATATCTGTACCTATGCATAAACATACAATCATTCCTAAAGGTGTCGTAATCATCTACCAACATTCCGATATACCGAAATATTGGTACATTGTACCATCATGGTACCGTCGACCCTTACATCCTCCCGCGATTGACTTATCGTTGGAGCTGTTGATATTCTCCGCCGAGAACATTCCAATGGGAGACGTTTTTGACATTGTCTTCATTATCCCATGTCGCTTCGTGCCCAGGAAAGCCGTGCCACTTTATCAACCACTGCGTCTTGCGGTTTACTTGGCGTTGGCGAAGTAACTTCTCGATGATATTCATCTCGTCGCCGGTGTCTTCACCAATGTAGATGCGCGAAGCTTTCGGGAGTAATCGAGTTTTGAAGCGGTCATGATTTGGCACATAGTGCGATAAAATGTCAACGTTAAACGACGGATTCATCCTTCTCATGCGACTTGGCAGTTTTAACTTGGCGACGTTGTCGTTGGTCATCTTTTCAATCGGAAACGGTCCTATCTTCCTTGCCGCAAGTTTGGCTCTTTTCACTTCCATGTCCTGCGCTGCGTGTTGCAGCGGTAGGCGACGTGTGTCGAGCGTCGCTAAATCTCCAGTCTTGAATGCGACGTTGCTGCGCTTTTGGTCGTAGTAGCGTTTCTGAGACTCTTGCGCTTGCTTTAATTGTCTCTTCGTTTTGTCAATAATCTTTTCTCGCTCATCGTGGAAGTTTTTGCAATCTCAGCAAGGTTGTTTGTTACATTGCGAATACTTGTCGTACTTGTTGCAGATAGTCCCACCGGATGACGCTCTTTGCGTCCAGTGTCGATTTCAAACAGCGATAGTCCAGTTGACGCGCTTGTCAATGTTGGGTGCACGTACTCTATCGTTGCTAACTTTTCAGACCAGTCACTTCCGTGGTACGACGTCATGCACCGAAGTGCGTCTTCCAATATAAAGTTTTGTCGTTCCGTTTGGCCGTCAACTTGGGCGCGGTGCGACGTGGTCATGTTCCTCTCCATACTCTTCCAATAATACCATTGCACAATGCGGAGGAATGTACGACGGATACCTGGATGTGCTGCGATGGCTGAATCATGGAAACTCGCTATGATCTTCGTGCGAAGTTGGTAATCATCTGGCACACACAAACGAAGAGTGCTATTCTGCGTGCGGAGATAGAGCAGCTCATCCATCTTTACGAGCTTGTCCGACGAGTCTTGATTTTCCCATGCGCCGCGAAATTCCTTGTCTTTTCTGTATGAGTTGATGAATGTCTTGCGCTCTGCAGGTGCGAGCGATATTGAACTGTATGACGCGGCCATGGCGGAATGAATTTGAGGCACGGACTCTCCCCCCAGCAAATTCTTTCGGCATGGGCGTGGCTCGAAAGGCACTGCGATACTTGAGCGCGTGCGGACGACAGTCGGCTGTGCACCGATGAAATTGAATCGAACCGACGTCTTGTGGCTGACGCGAGAATGCATCTGCAACGGCGCGTTTAAACTGCCACTGACGTGATGGATCTGGAAATTGAACTGCGCAAAGAACATCAAATAACGCGCGAGTTTGGCGGACACTTTGGGATGATGCAACAGCCACGAGCATGCGCTGTTGTCCGTAAAAAGGATAAAGGGTCTACCGTAAAGTAGTGACGCCATTTCTCCAATCCCATCTTGATGGCAAAGAGTTCTTTCTCGTGCGTTAGCCAATTGAGTTCGTGCGTGCCCAGCTTCTTGGAGTAAAATGCGATTGGATGGTCCGCGGAGCCATATTTTTGCGAGAGTACACCACCGATACAATGCCCAGAAGCATCGGTTGTGACTACAAATTCGCGACCAAAATCAAGCAGTTTAAGCACTGGTGCTTGCTGAAGCGCTTCCTTCAGTGCATCAAAGGTCATTCGCTGCGGTTCATTCCATTCCCACTTGGTGTCTTTCTTCAACAGCGAGCTCAATGGCAATGCAAGCGTTGCAAAGTTGCAGATAAAACGGCGATAGTAGCCTGCAAGTCCGAGGAAACTCATCAACTCCTTTTGATTTGTTGGAGTTGGCCATTTTGCGATAGCGTCAATCTTCTTCGTGTCAACCGTAAGTCCTTGAGCGGAAATTGTGTGTCCGAGGAAGTTGACAGAAGTTGAAGCAAAGTGACACTTCGCTTCGTGCGCATATAATTTCTCACGACGCAATACTTCAAACAGGACACCCAAATGCTTGACATGCTCTTCCATGGTTGCTGAAAAGACGCAAATGTCGTCGAGATACACGACAATGAACGGGTATTTTCCGAAAAGAATGCGCATAAGACGTGACCATACACCAGGCATTCCTGCTAAACCCATTGGCGCAACACACCATTGATAGGTCTCCGAGTGTGTGCGAAATGCAGTATACTTGTGCGATCCTGGTGAGACACGCGTTTGGTGATAACCCTGCGCGAGATCTAATACCGAAAAGACTGCTGCACCTTGCATCTTGTCAAAAAGCTCTTCGATTCGTGGCAACGGGATCTTCGGCACAACCGTTTGCGAGTTGACGTATCGGTAATCAATCACCCAACGAATCGGTAGAGTTGAATTGCCTGAACGGATCCACTCCGATCTTGACGGTTGTTTGCCGGAACTTGGGTCTTTCTTTGGGATGCCGAACACATTTGACACCCATGGCGAGTCGGATAATTCGATCCAGCCCTTCTTCAGCTTTTCTTCGACGAAGACGTCTAATGCATCTTGCTCCGTCTTGGAAAGTCGAAACGGTGAACGGTTGCTTGGCGTGGCGTCTGGTTTCATGCACAACTCAAACTCGACACTTCGTCGAGGAGACAACCCATCCGGTAGCGCTTCCGGAAAAACATCTTGGTACTTCTTGATCAGTTTCTGCACATCTGGTGGGGTCTTGGTAATCTCTGCTGCATCGTGACATATCTTGACGCGATACACTTCTTCGTAGTCTTGTTTCTTGAGCTTTTGCTTGAACTCGGCGCTGGATACTTGGACAGCCGGAATGGTGTCTTCTTCTGGTTTGAAAAATACTTCATGCGTGCGATAGTTGATTTGTGGATCATACCAATGGTAGAATGGTTTGCCTAGGGTAAGGTCCTGAGCATCTCCCATTTTCCATTCCATCACTGGGATTTTGAACTTGCGACCACAAATTTCAACAACAACTTCTCCTTTTCGTGTAGTTTGAGTAGTCGTGCTTGTTCCATCAAATCTGTTGACCTTGATTCGCATTTCCTCGGTGAGCGTATTTATTGTCCCTGGCTTGATGATGTTGTCGGTGGCACCGCTGTCAAACATCACTACGATATCTTTGCCGTTACGTTTCGCTGGCATTCGAACCAATTCGTTTTCTCCATGCTCCTTTACTACTTGTTCAATGACTTCTTCTTCATTTGTTTCTGGCGTTGGATCTTCTTGACTTCTCGGTTGAACATAGAAATTGTTGGCTTCATAGGCATGCTCCTCTTTATTCTCGTCGTTTTCGAAGTAGTTCACATTGGTTCTTCTCGGCGGTTGATGGTTTGGACGTTGTTGATTTTCTCGGCGAGCGTCGTTGTTCTGTTTCTTGAAGCATTCGTGGATTAAGTGGCCGGGTTTCTTGCAGTAAGAACAACGTTTATGTGGACGATTTGGCGCTTGATGGCTTCGACGAATTTGAGCAGTGTCGATCTCCATTGGTTCGGGTCCATCGTGGCGTGGGAACGATCGGGTTGGACGATCATGACTTGGAAATGGCTGAGAGTGTGGACGGAATCTTGGTGGATGTGATGGTCTTGGACTGAAGCGCTGTCGATTGTCGCTTTGATGCTGGAACGATCCACCAAAATAGATACGATCGTACTCCAAAGCAACGGAAAAGCACTCAGAAATATCATCGCAGTGGCGGTACTCCACTTCCCGACCCAGCTGCGGCAGAAGACCACGCGTGAAGTACGTGATTTTATCCAGTTCGCTGATCTCGCGGATCTGCATCAGCAGCATACGATACTTGCCGATGTAGTCTTCTAGGGAATGACAGCGACTTTGGCGTAGATTGTACAACTTGTCTCGCAACCGGTGCTGCTTGTCCCGCGGCACAAACTCCTTCGTGAGATGATGCATGAGTTCTTGAACGTCGCTGACCTTGTCGCGGTTCAGCATGTACCATGCTGCAGCATTCCCACGAAAGTTGGCGGTCATCATCGCGACAATGCGCGGTCCATTCGATTCATCTTCCCAGTTGATGTTTTTGGCTGCAAGGGATCGCATCACATGGTTGAAGTAGAGGTCGACAGATTCGCCAATTGCTCCTGAAAAGTGAGGCAAGGAGATGCCTTCCACTCTTGTTTCCTTGTGAGCCAATACTTCCATTAGGCGCTGCTTCCTCTCGGAGATATCTGCAAATTATTTGAGCAGCTCTCGGGACGTCATGATGATGTACTTATTTGTCGATATTGATTTCTGATTGTGTTTCTTTCCTGCTCGGTTCGGCTCTTCTTGGTATTACGCTCCTCTTGATCGCTCTTGACTTCTTTGATTTTGCGGTCCGCGAATGTCGTAATTAGAGTTTCGACTTGATTGAGACGACTGAGCAGACGATCTGTGAGTTCTTGAAGCGCGTTTCTTTCGACGTGGCTGTGACAGTTGGGGATCTCGTTGCGCATATACTTGATGAGACTGAATTGACGCTCCAATGCTTGGGAGAACTCAGTACGCAGACGATCAAGGTTTTCCGCGTTGTTGGAGAGCGGCGCAAAAGAGGATCCGACGAGTTCCGATTCTCGAGTCTTCCGCTTTCCCATCTACTCGGACGCACACGTCCAACACCAGCAAGCACACAAACCACACAATAAGCTTGACTAAGGAACAGTGATTCTCGTTAATCTCTAGGGCAGCGCAAGCACAATGGCATTAAAACTAACCTTTCGAGCGAGTGTCCCTTGTGATGTCAGCAGACAGTGGTTATTGGCGAGCGTCGGCCGGAACAGGCAGTCACTGAGACGGAAAGGATAACACCGAGTTGGAGTGAAGCGAGGTGAGTCTTGACTTGACCAACAAGTGCTACCACTTGTAAGGAGGCTTGTGTAGTTGATGGCAAATTGAGAAGTGAGATTGAGAAAACTGTTTAAGAAAAACTCAACTACTTCGTTGCTAGTCCTTGGCCCCCTTGGGGCTCTTCCTACTCTCTTTCTTTCTCTTGTGTGCTACTTGATTTTTTACTGGATTTTTACTGGGTTTTCTCATATCTGATTTTTCTTCTTTTTTGTGGACAGGATCGCTTCTGAGATAACAGATGGGTTCTCGTCATATCTGTACCTATGCATAAACATACAATCATTCCTAAAGGTGTCGTAATCATCTACCAACATTCCGATAAACCGAAATATTGGTACATTGTACCATCGTGGTACCGTCGACCCTTACAAAGGACATCTAGTTCGCGTTCGTGCTGGCTGTGCTTCGGTTAGTAAGGATTGCCGTGTATGTTATTGTTCACATCAGTCTTCGAAATATGCTGCTGTGGCGACTGCTGTAAGCTTGCATTTTGTTACAGAGTTTGCACATATTCCTGCGCATGGCATGGCAGTCGTGGTCGCTCACCACGACATTTGATTTGATTTTGAAGGTGAGGTATATTTAGGTTCATCATTGTGACCTACAATAGCCGATTTTTATTGAAGAGGTAGGAATTACAGGGCTGGGTCTTATTGCCCCCCATGGGGTCCCACTACGACCCTTGATTGGACCCGTAGAACTTCGAATTTCCGCTCGTTGAAAATCCCGCTCCAAACGGGACTCGAATCCTCAATCAACAGCATAGAGGTCAGAAGCTTACCCCACTAGAACCGCGCCATCAGCTAAAACTCACCACGACATACTGACGGCTGCGAAATCCAACACTCACAACAGTAAAACATTGTGTGTGAACATGATGAATATGTACACCTCAATATGGAATGACCATGTGGGATTTGCAACTTTGAATCGAATTAAGTCGCAAAACCGGAGTTGATGCGTTTCAGATACGCCTGAACAGAACAGCGCCAGAAAGAGCAAAGACAAGAAGCATGGCACTAGATTGATTGGATGGCGCCAGAAAGAGCAGGAAAAGAATCAAGGTGCTTGATTGATTGGTGCGGTGCATCGAAGCTTCACGGTGGTGCAGCATCACTTGTCGCACTTTCCAGTGCTATCCTTGATGACGTTGTGCTGGTGCTTCTTGTGTAGCATATCGTGCGGCTCACAACAAATAACGCAGGTTGGTTGCTCAAGTCGATTCCCGTTCATGTGTCTGGTCACTTTCAAAGTCTCAAAACATAACCAGCGAACGAAAGACCCATGACGTCAAATCTCTGTAACCCACACGGGTTCAACCTCAGCTGGAATCAATCAGTCACGTATTTAACAACAGCGAATAGAATCAATTGGCCACGTATTTAACGACAGCGAATGGCGAACTAGAGTAGTAGTGTCGCCCCTTAATGGAACCTACGCGGAGCATTCTTCTTTCACAATATGATCGTCGAGAACTTCAAGTCTGTATGAAGTGGAGGATTCAGTTGGCGCTCCCAGCGTTTTATCAAAGAGACGAGGTATTTTACGCCAAGTTTTGCATTAGAAGAAGGAACAGTATATTTGCAAACACCTCTGTTCAACTCTGCTGCAGTACTCTCTTGGGTCATACTGGTGCCACGTGACTGGCATGTGGGCAAACTGGGTGAGATCAGGTGGGATAACCCAATCACTCCCCCTGATTACGCTGCTTCTCATGTTCGAGTTGAGCTTCATGGCTCATCCTCCTTTTTCTCATCCAGCAGGTTGAAGCGTCAAGCGTGTCGTAAACGTCCGCCCCAGCCTGCCATCAACAAACAAACCGTGAGCCATGACAATAGAGCACCAAGCAATTTACAGCGGTTGTAAATGAGTCGCATACAAATGTCAGTACAAGACTCACTGCGCTGTAGATTGCATACAGATGTGAGGCACCATCACTGGGCACAGCGCGTACTTGTCGATTAGTGTGGATTAAAGAACTATTTCAGTCAAGTGTTCGCTGTTAATCTAAATGACATGCGGACACTTGTTCGAACATCCCACATTTGATTAATTGAAGTCGAGATGGTGGAGATTCAGGGTTAGGAGAAGACACAAAACACATGAGATACATCCCCGGGCATTGGCAGCGCATTCGGTAACCTTGTCGTGGGCCACCACGTCGAGCCAAAGGGTCATTTCGTTTAGTAGGCTAAATGGTTTTGGGTGGACGCGACTACCTCATTTACCCGAGGCGCTCGCCCTCACAGACGGGTTACGGAGTTTATAAGAAAAAGCAATTCTTTTCGATCTCACCCTGTAAAACTCCATCTGCACAATCCCGAGCAACCAGGTTGATTACGGCAAAGCAAAACTCTGTCGGCTGTAAGAGCAGCATGCATTGCAGCGGGATAATCGGTTATATCGCACATGCAGCACTTTCTTCGCTCTTGTTTCTCAAAGTTCAACAGATCGCGTTGTGCCAACGAAACTGAAGCGAGCGTCACTGCTCGAGCGTGGATGTGCCCCACACATCAACAGCCAGCCGCTGGGAAGAGCGAGGGCAGAAATAAATCAAGTGGGGGTAGCACTTCTGAAAGGAGTCAACGGCGCAGAGAATGTGCTCGCCTCATGCTTCAACAGGTCAACATGGCGACTTGTGTAGCCGCCTTTGTTAATCGCGCAAAAGGAGGCAACAAATAATTCAAGTTTGCCGCGCAAGTTCAACGTGCACGTGACCGGTACCTCCTCAGTTAGCCAGTGACATCGATCGGTGGACTCGGTGGGACCTGCCACCTTCATAGACATTGGAGCATGCCCGGTTCTGTACGGCGACGGAGCGCTTGCTTGAGCCATCTCGACCAGGAGAAGCAGAAGGCGACTCATTCCTGAATTTGCACTCCAGTGCGTTCGCCCTCAGTAAGCAAGTAAGCCCAAGTGCGCGCACGGAACCAATTAACGAAAGCGGAAACATGGCGGGAGGTGTGGTCGTTAACGTGAACAACAACTTGGACCACGATGCGCCGACGGAAGGCACCAAGACGTACGCCATCATCGTGTGCGTCTTCGCCTCGCTCGGCGGTCTGTTCTTCGGTTATGATCAAGGCGTGACCAGTAGTGTGCTGATCATGGACTCGTTCCTGGAAGACTACTGCGTCGGCTGGCACGGATTCACGTACGAAGACTGCATCAAGAGTACGTCGGACTTACCAGACCAGTGGACGGACTACACGCTGTGGTACAACATGTCGTACAACATCGGTTGCATCTTCGGCGCTCTCCTCGGCGGTGTGGTTGCCGACAAGCTCGGTCGCCGCTACACCATTTTCACGGCGGGTGTGATCTTTCTCATTGGCACGGCCTGGGTGTCGTTCAACAAGGCTCATGAGCACGGTTTGATGTACATGGCGCGTATCGTGCAAGGTGTGGGTGTCGGCAACTCTTCGTTCTCACTGCCTCTGTTCGGTGCGGAAATGGCGCCAAAGGAGTTCCGTGGTTTCTTCGCTGGCTTCATGCAAATGACTGTCGTGATTGGTCTCTTCCTTGCCAACTGCGTCAACATTGGTGTGGAAGACGTGGACGAGGGCTGGCGTATCACCAACGCCGTGGCCATGGTCCCTCCAATTGTCGTGGTCTGCGGTATCTTCTTCGTGCCAGAGAGTCCACGTTGGTTGTTGCAGCACAAGGGCAAGGAGCAGGCGCTCGCCAGTTTGAAGAAGCTTCGTCAGACCGAGAACGTGCACGTGGAGTTCGACTTGATCGCTGCTCAGCTCGCGGAAGAAGGTGACAACGTCAGCTACATGGACCTCCTCGAGCCATCGATCTTGAAGCGTGTGATTATTGCCATGGCCCTTCAGGTGCTGCAGCAGGCGACCGGTATCAACCCGATCTTCTCGTACGGTGGTCTGATCTTCAAGGATGTGACGAACGCTGGTGCGGAGTCGGTGCTGATGCTGTCCGGCGTCAACTTCCTCAGTACGATCCCGGCCATGCGATGGGTCGACACGACGGGTCGTCGTCAGTTGCTCCTGCTCGGTGCTGTTGGCATGGTGCTCGGTCACTTGCTGTCTGCCATCGTGTTCACGGCCAGTTGCGATGGTACCGTCGATGATGCCGGCTGCCCCAAGGGCGCTGGCTGGATCATCGTGGTCGGCACGGCGTTCTTCGTGTTTAACTTTGCCATCTCGTGGGGTCCAGTGTGCTGGATCTACCCAGCCGAGATCTTCCCGATGAAGGTTCGCGCCAAGGCCGTGTCGCTCTCGACCATGGCCAACTGGCTCATGGGTGTGGCCATGACGTACGTCGTGAAGCTCTTCCCAGACTTGAACATCAACGGTGTGTTCTTCTTGTTCGCCGGCACTTGCTGCATCTCGGGCACCTTCGTGTACTTTTTGTGTCCCGAGACGAAGGGAATCCTCCTCGAAGACATCGAGTACCTCTTCCACAAGAGCGGCAAGAAGCCTGGTGTGTCCCCGCAATACGTCGAAGTCGAGACTCCAGTCCAGCAGGCGTAGAGATGAACCTCTATCGCGAACGAGCGAACGAGTTCTACTTCGTTGTATATACATTAAATTCCCGCATTCGAGTAGTAACGAGAGGTTACGTGCATGTGTATCGATCGGACTGTGATGTAGCTGGATCCATACTACTACTCATGTAATAAAAGTACCAAGCTTGACGTTGTCAGACTTGTCGTTCTTTGCAAATGTATTCATTTGCTATGCTCACACACAAATACTGATTCTAATAGTACGAATGTGATATTGTGTGTCACAATAAATGTTGAGTTTTTATTGTGCCATTGCTGCAAATGATTTTTTCGTTCGGCGATTTCGGCCAAACTTGATGTAATGGAAATGTGGCTACAATGCCTTGGGAACATTCTGTGTAGTGAATGGCTAAGTGAGCATCATTGATTTGTAGTTGCAGCTGTTGCATTCTCCTGAGTAGCTTGCAAAACGAAGGTTAAGACTGTTGGAATCTCTTGCATGCCGAAGGATTAGTCGTGATGATAAACACGATATCGGAGTCCACAACCGCCGACTGCAAACTCACGAGATAAACGCAGACGCTCAATCGATACACGGCGCTTTGGCACCGGCATTCAAATGACGAAACGCTAGCAAAGCAACTAGCAACAGCAAATTATCGTGCGTGTCCATAAGGACTCGCACACAGCCAGTTTAATTTGGGCCGCGAGCATGGCGTATAGCAGGAAGGACACGACCAACAACTTTGCCGAGTACTGGGGTCTCATACATGGACTCCGAGAAGCCCAACGCAGTCACTTCGAACCGTTGTACGTGATTGGAGACAGTGTACTCATTATCTCCCAACAGCGAATGCATCGGTCCCTCGACAGCACCGATTGGCACGTTTATACCAGACAAGTCGACGACTCGCGGATTGCATCGACATCCGAGGATGGTACCATCACTACCGTGCCTTCAACAAGATGGCGGACTCAGCCGCCAACCTAGCCATGGACACCAGAACCTCAACGCAGGTTCACTTCCCAACTCAAAGAGCTGCTTTCAACAATCTCACCCAGGATCTTGACAACGACGTCATGCATTGGCTTATGAGAAGTTCGGAAGACCCAAGGTCATTGGACAACACAAGGCAGCCTCACATAGGACCAAGAGAACATGCCATCCTGGTCAAAGATTATTTAGCATTCAGAAGTGATCTATTGCAATCCGCGCTATAGACACATTTACACTCCGATACGAAATTCGCAATGAAGATTAGGCAGGAGAATGGATATTGTAAGTCACAACGATGAACCTAAATATGCCTCACAATATAAACTAAACTAGCAACAGCGAATGAGAATTCATTAAGGACTTTAGAGAAGAGCCTAATCAATGCGAACCTGTAAGCTAGTGTGCGTGTCAAAAGAACGACAAGTCTGACAACGTCAAGCTTGGTACTTTTATTACATGAGTAGTAGTATGGATCCAGCTACATCACAGTCCGATCGATACACATGCACGTAACCTCTCGTTACTACTCGAATGCGGGAATTTAATGTATATACAACGAAGTAGAACTCGTTCGCTCGTTCGCGATAGAGGTTCATCTCTACGCCTGCTGGACTGGAGTCTCGACTTCGACGTATTGCGGGGACACACCAGGCTTCTTGCCGCTCTTGTGGAAGAGGTACTCGATGTCTTCGAGGAGGATTCCCTTCGTCTCAGGACACAAAAAGTACACGAAGGTGCCCGAGATGCAGCAAGTGCCGGCGAACAAGAAGAACACACCGTTGATGTTCAAGTCTGGGAAGAGCTTCACGACGTACGTCATGGCCACACCCATGAGCCAGTTGGCCATGGTCGAGAGCGACACGGCCTTGGCGCGAACCTTCATCGGGAAGATCTCGGCTGGGTAGATCCAGCACACTGGACCCCACGAGATGGCAAAGTTAAACACGAAGAACGCCGTGCCGACCACGATGATCCAGCCAGCGCCCTTGGGGCAGCCGGCATCATCGACGGTACCATCGCAACTGGCCGTGAACACGATGGCAGACAGCAAGTGACCGAGCACCATGCCAACAGCACCGAGCAGGAGCAACTGACGACGACCCGTCGTGTCGACCCATCGCATGGCCGGGATCGTACTGAGGAAGTTGACGCCGGACAGCATCAGCACCGACTCCGCACCAGCGTTCGTCACATCCTTGAAGATCAGACCACCGTACGAGAAGATCGGGTTGATACCGGTCGCCTGCTGCAGCACCTGAAGGGCCATGGCAATAATCACACGCTTCAAGATCGATGGCTCGAGGAGGTCCATGTAGCTGACGTTGTCACCTTCTTCCGCGAGCTGAGCAGCGATCAAGTCGAACTCCACGTGCACGTTCTCGGTCTGACGAAGCTTCTTCAAACTGGCGAGCGCCTGCTCCTTGCCCTTGTGCTGCAACAACCAACGTGGACTCTCTGGCACGAAGAAGATACCGCAGACCACGACAATTGGAGGGACCATGGCCACGGCGTTGGTGATACGCCAGCCCTCGTCCACGTCTTCCACACCAATGTTGACGCAGTTGGCAAGGAAGAGACCAATCACGACAGTCATTTGCATGAAGCCAGCGAAGAAACCACGGAACTCCTTTGGCGCCATTTCCGCACCGAACAGAGGCAGTGAGAACGAAGAGTTGCCGACACCCACACCTTGCACGATACGCGCCATGTACATCAAACCGTGCTCATGAGCCTTGTTGAACGACACCCAGGCCGTGCCAATGAGAAAGATCACACCCGCCGTGAAAATGGTGTAGCGGCGACCGAGCTTGTCGGCAACCACACCGCCGAGGAGAGCGCCGAAGATGCAACCGATGTTGTACGACATGTTGTACCACAGCGTGTAGTCCGTCCACTGGTCTGGTAAGTCCGACGTACTCTTGATGCAGTCTTCGTACGTGAATCCGTGCCAGCCGACGCAGTAGTCTTCCAGGAACGAGTCCATGATCAGCACACTACTGGTCACGCCTTGATCATAACCGAAGAACAGACCGCCGAGCGAGGCGAAGACGCACACGATGATGGCGTACGTCTTGGTGCCTTCCGTCGGCGCATCGTGGTCCAAGTTGTTGTTCACGTTAACGACCACACCTCCCGCCATGTTTCCGCTTTCGTTAATTGGTTCCGTGCGCGCACTTGGGCTTACTTGCTTACTGAGGGCGAACGCACTGGAGTGCAAATTCAGGAATGAGTCGCCTTCTGCTTCTCCTGGTCGAGATGGCTCAAGCAAGCGCTCCGTCGCCGTACAGAACCGGGCATGCTCCAATGTCTATGAAGGTGGCAGGTCCCACCGAGTCCACCGATCGATGTCACTGGCTAACTGAGGAGGTACCGGTCACGTGCACGTTGAACTTGCGCGGCAAACTTGAATTATTTGTTGCCTCCTTTTGCGCGATTAACAAAGGCGGCTACACAAGTCGCCATGTTGACCTGTTGAAGCATGAGGCGAGCACATTCTCTGCGCCGTTGACTCCTTTCAGAAGTGCTACCCCCACTTGATTTATTTCTGCCCTCGCTCTTCCCAGCGGCTGGCTGTTGATGTGTGGGGCACATCCACGCTCGAGCAGTGACGCTCGCTTCAGTTTCGTTGGCACAACGCGATCTGTTGAACTTTGAGAAACAAGAGCGAAGAAAGTGCTGCATGTGCGATATAACCGATTATCCCGCTGCAATGCATGCTGCTCTTACAGCCGACAGAGTTTTGCTTTGCCGTAATCAACCTGGTTGCTCGGGATTGTGCAGATGGAGTTTTACAGGGTGAGATCGAAAAGAATTGCTTTTTCTTATAAACTCCGTAACCCGTCTGTGAGGGCGAGCGCCTCGGGTAAATGAGGTAGTCGCGTCCACCCAAAACCATTTAGCCTACTAAACGAAATGACCCTTTGGCTCGACGTGGTGGCCCACGACAAGGTTACCGAATGCGCTGCCAATGCCCGGGGATGTATCTCATGTGTTTTGTGTCTTCTCCTAACCCTGAATCTCCACCATCTCGACTTCAATTAATCAAATGTGGGATGTTCGAACAAGTGTCCGCATGTCATTTAGATTAACAGCGAACACTTGACTGAAATAGTTCTTTAATCCACACTAATCGACAAGTACGCGCTGTGCCCAGTGATGGTGCCTCACATCTGTATGCAATCTACAGCGCAGTGAGTCTTGTACTGACATTTGTATGCGACTCATTTACAACCGCTGTAAATTGCTTGGTGCTCTATTGTCATGGCTCACGGTTTGTTTGTTGATGGCAGGCTGGGGCGGACGTTTACGACACGCTTGACGCTTCAACCTGCTGGATGAGAAAAAGGAGGATGAGCCATGAAGCTCAACTCGAACATGAGAAGCAGCGTAATCAGGGGGAGTGATTGGGTTATCCCACCTGATCTCACCCAGTTTGCCCACATGCCAGTCACGTGGCACCAGTATGACCCAAGAGAGTACTGCAGCAGAGTTGAACAGAGGTGTTTGCAAATATACTGTTCCTTCTTCTAATGCAAAACTTGGCGTAAAATACCTCGTCTCTTTGATAAAACGCTGGGAGCGCCAACTGAATCCTCCACTTCATACAGACTTGAAGTTCTCGACGATCATATTGTGAAAGAAGAATGCTCCGCGTAGGTTCCATTAAGGGGCGACACTACTACTCTAGTTCGCCATTCGCTGTCGTTAAATACGTGGCCAATTGATTCTATTCGCTGTTGTTAAATACGTGACTGATTGATTCCAGCTGAGGTTGAACCCGTGTGGGTTACAGAGATTTGACGTCATGGGTCTTTCGTTCGCTGGTTATGTTTTGAGACTTTGAAAGTGACCAGACACATGAACGGGAATCGACTTGAGCAACCAACCTGCGTTATTTGTTGTGAGCCGCACGATATGCTACACAAGAAGCACCAGCACAACGTCATCAAGGATAGCACTGGAAAGTGCGACAAGTGATGCTGCACCACCGTGAAGCTTCGATGCACCGCACCAATCAATCAAGCACCTTGATTCTTTTCCTGCTCTTTCTGGCGCCATCCAATCAATCTAGTGCCATGCTTCTTGTCTTTGCTCTTTCTGGCGCTGTTCTGTTCAGGCGTATCTGAAACGCATCAACTCCGGTTTTGCGACTTAATTCGATTCAAAGTTGCAAATCCCACATGGTCATTCCATATTGAGGTGTACATATTCATCATGTTCACACACAATGTTTTACTGTTGTGGTGTTGGATTGGCCGATATAGTTGGTGTCGTGTCATGAGCCAGCATAATCTGGAAAACAACCGCATGATCGTGGCAGCCTCTTTCCACTACTGGGAGATTGCGTGGGATGCTATCGCGACACAGGTTCTGCAGTCCCTTGCGTATCTGACCGCGTGCTGCTTGCCGAAGAGGGTTACCTCCAGGATCTGTAGCAAGGTATTGCGGTGTCGCCAGATGTTGGAGATCGTCGCCCCGCACATGCACTGGCAAACGATCATCGCCGCGTGGAAGACGCAATCTTGGTGTGAGTCCGAAAAGCGATATCTCGCGCTGAGTCTGTGATAAGCCGCCAGGCTTTTGTAGGTGAGTACTTGTTTCGAAAGCTGAAAATCGACGCCTCTGTGTCGTATCCAATTGGAAGCTCGATGCTTTTTCAGAGCTGTAGCTCTGCCTTCCAATGTGCCTAGGCGTGGACACATGCCCAGAACACGTTATGATAGGTGATGCTGGATGTGATCCCACAACTCGGTGCCGGACATGTACTGTCGCCGTCTCTGAATTTCCAGAGTTGGAGCGTGTGATTATCAACAACGCTTCATTCGTGATGTTGTTGCACCTCTTGGTTGTAAGGTCGTCACACCGTTTCGCGGATTGGGCGGAGCAGAAGTTGCAGAAAATTGTGCAGCAGCGCGAAACAAAGCCTCTGACAAGCCATGAGGGGTGGAACCGTAGCTGACTGCGAGCCTGGGACATATTCAAAACGTACTATACCTCGGCATATCGAGTCACGTCGCACTAAATCACTCCGAGTTCGTTTTCCGCGTGCTATTCGGGATCATGCAAGCGCTTACATCCTCTTCCGATCCGAGAGCCATCCGTTCTCTGCCGCTAAGCGGGGTTCCTGCTGTTGTCACCGAGACGTCATGACTGGCTTTAACCGGTTGACGGCAAAGGACTCACCCACAGTGCTCGGGACAGACTCGACGCTTCCATCGACATAATAAGCAAAATCCACAGCGTGCTGGAGTGTGAACTCGCGGTTGGAGCTTGTTAGCGGATCAATCGACCTCCTAGTCGGCTGGGTTGAGTACGGCGTCCTCACTCACGATGCTGCCCAATACGTCAGCTGTGTTGCACGAGGGTATGACGTCAGAATTGTTTTGTCGAATGTAGAAGCTCTCCTCGAAAAAGATCTAGGCGACACAAATACGACAAAACTCACTCTTGGCAGTGCTGGTGAGGCTTCGTAATTCTTAAGGCGAATTATAACTCGTTCAACAGAATTTCTTTTCTCTCAGCAATATCGCGTGGATGCATGGCTGCGCTGCCTCTCGAACACACAGGCCGTCGTGGAAAGCTATTGCAAACAGCGCCACAGATTGACAAGATTCGAATCGTATGGAAACGCACCGCTACGGTGTATCCTCCATCACGAGCTCAGTGAAAGACTAATATGTGTTTGCTTGTCCCACCTACCCGGGCACGTGTGTGTGAACACTGCACAAATCTACATGCTGATCCGGATGCGTGAGAGGGTGGCCCTTGTCATGCGGTTGCAGAATGCACCCTCGGCAACTCGGTCTTCAATCGCTTGCGTCGCGAACGTCCGCTCGACCTCGCGGCGCTTGTCACCGAAAGGCTCCACGCCGTGGGTGGCGACACGATGTCCGAGGGCTCGGGGCTCAGCGCCGAGGACGCCGCAACGTTGCACGCATCGGTGAACGTCACGATCCACTTCGCCGCGAATATCAACTTTACGGAATGCCAACAGGAGGGTGTGTGCGCATGAACTGCCTCGGCGCGATACACGCACTACGGTTTGCCGAGCGCTGCCAAGACCTGTGCTGCCACGTGCACGTGTCCACATCGTACGCCAACAGCACCCAGCGCAACAAGGTCATCTACGAGAAGCTGTATCCGCTCGACTCTGACGTCGAGACCAAGATCTGCGAAATCCAGAGCACCACGCCGGACGAGATCGAAACCATTCGAGCGAACGTCGAGCGCATCGGGTACCCAAGCTTGTACAGGTTTGCGAAATCCATGGCCGAGCTCCTGGTCGCAGCGCACACGGCCAAGGCGAGCATTCCGTTGGCGATCTTTCGACCAACCACCATTGGCGCTGCGTGGAAAGATCCTGTGCCCGGATGGGTGGACCACGTCATACCCTCGGCTCCCTGTTCGTCGCCATGTCCAAGGGCTTCGTCTCCGTGTTGCCCGAGAACACGCAAACAGTGCTCAACGTCGTGCCTGTGGATATGACAGCCAACAGTTTGCTGACTGCAGCCGGGTTCAAGATGATTGAGTCGTCGAGCCAGCAGCAAAAGCCGCGGATCATGCACTGTGGGACGTCCGACCCTCGACGGAGCCCAGTCCAGCTCGGCTATCTCTTGGGCAAAGCCGCCAAGTACTACCTCAAGAACTCGCCGCCCAAAGCGCTCGCGCCGTGCAAGATGCACGCGACACCCTCTTCAATGCGGTTCCACACGCACTGGCATCTCAAGCACACCCTGCCGTCGTATCTGTACGCGACCATGGCGACGTGCACGCGGAACCCGCAGCATGAGATGCAAGCCATGGGCTTCTCCAAGGTGTCGCGCCAGGCGCGCCGCATGATCAATTCGTACCGGCCGTTCACCGAGAACGACCGAGTGTTCCGCACGGACGTGCTCCACGACCAGATCGACGCGTTCGACGACAGCGACGAGTGGTGGCACAGCGCGGGCGGCATCGCCTGGGACGACTGCGTCAACAGCTACTGCGACGGGCTGCAGCAGTTTGCCATCCGCGACAAGCCGCCAAAGTCCAAGTTGTAAGCCTTCATGGACCCGACAGGAATGGCTGATTTTGTTTCATATGCAGGCAAGGAGTTCTGCTGAAAGAAAACCAGTTGTTTTGTTGATTTTGAGCTCGATCTAGGGGTCGGGGCGTGTGCTTTGGTAAAGTGGCGAACTGTCACATATTCTGTGGTGGTTAAATACGAGATTTTTCAACCGATTCTGGCGATCTTTCAACTTTAACAATATCTTTACCTAATTGGCCAAAAGTCGATTTTGCTGGTTTTCATCCAATCCAAATACACTGTGAAAAAAACCCTTTTTTGTTCTTGCCACATGTACCCATTGATTCTCTCATTCCCAGTTTTCCTATCGAAGCAACGCGACAAGAAACTCATGGACGCACTCTTCACGCAGTCTTCGTGGCTGCTGCTCCTGTCGGCGGCGCTGCTGTGCGTGCTGCTCGCATACGTGATGGCGCCGAGCAACGCGCACCTCAAGTCGCTCCCGCGGCCGGCGTCGACGCTGCCAGTGCTCGGCAACACGCTCGATCTGATGAAGTACCAGCTCCCGCGGCTCCACGACTGGATCGCGGAGCAGTGCATCCTCCACAATGGAAAGTCGTGGTTGCTGCAGGCGCTGGGTGCACCGCCGCTGATCGTCGTGAGCTCCGCCGAGACCTTTGAAGATGTGCTCAAGACCCAGTTTGAGATCTTCGACAAGGGCGAGCGCATGCGCACGATCTTCAGCGACGTGTTCGGCGACGGCATCGTCGCGGTCGACGGCGACAAGTGGAAGTTCCAGCGCAAGAAGCTCAGCCATCTGTTCACGATGCGCGCGTTCAGGGACACGATCACGACGGCGGTGCACGACAAGGTGCGCATTTTGGGCGACGTGCTGGCGAAAAGCGCGCTCGACCAGGACACGCCGATCAGTATTGGCGACGTGTTCCAGCGGTTCGCGTTTGACACCTTTGCGCAAGTGGGTTTCGGTCTCGAGAGCAATACGCTGTCGAGTGGTCAAAACAACTCGTTCATTAGCGCGCTCACAACGATCGGCGAAGTGATGGAGCGGCGGTTCCATCAACCAGACTTGTTGTGGCAGCTCAAGCGTTTCTTGCGCATCGGCGACGAGAAACGCCTCGCAGAGTGCACAGAGCAACTCAACAAGGAGCTCTACGCGGTCATCTACGAGAACTTGCGCCGCAAGAACGACCCCAAGTACGCGAAACAAATGGCGGCGCGCTCCATGAAAGACGTCGTGTCGCTCTTCTTGGACGAATTGGACGACGAAGGCAAAGGAAAAGCGTCCACCACGGAAGGTTCGCTGAAAGTTGACATCAAGTTCTTACGTGACATCGCGCTCACGATCCTGGGTGCGGGCAAAGAGACGACGGCGTGGACGCTCGCGTGGTTTGTGATCAACCTCAACCGGTACCCAAATGTGGCGACCAAGATCCGCACTGAGCTCCGCGCGAAGCTGCCTCAACTGTTCACTGATACGCAGTACGTGCCATCGATGGACGACGTCGATCAGCTCGTGTATTTGGAAGCTGCGGTACGCGAGAGTCTCCGACTGTACCCGCTCGTGCCACTGAACGCGAAAGAAGCCAATGCCGACACGACGCTCTGCGATGGCACGTTCGTCCAGAAAGGCTCGCGCGTGTACATTCCATCGTATGCGCTTGGCCGCATGCCGAGCGTGTGGGGACCCGATGCGGCAGAGTTTAAGCCCGAGCGCTGGATCGAGCATGACCCTCAAACAGGCAACGAGACACTGATCCACGTGTCGACGTCCAAGTTCGTGAGCTTCCACGCGGGTCCGCGCATTTGTCTCGGCATGCGCTTTGCGATCTTCGAGCTCAAGACGTCGCTCGCGTACGTGCTCAGCAAGTACGATCTGGTGACTGTGAAGCCGCCAGATCAGTTCACATACGAGATCGCGTCGGCGCTCGTGGTGAAAGGTCCCGTGCTGGTCCACGTGAGAGACATCAGAGGAGAGTGAGGCACACAAAGGAGGAGGAAGACGTGTGCAGCGATCGAATATTGAGTTGGTGCATACTGGATCGTATAATTTGCCTATGTGGAGTAATGCGTATTTTAATAACATCCAGTGCATACACTTGCTTTCATATCGAGAATAAAATGGAAATGAGAAGTAAAAGATCTCCTTCGCATGCAAGCATAAGTTTTTCAGCACCGAGTGCAGTTTTCTGACAACTCGCTTGATGTCGGCCTCCAACGAGACTCTCACGTTGATCGCGCCTTCATTAATCTCGATCTTTCCCGTCTCGGACTGACGGATAAAGATCCACTGCTTGATGGCCGTCGCGGTGCCGTGCGCACAATGCCAAGCGTGGTGAGCTCTTGCGTGACAGCCTCGCCGAGATTTTCGCGTTTCGCTTGCATGACAGTCAACGCTCGATTGCCACGAGGAATCACAATGTCGACGACGATCTTGAAATCGATCTGCTCGCGTTGCACAGGCTCTTCGGCAGCCATACGAATCCGTTCATTGGATTTGAGCAAAATCAGTAGCTGCACAAACAAGATACGGATAAATGAGTATCGCCTCTTGTCGGAACGCAACATCAGATCAAAAGACAAGATCAGATAATCCTGGATCTGCTGAAGCATCACTGACATCGTCTCTTCTGGAATCTCCTCTGTCGACTGTGTGTATCGCTCCGAGTTCTGGAGGCATATCGCGCCTGCGTCATCCCACGTCATCGAAAAGTACACCGCGACCGCATCCGAAAGTTCGTCGTCGCAGGACACGCGGTATCGTGTCGACTTCTCGGGCGTGATTTCCAAACTGCCTTTTCGAAAGAAGGGCTCGTTTGGCGGGTTGCTACAGTTGCCGACGATTCTTTTCAGGTAGCCGAGCGACTCGTTGACTTTGCCGATGTGATCGTCGCGTGGCGGCTTTGGACTGGTGTGTTGTCCGCTTGAGGTGGCCAACCGGAATAGTCAGAACGCATTCCCGCGATAGCCCCATTGAATCGCTCGACGTGGCTCGCGCTCTCTGTCTTTCCATTGCCAGAAGCTTGTTCCATGTTGGCTCGAGGTGGCAAAATGGAAATGAGTGGGGAAGGCATGCTTGCCATGATAATATGGATTCTCACAGGTCGATTGCTGCTGTTGTGATTGGCTCCTCAATATCATGTCTAAATAAACAATCCTCCTAATCTAATATTACGACTCACTGTAAGGTGCAATGACTCATTACGCTGAAGTACTGTACTCGCTATGTTATACGCCGTATTTCAAAACTGGATCTATTGGAACATACAAAAATCAAGTTAGCACACGTCGCAGATGAACGAAACGATGTCGACAAAGGCATGCGTTCAGCAGCTCTAGGCGTGGATCTCCTCGACCGTGGTCATCAACGAGCCTTCCAGTGTCACCACGGTCGAGATCTTGTATGTGTACTTGCGTGGGTTCTTGGCGAGTGTGAAGCCGTATTTGCTCAGCATGTACGCAAGCGACGTCTTGAGCTCGAAGATAGCGAAGCGCATGCCGAGGCAAATGCGCGATCCCGCGTGGAAACTCGGGAATTTCGTCACCGGGTATGCCACGAGCTTCTGTTTTCCTGTTGCGCTGTTAATTTCGATCCAGCGCTCCGGTTTGTACTTGGATGCACCGGGTCCCCACACGTACGGCATGCGCGCGAACGCGTACGAGGGGATGTACACGCGCGTGCCCTTCTTGAGAAAGGTGCCGTCCGAGAGCGTCGTGTCGCGGTTCGCTTCCTTGGCGTTCAGTGGCACTGTCAGGTTGAGCCGCAGACTTTCGCGCAGCGCCGCTTCCAAGTACACGAGCTCCTCGACTTCCTCTAAGGACGGGACGTAATCGCGATTCGTGAACAACCGCGGGAGTTTCTCCAACAGTTCGGTACCCATGAGCCGCACGTGCTTCTGGATGTCCGCTGTGATCGTTTCTCGGAACGAACGCGCGCATCGTGAACAGGTGGCTGAGCTTTTTACGCTAGTATCTCCATTTCTCGCCATCGACGGCCGCGATGGAGTCGCCGAACGCGAGTGCATCTGCTCGCCTTTGTCAAAGATCTCAAACTGGGTCTTCAACACGTCTTCAAAGTGTTGTTCCGTGCTCAACACCACGAGGTCGCCACTGTCGATGTGTGGCCTCCATTGACAGACAAGGCATTGAACAAGTTGATAGAAATCGAAAGAGAGAGCGGAGACCAGACCGTGACGTCCTGTCTTCCATTCGAGAGTTCTTCTCTCTCTTTCGAGGGTCCAACCGGTTCAACGATCCATGTTGTGGAGTGATGCGTCAAGAAAGATGAGCTGCATATCCTTGAGTGTTATGACATCAGATGCGACGTGTGCCCACTTGTTATTTGTATGCTCAATCAACAGAACAAATCCAGCGCTGCGATTGGTCAGAAAGTGCAGTAGTAGTTTACGGTCATATATTTGCAGCCACAGAAAATTTTCTTTTCAGGTTTGCCCCAGGACTTGGACATGCCGCACACAGTGGCCGAGCATATCATAGCTCTTGGTTTATACCGATATGGGGGCAAACTAAATTCGTCCCGATTTGCATCCACTTTCAGCGTTCTGCATGGATTGTGAGAACACACAAAAGCTGGGCTTCTCTTTGCGCATTGGAACATTTGCGCGTGTTCCATTGGTACACCAATTATGTGCAATGTGAGATCTGACAGCTCACTCGCACTGCTCTTCGAAGCAACTGACCTCGCCCAAGGTTTTCTCTTGAAGGCAACGCGTCCATCACGATGACTGGTGGGTTCCAGGGTAACCATCCCGATCGGCAATCAAAATGATCCGGCTTTGAGAGTAGGACGTTCTGCTTTGGCTCTGTCATGCGGCGAAATCAAGCGGTCTCAACTTCAGACATCGTGCGACCTCAATTTCAGTCATGTGGCTCGCCACGCAGGTCATTTAGCCTGCGCTAATTTACTCCTGAGCATCGGGAACTGCAACTTGCTCCCTTGCACCAATCATATGACGTCAGACTTGACGCCTGCCAGACTCGTGTAAAGCTGCAACGTGCTTGATCTGGATTTCATACTGTCTGCTATATGCATACCTTGAAGTGCGGACCGAACGGCTTTTCTCATCCTTGCTCGTCACGCCATTCCATTGGCGCGCATCTGCTGCGGGATGGTCTCCCAAGGATCGACATTGTCTCCTCTCGCACGCATCTTCTTGATCTTCGGCGCAGAACAACAGCAGCATGGAAACGATGATTAGCATGGTGATTCATTTAAACTTCGTTACAGTACTCGGATATTTGGCGTTCACAACTTTTGTTCTTTCAAATCATGTTCAGTAACTTTGAGCGCGGGTTTCATTGACGTGCACCATCAACGGACCGCGCACGGAGAGCACGGCCGAGATCGCGTATGTGTACTCGTCTGGGTTCTTGGCCGTCTTGAGATGATACTTGCTCAGGATGTACGCCAAGACCGCCTTGAGCTGGAAAAGTGCAAAGCGCATCCCAGGACACACGCGCGGACCCCCGTGGAAGGTGTTGAACTTGCTCTCGGGCACCTGCATGATCTTCTCCTTGCCCGTGGCTTCGTCCACTTCGAGCCATCGGTCGGGCTTGTACTCGGCCGCATCCAGTCCCCAGACATTGGGATTTCTCGCCAGCGAATACGACGGGATGTACACGCGCGTACCCTTTTTCAGAAACGTGCCATCGGAAAGTGTCGTATCGCGATTGGCTTCCTTCGCGTTCAGCGGCACGATCGGGCACAACCGCAGCGTCTCACGCAGGGCGGCTTCGGTGTATACGAGAAAACTCACATCGTCCAGTGACGGCACGTAGTCTTTGTCCGTGAACAACTTGGGCAGCTTTTCGTACAGCTCAGCGCGAATCTTGGCTTCGACCTCGGGATGGCGGTTCAGCATGATGATGCACCACATCAGCGACGTCGCCGTACTGTCTTTTCCAGCTCCGATGATCGCGAACCCGACTTCGCGAAGGAACTTCATGTCTCGCTGCTGCTTCGCTGGGTCGGTCGCGTAGCTCTCGAGGTCGAGATCTTCCATGAACAGCGAGATCACGTCTTTCGTTGAGCGAACGCTCGTCGGGTCGTTGTGCAGCTTAATGTTCTCGTAAATGAGGTCGTCCATCATGTTGTGGAACATGTCGACGCTCTCCTTCATCTTCTTCTCGTTGCCGATCTGGAAGAACCGCTTGAGGCGCCACCAGAAGTTGGGCTGCTGAAACCGCGCCTCGAACGTCTCACTTAGAGTTCCGAGACCCACCACGAACAGATTGTTTTCTCGGCGTTCTAGCGAGTTCGTTTGCAACCCAAAGCCGACCTCGGAGAAAATGTCAAAGGACATTTGGTGACTCGCTTCGCCAAAGTTCAACGGCACGTCGGGATTCGCCGCAGCTTCGTCGAGCACTTTGCCCAAGACGCGAATGTACTTGTGGATGCTCGTCGTGATCGTCTCGCGGAACGAGCGTCTCGTGAACAAGTGGCTGAGTTTCTTGCGCTGGTACTTCCACACGTCGCCGTCGGACGCAATGAGCGAGTCGCCAAACGCGTCGTCAAACACCATCTTCATCTCCGCGCCTTTGTCGAAGATCGCAAACTGCGTCTTCAGCACGTCCTCAAAGTGTTCCTGGCTGCTGAGCACAAGCATCGGCGCCGATCCGATGATCTGGAGACGCCACGGCTTGCCATTGTGCAGCTGGCACTGCTCGGCGATCCAGTCGTGCGCGCGATGGCTCTGGTACTTTGCCAAATCGAGCGTGTTGCCCAGGATCGGCAGCGTCGACGCTGGCGCAGGCAGGTGGCGGATCGCGCGCTGCTTCTCGTCCGGCAGCACGGACCACGCGAGCACGCTGCCCACAACCGCGGCCGACAGGATCATCCACGGAGACTCGATTCGGTCCATTGCTTGCTACGTGTGACTTGCGCGCGTCTGCAGGTTTTCTTAAATGAAGGGAGCCAACGCGGGAGCGAAGGAGGGATGGAGAGGGAGCAGAGAAGGAGCTGTGGGATGCCGTAGAGAGAGCGCAGGCATCGTGTGAGTCGTGGGCGTGAGTCAGTGAAGAAGGGTGTCACTCAGAGGCTCGTCTGTCTGTCTCCTCCGCTTCCTTCCTTGATTCACTAGAATGGTCAACTCTTCTGTCTCGTCTTCTTCTGTCAATGTTCCTGCGACGTGTGCACACTTGATATTTGTAAAATTTGGAGCAAAGAGGTGAGACTGTGGTACAATACGGCATTCGGTAATTTACGGTTGCACCTCCCTAGCTTTTCTGCGTGCCTGTTCGCTGTGGTATCAACCGGTTCATACCATCGCACAGTTCAGCTGAGACTTGGAGAGCTGGAATCGGTCTGGTTGATAACGAGAAAGCGATTTCTCTTGCAGGTCTGTGCTGCATCTGTATTGGGCCGAGGTGTGCATCGTTTGAGTGAATCCAAATGCTTGGAGCAGCCCCGTCCACCCCCATTCACTGCATCTCTCTCTCTCTCTCTCTTGTTCGTATTTTCATCGTGGATGGATTCACTCTCGTTCGACAGAAACTTCTGGCCCCAGAAACCAGAAACTAGGATGTCAATATGGAACCTAGACTCGCGCATGCTTTTGACTAGCAGGAGGATAACGCAGCCTCAGTTCTGCGCGCAAGCTTCTTTCCGAAACTCGCCAAGTTGTGTGCGATCATGGGTTCATGTTCTCTGCGATAGAGCGGTGGTACTGGTTCCACGTTTCCGAGGTTGCCAGACATTAGACGAGGCAATGTCATCGATTGACACCAAGGTCCGAACCGAACACTGTGGGAGTTGCGCGCGTGCGTATGCTTTGGCGGCCACCACGATCGGATTGCAACTCTCGTTTCAAGGCTTCCCAGAAAGCGCAATGAATTTCCAAAGCAAGGGAATTGTGCAAGTTTCTAAATCCACAAACATCAGCTTTTGATTTCCACAACCAGGATATTTACGCGGTCATTGGTCACAAGCAAAGCAGCATTTGCAGGTGGATAACATCACTGCGAAAGTGGCTTTGACAAAGTGAAAGTTGTCGTAATTTGTTTCTACAACTGCAGTACAGTACGAAGCTCACAAACGGTGCACGATGACATCAGGCGGCGTTACAGGCGCCTCGCTCGCTGAACTGCAAGCCACCTTTGGTTGGTTGGTGCATGCGTCTAAGAAGCAACCGGTTGACGAGCGACACACACCTTCTGACAACAAAGTTGCCAGTGCATTTCTCTATGGCGTGATAGAAACCTTCAAGATGCACGCACGCGTGTGTGTCGCTAATGATAGTGTCTGGCAATGAGGTCCAAGCACGCAGGCGAGCTGCGGTTAAAGAATGCAAAAGAACAGTCTCAAGTCGCTGGTTTGGTGTCACGAGTGTTTGTCTCGGACCCCTTTTCTTAGTTGCGATAAATCAGAATGATGGTAGAAACAGCAGCACCACACACTCGTCACATCTCATGTTCCAGCATGTCTATCTGCGTAATTTATCCTCCAACTTCATCAATTTCAAGGTGATTACCCTGTCTGCAATCGTAATATTTACGGAATGCTTAATCGCATATGGTAATTTGTATTGCCAAGTCGCAACAATGTTCCGTCGATCCACTCAAAAGAGCTCCAAGTTGAAGATACCGTCGCATCACTCTAGCCCCAAGCTCCCCCTCATGCCGCCACCAACGCGCTCCTCCCGCCTCCACGTGCTTCTCCTCGCCATCGCGGCGCTCTGTGCGTCGCTGCTGCTGCTCGCGCTGCCGCTGGTCCACGCGCGCATGCTGCGCGTTTCGCTGGTCGCCGTGCGCGCCACGCGTGACTTCAAATCAGCCGTCGTGGCCGAGAACCACGAGTACTTCCGTCCACCGCGTGCGCAGACCTCGGGCTTTCCCAACAGCACGGCGACATACCATCGCGCGCCGTGTCCGTGCCTGAACACACTCGCGAACCATGGGTATTTGCCCCGCGATGGCAAGAACGTGACGCCGCAGATGGTCAAGCAAGCGATCGTGGACGTGTTCAACATCGATCCGTCGCTCGCCGACACGCTCACGTCGCCTCTGAAGCCAGTGTTCGCGCTGTCGGACCTCAGTGAGCACAACTTCATCGAACACGATGCGTCGCTCGTGCACAACGACGAGTACTTCAAGACCGATCCGTCCGAAGTGAACGTGACGATGGCCGACGATCTGTTCGCGCGAGCCGAGAAAGCGACGGGGGGCGTCATCACGAAGCGCGTGCTCGCGCACTTCCGCGCCGCTCGAGAGCGCGACTCCAAGAAGATCGATCCAGAGTACAGCTTTAGCGTGAAGCTGCAGGCCGGTGCGTACGGCGAGGCTGCAGCGTTCCTGCTGGGCATGGGCGATTACGACAGCGAGACGATCTCGGTCGCAGATGCGCGCTCATTTCTGGTGGACGAGCAGATTCCACAGGGCTGGAAGCGCTCGGAGACCTCGATCACGACGTCCGTGGCGCTGTACGTGGCTGCGAAAATCAAGTTTCTCGCGTCGTTTCCGTGGCTCGTCGCAGCAGTCGAGTAAAGGAGATCAAATCTCAGATTGTCCAGCTTGAGAGGACGACCACGTCCCACCACCATTCAGCGTCTCACCAAGTCGATATGACACGTTTAACTTGCAGTTGATGTGTACTGTCTGTCTGTCTGTCACCAACGGCACGTTCTCTTCTCAGACCCTTTGTGGTTAAAAAGAGAAGAAGAAAAACAAAAGTCACCCATTTTATCACTTAAAATGAAGAAAACGTTATCCAAACATGGCTTCCAACAGAGAGCGGATTGACTCAAATGCTGTCACAGTTTTCCTCATTTCCACAACTCCATCACACGACAACAAGCAATAAGAGAGGCAACACACAAGATGCAACCAGCTGGACACGAGTACTTTCGACCGCCGCGATCCGAGACTTCGGGCGTCCCGAACAGCCCGGCGCAGTACCATCGCTCGCCGTGTCCGTGCCTCAACACGCTCGCGAACCACGGCTACCTGCCCCGCGACGGAAAGAACCTCACGCCACAAATGCTCAAGCAAGCCGTCTGCGACGCGTTCAACATCGATCCGTCGCTCGCCAAGACGCTCGTGGCGCCGCTGCCTCACGAATTCACTCTGGCAGACCTGGGGAAACACAATTTCCTGGAACACGATGCGTCCCTCGTGCACGACGACGCGTTCTTCCAGTCGGATCCAACCGAAGTCAACGTATCCTTGGCCGACGAGCTCTTTTCCCGCGCCGTAGCCGATAGCGGCGGTGGCGAGACAGACACCACACGAGTGATCACGCCGCGCGTACTCGCACAATATCGCGCTGACCGCGAGCAGGTTTGCAAGCAGCACGACCCAGAATACACCTTCGACCGCAAGCGGCAGCTCACCGCGTACGCCGAATCGTCGGCGCTGCTGCTCGGCATGGGCGACTACACGACCGAGACGATCTCCGTCGCACACGCGCACTCGTTCTTGGTGAACGAGAGGTTCCCTGACGACTTTCTCCGATCCACAAAGGCGATCACCAAGTGGAAGGCCACGTGGCTTGCGGTGAAGCTCAAGCTCATGGCGCGATTTCCACGCAGCTCGCCGTAAAAGCTCAAGCTGATGTCAGGATTTACATAAGGATGCTGTCGTCGACTGGGGGGTAGAGTTCACTGATATGGTTTGATTGATTCCAAACGGGCTGAAATAGGGAAATGTACATGTAGAAAAATACCTTTTACTAGGTCGTTTTCTTCGTCTTCTTCTTGGCAATGCCGATGCTGATATTGTCCTCTGGAGTTGTAGGATACAGAAAGCAATGAGCAGACACCTTCCGGTTTCAGGCAAGCTTCATGGTCACGGACACGTGCTCTCCATAATGAGTACCGCAGACCCAAAGATGTAGGCACAGCAAGCATGCTGCTCGCCCGCAAGGAAGCACTCTGTCTGTCGACATCTGTTGCGCGTCACCCCGCAAAAAAGGAAGATCCTTTACTTTCCGATTGGGAATCTCTTTGCAACTTCGCGAGTACACCCACCTCTTAAATCGCACGAAGGATGCGATTGCCGTTGCAGACCGACGTCGCTGCGATCATGAACATATACTGCGTTTGGTGCTGGTTGAGAAAGCGGTACGCAGCGAGCTCCGCGACAGTCACGCCGCCAATGTAGTACACGAGCACATTCACGGGATCTCGTCCTCCTAGTTGGTTCGATTGAATAGAGTCCCCAGACGCAAAAGACGAAGCTGACGATGCCGCAGTCATAGAGGTGGTGCCATCGCCCGAGGATATGGACCCTGATGACGCTCCTGCTTTGGTCGAACTCGGCTGCATGATGCCTTTCTTGTACTTCATCCCGAGCGTGTCTTGCACCAAGCGCACACTCATGGGTGCGTACCCCGTGTACGGGAACATGAAATGGATGTCGCGTGGCGTCAGCGTGTCCTCATCCTCGAGCGCGCCGCACATGAGCGTCAACGTCTTCTTGATGCGCGGGAAGTCAAACTTGTTGTGTGTCGAGAGCAGATCGAGTTTCTCCAGCTGAATCAGCAACGGGAGCACGTGGTACCCGTAGGTATGACAGAGCTGCTTGCGGTACCAAAGCAGTTTGTCGGGTTTCAGGCCGCCGCGCACCAGCGAACAGAGGCAGAGCAGCTTGACGACGTCGTAGAAATCGAGCGGCGGGTCGCGCACGATGGCTTCCTCGAGGAAACAGTCGGCGTCCTGCGTCATGAGCTTGTTGCCCGAACTCATGATCGCCATCTCGGTCTCGACGCATCCACGGAGTGCGAATTGCGTGCTCAGCGCGCGGATCTTGTGCACGAGCGCGAGGTGGTGGGCCAGCGATTTCTTCTTCTTCACCAGGTTGGGCACTTTTTTCAATAATGCTTGCACCTGCGCGAACGCGGCGGCTTGGCTCTTGTTGGACGGAGGCTGCTGCAGAGCACTTCCCTCGTTGCCAGATGACGACGACGACGTACTTGAATCAAAACTGTCTGCCGGTCCGGGGATTCGCGCTTGCTGCACCAGATCCTGAGCAATCTCCACGAGCATCTTGGAGATCAGGATGTTGAAATTGACGTCGCGAATGTCGCTGTAGAGCTCGTCGCGATGGTTGAGTATCACGGTTTGAGTCGTTTTATCAGTAGTAGTTGTGGCATCGTCACTTGGTTTGGCACCAGTCTCGTAGCTCAGCACACCGTGGTTCACATCCAGGAGCGCGTCCAAGAGCCCTTCGTACGTCATGGGCGTCAGCAGCATCGACAGTGGATCCTGCATACGGTCAATCACGATGAGCTTGTCAATATTGCTGCTGCTGCTACTCATGCTGCTGCGGTTCGTCGTTCTGTCCACTTTGCGCGCAAGCATCAGCATCTTGTGCACTCTATAGGCAAACTCGCCATGGCACACGATGTCTCCAATACTCACGCCTCCCATGTGTTTCTCGATCGCGAGGATGCTTTTCACGACGTTCGTGAGTGCGCGGTGGTCACCCTTCACGTACAATTCGCCAAACACGGCGTCGTGGCAGAGCGCCGCGACTCCATTATCAATTGGGATCAGACCCAGCGACAGATTCGCTTGTGTCACGAAGCCCGCAACGCCCTGTCGTTCCATTTCCAACGTGCACTCGGACGTTGCTGCAGGCAGCCAGAGCACGCAGCACTTGCGCTGGTCCTCCAGCGGCCGCACGACATCGGCGATCAGATTGGCGACGGTCGGCAGCGGCGGCACCACGAACACCACGGGGTCCGAGCCGTGAATGCGTTCCTGGATCGCATGCGCGTCCATGGCGGAAGCCGCGGTCGTGGCGATGGACACGAGCTTGGAGATGTGCAGCGCGTCGTAGAACGCCTGACCGCCGGCGCCGCTCGCGAGCACCTTGAAGATCACGGCGTGCGACGCATCCACCGCCAGCAACGCGCGATGTCCCTGGTGGTCTGCGCTGGGGTCGGAGCCATTGCGAGTGCCCGTGACGCTCTGGATCGCGCGTGAGAATGCGCGCAGCGCGTCGTCCTTGAGCGCATTGTCGAGCACCATTGTGGAGTATCAAAGTGTTTGTGAATCAGTTTCTTGTCCTGCAGAAGAAAAGTATCCATGTGGAATAACCAACGTTGCGATGGGTGTCAAAACAACAAAATAGCACAATTGGTACCCAGGTACCAAGTGTCTATCTGCGACAGCGTGTGACTCTTTGCCATCTGATTGGGTACGAAAATTTTGGAGGAAGATTGATGCAAAAGTGTCCAATGTTATCCGCTAATTCAATGGTACCAGCTCTTTATTATGCGGTACCAACGACCTTCGATACCAGTTGCGGATGTGGATTATTGCAGCGATGCTCAGTTTTGCGCGTTAGTCCATTTTTATCCGAATCAAACGCACATCTCCAAAAGAATAAAAAACTACAGTTTCTCTTTCAACCTTTCCTAAACTCTACTGTTTATCCTTCAAAAAGATGCAAAATGCGCTACCCCGTCCTAATTTCCATCGGTATCAACCACACCCCATTCCTGCTGTTTCTAGAAAGAAATGATCCGTCGCATGCGTTGGGTACTGTCGTCATATCGCAACTAAATCACCACGGTACCCAATGCAAATGACAGCCAAGCTTAAAAGGTCGCCCATAAATAAATCGGAGCATGCGCGCTCTGACTCTGTCGGCTATTCCTCTATTCTCCCCGCAGAGACCAGCCCATATCGAGAGCCCTGCACAGAACAGTTCGGCATGACCAAGATCCACTACTTCACGGACGAGTTCCCGGACAAGGACTACGCGCCGACGACTTCTTCAGCCCACGCGCAGAGCAAGCTCTGGCCGGCGTACCTGCCTGTGAACGCCGACCGCGTGTTCATCTTCGAGCGCTCCAAGAACGCGCAGCTCGTGGTGTACACGGCCAACTACAGCGACCGCGCCAAGCGCGTGCTCGACCCCAAGTGGCCGCTCGACATCAACTGGCAGAGCTTCGGCTGGACGGACAACCCGACGTCCAACGCCACAGGGATGCTCGAGCGCAAGATGGCGTGGGGGTACTCGCACTCCAAGAGCGCCAGCAACGACGGCACGCTGCTGTACGACATCACGCTGAATGCGCTGCCGTGTCGCGCCGCGCAGTTGTACTTTGACGAGAATGGTGGGCTGGTGCTGCAGACGACGATCAACGGCGCGCCGTCGCGGCTCTGGAAGGTGTACGTGTCCACGGGCAACTCGAAGGCGTTCATCCCCAAGGTGCTCTACGTTGAGCTCTACGGCACCGACGTCGCCTCTGGGATCGACACGTACGAGCGCATCACCGTCGCGTAAGTTTAAACGAAGCGCGCATATAGAGGAAAGTGAGTGTCTTCATAGAAATAGCAACATATACGTGCACACGAATTGCATCAGCAGCACACGCACACAGTGGTAAATCAAATGCTTATAAAATTGTCTTTTCCAATGCGCACAACTCTCTCCTAAACTTTCTGTCTCATTTGCCTCCTCACAGCTTCTTGGTCTCGTAATTCCAACTGCCACCGCCGCCATGGCGGTCGTTGCCGCCGACGCCGTACGCCTCGGCCACTTCCTGGAGAAAGCTCGTCGAGTTGTGGATGCACGTGCCGCCGAGCACGACGCGCTGGCCCGAGATCGCCACGCGCTGGTTCAGCTCCGCGACCTTCATGGCCTCCTCGTATGTCACACCGCCGCAGATGAACACGATCACGTCGCGCACTTTCTTAATGCCTGGGGTCGCGTTCCCGTTCACGATCCCAAAGTCTGAGTCCAGCAGTTGGCCCTTCAGGACCGACTCCAGGTACTTGATCAGCGGCGGCACGTGTTGCGCGTACACATTCGGCACGCCCTGGACTCCCTGCGTCATCGCGCGCATGAACTTCTTGAGTCCGCGGTCGCCGTACAGATCGCCGGTGCGCACGTTGGCTCCGCCGTACTTCACGAAAAAGTCGACGAGTGCGATGCGGTCGGATGGCACTCCCGACGACACCAGCAGGTCCTTGACGGTCTTGATCTGCACCGAGCTGTTCGTCTCGTACCGAAGCGCGTACAGGATCGCGAGCCGCAGCTTGTTGAGTGGCTTGATCTGCCCGTTCTTCAGTTTCGCGACCAGGTCCCGGAAATGCGCATTGTGGTCGTCGCCGCACGCGAGTTCCTGCTCCAGTTGGCTCACGTCCATGAGGCAGTCGACTTCGACGAGTCGCGCGAGCTCGCCCATAAGCGTCACGTGCTTGGAGACCGCGACTGACTGCGAGCGAAACGCCGGGTAGTTGTCCAGAAAGCGCTGCATGTCGTCGATCGACTGGATGTTCTCGTGGGTCTGCGTCTTAGCCTGGTACTCGTCCACGAGCTTCTTCACGGCCATGCCGAGGTCGCCAAAGTTGGCGTTCATGTGCTTCTCAAAGAACGAGTCCGACGTCGCCGACAGCACGAGCTCGACCATGTCTTTGCGCACGCCCGGCGCATTCGACAAATCCACGCGATTCTCGTTCAGGTTGAGCAGTTCGTGGACCATGGCCTGGTACGACCACTGACTAAGCAGCGGCGTCACAGGGTCATCGCGGCGATCGAGCACATACAGCAACGGCATGATCTCTGGACGCCGGAAATCGAAGAGTCCGTCCTGTTCTAACTGCATCCGCGCCGAGACCTCGCGCGCGAGCTTCTCCGCGATCTCCGAACCCTTCTGGTACCGGATCGTCGGCCGCTTCTTCAGCGAAAGCAGCACCGAGAGCAGACCTTCCACTGTGCGCGTGAACAACTGCGCGGGCTTGGACGCCACAGCGCCACCGCTAACGACGACGCCTGCGGTCGTGGGACTCGGCGCGTTCGCGGCCGTGCGCACACTCAGCTGGGTCGCGCCCTTGAGATTGAAATGGAAGAGCGTGTCATTGGCCGCGAGAAAGTCGGCGTAGTACTCCTGGATCTGGTGCACGACCTCCTTCTCGTCGGCCTCAGCGATGCGCTCGAGCAGCTCCACCGGCAGAATGTTTGAGAAAAAGATGTGGTACTGGCCGTACTTGGGGTTCTTGAGCTCCTTCTTGAGCAGCTCGACGTTGGCAACCGTCGGACGCACGAACACGGCAGCCTTGAGGTGCGGCATCGGCTCGTGCGCGGCGTCCAGCGGCTCCACGAGGAACACCTCGCGCTGCAGGATGTGCGACTGCGACATGACCATCGAGATGACCGTCGTCGTGTCGGCGTCCAGCAGCAGCGCCTTCATGCCCTCGAGCTGCGGGTCGTTGATGATCTTCTCCAGGTAGTGCCGCACCGCCACGATCGTGTCCATGCTGCCTGCTGTGTATTATATTATGACAAAGACCACGTCCCCTTCTTCCTCTTGTTCTCTATGCGAGTGCTGCTGCTGCTGCTGCTACTGCTGTTGCGGTGTTCTCTTGCGGCTTCTGTCGCGCGCAGGTTCCTCCTTTTTCTCTCCTCTGCGGTCGCTTCGCTTGGATTAATTATAGCGACTGCGGTTGGGGGGTTCATATAAAATGCTGCAGGTTTTATGCAATTTTAGTCCCACACGTGTTCTACAGGGTATTGTATTAGATAGTTGTGAATAGTTTCTAGCCAATAGAACATGGGTTCAAGCAGATTTGAAGAACAGGATTGAACGAAAAGTCGGATTTGGTATATTACACAAGTCAATACGCTGCCATCATGGGAAACGAACATGGGTTCACCTTCTACAACATGCAGGCTTTAACGGCTGCGTTTCCTCTATGGACACATCACAGCTACGACGAAATCGCCATCGCATAATAGATATCTTCTATCACGCCTTTGCCCACATCCCTTGCTGCCGTGAGTCATACGTCTTGCGACGAGGACAAAGGTAACCATTCTCCCATTTCGCGGATCATTCCTGTTGATGGCTTGTGTACTGAATTTAGATACATTGACTTTGTTGGCAACGTGCCAGCCTTATAGATGTTGTTTATGACGCTATTAATTCGATTTCCGATGACATAGTAGTTTTTAAATGAAGACTGCGAGGCTGCAGCCCAGTGTGGCGACGCCAACAAGGAACACGGCGCTCGTGGCAATGGTATCAAACCTCCCAGCTTCCTCGTGGCAGATCTTCCAGTAGAACACGACGGGCAGCACGAGCGACAGCATCGTCGACGGCACGAGCATGTAGCCGAAGATGTCGAGCGTGCTGGGCCTCAACCAGTAGCTCAGGAGCAGCGTGAGCAGCACGAGCAGCGTCCGACTCACGATCTTGACTGCAGTCTCCACGCGGGGCGAGTGCGGGTCGATGTCGCTGTGGTGGCTGTTGCCTGAGTAATGCCGACTTAGAGACTGCACTCCGCTCGTTGGGATGGACGAGGACGCGTGGGAGGAGCCACAGCGGCCGCGCAGCAGCCACGACTCGAACGCGCGCTGCAGCGGGTACAGCGTGATCGTGTACGAGAGCAGTAAGTGGATACAGTACAGCACGATGGTCAGGTTGCGCACGATCGTGTTGCGCATGTTGAAGAACACGGGCGCCTGCAGCGAGTCGCCGTACACGGCGTAGCTCATGACGCAGATCGGCAGGTAGAGTAGCCCCATAACGCCGAATTGGCTCTTGGCGACCACGGACGCGCACTGGCGGTGGTCGTCCATGGCGTTGTACACCGTCGGGATGAGTGCCTGGCAGAAAAAGCCGCTCGCGAGCAGCGTGAAGCTGTACGAGAGCTTGACGAGTACGTTCGAGTCCGACAGGTTCGGCGTCTCAAACTCGAATGCCGGCTCCTTGAGCGCGATTTGCCGTAGCGGGTACATCGCGTCGCCAAAGATCACGGCTTCGATCCAGAACGAGAACGCGACGTTGAGCACCGAGAACGCTGCGAGCGCCTTCAGCGAGTTCACAAACACGTGGAACCAGACGCAGACGGTGGTGAGCACGAGCACCGTACCGTTCTGGAGTCCCGTAATGCCCGAGATGCACGACGTTGCCAACGACAAGTAGCCTGCAATGCGAATGAATCATTAATGGGTTCATTTCAACCAAAAATTGCGATATGCAATCCGTACCTGTGCAAGTAATGAGAAAGCACGAATGCACGAGCAAACTCGCCGCCCATTTGCCGATGCGTCCATAGCATTCGTACCCAAGGTCGCTGTACGAGACACTCGAGCCGTGAGACCAGCGGACGACGTCCAGCGCGTCGATCAGGATCTTGGACGTGTACACGCTCACAAGCGCCGCGCCAATCAATAACAGCACGCCGTACCAGTCGATCTCCACGAGTGCCAGCGGCAAACACAGCATACCCGATCCGGCCATGAACGACACGAGATGGTAACTCGTCTGCCACGTCGACAGCTTGGACGCCGATCGATAGCTGCTGGCGCTGCCGTAGCTGCCGCTTTGACTGCGTCGCGGGCGGTCACCGATCGCGCCGTAACCGCTGAGCGACGAGCTGCTGCCGGTCGACAGCAGCATCCTGCGCGCTTCCGACGTCGCGCCACCAACGTACCCGTCAAGCGAGACGTTCTGCAGCAGGAGGTCGCGATCTCCGAGACTGCTGTTGCTGCTCGTGGCGCCTGTGCTGCTGCTCGTCTTGGCCTGCAGCCGCTGCGACTCAAGCGAGTGTGGCATTGGTGACAAGGTGGTGCTGACAGTGCCGTCGCGGCTGCTTTGCTGCTGCTGCTACTGCTGCTGGATGGAGGAAGCGCTATGAGCTCTTGGGCGGTGGACTGTCGGAGCCGCTGCTTGGTGAATGAATGCCACTAGATGAGTGAATGGGCTTATGCGGTCACAGAACGAGCGACCTTCGCGTCACATTGAGGTGGCTTAGCAACTCGCGTTCGTTTACACCGATCAGCTCTTGGACCAATCAGGAGTGGGATACTGCGAACACTGCAGTAATCTCACCTCTCAAAATAAATTAACAGGCACATTGACCTTATTCACATGAATTATGCAGTGCATGCACTGTGAAAAACACTGCTCGTTACAAACAGGTTATGCAAATGAAAAAGGTTAAATTAAACACGAACCGACTAGATGTGGACGCAACTGTGGAAAGCTTTGGTGTGGTCGCAAAAGATCGTTGCTGCTCCAGTTTCTAACAACAATATAAACTGCAGCTTCGAGATCTGCAACAAATTCTATCTTGCACACCCAAGACTCCGAATTGCTCCGAGTTTGGAATTTGGAATCGCTCAAACATGGTGTATTTTGCCAAACTTCTTTTCCACACATTTGCACCAGCAGCTTCTATTGCACAGATCGCGGGACAACAAACACTCAAGTGTAGCCATTTACCTAGAAGATCTAGAGCTCAATGCGGAAGTACTCCAACACACACAGCACCAAGTACGCGCCAAAGCCGATGAGGAAGCCTGCGCCCGTGTTGATGCCGAGCACCCCACCCGCCGTGAGCAGCAGCAGCAGCAGGTCGCGTGGGTTCGAGATGTCGATCTTGAGTCCTACGGCTGCGAGACTCAAACCGCTGAACGTGAGCATCACGCCGAGCACCGACTGCGGGAACAAGCCCTTTTGCAGCAGAATCACGCACGACGAGCCAAACAGAAGCGCGAAAAACATCTTGAACGCGCCGAGGAACACCATCGCGAGGCTGCTGCGTGCACCGAACGAGTGCTGCGCCGCGAGGCCACCAGCGCCATGGCAGACTGGGAGCATGCCGAACCACGAGAAGAGCAAGTTGCCGCCCGCGATACTGAAGCAGATGCGACGCACACCAGCAGGTTCGTGGTGCTTTGGGAACAGGTCCGCCGTGAGTTTCTCCAACGCGATCACCGAATTGAGTAGCGTGAGTGGCAGCTGCGGCAGGAACAAGTGCGTGAACGCTTCCTGAAAGTCATGCGCCGATGGCACGACGGGCGCCGGGAAGTCCGGACCGAACGAGAGCGACGGCAAGTTGTACTCCGTGCGCTTCTGCGTGTATTGGTAGATCGCGATGATCATGCCGTAGAGGAATAGGATGAGCGCGATGGGCACCTTGCGGTTGCGGATAAAGATGATGCAGAGGATGCCGAGGATGATCGACACGACGACACTGTCGACTCCCCACCACACGATCTCCGTGAGCTCCTTCGCCTTGAACGAGGCCGAGGTCGTCGCGGCCGTGAGACTCAGCTTCAAGACGTACGCCGACTTGAGACCACTCACCATGAGACTGAATCCAAAGCCCAACTGGATCCCACGCACGATCGAGAGCGGCACGATCTTGGACACGGGAGTAATGAGGTTGGTGGACGCCAGGAAGAGCATCATCGAACCCGAGAGGATGCCCGCCGCGATGATCTGTGCGTTCGAGTACTTTTCCGCGATCGCGACGGCCGCGATGGTCTTCATGGGTTGCACGGGGATCGGCACATTGAAGTAGAGCGAGAGACCCGCCGTGAAGATACCCGCGTAGAAGAGCGCCGGACCAAACTCGATCTGGGGCACGCCGTCGACACGTCCGATCGCGAGCGCTGTGAGCAGCGGCAGGAAGAGTCCAATGTCGCCAAATGCGCCTGACACTTCCTGCAGCGTCGCGAACTGCTTCAAGTATGAGAACCAGCCTGGCCGCAGACACACAAGCGCCTTCTGGAACCACGGCTTGCCATCCTGCGGACCCGTCACGGCCTCAAACTTGTCCTCATGCGGCAGCAGCTGCTCGCGGTGGCGCAGATCGTCGGGGGTCGAGAGCTGGTAGCGCTCGCCCAGGAACGCGTGCGCGGGACTGTCGATGCCCATGGGTGCTGGTGCTGCGCAGTGTGTGTGTGCAGAGGGCGGCGGATTTGCGAATGAGGAGAGGGAATGGCGTTGGCTCTTTGTGGTGATGTGTGGTCCATTACGACCTCGATTCCTAATCCACTTGATTTGCATTCACGTGGCTGCGCGCCTGTGGCTGCGATGATTGGATGAAATGCGGATGACGCACACGTTTTCACCAACCAGAATTGATGATGCTTCCCTGTCACCCCAGAGTTGTCCGCCGTTGCAGGGAGTTATCATTAATTCTGGGCCGCCTGTCAAATGTGGCAATATATGGTTTTTCACTTTTGGGTTTTCAATGGGTTTTAGTAAAACCCCAACTTTTCAGATGCCCAAAATCGGGTTTTACATTGTCGACCTGCACAAGATCTCGTATGAGTTGGCGTAGGACAGATGTGGATACGAAGAACAGAATAGCTGTTTAGCATTACGAGGGTCATCGCAAAAGCTGCACTACTCACTTTCGAATTTCAATCGACCAACACAAGCAAAAATGAAAGAATCGCTACACCAGTTAGTCTGGATGTAGAATCAGTCTCATGCCTGAATTAGTCGCACTGAATTTTAGTGAGACTATTTACTTGGAACAGAAAAAATGGCGACACGAAATTAGTCTGTATGTTGAGCATTCAAAATAAGTCTGTGCTCACCTCTTTACAAATCTCAAATACAATGGGTCAGTCCCACAGTTTGGACACACACACCCTGCTGCAGCTCCTCAGCGCCGATTTTACGCGAATTACGCTTTATAGGTGACATTACCTGAATTGAGCAAGCAAAGCTTGCTTCGATCTATCAACTGTTCACCTGATTTTGTTGCATCCTGAAGATGGAGAGAGGTTGAAGAACAGCTCCAAAACGACAAGGCGACGCTGTCTGCTGCTAATCTTAAAGTACCAAGTCTGTCGAATAGCTCGTGTTCATTACGCGAAACACGAGTGCATTCTACGACGTCAAAGGTTAAAGAGGGTCAAGGAGCCATCGTCCGACCACTTTTGTTCGGAAGATTGTTCGGAAGACAAACATGAGAGAGACTGAGAGAGGATGACAATCACTCTGATTAAACCCAATTTTGAGAAAGTTGGGTTTTTAGACTGAAACCTCCAAACACAACTGTCTTGGAAAATAAACACGGGGTTTTCCACCCCGCCTCACTCTTTCGAGATCGTTTGGAGCTCTTCCTCATGTTGATGAGAAGGACCGTTCAGTCATCCATCCCCAATCCATTCATTCATTCATTCAGGCAGTTTATGTTTTTTTTTTGTTCCGATACTGTAGCTCTGTTGTTTCTGCGTCTGCACGCCTACTTACCCCTGCTGCACGTTCTCACTTGCTCCATGACCATCATCATTCCAGCTGGTCCCTTCCTTCGTCTGGTCAGTAGGCATCTGATAAGTTGACTCTGGATCACTTGGTTTGGTCTTGTTTGCTCAAACGTGCAGAAGAGACTTCATCCATGCGTCGCCGAAGTCAGAATCCCTGTATCTTCTTTTTTCCTTTCTTCTTCTGGCGCCTTGCAACTGCTTATTGTTGCTGAGGCGGTTCCCACTCGAATGGTTCTGGTGGTTCTGCTTCGTTCTCGGCACCCGCAGCGGTCGGAGCCTTCACGACGTCGACTTCCTCCTTTTCGTCAGGCGTTGTGTCGCGCAGGATGATCACACCGGCAGACCGTTGCGCAGGCAGAATAGGCACATATCGCTGCTTGGCATCGAATGTGACCACGGCTTCCTGTGCTAACGTCACGCGTGAAGGCGTCGTAAACGTGAACATCGACGGCTCCTTCACAGCCTTCTTTGGCGCAGCCTTCTCGGCGGCTGCTGCACCTTCGCCATCCACATCCATGGCTTCGCCTTCGCCTTCCTTCTTTTCTTCCTCCACCTTGGCATCGGCAGGCTTCTTGTCCTTCGCGCCGTGCTTTGCTTGGCGAGCTCTGGCTTTCGCCGTCGTCGAGAGAACGGCAGTCGCGACCAGCTCCTTCTTCTCTTCCTTCTTCTCCTCCATGCGCTTTGGCGTCGCAAACATCGACTTCTTTGCATTGCACGTCATCGTGAAGCCCTTTGGCAGCTTCAAGTCCTTGTTTAAGCCAATAGCGTACGTCGACTGGAACGACAACTCCAGAAAGTTAAACAGTGGGTACCAGAACCAGTGCTGCGCCCACACCGCGAGACCCACCACCGACGCCATCTTCGTGAACCCCATGTGCGATTGCAACGAGATCACGACGTTGCGGCCACCAGCATCCAAGATACCCTGGGCCAGGATCGCACCCATCTTGGTCATGGTCGTCGTGTGCTTGTCACTGACCAACTTCAAGATCTTTTCACGGATCGCAGTCACTTTCGGGTTGCGTCCTTCCGACTCTTGCATGATCACCATGGCCAACGCCATCAACGCACCTTGGCGCACATAGTCCACGGCATCGTCCAAAAGTGGCTCGAGCAACTGAATCGCTTCGTTCTTCGCCGTGCCGGCACACGCGATACCGACCGCGATACACGCGCCGTATCGCACATGTGGGTTGAAGCTTTCCGCGAGCAACGACACCAACTTTGGTACTTGCACAGGGGTACGGAACAAGATGAAGCCCAGACAGGTCACGGCTGCGCGACGCACATCGTCCGAGACATCACTGACAGCGACGTGGAGAAGGCGGCGGATCGCGCTGTTGTTCGCCGTGCCAACGTACGCCATCGCGATGGCGTAGATGCCACCGTAACGGATCAGCGGGTCTTTATCACGGATGAGCTGCTCGATCACGGCATCGGCTTCTTCCTCGCGCTCGTACATCATCAACGCAATGCCCATCACACAGCCACGAATGATCTTCTCGTGCTTCGTGTCGTGCGCGTACGCCAACAAGTCCTTGAGAACTTCGCCATTACGGAACTCACTTCCGGCACCGAGAAGCGTCAAACCAATAGCGATACCCGCACCTTCGCCAGCAACAGCCGAATCTGTGAACATGATCGTCTTCAGATCTTCGTAGATCTCAATGTCGTGGGACGCAAGGCCGCACAAGCCGACACCAAGACACGCGCCGTGCTGCACCGTCTCGTCGGCGCTCGTGTTCTTGAGCGCGTTCTTCAAGTAATCCATCGTCGCCTTGCTGCCTGAGCCAGAGAACCCCTTGTTCGCGTGGATGAGACCCATGGCATACAACGCACCACCTTCCGAGTAAGGCGACGCCGACACGCCACCTTGAGGGAGGTATGGCGCAAGCAAGTTCATGCTCTCGCGCACGTGGCCCTTGTGGACGACACCGAGGCTCGCCGTCGCCGTGAACTTGGCCCAGTTCGTCGCCTTGCCGAGCCATTCGAGGTTCTCACGCAAGAACGTGTCGTTCGTCGTGCCGCTGTTCATGTACGCGTGCGCGATCACGGCCGAGTGGTGCAGCACCGAGTTGCGGTTCTCCACAGCCGTCTTGATTGTCTTCATGATCAGCGGGTCCGAGTCGTTCTGGCGGTACAAAAAGTCCAAGTTCAAGTCGACGAGGAACTCACCCGACAGGATCAGTTTGAGCTTCGCGATGCGCTCCCAGTAGTCTGCCGAGGCGCCAGCAGGGACGGCAGATGGATCCACGTCCGCAGGAGCAGCGGCGGCACCATCGGTCTTGGATTCGTCAGCCGTAGCCGCGGCATCAGCCTTTGGTGGAGATGGGAGCGCATTGTGCACGTTGAGCAAGAACTTTTGGTTTTCGTTCTCACTCAAATCGAACGCGACTTGGTAGGCGATGAGCGTGTCGTTGCCGGTGGATTTGATGAGGTCGTGAAGGATCGTGGTCACTTCTGCGTGCTTGTTGAGCATCTGGAGGCACTGGCAGATAGCCGAGTAGTCGTGCGGCGCATGCGAGCGGTAGAGCGTGACCATCACTTCGTAGACTTTCAGGCGGAAGTCGCGGTGCGACACAACCGTCTTGCAGATCTCGAAACAGTACGCGAGCGCGGCCGACACGTCCGGCGATCGCTTGATGCACTCAGTCACTTGGTCGAGACGACGCGCCTCCAGTGCAATGCCGAGCGCCTGCTTGAACTCGCCCGACGCGTAGCAACGCTCAAACATGCGCTCCACGACCGCCGTCAGACGCGGATCGAGGTTCTTCTCCGCTTCTTCGTCCTCCTTTGATCGAACCGCAATGTACTCATCAATGCACGTCGCTAATCATTTGACAAACACGCAAAATAAAGTAAGGAAATGTTAGCGACCTTGCATATCATATCCGTTTGGATATGATATAAGGGGAACGCACCGATGATGGTGTCTGTGTACTGCGACTTGGAGTTGATATCAAAGTACGATCCGGCGCCAAGAGCGAGTCGCAGCGCGTCTTCGTACTCTTCCAAGTGGAAAAAACACTAGCGATACAAACACAATATACAATACATTAGGCAAAAAGATCCAATACACCAAACAAAGAGATACCCACAAGGTGGATGAAAAACAAACACAGGGATAGTAAACGCGTACCTTGGACGCAACGTACGCCGCGAGGTCCTTTTGCGGGAACTGCTCGTCGTCGGAAAGACTCTCGATCAACGGGATCGCGTCCGCGATTTCGGCCCAGTATTGGTCCACAACTTGGTGCAGTTTCTGCAAAGCGTGCGCCTACAATTATAAGCACGTTTAAGAAGAAAAAAAAAGCGAGCGTCGTTGTTAGCATCCGTCACCGTTAGTGCATGCATATCTGCCACATTCGACGTCAGAAATCGTACCTTGAGCGCGTAGTCATCTTCTTCCAAGAGCGCCAACACGCCAGCAGCTACCGCAAAAGATCCAAAAAACAACGCACGTTAGTAAGCAGACGCGTTCGCTTAAAGAGGGAGACAGCGGGTGAGGAAAGAAGGGGGAAGCAGGGGGAAAGCGCATGAGAGGGAAGGGGGGAGCTGGCGTACCGGAGTTCGCGGAGGGCGTGGCCGTCATCTCGTCGTCTTGCTTCGTTCCTCTTCTTCTTCTTCTTCCCCTTTGCAAGAAAGCGTATCCGAAAGCTCCAAAGCAAAAAAGCAAAAAGGGGAAAAGTCGTATTTAGTGAGTATGATGCAGTACTGCGTTCCCAAAAAGATCGAGTCATAGATTACTTTTACGACCACATCTTTATAGTGATATTATAAAAATAGACGAGAACCACTTCAAGGTACTCAGATAGAGTCATTATTGGACAGCACTTCAAAATGTGCCATGCTGTTGCCGTTTCCTTGCTGCTTGAGGATTTCTGTGATTAACATGACTGAACTATGATAGAAATCATACAAAATACGTTACCTTGTGGGAAAATTGGCCTCGACATTGGTGCGTTTACGCCGTTCGGCTCTTCAAAAACGTCGTCACTTCGCGATTCACTCGGGTTGCGAAGCGTTCTGCGGATCGGCGCACGGAAAGATCGTCCGTCGTTAGAATCGTGCTCAAAATGTTCGAGACGACACGAATCGCGTTGCTTGGGTTCGTTTGGTCAGCAAGGTTCATGTACAGCGTCGTGCAAAACTTGTTCAACAATTTCCTATTCGACAGGAAAAGAAACAGAGCTGGTTAGTCATCTCATTCACTTGATACAAAAGGTCGTCAAGACATCACAGGTACCGTAGCTTTTCGAGTGACGAATCCACATGGTCTCGTCCGTGTAGATTTTGCGACGAACTGGATACCAAGCAGATTTCCAGGAGATGCTCCAACGCGACATAGTTCATTTTACAGCGCAAATCGTCTGCAGTGTAAGGTAGCTCATGTTGTTCGAAGACTCGCATCTGTTGGACAAAGCAAACAAATTATGTGTCAATAAACCAATCGCGCATACGCTTCTAAACCAGTGACATAGACCTGAAGACGTACAATTGCCAATTCGATCTCTTTGACTGCATTTTCACACCATTGCTTCTTGCGAGCATTGCTCTATAGGACAAATGAGCACCCGGTAAGTATCAAACGCAATGAAAAGTTGGAAAACATTCCATCGTACATACCGACTCTGAAGTATTCTCCGAGTTGAAAAGCAACCGAATTCGGTGGCGCAAGTGTGGACGCACTCGCTTGAGCAAATGTTCGGCCACCTCAGGGTCCCATTCATCAAGCATATCCATATCACGCATTACCTAAAACACACAATGAATTGGTTTAGAACACCGACACTATCAGGGAGTTTAAAGAGACCAGTTGCAACGTACCTGAGCGAAAAGATCGGATAACGGCTGATTGGAGATTGCGCTTGATTGCCCAAAACTAGCTGGCGCACTGGATACGTTCGCTGAAGGATGAGGCACCGTGGGTTGAGCAGGTCGAACTCCAGCAAGCGTCGACACAAGGTTGAACAGGTCTCCTAGTCCTCCTGCGCTATTGTCCTGCGCTGTCGAGGTTGTCGTGCCGCCGCTAGTCGCTGCTGTGGTTGATGCGCCGGATGGAGGCATGTTTCCTGGCCGGAAGCTGTTCACAGCTTGGAGAATCTCTGCGATCGAACTACCGACTCCTGCTATGCCTCCAGCATGGCCGTTTCCACCTCCAAATATGTTCACCGTCGGGGACACGTTGACACTTGGGCTCGATAGTGGTGGTACACCTGTTGCTGTTGTTATTGGAGAAGGTGCCATTGGCGTGCTCGTAGACGAAGCTGTAGGTGCTTCGCTGACTCCGCTAGCGGTCGAAGTTTGAGACCCCGGTCCATAGTACGAACTGCTGTCCAGGTTCATTGCCACTGCTCGCGACATGGATGCAACATGCTCCAGAATGGGGACGAGTTGGTGGACTCGTGTTCGCAGCCTCAATCTCTCCGACGCATTCAGATTGTTTTCCGAGAGAAATCGAGTCGCGACAAACTGAAGCTGTCGATGCACCGCTAGGTACGTATCCCCTGCTTCGCGGAGAGCGTTGCCCAAGTTGTACATCTCGAGTGACAACTCTGGCGGGCGAGAGAGCGGAGCCAATTCCATAGCAGGCAGCAATCGCCGCAAGCTCGCAGCTTGGTTCAAGAGGCTTGTCACATCCGTTGCAGCCGTAGTCGACGGTGCAGCTGTAGCAGGCGGCGTTGCGGCAACTGTTGGTCTCACGGGATCAGTCGCAGTAGTGCTGCTGGTAGCAGTGGCAGCAGTCGATGCCGAAGACGAGGATGTAGTAAACACTGGAGGTGCAGACGTGCCGCTTGTACTACTCGCCGAGCTCGAAGTCGACGACGTTGAGTTTGACGTCGCAGTACTCGACAACGACCCCAATGCCGACGGGTCGCCGAAGATGCGAATGCTCGCCGCGGCTCCACCAGGAAGAGAACCGCTGCTGCCACCAAGACTCGAGAGCATGGAATTGATGAGGTTGCCGAGATCAGGCAAAGGCGAGTCGGCGTCGGTGTCGATGCTGATTTGGCCGACTCGAACACCGTTCCCGTAATCTTGGACCGATGTTGTCGCTACTCCGTCCGTGCTGGTTCGTGTCGCGGTAGCCGACGACATTGCGGTGGATCCTGCCACCGTGTTCGCAGCACCATTCTCTGCTCCTGAGCTTTGTGCGACGCCTGAACCTGATGACGATGGCGCTTGAGGGCGTCCAAACACGGCGTGGATCGTATCTTCATGCACAAAATTGTACGACGCGAGCGTCTGGTCGTCTTTCATCACTTTGCCTTTGTAGATCAATCGCAGCGTTACAATGTTACCACTCAGTTCTTGCTCTCTATTGGTATCCTCCGCCGTAGCTGAGTCGGTTGCGCTTTGCTGCTGCTCGAGCTGCACATGGGCAGCGAGCACCTTCTGCTTCAAGTCGGCAACCACGATCTGCGGCGAGCAGCGCACAGACACGCGCTCGCGATCGCCGATAAACTTCAAATGAACCACGATCACCTTCTCTTCTTCATTGTCATCAATCTGCGTTGGCGCATTATTTGCCGCTGCTGGAGAAGACGCCATCTTGGTTTCCTCTTCGTCGTCCTTTGCGGCCACTGCAGACGCTGCCAACTGGACTGCACCTTCTGCTGCTACGCCCGCAGACTGGTGCTCGTGCGGAGCTGCAGATGCAGCGCCTTCCGCTGCGTTCGCTGTCACCCGCTGCTGCTGCTCTTGGTCCGCCATGGTGGTCGTGCCGTTTGCTTTCCTTTTGCTTGTTGACGTTGTGAACTCGATTTTGCGAATCACTAAATTATACAGGTGTTTGTTTATTCTGTATGAGCTGTTTGGAAAGGATACTTGGATCTATCTGGACAGGGTATGCCTTTATGAAATATATAAACGTTCTCTGTTTGTGTTGGGGAATCTTCTTCTTGAAAGGTACAGGACACACTCTTAATAAAGACCCTCTATTATTCAATATTTTGGTAGAACTGAAACAGTGACTTCCACACATCAGCTTTTTTTCAACCAAAGATTGCCATACTGAATTAGGTATGATTGTCACACACACTTGGTGGCAACAAAAAGCAGGAGGTTTCAGTGATCACTTGGGCTAAAATGACAATGGAAGCACAGGCTTGCACGTCGAAACAGATTGCTTTATTGCCCAATGCATGCAGGTGAAGACGCTAACTTATACAAACCACGTGTACCTGGCAAAACTGGCGACTTCTTAATCCTCGTCCTTAACGTCGCATTTCTTCACCGGGTCTGAGCCTGGGAGGCAGCCGAACACACCACTCCTCACTTTGCCGCAATGCGAGCCCTTCTCAAGCCCAGGCTGCTTCTTAGGGCAGCGTCCGCTTCCATTGTCCCCAGCGCAGATGGCTCCAACGGACGACACGCAAAACGATCCGCGACCTTCGACGCTCACCATAACGGAGTCCTTCGGGCAATTCGTTGGGTTCTTGTCGCCGCCGCCATTGTTTGGTGGAGGGTTGCCATCATGATGAGGCTTTCCGCCGTTAAGGCTGGTCGGCGCGGGGGTGGCCAGATCCTTAATATTGGGTGGCGCAAGGATAGCAGCACCCTTGCTTGATGCAGGTGTGGTAGCATCCTTACTTGATGCTGGGGTAGTCTCCCCTTTACTTGGTGCTGAGGTAGCCGTGTTCTTGCTTGACACGGGCGCACCCTTACCGTCGCTCGGTTTCTCCCCGCTTTGACCGGATTTGCCTGGTATTTTCACACCTTGCAGTGGCGCTGGCGCCATCACGGGCGTCGGCGTCGGGTTGCTGTGTTCACCGAGGACGTTGCCATTTTCGTCCACATTGCCTTTACCAGCACCGCCAACGTTTGCATTCTTGACACCCAGGAACGGAGCTAGTGTCGCCGGTTGCGAGCCGTCAAAGAGCCACTTCTGCGGCCAGCCTGGAGGGCTCCAGAACGGACTCACCGTCGTGGGCGCGGGCGTCGCAGCATTGGGATGCGCGTGGGTCGGCGCATGCAGCAGTGCCAGAGCGAGGACGAGGATGCTCACGCGGTTCATACTGCAGAAGCCGAGTGCAGTTGGGGTACTAGGGGGTTGTGGAAGAAGGTACTTGGTCGAGCGGCGCAAGTTGCAAAGTGAGCAGCTTGGTAGAAGGTCAAAACAATAGCCATGCAATGCACTCGAGCATCAATTACCCTTTCAGCAGCTTCAACATGTCGGCTGAGTGACGATAGAGCCAGGCAGTGTATCCGAAGCCGTTTCAAAGTGTAACGGAGTAGTTCAAATTTCCAACCGTTGCAACATTCGTCGAAGTGTCCAAGTCTCCAAGATTTTCCGTTGGATTGTATTCGAGAGATGAGCAGTTGAGTGTCAAGGGACGTTCCTGTGATACCCTTTGTTCTTCTATGAATTACACTGCTTTTTAGTTGCGGAATCTAAAAAAGAACAAAAATAGCAAGGACGCGTTGGTGTCTTTTTGCTGACATGGAGTGGCAGTGCTGCCATGCTGAGTGCGTAGGTGCACAGGAGCGCATTGCAGCTTATGCAATAACCAAGAGTATTCATTCGCACCAGTAACGCAACGCTCCTGTCCTGGTCACTGTAAAAGACGCTGTTGTGATGAATCTGTGCAAGTTTTTTTACAGATGGGCTGGCGCTAAATCAGTGGGGCTGATGCAGCAGTACGAATGGGTACATGTTTTTCTAAGTTTGGTGCCATCTGGTGAAGCACCACTGTCACTTTTCGAAAGCACAACAATTTCACAAAGCTGCATGATACATCCTATCCTCAACAACTGAAAGGGTCCACTATAAAGGATAGTATCAGTACGTTGCAGCTGGCTGTTAAAAACACTGTCATCATATTTACAGTATGTGAGTAAAACAACCGAGTTTGTAAAATACATTCTGGGAATGGAAACATATGAAACTTTACTTTCGATCTTTGGTCATTTATTTCTCTGATCGATGAATGGATCTTGAAAAGGCGCGAACGCAACCTCCTGCTCCTCTCTCGACGCCTTTCACTTAATGCGGCGGCATTTCGCAAGAAGCCGACGCACGCGCACAGCCATGGACACCTGCAGCAGCGGCTCTGCACCCAATGGCTCCAGTTGGAGCGGCGTCTCCGCGTCTGCGATGCGCGTCAACCCATGCGAAGCTGTCGCAAACGCGGGAACATGGGGGTATACCCTTGTGGGTCAATGCTTCAGTCGATTGCGCCGCGTGCAGTTCAATGAGGAGCACCAGCGCTCGCTGTTGTCGCGTCACTCGACCGAGGACGACTACAGTTTCCCAGACGAAGCCATGCTGGAGCTGCGGCGCCGCGTGCTCAAAGTCGAATCAGACTCGCATCGACTGCCGACGTTTGCCTAGGACCCCGAGTACACACATCCTATCCAGGTGTGCGCATGGCCGTGTTGCATTTGGCTTATTAGTTGTGTGCGTGTGTGTGTGTGGACTCAACCATCTGTATTGTGCACGTTTGCAACAGCATGTGTAGCCGTATGAGCCGAAGCGATCGCAGAGTTTTGCGTCTCAATGGGAGAAGCGAAAGGCAAAGGCACTCGCGCTCAAGCAGCAGCAGCGGGCGGCAGTGCAACCAATGCCTGAACAGAACAGCAACAGCAATAACAGCCCACACATCCACACGACGGCGCCAAAAGAGTTCAAGACGCTGTTGTCCGACACGGAGAAAGCGCTGGACAGCATCTTGGGCAAGAGCGATGAAGGCGTCCTGAAACCGATCTCGCCGCACGTCCGAGCCGCCGATGTGCGTCGTCTGAGCGTCGATGAGTTGCTGTCGCTGCGTCCGTCGTCCGCCGCGTCCACATGCTCGAGCTCAACCTCTTCGGGTTCGTTCTCGCCAGAGAAAACGGGAGCAGAGTGCAATAACCAAGTGGATGATCCCGCGGATGAGCCGGACACGCCAAAGCTGCTTTCTCCAGACGCGCAGATGCTGCGCGCATGGTTCGCCAACATTGATCCGCAGCACCCGAGTGACTACCACGCGTACGCGCGCGACTTCGAGTCGCAGGGCTTCCACGCGCTCGAAGACCTCGCCGAGCTCGACGAGGACGACGTGGAGCAGACGATGAGCGAGATCGGCATCGCCAAGTTCGCGCACCGTGCGTGCATCCGCAAAGCCATTCTGCGGCTGCGAAGTGACACGTTCCAGAACGAGAACAGCAGCAGTCTCATGAACAGCAACTGACAGGTGCCATCATATCGAATCATTCTGTAGCTCTTCGTATGCAACACGCACAAATATGTGAGCACTACTTGCTTTCATGGCACAATGGAATTGTGTAATTTGAGCTTCATTTTCCAATGGGAACCATGTTAATAGCCAAAAACAAAAATATAAACATGTTTATGGGCACTTCGCGTTCACTACAACTAAACTTACATGTCTTCCTCCAAGTACGAGATATCGTCCCATGGGTGACGGTACAGTGGCTGCTTCAAGCGCTTCTGGTCCAAGAAGTGGCCGATGAAGCCCATGCTGCGACCGAGCACGAAGAGACCGTTGAGGCATCCGTGCTCGATCTGCTCGTCGGCTTCTTCACGCGTGAACGCGCCACAGTTGCGCAGCAGATCGACGAAGCAGACGGCAATGCAACCGTCGACGTTCAAGATCAGATTCGAGCGCTTCTTCGTGGTCACCTGCTCGACGTCCAACGCGAACTTGAGCACATCGGTAGCCGGGAAGTTCTCCATGGCGAAATTCTTGATGATCGTCACACGCTTGTCAGGGTTCGAGAGCGACTTGATACGGTGACCGATACCCATGATCAGCTCGTTCTTCTTCTTCATGTCATCGACGAAGTCGGCGGCCGAGAGACCCGAGTCGTACGCCGTCGAGAACATCTCGGCAGCCTTGTCCAACGCACCACCGAAACGTGGTCCAATTGTCAAGAGACCCGAGACCAACGACGAGATGAGGTCCTTGCCCGCACGAGCCGTGACGATCGTGTTGTGCGCACCAGACACAGCTGGACCGTGATCAGCTGTGACCATGAGCACCATCTCGATGAACTTGGACGCGTACGCTGGCAGGCGGCGCTTGAACCAAAGCAGACCGATGACGCCACCGATGCCCATGTCTTGCTCGAAGATGTGCGAGATCGGCATGCCGGCGTAACGCAATTCCTCACCACGGTCATCCGTGATCGACGAGATGAAGTTCGCTGGCTTACGGATGAGACCCAAGTTCTTGGCCCAGGCGTAGTCCATTGGCACTTTTGGCACAGGCACCTCTGGCTTTGGCACGATCACACCTTCAGCCACGAGCTTGTCGTAGACACCACGGATGGTCTTGCCGAAGAGGTCGAAGTTGTCCGGCACGATGGCACCAGCGGCCGCAAGCGCCGCGTTCTTGGCCGACGCGGTCTCCGACTCGCCCGTGGCACACGCACCAGCGTGACCGAACTGCACTTCGAACGGGAAGATCTTGGCGCACGTACCAATGCACCACGCGACGACAGGCTTCGTGATCTTGCCGCTCTGGATTGCACGGCACACTTCGAACTCGTCCGTGCCACCGACTTCGCCCAAGAGCACCATCATCTTGACCTCTGGGTTGCTCTGGTAACGGAGCAAGTGCTGGATGAACGTAGAGCCAGGGTACTTGTCACCACCGATAGCCACACCTTCGTACACGCCGTCCGAGGTCTGCGAAATGATGTTGTTGAGTTCGTTCGACATACCACCCGACTTGGACACGTATGCGACGCTACCAGGACGGTACAGCTTCGAGTGCACAATGTTGTCGAGCATACCACCGGTGTTACCGATGCGCAGGCAGCCTGGCTTGATGCCACCGACGGTCGCAGGACCAATGAGGCCGACACCCTTCTCTTGCGCCTTCTTGATGATGAGACGCGTTTGCGCCTCTGGCACACCCTCGGCGATGATCGCGTGGGTCTTGAGCGTTGGGCACTCCAGCGCCTCGAGCGTCGACGAGAACACCGAACGGAACGACGAGAAGTTGACGAGCACGCTCACATCCGGGAACTTCTTCACGGCTTCCTTCAAGTCCTGGTACACCGGGATGAGACGCTCCGACGTGCCCCAGTAGAACTTGAGGTAGTGGTTTGGCGAGAACGGGAAGATCATCGCCGCGACGCTCGGCGTCTCACGCTTACACAAGTAGTCGAAATCGAGCATGCCCTGCACGGCGCGTTGCTGCAGACCGTACACGATGCAGCGCGTCTTCGTGTCCATGCGCACAATGCCTTCGTCCTGGATCACAGGTGGGACAACCTGTTCGGCTGCTGGCTTGGCCGTGCCAAAAGCATTGTCACTGTCGGCATCCGCGTTTTCGTTGTCGCTGTTGTTCTCCGACGCAGGCGTGCTCTTCGCCGCCTTGCTCTTCGACGCAGCCTGTTGCGCAGCAGCCGCTTGCTTGGTCTCCTCGGCCGATGGAGGCTCAACGAGGCCAAGCGCCATTGGCACAATCGCTGTGATGTGGGTTTCTGGTCCAAACACTTCGATGTCCACACCCGTCTCTTCGCCAACATCACGGAGTAATTGCAGACCTTCTTGGTAGTTTGGACCGCCGCGACGCACCCAAATGTGCACCTTGTTCTCCTTCAACTTGTTCTGGTACTCCTTGAGCGCGCGGATGATGCCCTTGAAGGTCATCGCGACATCGGTAAAGTTGGCGATACCGCCACCAATGATCAACAACTTGCCTCGGTCGTCGTAGTTGCGCGTCATGAGGTCAAGGATCGTCTTGGCGTAGTGGTACGTGTGCGCCTCGCTTGGGGCACCCGAGTATTCGCCGTAGTTGGCCAATTCGTGGCCGTAGCCGAGATCGGCAATAGTATCGGCGTACACGACCGAGGCACCACCACCGGCAACCATGGTCCAGATGCGACCAGTGTGGTTCAAGATCGTGAGCTTCAACGACGCACCGGTCTTCGAGTCGAGGTCTTGGATGAACTCCTCCTCAGGGAACTTAGCGCGGCCAAAGGCTGGTGGAAATTCGAGGTTGCCCCACTTGTTGCCGACCAAGAAGTTTGCAGTCTCATCGACCTTGGCAGCCATGTCCAACACCGAGATCTGGTCGCCCACAAGCACGATCGGGTTGATCTCCATGTACACAAAGTGCAACGAGCGGAAGGTGTCGAGCATCGCGACCAAGAACTTGGCCAAGATCGGCTTGCGCGCATCCTCAACCAACGAAAGCAGACCCGCAGTCACTTCGTCTTCAGTGGCCGCAGTCTCGAGCGGCACGTGCAAACGCTGCGCCTTTTGGTCAACGTCACCGACATCGACACCACCTTCATGGTAGAACAAGATCTCTTCCCCCGTGCGCGTCGACACGATGCACACGTAGTGCTCGTCCGCGCTCGCGTGGCGCACAAACGGCTCGACGATGAAGTGCGTGAGCACGCCCGTGACGGTTTCGACCTGGATCGGCTTGTTGATGCGCTCCCAGACCCACTCCTTGACCTGGTCCCACGTCGCATTAAGCAGCAGCAAGTTGGCCTTGCCACGACGCTTGATGAGCTGGTCCGGCTTGACCACGAGCTTCACGTCGCCAAGCGAGAGCAGCCACGCGTTATCTTGCTCGATCGCGGCAAAGAAATCGTCCTTGCTCTCGGTCGCAAAGTTCTTCTGCACGCTGATCTGCGCAAAGCGCTTCTCGAGGTGGAACGCCGGCAGCGCCGTGGACAAGATGCGCTTGCCGTCGAACTCGCGGATCGCCTTGGCCGACATGATGGGGATGTGTTTGTGTGCTGTTGAAGAACTGACTGCTGCTTGTTGCGGTAAACAACAAGAGGTGGAGTTGCAGTTGAACTAACTGCCGCAGCAAAAGGGAGATCTGGAAGAAGGCGCGCGGAGTGGAAGCGGAGTACCTGGAAGCGCTCAAATTCACGAATGACAGTGCAGCGTGGGCGAACGAGCTTTCCCTTCTTCGCTCTCTTTTGAGTGCGCAAGAGTGATGGTCGTTCGCTGTTGTTTAGCACACGTCGTTTCCAGCACGTTTGGTCTATTTGAGCAAACGTGCTGGAGACGACGTGAATCAACAGAGAGAGAGAGAGAGAAAGAGAGAGAGAGGGGCGTGGGGCGACGTCAGAATAAAACCTCAGAGTGGCGTCAGAGCTGTTTCACATAGAGACGTTTGGCGCCGAATGGTGCCACGTCACATTAAAACCTTGGCTTTGGGCTTTGGTGCTTGGCGTGCACAGGAAGGCGTCATCGTTGGTCCGAGAGATGGGAGCACAGGAAGGCGTCATCGTTGGTCTGAGAGATGGGGTGAGGCAAGTTTCCCCCCCCCTCAAGCAGCAACGTTTCGGTCCCCAGATGACATCGAAAGCGGACTCCTATTGAGAGCACTCAATGGTCACATCCGCCCTTTTTCTGAAGTTAAGTGACATCATTCGATGATACACTCGCGTCATCGAAGGACAATCCAGTCGACATACCTTATATCAGCAGTTTGAAACAGCACGATGCTATTTGAAATGCAGTACGTGGCATCAAACATATTGGTTTGTGTTACGAACTCTAAAAATATCTTGATTCAGTGGTTTAACAGCACGCTTGTCCACTTGAGAGTCAAGATACTGAAACAAGTGAATGCACGACCGGAGACATGAGTCAACGAACGAATGAGGAACAGGATGAAGGCGTTTTCCTTGAAAGATTTGCTTCTCTATGACACTGTCTCTGTGTGAACCCAAGCGCGGCCGAAGCAGCGAATGACGTCGTCGCGCACAGGTGGGTGCTTACGACAATGACGCCACCCTCATGCTTTATTCCGCCGTGGCTCGGCTATTGCTTGCCTCACTCGATGGAACGTGTCTGCGCTCAGCGTCTATTGGCTGCGATGCAGTTGCAGATGCTTCTTCAAGCGCTTGAGGTAACTGGTGGTGGCGAGGTACTGCTGATACGTCAACAGTACCGGCGGCGTTTGCTGCTGGAGCTGCTGCTTCAACGAACGCTACGGACCAAACATTGGGTGAGTAAACAGGTACATCTCGCACTGCGTCATTGTTCCGTGGGTGCAGCGCGTGCCTGTGGGGAGCGCATGACGGAATCGCCATCATCCTCTTTCTCCTGCTGTTCGTCGATCGTCTGCGGAGGGAAGAGGTTCAAGTGGATCTCGTCGGGCTCCGAGTACGACGAACTCGCGGACGACGGCGATGGAGAGAGCGCTGGCGGAGCAACGCGCGGGTTGAGCGTGGTGGCGTCCAACAGTGCTGCTGGTGGCTGCGCTGCTATTAGACTAGCAGCTGCATGATTAGCAGGGCTCGGCTGTTGGTAGCCTTCGACAAACGCGTCATGGCAACTCAGACTGCACGGGATCAATGTGAGTGTTTCTGGAAGGTGGCTGCTTCCATCGTTGCAATTGTGCGTGGAACTCGTGTTGTTTGCAGGATGCGCGACCAGTTGATGGGACAGCAGCTTGGGCTTTCCAGTTGACGACAACACCATGGGCTTTTCCTTGGCATGTGGCCTGGCATAAATGCCATCTCTTGCTTCAACTTGATGGCATCAGTCATTCCTAGCCATTCATAGATGCTAATGATAGAAAGCCGTCACAGAAGAAAATAGATCAAAATGGATGCGATTCTTTTCTTATTATGCAGTCTCTGCTCATCGAACGACGCGTCGACGGCCAGCGATCGTAAACGCCGTCGTGCACACGATGCCTGCAGCGAACAAAATGCACGAGAGCGTCATCAAGTTGCCCGTGCCCAGTGGTGCGATCTTCTCGGCGCCGTAGATCTGCACCGTGAGCTCCGACGCCGACGAGAACAGCATGAGCACGCCAATGTAGAGCCCGTTGTTATTGAAGCTGTGCGCAGACTCCTGGATCTCCTTGCCCATGATGCCCACGACCGCGTACGGGAAGATCGTGACGACGGTCTGGTAGAACGCCGTCGCGACGAACGCGCCAAACGTGAGCGGGAGCCAGTATTTGCCCACGGAAACACAGATCACAAGCGCCAATTCTGCACACCAGCAAGCAGCTATTTTAATAACGTGTTGAATGGCATTCCAAGGGGGAAAGGAAGCACATACCACCGACAATGAGACCGACAACGGACGCGCGCTTGAGAAAACTCGCATTGGGCACGCGCGGCACGACAAAGAGGAAGGTCAAGCCCATGACCACTTGCAACGCGTTCTATGAAGTAAGAGATCCGCAAAATAAAGTTAAAGCTTGGTTTAGTGCATAGCGTTTCGTGGTTGCAAGGGTATACCTGACACATGAGCGCCGAATTCGCTATGTCGAGGCCATGTTTGAACAGCTTCAAGCCGTCGTCACTGCAGCCTGCATTGTCAAATGGCACAGACCTCCTCAATGAAAGAAACAGCGCATAGTATGTTGGATGTTTCCACTTTACCTGCGTCCTTGCATCCAGAGTACACGTTGCTTCCCCACCAGTTGTAGATTTCGTCTTTGAAAGACGACCACGCGAAGCTACAGGCACACAATATGTGCAAAAAGGCGAATTAGTTTCCCATCAACTCGTAGACAAGTCAATGCAATGCAGCGCGTACAAGAGCACAAAGTGCACGAGACAGAGTTTCCGGAAGAGCATGGGTGCATACAGAATCCGATCCCAGACTTCGCGCGCCAGCCGCGCGAGCGGAGGCTGGAATGGCGGTCGCTCCTGCGGGGGCTCTGGCCGAAGGTAGATGCACGCTGCCGTCAACGTGAGGATGCCCGCCGTGGCCGCGCTGAATGAGATAAGAATGTCGCGGCCACTGATCTCGCTGGCAAACACCACGACCGCCGTGTTGCGAAACAACAGCAGCCCAAGCGCGCCACCGACACCGTCCCACATGGCCACTGCAGACTGCGCGTGCACTTGGTACTCGATCGGGACTTCGTCCATGATGCGCGCGCGTAGACCAATCTGCTCAAGCCAAAAACGAGTCAATTAGGACATCATCAAAACGCGCATTGAGGGAAGCACATACGTACATTGATCAGCAGGACGCCGATGCTCAGCAAGAAGAGCAAGAGACACGTCACATTCGTGTACTCTGCGAACAACACCTGGGCGGAGCCGAACAGCAGCCCCGAGACTGTGAGAACGAGCACAGCGAACATGAGAAACACATTTCTGCGTCCCCATCTGGAGAGCGAGCGATCGGACGCCGCGCCGAGAATCGGGCCGAGGAAAAACGTCACGAGCGGCGGCACGAAGCGCGGGATCGTGTCCGAGATGCCCATTGAGGTCATGTACGAAGCACGCACATCATGGAAAATCGTGCCTAAGATAACAAAACAGTTCATGGGACAAGTGCAAGGCATTGCAAAGGGCAGCAAGCAGTTTGGACTCACTGAACATGGCGTACGCGGTCCAGGGCATCCCCAGGATGATGCACGTGCGGAACGCGTGCATGTCGACTGGCGCTGTGTTCTTCTTCTTCCTGTTCGCCTTCCTCGTGTACATGTCGCCGTCGAGCATGGCTTCGGTGCTGTCATCTGCCTCTGCTGCGTCAAAGTCGTCGCCGTAGTGCAGCTTGATGTGCTCAAGCGATGCCGACGTCTCGTTCGGACTCGGACTCGGCACGATGATGGTCACGCGCGTCGCGCGGCGCGGCGACATGTCGAGCGCCAGTTTGTCCTTGCGCTGCATCGCAGCAGGTGTCTCGTAGCTCATAGGCACGGATTGGATGCGTCAAAATACTCACGCGCTGCAGATCAATTCTCTAATGCGCTGCTAGTGACCAATTGTGCTGAATGAAGAAAAATGGTGTCGGATCAGCCGGTGCCGACGCAATCCTCTCAGAATTGGTAGACCTCTCTAAATTAGAGTGGATCGATGCTCGATGAAACACATGATTCGTCACTCTAGCGATTCATAGCCTGTATGAACTGATCGTACTGCACTGCCTCAATAGCGTCACAACGTTTGTCGGGTGTAAAAGAGCCACATAGGTTCGTGAACATGGCTTGGAATGGCTACGAAAATGACACAAAGCAAGAATGCATCAGGGCTTGTCTGGATGACGCCAAGTGGCCGATTATCAGGCAGGCAATCAGAGACTTACTCGATTAGCATTCAACTTGCAAAAAAAAGGTTGACGCAGCAACGACAAAAGAACAAACGCGCGAAACGATGGGAACACCACAAGAACTTCATTCATTGATGGCATATCCAACTAGCATAAAGGGTCGGAAAAGAGAAAAAAAAGACACATCCTTCCTCTTCCTCGATTGGTTGTTCTTTCTAAACGAAAAGGAGCGGAATGGAGCGCGCGGAGGCTGGCGGAAATACGGTCATCAAACTTAAAGGTCTTCGTCTTCGTCTGGGAGAGGCACCGACGAGGCCGCAGCCTGGGTCTCGGCTTCGATTTGGGCGATTTGTTCTTGGGAGATGATCACATCTGGAGGAGCAAGCGCTGGCGCCTCCACGAAGGTCAAGTTGTTGTCACTGGAGGAATTGCAGCCATACACAGAGACAACTTTTAGTGTCACAAGATGATACACAGATTGGTTTGCATGGTGTTTGTAAGCACAACAAAAACGTACCCGACAAGCTTACGAGCCAACCACAAGAACGGCTTTTCGAATTGGTAGTTGGACTTGGCCGAGATATCAAAGTATTGCAAGTTCTTCTTGCGGTGGAAGGTGATTTGCTTGGCCTTCACCTTACGGTCCTTGACTTCGACCTTGTTGCCACAGAGCACGATCGGGATGTTCTCGCACACACGGAACAAGTCTCTGTGCCAGTTTGGAACGTTCTTGTAGGTGATACGCGAGGTCACATCGAACATGATGATCGCGCACTGGCCCTGGATGTAGTAACCATCACGGAGACCACCGAACTTCTCCTGACCAGCGGTATCCCAGCAGTTGAAGCGGATTGGGCCAAAGTTGGTGTGGAAAACAAGCGGGTGGACTTCGACACCAAGGGTGGCTGCAAACATCAACAGTTTAAACGAATTAGGCATCGTACACTCAAGAGTAAAGAATGCATTACACCCACTTACCAACGTATTTCTTTTCGAATTCACCCGTCAAGTGACGCTTCACGAAGGTGGTCTTACCGACACCACCATCGCCGACGAGGATGAGCTTAAATTCTGGGACGTTTTGGGCCTGAAAGCACATGCAAAAAGAAAAAGATTAGCACTGTGAACTCGAGTAGCAAATATCGACAGAGTCCAGCAGATGAGGAAGAGAAGAATCGATGCCGACATCGCCAGGGTATTCACCCCCTTTCCAGAAACCACCGCCTTCATGATCGACAACCGCAGACTCTTTCCCCCTCCTTCCCAGTTTGACTGCTCTTGGACTCACAAACTTGCTATCAAACCCTGCGCTTCAAGCTCATCTTCTCTTGAACGCCATCCTAATCGCCGAGCATTCCATATCGCATCTTGATCGCCATCCTAGCAGTCGACCATGGGTTGAAAATACTCGAGCTTTTTGATTTTGGCGCGCTTCCGCAAGGTTGAACCTAGCATAAGGGGGGAAGAAGGGGGGAAAGCGTCGAGAAGGCGGTGGCTTCATGGGATCGCGCGGGCGTCTGCATCGTCGTCTCTTCCTTCATCTGTCGCTGGCACCGCGAATAGACATGCAGCAAAAAGGAAAGCGCGGGCGCCACTCACCATGGCTTCAGCTGTGATTGTGCGCTTTGGTACTTTAGCAACTATCTCGGGCGGGGGGTGGTGCGCAGCACAGGCGGGCAGGCAGGCGGAGTGGGTGGGTGGGTCTTGGACCAGATCCACAGCCAAGAGAAGAGCGCGCGAAAAGCACCCAAGCCCCGTCCGCCACCAACCAACCACACGACCCCATACTGAAACCAAGTCACCTGTTCTTGTCGTGAGGTTTTTTTCTCTTTGGAAAAGGCGGCAAGAGGAAGGGACCTTTGCAGTGGGTGCTTGATGACTCGAAAGTGAGGTTTTTTAGGAGAAGATGTCAGACGCGATCTGGTTGGTGGAAATTTGGAGAGAGAGTAGGGTTTGATCTGCTTTGCTGCCGCGACCAGTAATTTTGACGACTGCTCTTTCTCTAAATATAGAGGACGAGACGCGTTTTTACAAATATAGAGAAACGCAGCGCGCGTCTACCCAACGGTTGTATCCGCTAGTTTCATTGGAAGACACCAAGCGATCACCATGCACCTCATGTACTACCTCGGCGAAGACGGCAAGCGTGTCTACACGCTCAAGGTATGCTTATGTGTATGCGTAATACGCGGTAATACGCGCGCTCTCGGTTGCTGACGCTGGTGCTGTTTGTTGTTACGCTCATTGCAGAAGGAGGATCCTTCGGGCAAGCCAACGCACTCGGCGCACCCTGCGCGCTTCTCTCCGGACGACAAGTTCTCGAAGGAGCGTATCATCACCAAGAAGCGCTTCGGTCTGTTGCCAACGCAGACGCCAGACCCGATCTTCAACTGAGTCTGTCATTCATCGTGCGACTGTCGCTTGGACTGCTTCTGTGTCGCTGCTGCTGGTGGGGTGGAATGACACATGCATGAAGAACGATTGGCGCGAGAGCACCGCGTAACACACACAAGCACACCAGCACATAATCGTAACTGAAGCCTAGTTGATGGGTTTATGTAGATTTATATAACGTATATATAGAGACCTGAAAAACTCGCACATGCACACGCTTGCCTTCTTCGCAATCCGTGCTTCTTCCTGCGTCCTTGTCCATTAACCATCACATCGTAATTGGTGTGTGCTGCTTTGACTGCCAGAAGATCGTTGAAGGACCACTATTTGGGTGCAGTACAGTGCTGCTGCACTTTGCCGTTTATGTGCGCACACGACAGTGTCGTCGGAAATGGCGGAATTGCTCTCGAGCAGCGACGAAGATGCGAGTCCGACGCCGTCCATTGCCACGTTCGCGCGTTCCAGTACTAGCACCAGCAGCTCCATACCCACGAGCTCCTTTGGCGTCACTGACCGCAGCGAGTCTGAGTCTGACCTGATCCACTCGCTGCTCTCAAGCTCACCGACCGTGCTTTCTCAAGCTTGGAAAGGCAGCGCTCCTAGTCAGAAATCGTATAAAGCCGTCGATAATGGAGCGCACGATGCGAGTGCAGTTTCATCTCAAGAGACGAAGAAGCCCGTGGTGTCGGCTCGTGACATCCTGATGAAGTTTCTCCCGACAGCGAACCAGAAAGCACATTTGATTGGGTCGCCGCCGCTCAAGAATCCATCGACGACGACAACGAGAGCAGCAAACGCTTTGTATAGTGTTCGTGATGCACACAGCAAATCGCCAGTAGTGGAGCGTGTATGCGCTTCAGCTACAGGGAGTATAAAATGTGCTCAGCAAACTGAACTGTCGGCAAGTGAGCGGATCGCACTGAAGCACGGGTTACTGCCGTCCGACAGTAGTCCTGGTGTGCGTGCATCCCCTGCATCGGACCAAAGCCGTGGACGAAAGGGTATGGCACCTTCTACGGACAAGACGCAAGAAGCAGTAGAGAGCACGCCAACACGACCAGGATCTGCAACTCAATCGCGGGAGCGCTCGCCCTTTTGGGACCTGGAGGTTGGTACATCAGCCGAGAAGAAGTCTAGCGCGACGTATATATCCCCATTTCGAAGCAAAGATGGATTCATCGATGCGAGGAGACGACGTAGATCGTCAGGTGAAGACGCAGGATCGCGATCTCAAGACCCACTCCTCTCTGCGCAAGCCATCTATGATGACTCTCAGAATGCGACAACTGAAATCGGAAATCGTCCGCGGCATGTGATTGCGTCTTCCATCACTAAAGCGAGTGGTAAAAGCACGGAAAATGGCGAAGCGGAATCCGATGATGATGACTGGATGTCGGATGCGAAGGATATCGCTGACGAGCAGAAAGAACGAGCAGCAACCAGGGTGCTATCGGTAGCTGAAGATACCGACGAACCACACAACGCGCTGTCAGCAGGAAGAGGTCGCTCTAGGTTCCTCAAACGCCCGCGTAAACGTCGAGCTGGATCAGAAGGCGACTCTGATGTCGAAGATACTGACCGCTGGCCTCGTCTCCCGCCCTCAGAGGTAATCGGTTTTGTTGAATCACTGCTGGCGTGAATCTGTGAAATCCCTCATTTGTTGCTGTTATTGCATGTGTCATTAGAACAAAGAGGGTCCGTTCGTATTGAGAGCGAGTGGCAGTGGTCAATCCGTGGAAGTCTGCGAGAATATCAACAACTATCTGTTTGATTATCAACGTGAAGGAGTCCGATTCTTGTACAATGCGTACTCGAATAGCACAGGCGGAATCTTGGGTGATGAAATGGGTTTGGGGAAGACCATCCAAGTCATCGCATTCATTGCGGCAGTTTTGGGGAAGCATGGCGATTATCGCGACAAAGAATCGTGGCGCTCGCTTCGCAGCAAACGTCGTGAAGCTATTGCAAGCATGCAGGGAAGTGATCAAAATGCAGCCCTCGATTTCACATCTGGTCCAGCTCCGATACTGGTAGTTGTGCCAGCATCTTTGCTGCACAATTGGGAGACCGAACTCCGTGCATGGCTGTGTTGCTGCTCCGTCATTTTGCATGGAAAACCAGACGAGCGCGAGGCTATCGTCAATCAAATATCCAGGTTCGTGCGTGACTGCCTGTGTCCAGCTAGCCTGAGTTTTTGAACGCTGACTTTCTCTTTTCTGCATTGTGCAGGGGCGAGTATGAAATTGTGATTTGTAGCTATGACATTCTGAAGATGACGGTTGATCGATTGGATAAAGTTCCGTGGGACGCTGTCATCTTCGATGAAATGCACTGCCTGAAGAGCCCCGAGTCGAAGCTCACGCGCGCTGTGCAATCCATGAAGTGTGCAAAAAAGCTCGGACTTACCGGGACACTGATGCAGAACAATGAAAAAGAACTCCACTGCTTGATCGACACAATTGCTCCTGGAGTATTGGGTACCTGGAGCGAGTTTCGCTCATATTACGGCGATGATATCAAATACGGTCGAAAGAAGTCAGCTGTTCCCAAGGCGGTAGAACGAAGCCGGCGGAAAGAGAAGCAATTGCGCCAAGTGCTGACTCCGTATTATCTGCGTCGTGAAAAAGAGATCAACCCTTCATTTCAGGAGATCAAAAAATGTGATCAAGTCGTGTTCTGTGATCTCACCCCGTACCAACTTGCAGCGTACAAGAGGATCTTGGCGATGCCTGAGTTTGAGTTGCTCCGACGCGGCGAAGAAGAATGTGATTGCGGACGAGACAGCAAGCGGAAACGTAAAGAATGCTGTTATCAAACTCCGTCGTCCATTGAAGATTCGCGACCGCTGATCTGGGAACGATTTCATCGAAATGGGGAGGCTTGCTCATCTTGTCCGAATTGCATGGGTCTGGTCTGTGTGGCTCAACTGCTGAAACTGTCGAATCACATGGAATTGCTGAAAGTGAATCCACATGATCCACCAGACATGCAAGAATATGGGGCTGAGTTTGCAGCAGAAGCATTTGGCGATGACATTGATGCGGTTGGAGGTGTTGAACAAGTTTCCTCATTTCAAGAAATGCGCTCGATTGGTACAAAGACATGCGGAAAAATGCTGGTGTTGGAGAAACTGCTTGCGTTGTGGAAAAAGCGACGCCAGAAAACGCTTTTGTTCAGTCGAAGTACGAGAATGCTTGATATCTTGCAGTTGTTCCTCATCAGCAAAGCCATCACTTACCTCCGACTTGACGGGAATACGAAAGTGGACGATCGGCTGCGTCTTGTCAATGAATTCAACAGTGCAGAGAGTAATGCCAGCGTGTTCCTGCTCAGTACGAAGGCCGGCGGTTTGGGACTGAACTTGCCGACTGCTACCAATGTAGTCATCTTTGATCCAAGTTGGAATCCAGCTCATGATTGCCAAGCGCAGGATCGAGCATACCGAATCGGTCAAACGAAGGATGTTCAAGTTTATCGCTTGATCACGCTTGGAACTATCGAGGAGATGATTTATGTGCGTCAAATCTACAAGCAGCAGCTCAGTGATACAACTCTCAAAGGCGTGAAGGCTCCACGATATTTCGAAGGTGTTCAAGGAGATCGGAATCAGCAAGGAGAGCTATTTGGAATCCGCAACTTGCTGTGCTGGAAGGAAGGAGGGGTTCTGAAAGGTATTCAAGACGCGTATCGAAGAGGAAATGACGACTTATTGATTCAGGAAAATCGAATCGACTATTCCAAGGCTCAATCGAAGTCAAGTGCACATCAGAAGGCATACAAGCGAGTGGATGAAGAAATGGTTGACATTGCAGATGAAATTGTGAGCAACATTGTGGTGCAAGAAGGCGATTCCACTGCAGCCGAGCAGTCGAACACCACCCCGCGCAAAATTGCAGATCACGATGGTGAATCCGATACAGATGAGTATCTTCTAAATGGTGCTAAAACGTTCATGCACGAGGCAATCGTCGGTGACAACCAACCAAACCCACTATCACAATCTGACAGTGACTTTGAACCAGCAGGACCAGAGCAAGAGATGCATCTGGAGCAAGGCAGGAAAACAAGCAAAACGAGACGTCAATCCAGTGGTGGCGGCCCCAATCAAAAGAAGCTAGATTTCAAGAAAACACCACCAAGCAAAGGCAACACGTCTATCATCGGCACTACCAGTGGTTCTGAAATCGAGTTTGGGAAAGAGCAACCTGCTTCCATCCAGCCTCCGTCTCGAAAGGGGTTGTACATCCCAAAATATCTATGAGTTGTCATCGATGCAAAACTACCTTTGAGACGCTGTCTGCTGGTATGGAACCGATAACCAGGTCTTCGCCATGGTATTCAGTGTTCCATTTGAAGTTTTTTGAGTTTGTTCGCGGGAAGTTCTTGGCGAGTATATTTTCCTGAAACTTCGCAAGTGATTTAGACCTTTTTCCAGCAGATTTTGATGACCAAAAATTTCCGATTGCAAATCTCTGTGCGGTTGTCGAGTTTGCCATTTCCTGTATCGGGTTAATCTTGCGAATTTCGACATTTGATACCTAGTTCACGTGAGACTCCAACCTTTCTACGCAAATGCTGGCGTTGCTTCGTGCAAGTGAGTGGATCCGTTGCGAATCGGGTCGGTCGTGAGGTGCGACTTTTGTCGTTTACACGAACCATCCCATCGAGTTTCAAGGAATCACATGATCGTGGGCTTTGATGTTGCCAGGAGTGCTTTTAAAGCACCCGTCAACTGAACTGTTACGCTATTCAACTGTGACCAGCGTGTGCAGGAGGAAAATGCGCAAGGATTCGCTTGAAGCCACTTTCGAATGGCATGATCAGTTTCTTCACTCGATGCGGCGTTGCCAAGAGACATCATTGGAGGGAAACGCAAAACTGACTGCCATGTGCTTGCTCGACTAGGCTTCAGGCAACCAGTCGGGAGCATTTTCGCCATCTCTACTGGAATCCAGCGAGAGAGAGAGAGAGAGAGAGAGAGAGACCAGTCCGTCCGTTCGTCTCTTCGTCTAGCATCCGTTGAGCGTCTCTGTCTCGTACGTCTGTTAAAAAACATAGTTTTATATGAAAACGAGCCGACGGAAGCGCGCTGGAAATGCAACGCTTCAAGGCAGGAAGAGGGAGGCAACGATCGCCGCCGTACGGCACTGCTGGTGCTGTCGTGTCGCCGCGACCTTCAAATCAATCCCTCCCAATGTTCGGACGCCAAAGTATGCGGCATGTTTTGCACCAATGCTGCAGTGACTGAGTGGAAGCAAATCAGCAAGGGTGCTCAGTCTAAGGCTCTCGTCCAGCAGCGTCGTACGGAGCGTGGTCACGTCATCCAGCAGATACCACGTCTGCTGAAAAGGCACTTTCGGATCTATTTGCTGTCCCTCCAGCCGTCTGTTGGTTCTGCAAACTCAGAGCAGTATCGCCCGTGTCGTCATCTCGTTTGCAGTCCACCACCGGAATATTGCACGAGTACTCTTGTGTCAAGTTCCTCATCCACATCGCCAAGCACATCGAGTTTCTCCTGTATCGTTCGGCATCTTCAAAGTCCGAGTACGACGATTCTGCAACGCTGTTGCGACGCATCCAGCATTTTGCAATGGTCATGAGTTGCAGCCCACGCTGGAAAGTCCGGATTGTGAGGAAACAAGAGCAAGTCTCCGACCCCAGCAACAAGGCGACTCAGCTTTTCTCACCGCGCCGCACTCGGGAAGAGAAAAAGAAACGCCTGTGGCTCTTTAGCCCTTCCAGGTGGAAAATGAACGCGACGTATTCACCCAGTACGGGTACCACACACAAAGCAGCAAGCCAGGGAGTACTCATCAATGCCAACGATCGATGCTACCGTTCGATTGTCGCCCTCACAAATGTATCCAAATCCAGCAACTCCGATGCACGAATTGGATCCCAGTCAGCACCGAGATGCGATCACCGAGAACCAGTGACTCCATCGCCTAAAAACAATGGTCTCCAAGAAACGTCCGCTTCGTCTCCATTTGCATGCTGTTCCACGGCAGCCATGCGCTGCTTCTGATGCAGATCTTTGGGTATTTAAGTGGCGCATCGGTCATTCGCAACCGCATCCTGAACAAATTGTGCCATGCAGTCCTCCCACAAGCGATCACCGACCTGCGGATAAGTACCACTGCACTCGCAAAGCTCCTCTTGATGCTGCAATCGAATAGACGAGTGGACGACTCGAGTCTCTTGCCGAAGCTCCAACATCTATGCGTCGTCGCCGAAAGAACTGGGCAAGCAAGCTCATTACCACCTCGTTCGATTCCCCATGACAACAAGCGATTTAGTTTTGGGAATAGCGCATCGCATGGGACGACAAATCACTCCGTTGTTGCCTCGCCTTGCCTGCCCCAGCGTAATTCTACTCGCACCACTTCTGGCGAGTTGGCGATCACGACTCTGGCTCATGTCCTCGCCGCAAATGGATGCCCCCAGCTGCGCAAGCTGTACCTCTGCTCGACGTTTATTAACAGCGTTTCAGGGAATGCGATCTTTCATCTCACTGAGGCGTTGAAATCAGGGTGCTGCCGAGAATTAGAGTACCTCTGGCTTGGCGGCAATGCGCTGGGGGACTATGGTGCAATGTGCGTGAGCCACGTGATCCAGGCGAATGCGTGTCCAAAGTTGGTGCTGTTGGATCTCCGGTCGAATTTCATCGCCCAAGATGGCATGCGATCCTGTCCCTCGCGTTTGTGAGTCTCGCGGAAAGTGCCGTTTAAGGCAGCTGTGCCTTGGGGATAACTTGATCACGTCGGCTGTGCTTCAGGTGCTCTTGTGGTGCTTTCGTGACGGCAGCATGCGAGAACTCGAGTTTCTCGGACTAGATCACAACTTTCTATCGCGAGAATGCCTGGATGCACTGGCACTGCAACTTGTCAGCGGCCGATGCCCGCAGTTGAGAGAGTTCTGCGTCGGCGGCAACACAGGTCTGAGTGAGAACGACATCTCGTCCGCGTTTCGAGACGTCGCCGACTCGACCGCAGGCGCGTGCTGGGGCTTTTCCGCGCAACGCACAGTGCCAAGTCGTCGTCTTCACCTGGAGAGCATGAGGGAAGAAGGCGCAGTAAAAGGCAATGGAGAGAGTGAAGCTGTCTTCTGTGCAGCAACAAGAAAAAACAAAACCATAGCACATGCGCAGTTTTCAGTGTAATAATATGTATATGAATGCGTCTCTGAACTTTGCTTGTTGTTGTGTTCTGTTTTGGCCGCAAACTAACTGAATGAGCTCGGGTCCTTCGAGTTGCCCGTCATGCGGCGGAACTTCTGCGCGATCTCGTCGAACTCGGTCGAGAGGTCGTCGAGGCAGTTGGCCAGCGCCTCCACTGGCGACGACGCGTCGTTCGTCTGCACGCGGATCGTGATGTCGTGGATGAGCGGGTGCGGGTGGCGGTAACCACTGAAGGTCACGTTCGGATCGCGCAGCAGTTGCCTGTTAACGAGTTACAAGTACCATGCATGAATTAGCCACACACACACATAGAGAGAGAGAGAGAGAGAGAGAGAGAGACCCCATCAGAAAAGAGATTGCGAGAGGCGTACATGCGGATGAGGTTGCCCATGGTGTGGTCTTCTCGCAGCACCGTGAATTTGCCTGCATTCTGGATCTTCGTGTCCTTCTCGTAGGTCACCTTCTGCGCACCCTCGGGCAGCATGTACGAGTCCGTGCGGTTCGGCGCGTTCATCTTGGCTGCTCTTGCTCGTGCGCTCTCTCTCTCCTGATGCTTTGGTGCCTGGCGACCGATTCAATTTTGATCGGAAGGAGAGGTCGTACCGCCAATGTCTCATGACTTGATGTTCACTTTAGGTTCACACATTTACAGACACATGTTTCTAATTTGATATTCTACTGGAAGTACTCTTTAAATCGTTGAAAGTGTATACTGTATCGACTCTTTCTTTAAATTATTCGCGATGTTCACAATCCAGAATTTCTCCATTGTTGAGAAAGTACACTGTATAAACTCTTTAAAGCTGTATCAAAAGTACAAAACAACAGATATGTCTAGCGACGGTTCAACACTGCCAGCAGACGCTGGTTGTCATTTCATAGTTTGAAAGGCAGCAGCGATATGGCGGACGAGCAGGAAGCCAAAGCAACTGACCCAGACCGCAGCAGTGGCTCTGTCCGTGGTGCTGGCGCTGGACGCGGGCGTGGCCGCGGACGCCGAGGCGGCCACTCGCACTTTCCGTCCGAGAAGCGGCAGCGGAGCCAGTACCACGCGCAGAGGCAGACGAAGGCGTTCCCGCGCAAATGGATGATGTACGCACCGCCGCTGCACGCCGAGACGCGCGTGCCGCTCGCGACGTCGACGTTCCGCGTCGCGTCGCTCAATACGCTAGCAGGTGTGTCGTATGCGCTGGTGGTGGTATCGTGCTTGTTACTGATGCAATTGTGCCAGATTACCTCGTGGTGAAGGATGACGCGCTGACGTCCCCGCAAGGATGGATGTATGAGTACGTAGCAATCCACGCGCATGATTTGAGCCCAAATTGCAGCGCTACTTCGAGGCTCTCAGTGGGATATCCTAACGGCAGTTGCGTGGCAGGTGGTCCTATCGAGGCTCGCGACTGATTCGAGAGATCGTGGCGTGGTCGCCACACATTGTGTGCCTGCAAGAAGTCGACCACTACGAAGACTTTTTCGAGCCCGAGATGCGCAAGGTTCGTACTTTCTTCCATGCTTGTATGGCGGGTGAGCGCTCATTTGCTGTATATGACTCTCTGTTTAGCATGGCTTTGTCGGCATCTACAAGAGACGGTAAGTGGCTTTTATCCTGCATGGAGAAAGCCGATGCATCCCCATGAACCGCTTACCTAAGGGATGCACCCTTGTGCTGCAAGTAATAACGTCCTTGCTGTTACTTATACTATCCAGGACTGGCGAAGAAACTCACGACGGCTGCGCCATTTTCGTCAAGCGCGATATGTTTACGATCGTGTCGTCACGGCCACTTGAGTACCACGTGGCGGATCACCCAGTTCTCGATCGCGACAATGTTGCACTTGCAGCCGTGCTTGAATGGAAGGACGGCGCGAGCAACTCTAGTTCGCCCCAGCAGTTCATCGTGGCGACCACGCACGTGCTCTTTAATCCGAAGGTAGGTGTGCGTGCTCCTGCTCACGATGAGGGTCTCCCAAATTACCCAAACTCTGATGCTTCTTTTTGTTAGCGAGGTGATGTGAAGTTGGCGCAACTAGAGATGCTCACAAGGATGCTTTCGGAGTGGCGGTCAGAGCAATCGTCAACGCTTCCAGTCATTCTGTGCGGAGATTTCAACTTGGAGCCGCACAGCGCGCTGTACCATTTTCTCTCGACGGGGTCCTTGGACGTCTCGAACCTCTCGCGTGCAGCGCTTTCCGGCCAAAATGGCTACGACGACCGCGCTTTCCAGGTACATTCGGACTCTGTATGTTGCTGTTTCATTCTGCTTCTAGCGAGGTGCAATTACGGTGTGTTTCGTGTGCTTTCATAGCATGCAAAGTTCATTAATGAAAACGATGCGTCCCGACATCACGGGAACGGCACGGCGGCTGGACGCTTCCAGCAGAGCAAAACCAGAGGCCGACGCGGAAAGCACAGCGACTTTGTGGCCGGGACCGTCGTCGCCCATGATGTACGTCAGGATGCTCATAATCTATAGCTATTCAGTGGATTTCTAACTTTGCTGACCCACTCCGTGTAGCTTGAACTGGCCAGCGCATACGCACAATCGCCAGACGACCACTGCACAGGCGAGCCCAAGTTCACGATCTTCCACAGCGGCAGCAAGGGTGCCGTGGACTACATGTGGTACACGAAGGACGCCGTGCACTGCCACGGCGTGCTCGAGATGACGCCCGCGGGCATCCTGTTCGCGCAGAAGGCGCTGCCGACGCCGCACCAGTCGAGCGACCACCTCTCGCTCGTGGCCGACTTCTCTCTGCGCGCCATGCACGCCGGGTAAAGACTGACTATCGCATAAATACGAACGGGTAATGTTGGTTGATAGCAACACATATCTATTACGCTTTTTATACTTTTGCTACGCACACTGCTGACTCGCTCTACAGCTTCTTGGTGGTGATCTGCGCGATGCCGTAGCCCACGAGACCGATCACCGAGGCGCCGAGGAATTTGAAGACGAACGGCACGCCGAATGGTGGCACGGGTGGCACGGGGATGTTGCCCGGGTCCTCGTACAGCGGCACCTTGGTGTACTTGGCGTCGCGCACGATGGCCGCGGCGCGACGACCGGCGACGAAGCCGTCCTCGTGGAAGCCGCGGCCGAGCCACGCACCCGAGAGCGTGATGCCTTCCTCCTGCAGGATCTCGTCCTGCGGGATGCAGTCGGCGAGCAGGCGTGGGTGGTCCCATCGGAACTTGGAGATGGTCTTGTCGTCTGCCGGCTGCTGGCCCTTAAAATCGTGCGGCGTGATGGTCACGAACACGTCCTTCTTGCTGTTAAGGCGCTGGATACGGTTCATCCAGTACGTGAGGATGTACTCGTCGTCCTTGGTGATGAGCACGTTCCAGCTGCTCCAGGTCTTCTTGTTGTTGGGCGGCAGGAACGCCGGGTCGCGGTGCACGTACATCATGCTCTTGTGGAAGTGAAAGCGCATGAGCGACTCGACGCCCTTCTCGCTCCACGGGATCATGGCGGCGCTCTCGTCGGCGTGAGTCGCGAGCACGACGTGGTCGCACTCGATGCGCTCGCCGCTCTCGAGGATCACGGCCTTGCCGCCCTTCTCCACAAGCTTCACGCCCGCGTTGTAGCGCACCGTGCCGTTCTTCTCCTCAGTGAAGAACTTGAGGAACGGCTCAATGTACGCCGAGCCGATGTACCACCAGAGGTGCTTGGGGCGATCCGTGCGGCGGCCGAGCGCACCCATGATCACTTGCCACAGAGGGATGTAGAGCGAGTTGGAGTGCGTCTTGAGGCAGCGCAGGAACTGCGTCGCCGGCAGGTCGAGCACGTCGTGCTTGGGGACTGTCCACAGGATCGACACGAACGCGAGGTAGTAGTGGCGGAAAAACTCGGCCGAGTACTTGCCCTGCGCCGCCCATTCGCGCGTCGTCATGTCGGCCTTCACAGGCATCGTCATGAGCTCCATCGTGAACTTATAGATGTCGATGAGGATACGCCACACGCGACGGTCGAAGAGACCAGCGAGACCCGCGAACGGCGCACGTGACGAGAACTGCACATCGCCTGGGATCTCGGACGTGACTGTGAGACTCATGGGGATGCGCTTGCGCGTGGTGCCGTCGGCCTCCGTGATGCCGAACGAGCGGAACCACTCCTTGATGTTGGGGTTCGAGTCGCCGAACATCATGAAGCCAATGTCCACCGGCTCGTTGTCGATGTCCATCTGGTACGTGTGACCGCCGAGCGTGGCGTTCTTCTCGAGGAGCACCACTTCGTGGCCATCGCGCGCGAGGTGGTACGCGGCGGACGTGCCGCCGATGCCGGAGCCGACGACGACGACCTTCATGACTGCGGACAAAGGGGGAAGAGAGAGAGAGAGAGAGAGAAAGAGGAGTGGGAGGATGGATCGACTTGCGCGGAGGGAAATCGGAGAATGAAGGCCAAGTGTGTCCGTCAATCTGTGGAGCTCAAGTTGCAAAAATGACACGCAACACAGGGAGCGGACGGAGCGGACGCTTCAGCCAATCAGCGCGCGCCACTATTCACTTACAAATATCAAGTGTAATCTCCCCTCAAGGTGCACCATAGAGAAGAGACTGGCCTGTTTATGGCCGCATGTCCGTCAATCGCCACTTGGGTGTCTTTGCAGCCAACGAGAGCGTGTCTTTGCGGTGAAAGGCGATTGAATACTGGGGCAGTGGAGAGTAGACGGCTGTAATACGTGGCAGGGCACGGATTGCGAGTGGGCTGCCCATGTCTCTCAGGACTGACGCTTTCGATATAATCGTTTCGCATTGCATAAGACACAGGCACGACGAACTTGATCAAGGTCGCTGGTTGCGGTGCTTCCGCGCGTCGAAAATCGCCAACAAGTTGTTGGCAACAACAACTCCAAAGTTGATGTTTTGTTTTTACGTAATGGTGTTCTGGCTCGTGTGGAGAGCAACTCGAGCAAATATATCAATTCGTCATCATTATTTACTATCAGATAGTTATTAACTATCAAAACATACAGGACCAATACAAACTTCGTCTCATTCGTTCTGATCCGCTCACTGTGCTCGAAAAGCAAATCGTTTCATGCAGGGGATAAATGCGCATGGTTTCGAAAAAGGCAATGGGCACTGACAACCTGGCCGTGTATGTTTCTGTGGTGTTCGCTCTGTGTGACAGGAAAGTGTTGAAGATACTTTACAACAGATGGCTGAGCCCATGTGCATGCTTGTGTGAAGATCACCAGAAGGAGAAGGAAAGGGCAAAGTGTACTGTAACGTTCAGCACCACACAATTTCCCCCTGCAAGTCGGAGGCGGGAGTGATTTGTCTTACACGCGACCTGACAGGGTGGATCGCGGTGAAGAAACGTGTGCATGAATGCTAGGTGCACGGCCATAAAGACAAGCACTCGGCAGATCGGAATACGATTTCGCTCAGACGTGATGGTGGTTTGAAGCAGTGGATGGGGGAGGCTCTCTTCGCTGAAGGTGGCTCCATGGATATCAACCACAGCAGGTCTCACTTGGTCATTCCACGACGACGATGTGGCTCTCATCAGGTTGCTGCTTAAGGGGAGCGTACTCTCTATGGGGAGCGGACGGCAAAGAAACGCCACGCTACAGTACTCCCACAAGCGGATCCCCTATATATCAGCGGACGAAAATACGTACTGTATACGTTTCATTAAGTACAAATGCGACTTGATCAGTGAACCCATGTCACCATTTCTCCTGCTGCCACCTTGGACTCTCAGGTCATTTCTTAACGTCAGCTGGACGTGGCGATGCATTTCTTGAGAGTTGACTTGACGACGTTGTACTTGTGCGTTCGAGAGAGCTTGACGTACTCTTTGCCGTCGCTGCAGACCACAGTGATCCAGAACGGCACCATGGACTCGAGTAAGTGGATCTGCTCTTCGATTTTGCCTACAAGGTACGCATTCACAAGAAAGCCCGTCATTCCAATACGAACGAAGATCTTAATGCTTCCACAACATACAAGTCCGTACCTCGAATGGGTGCGCGTGTGAGGTTCGTGATCAGGTCCTGCATGGGGAAGATCGTCTTGCGCTTCACGATCGAGTACGACTGGAGCTGGTCGCTCAGCGTCGGCAAAGTCGAGATCAGCCGCTCTTGTTGCGCTTTTTCGTTTTTCTCGTTCGATTTCTTCGACACTTGCTCCTGACGGCGCACCTACAGATGCCATACAAGCAAGAGCGCGTCCATTAGGACCAAAGCTGTCGCATACCACTGAACATGTGCGCGGTGCGCACTTTTTCAATGAGCCAGGTCGGCAGCGTTTTCAGATCCTCGGGCACGGGCGCTTCGAGCACAACCTTCATGTCTTGTTCGCTCACATTTTTGTCCACATTTTTCACGGCGTCCAGCGCTTGCTTAGCCTTAATCTGTTGCACGTCTTTCACTTCGGGCACAGGGGCTCTCTCAAGTTCGATTTTCTCGAGCTCCTTCTCCACCATCTCGTCTGTGATCTCTGGATCCGCGGCTTTGATGTGCGCGACATGGTCCCGCAGGAACGCACCCACTTTCTTCGTAAACGCATCGATGCGATCCGTGAGCGTGTCGTGGATCGCGTCCACCCCCGGCAACCGTCGCTTGCGGATCGTCAGCACCGGCGGCTGGTCCTGCTGTTTACCCTTCTTTGACGCAAATGCGTACGCATCTGGCAGCAAATACAGGATTTGCTGCAAATGGTCCATTGTGAATGTACTGGAACCAGCATGCAAATTCAGGACACAGATACACACAGAATAGTTATAAATTGACACACCGGCCAACTAATTCACTCGAGTATTCACAACACACCTCTGCGACGAGCCCTCGACTGCACGCTTCACGGCACCGAAGTCGGGCGTGTGCTGGTAGAGCGACAGCGAGTTCAGACCAAACTCCAGCGCCGAGAATAACGTGATGAGCAGACGCAGGCGCTCGGGCATGTGCACCGGCGGCGGTTGCTCGACTTGACTGCTTTTCGCATCATCTCGTCGCGGCGACGACGGCTCTGGCGGCTACAGCAGCACGCACACACATACGTACGTTAGTACAAACAGACGCATTCGCACAGCGCGACCACAGACGTACGCTCGCAGCCTCTGTTGCTGGTGGCGCATTCGCTGGTTCCATTTCCATTGCTTTTCTTTTCGCGGGAAAGAGTGTGTGTTGCTTGTAGCTTGAGGTGGCACGAAGGTTTGTAAATGCGTGGTCCACGTCATTCCGGTTGTCCAGAAGCTCATGCACTTTTTTTGGACACATTGCTGGTCACTTCAACTTGAGCAGCTCACCAATGTGACAAGTGATAAAAGAAGGACATTTCACTCTTCTCGCTGCTCTTCTCGCTGCTCTTGCTGCTGCTCTCTCTCTCCATACAGAGATATACAGGTCGGCCGCTGCATGACGCCTCCATGCACTCGCGAGTGAACTTGCCCGCTGAAAAGCTGCCCGAGTTCAGAAAGGAGATCTTCTCTCGAGTCCATGGGACGATGCACTCGACGTGATAAGACACCCGGCGCGAAAAATACCTGCACTCGTTGGCCATTTTAGATAGGAGAGATTGGATATTTGTGCATCATAATAAAATCTAGATGATGGCGACTCCGAATGGGACAATGCGCGAATCTTTTTTATTGACGGATCTGTCTGATTATGTCTCCTGTTTTGAAAATATAACTCGCAATCATGCTACGCAAACACGATGGCATGTATCCTTGTTGCCATGTACCTTTAGATCTGCTCTCATTTTGCATTTCTCCATATCAAACCACATCTCCGACACGCTCTTCCATCCACATTTGAAGCGCAAACAAACAAAATGGCGCGGTGGGCTGTCGCCGCGGCTCTGTATTCGGCAGTGATGCTCATCACTCTGCCTCTTGTCAAATCGGAGGCAACCCCTTTGGCATTGCGCACAAACAGCCTCGGTGGAGCAGATCAGTCAATACCATTTTACAATCCGCAACCGAAGGAAATCCCCCAGGGCAGTGGCCACACTGACGTTAATCCAGTGAATTTCCAGCCTGATATGCCCAAAGCTGTCAACGGTGGGCAGACGGCCGCCACAACTGCAGCAGGCGCACTACCTGACAATAATCAAACTCCCACCCCGAGTCCAGCCCCAAACGATACAACGGCTACGCCAGAAAATGTGACGCCAGCACCGACACCCACCATGACCGTCCGCTGCGTCGGTGGGCAAGTCGAGATGAGCGTCGAGAATGTCCCAGGCATCTTTTGCGTGAAAGGTTCCCGGATTTGCAGCGGCAGCATCAACGGTAGCAACTGCCCAGGCATTCAAGCGGGACTCGGCAATGACTCCCATTGCGGTATCGTCCGCACAGGGGTCTACGGGTGCCTCAAGAGCTCAGCAACGCCAACCTAAGCCAAGTCGGATATCTCCTCTCGATACTTTCGGTGTTGTGGTTATTGAACACGTTTATATTTGACAGGCGAGCATGAATTGCGCTATTTTTGTTCAAGTCGGTGTCCCCACTTTATTTTGAAGCGTACACGACGAAAAAAGCGATGCGAAGCTTCTTCGGGTTTCCATATAATTAGCCAAACTTGACGCATTTTCATATGCGATTGTGGGCGGCATGCCGCTGGGCATATCGACGGAGATGCAACAAGAGAGATGAGAGAGAATGTGTCCGGTTGGGGCACCGGGGACAGCGATGCGTATTTTTAGTGGCGTGAGAGTCGTCTGTTGAGCTTGAGCAGATCTTGGTTGCGCTCTTCAATTGTCGCGACGTACTGCTTGTTCTCGATCTGCAACTGGTGGAAATCGATATAGTGCAGCGCATCGCCCATTTCTTCTTTGTGGCGCAACTGTGCACCGATCTTCTGTGCTTGGCTCTTCAACGTCGCGTTCTTTAACCGCAGCTTTTCCACGATCGCGTCCTTTTGACGCAATTTCTCCTCCATGTACCGAATCATCTTTTCCGCGATCGTCTTGCCCGTGCGGAAATTCTCAGTGCCGACGACCATGTCGCGCTCAAACTCGTACGCGTCCTTCTTGAGCTCAGCGATGCGGATGTCGGTCTCTTCAAGCACAGCACGAAGCGTATCAATGAGCCGCTCCGACGTGCATCGTGTCTCCTCAAGCTCTTTCTGCGCAGCTTCGAGCTCGGTGCTGCAGAGATCGTTCTTCTGGTCCATCGTGAGCAGCATCTGCGCTCGTGCGCGTCGCTGACGGTTCTTCTTGTCCTTTCCATCACACTTTCCATCATCGTCGCTGCCAGGCAGCGTCTGCGCGTTGCGGTGCAAGTACGACTCGAGCAGCTCGTTCTCCTGCTTGATGACCTCGTTCTGGCGCGTCAGATCCTCCAACTATAGTCCAGAAGTGCACACAGATAGCCACACAGTTACGTAGCCATTGCGAGTGCGTTGTATATGCAAACGCACACAGCGCACCTTTGTCTCGAGTTCGTCCAGCTCATCGTCGCTGCTCATACTTGTCCGTAGCTTCTTCCAATGCTCGCGTCCTTTCGTGTCCCCAACCCATAAACAGGACATGATCCCCAAAACCATGTGTTCTACCTTACTTTCGGTAAGCAAGTGAATCTCTCTCTACAAGAACCCAGCTACAAACATCACGACTATCTTGAGCCATCATTATCATCAATCAAGACTATGAAACGCGCACTGGTGATCCGCAATGTGGCGAGCCACGACGTGCCGCTGGACTCGCTGGACAACGCGTGCGTGCAGGCGTTCACGACCAACGGCTTCATCACGGAGATCGCGGTGCACAACGAGTCGGAGATCCGCCACCAGCTCATGCAGACGCACGCGCGCGCGTCCTCGACCCATTTCCACCACCACTCGCATCCAAACTATCATCACCACAGCTACAAGAGCAACGGCGACGGCGCATCGTACCGCCCCATGAGCGCGACCACGCCCTTCGACGCCGTGCTCTTCCGCGCGGGCGGGCTGCCGGCGTACCGCGTGTACCCCGTGATCAAGATGATCCGCACGATCAGCAAGCAGATCTTCCTCTGCGTGTTCAGCGCGCAGCTCATCGAGTACCCCATGGGTCGCTACCAGTGCTTTGAAGAAGGTGCGTCCATGGTGACCAGCTCCTTTGAGGATGTTCATCGCGTGATGAAGTTCATCGGATCCTGTGGCGCCGACCAGTACACCAGCAACTCCAACGGCAGCGACCAGCGAAACGCCACGTACACATGCCCGTTCTGCGAGAAGCCTGGGTTCACGGAAGACCAGCTCTGGCGCCACTGCCCCATGTACCACATCAACGAGAAGAACACGGAGGGTGTGACGTGTCCGATCTGCCGCGAGTACACGCGCAGTCCGTTCCAGGTGCACTTGCACAACGGCCATGGACCCCCAGGTCGCGGCGAGATGACAAGCGAGTTCCACATGGCCGAGAGTCTGCTCTACTCGTTCGCGCTCGTGGTCTGTCATAACAAGAAGTATAACAGCTTTTTGCTCGTACAGGAGTTCGCGAATTCGGGCTACTGGTTGCCAGGCGGACGCATCGACAGCGGCGAGAATCCTGCCGAGGCTGCGATCCGCGAAACGAAGGAGGAGGCTGGGATCGACATCCGACTCACAGGGATGATCAAGATCGAGTACCACCCAAAGAAAGACCGTTCGGGCAGTCAGTACGTTCGCATGCGCTTTATCTTTTACGCTGAGCCTATCGACTGCGACCAGTTACCGAAGTCTATCCCTGATTACGAAAGTGCCGGCGCTACCTGGTGCTCTGCAGATCAAGTGGCGTCGCTCCCGCTTCGAGGTCCGGAGCCGGCGATCTATTTCGCGCACATCGCGTCCGGCAAACCTGTGTACCCGATGGACTTGGTGCATATGACGTCGACTCAACCGAGTTCTTCCAATCCGTCGACATCATCTTCGAGGCGGCATTGATTTTCGACGCGACGGCTGCATTTCTGTGGTGAAGAAGGCATCGAGTCTTGTTGTTTGTCGTCGGTCGCCACTCCCCTATTTATTGCTTTGGCAAAGAAAAAAGACATGTCAAGAGGTCTTGGTCTGGGATTGATCACCAAAATGATGTCCTCCCCCCTTCCTCATTACGGCTGGTAGACGTCCAACGCATCAAGGTGGAAGAACCGGCGGATCGTTCCGACCAAGCTGAGTGCTGGCAGCGCTCCATTATGCTTCCGCTGCAGCACAAACAGAAGGTATGATGATAGACACAATGATAAATTGGATAAGCGTTGAAAAAGAGGATTGACTGTTGCGCCATTGATAAGAAAGTTCTTACCTGGTAGTTTTCTTGTTTGAGTTTTTGGTACAGCCGCTTGTGACGCTGCAGCCAGTGGTTTTCACCCAAAGTCGATTTCTGCATTCGATCTTGAAGGCGAAAGCACGGGAACAGGAGCATCGGGTGTCGCTTGTTCATGATCCCGAATTCTTCAAAATCCAAGAGACCATCTTTGTTTCTGTGCACAGCAATGAAACATGTCAGGTGGGGTCGACCCAGGTTGGCAATTATGTCGTTTCCTCGATGCTTACCGATCAAATTCGCTCAACGCACTCTTGAAATTGCCGGGAAAACCGGTTTGCCATCGTTCACGATACTGATAAGGCGCTTGAACTCTTTCTCTCCGATCGAGCCTGTTTTGCTGGATCAAACGTATCAAACGCAACTTGAAGACTCGCTGATGTCAGTGCATCCTCCCTATGTAGAGAGCACGAGTTCATGGACACTCACATTGTAGAATCTCGTCGCGAGTGTACATGCAGTACAAGACCATCGCGTGCACGAATTCTTCATAGTCAATCTACGAGAAAAAGAAAACGTCAGCTGCGTATGATCCTAAGCTGCGTCTTGCCTGACATGCATCAGGCACCAGATACACGTAACTTGCCGTTCCATTGCTATCCGCATCAATCATCCGAAAGAGTCCCTCGGAGAAAGGCGTCTTGGTTTCATCGAGAAACTCGAAAAACTCGTCGTAGTCGATTACCCCACTTGAGCTACAGAGACGATACAACGGAGCGACACTTTTCAAATCCGCAGATATCGTCGAGATTAGCAGACAGGGTAGCAACGTACTCGAGATCGATTTGCTTAAAGCACGCCTTAAACTTCTTCAACTCATATTGCCCCACTGTTTGTCATGAACGTCAGAGAAATATGCATGCAAGGCGAAAACGGCAAGGATAGCGAACACTGGAGACTCACATTGATACTTTACCACAACGCTGATGGTCGCTGGACGAACGAGCTCGATGTCGCCAGCGCGCTTGGCGTGCTTTGGTCTCCCGCCAGGAAGTTGATTCGTGCTACTGGAATTGAATTGTATCATATGTGGAGATGATCCTGTGTTAATCTGTGGAAGACCTGATCCAGATGCTGACGTTGGGGTACTCCATTCTGTCGCCCTTCGCTGCTGACGAGCACTTTTCTTTTTTGGCTTGACCTCCGAGTGCCTGCGTTTTTCGTCCTTGTCGCCTTTTGCGGAGGAACCATTGGCGCCAGCCATCACATCTTGCAGACTGCTTGATTTGCGGTGTAACTTTGGAAACACGTCAGCTTTCGTTGCATTGCTGGCATCTGGCGGTGTACGCACATCGAGAAGACTCGCGCTGCTGCTTTTTCGTAGCAGCGGAGGCTGCCTTTTCGCTGCCTTTTCAGGAGAACTTGCATCCGCCGCTACTGCTCCCAATCCACTTGCTGACTCCGCGACGATGCTTTTAGACCGCTTGCTCGTCGCCATCTACCACGGAGCAATGGCTAAGGGGCATTCAGCAGAATACCCGCCAAGTCTCGGTCCGGAGACTCTGCTTGTTGTGCTCTTGACTCGCCAAATGACACCAGTTTCATCCATCAATTTGATCTCAAGCAATAATATTGGTCTCCTCACCTCGTCAAGCTTGCTCGATATTAATAGTGGCCGAGTCAATTCTGCAACATCGTACTCGGCCACACCAACTGACGAATGACCCAGCCTGGATCAGCAGTTCAGCTCTCGATCTTCTGTATGGGTGCCTCGAATAAGGTCATCTCCATTGAGCACAACTAGGCAGTGTGCGGGCTTCATTTGTGATGCACTATCATGACGAATGATTTGAACACATTCCGAACACATTCCGAACACAGAGTAAGATATTTAAACATGGACATGCCCGATTTTCTTGATCAATGATGACTGCACCGCTAAAAACAAATCTCATCGTTGCTTTGGTTCAATCGGTCGCATTTTGTTTCAAATCGTGCCATACTTACTCCGGGTTCCTCACCAAATTTACCGAGAGAAGACGCTTTCATATTGCGGGCGGTAAGAGCTGCTCGATTGCGACCCTGCGACGGGAGAATCCTTGATTGGTGTGCCAGAGTGCGCTTTATTCCCTCCTCCTTTTTCAGTCTTAGACTTTTTGGACGCACTCTTGGACTTCTTCTGGGCCGATGAGTCAGATTTTTTCTTGGCAGACTTGTCGGCATTCTTGCTTTTGTCTTGAGAAGACTGTCCAGAAGCACTGACATTCACCTTCTTCGCCTTGCTTGATACCTTTTTTGCCTTCTTTGAGTCGGACTTGCTGTGCTCACCAATACTCCTGTATTGAGCTTCGTCTTCACTCAGGATCCCGGAATTGCTGCCGACTGAATCGCGATTTGGATCTGACGGTTCATCGACAGGGTTTAATACTGCCGCAGCACTCCGCTTGCGCTTGCGGGAAATCTCTTCGTTCATAATTGTATTTGTCACGTAGTCACTGAGAATCGGAGCCACAGGCAATCGTGCAAAAGCGTCGCTTGTACTTGGATCAAAAGAGTCCACATCGAAGGTTGGGCATCTGGGACACGAGGAATTCCAGCATTGCCCTTTCACTTCCTGCTCACATAGAAAAAACAACAACAACAACAACAAACATACACGAGTTTACATCTTACAAGCATTCGAAAGTCAAACATGCACTGTAAGCAGTACCTCTTTCTCGACGCCGCAGATCTTGCAATACGGAATCACGAAGAGATCCATAACCGTCGGGTCCTCCTCGTCCCGATCTCCGTTTTCCAGTAATTTCATGTTTATTTGAGCCTGCCATTCCAAAAGATTTGGTCGTTTTTTGACCTTCTCGCGCTTTCTCATGATGAACTTCTTCACTTGATCTTGGAATGCTGCGTAACGAGCAGGCGTCGTCCCCATGAGCGTAACCCCATCAGGCAGTCCCAAGCGGTCTTTCGCCTTCGCGTTGTTGCTTCGGTTCCTGTTGTTTTGACGATTCCCTTTGTTTGGATCTTCTTCGAGAAGTTCGAGTTCTTTCTTTTTGAAAGTCTTCAGTATCTTGGAAGAGCCGATTTCCACCGTGCACGTTTCTCGATCTGCTCTTTTCACAATACCGATCCCTTTTCGCCCAGGAAGCATCACCTTTCTCTCGATCCACGAAATAGCGTAGCTCCCACGCGTCGACAAGCGTCGCGAGCGCTTCCCACCGCTTTCCTCGCCTTGGGAATCTTCCGTCTGCTCAGCTGTGGCGTTATCTTCAATCCCACTTCGAGCTTCATCTTCACTTTTTTCCTCCTCATCCTCCTCATCGTCTTCATCTTCACCTTCAGTTCCTTCTTGCTTCTCCTTTTGTTGCTTTTCAAGGGTCTTTGCGTACAATTCATTGATGGTGTCCATGTCTTCCAACAGCGTCAGCTCGTATGCACGCTTTGCAGTGTTCTCATTCGAGTTATGAAGACGCAGTTGCACCCACCCATTTCCCGAACGCAGCACTCGACCATGCATTCCTTTAAATTTGCCAACATTAATGCGGCATTTGCGATCGATCCACATGTCAGGATCCAACACGGAGAGCAGCTTGCCCTTCTTCTCGTCTTTGTCTGCAGTCTACGAAGGCATACATAGTGACATATAGGATGTTTACCCGCATTTGATGAGACTAACGTCGCTTCGATACCAAATAACATAGGAGGAGGGAGCGATCCATACCTGATCATCGTCCTCATCTTGATGATCCTCATCATCATCGTCACCGAGATCAGGCGCATGGACAAGGTGCTTGGGGTTGATCGAAATGATTGAACCCTCTTCGTCGTCAAGCTGCAATTTAAAACCCTCGAGTTCACGCTGTTTGTGATCATCCAGAGTGTCAAGTAAGCCTCGCTTCACAACCAAAAACGCAACTACCTCTGCAAGCAAAACTCACCTCAATGATGATTCCTTCTTTCCCATCGTGCTTTTTGAGGTCGCGCTCACGCCGAGACAAGGTGCCAAGCTGGATGCGCACGCGCATGTCAATTTCCAGCTCGATTTCTTCTTCACCGTCCTCTCTCTGCTCGGCTTCGGTATCCTCGGCTTCAGCAGCTTCTGTTTCCTCTTCCGCTTCTGCTGCTCCTTCTTCTTCTTGTTGCTCGCTCTCTTTCGCTTCAGTTTCAGATTGGTTATTGATGCTATCACTGCGCTGTTTATGGAAAGATTGCTGCCCCTCATCCGGACTCCCCCCGCCACTGATCAGCTGCAACGCCGACGGACGGTACTTGTACACGACGTCGCCATCACGAATGCGCACTTTGAACCACGTATTCGGATGCTGCGGGACTTCCTCAATCACACCCACCTTGTGCACCGTATGAGGCACGCGCTGCTCGACATCCGGAGTCTTCGTGATCCGAACGAGTGCACCGCGTTCAAGCGTGTGCACGTCCCGCGCGGAGGATCTCGACGAGCCCCCGCCGCCCGATTGGGAGCCACCAGCATGCGCGTCGTCAGCAGACTGGGGGTCTTCCAAGTCGTCTTCATCCACATCATCGCGCTCTTCTTCCTCCTCCTCTTCCTCCTCCTCCTCTTCCTCTTCCTCCTCTTCCTCTTCATCTTCGCCGTCCGAACCGCCGTGGCGCGGCGCACGGGCGGAAGTCACCGACGACCGCGTGCGTCTCGCCGCCTGGCGACGCGCGCTCCGTGAGGCTCCGCCGCCGCCGTTGTGGTCGCCGGTGCTGCTGAGAGCCGAGCGCTCCATTGCTCCTGCTGATACGGCGTCTGGTGTCTTGTCGTCTGCGGCGGGTGTTTCTGAAATGGACTCGCGCTGTGATTTCAAAAAGGTCACTGAGCCAGAAGACAAAAAAGCACGACAGATGAGGCTACTGTTGAGGATATGATCTCAATAGAAGCCCTTCAAGTGTATAGTCGACGATGCATATAGTATTGACTTTACTGAGAGAGCAAGTACAAAACGCTGAAATAGGGATGTTTTCATTTGCGACACTGTATTTACCCCCAGGTCTTACGACACAAGTGTGGATACCAGAAAATTTACTGGTATTCGTTGGAAATCCATGTGGTATTTCACTCACAGGTCTCTCTCACAGAATAAATAACCTCCAAGAATTAGTACAGTTTAGAAAAAACAAAAGTAGCCAAGTTTTTTAGGTTATTCATTCTCGCTTTGCTGCCACCCCTCCTTCACACAAACCAACGAGAAGGCGTGTGCACACAACGCAATAGCAAAAGATCCCAAGTCACTTCGCACTCATGCATGCGAGAACGGAGACCTCCGTGGCAAATGCAGAAGCAATCAGGAGCGCACTGAGTGGTGCTGTCGCCGAGCACGCAGCTCACCGCCCCGAGAATACACTGAAGCAGTACAGTAAAAAGCAAGACGAGTATTGCAGTTGGTGCGTAGAAAGACAGTTTGATGACGGTCCCTAGTTTCCGAGGGCAAGCTCGTCTTGTTTTTGACCGACGTTGCCATTCCAAGAGGCAATAAACGAGCGAAGCGAGAGGACGGAACCCCGAAGCCGCTTAGTTTGCAGGGTGTGGAAGCGTACGCTAAAGCAGTTGTCGATATGTACAAGTTACAGCGGACGCTCGAAGTCAACGATAAGCTGCATCCGCGTGGAAAGGCTTTGCGGGATCTATTCAACACGCTGAAACGTAGCGAGACTGAGCGTAAAAGGGACGAATTTGTCGATCACGGCCTCGGAACGGTGCTGGATGGTTACAACTTAGAAGACATGAAGTGCCTGACCGACCACTGGCTGAAACAAAGTACAGGATAAGTGTAATGGGGCCATCCATTACATGGGTTCCCGGGTCAGGAGAGTGTGGGTTTTCTCCCACATGGGTTTTACCACCTCTTCCGAACCCACCCACGACGTACAGTTGGACACACATTAATATGTGTCACTCATGAACACTGTACGTAGCCATTTGCATATTAGCCAATAAGACTAAGCCGTTAAGATTTAATCCCATTGGATGATAGTCGGACTGGACATCCGATTATCTACCAATGAGAGACACCGTAGGTTTCAGTCACTACGATTGCATGTCAGCACTTTAACGTTTTAATGCACTTCTCAATTTGCACGGTAACGCGCAAAGCTCCCTCCCTTCTCCTTGGACACAGTGTTATCGCTGTGCCGTTCCTTTCACCTGCGCTTCCTCAACGCACGTGTACGTCGTGTAACGAGTCCCGTTACACCTGGTAGCACTTTGTGGTCCGTCCAACCACAGAGCGGGAGCCGTCAGTAATGAGTACTGACGAAGAACCGATGATGAATCTCGAACCCGCGGAAACCGCGAGTGCGACGATCAACCGGGAGAATTGCCTCCACTTGAGTGATCTCGAGTGGAGTGCCTTCCAACGGATGAGGACGATCATCGGCGAAAAGGCCGTGTTCGCCATCCTTGCCACCCTGTCGCAGGATCAACATCGCCTCACGGCGATCGGGTTCCTGCAGAAGGAGGCAGAAGACCGTGGAAGAGAAGCAACCCGCGCAGCTCCTGCGCAGGTACAGTTCCCACGACAAAAGCCTGTGAGGCTTGAAGTCGCGAAGTATGGCGGAGGAGACAATGAGCCTCTCCTCCGATGGTTCGTCGAAATCGATGCCGCCATTCGCTCCGGACAAATCTACGATCCGGAGCAGCAGGTCGATTTCGCGATGTCCAAGCTCGCTGGGAGAGCCAAGAGCTGGGCATTTGGTCGCCGAATGGCCGACCATGGTTGTTTCTCCACACTTTCGGAGTTTAAAGGCGACATCCGTGCCGCCTTTGAGCCACCAAAGTCGGAATTCCGTACTCGCACGGAATTTCTCGAAATCCGACAGGATAAACGCGATCTCCACGCGTATATCCAGCATGCCCGATACTTGGTATCAAGTATCGTGTCTGAGCCAATCGACATGGCGACGCAAGTCGCCACGTTCATGAAAGGTTTGGTGGATGGTCCCGTCAAGACCTACCTGTTCCGGGAATACCCGGAAACGCTAGAGCAAGCAATCGCTCTGGCGCTTCAGGAAGACTTTAGCGCGAAGCAAGCACGGCTTCACGCGTTCCCCTACCGTGCCGCGCACTTCCGGCACGTGAGACCTCCTCCACGTTACAGTGGATCCGAACCAATGGATCTCTCGTTGGTTCAAGCTTCGGCGGCTCCGAAGAGACCCGTCGACAAGCGCAAGCAGCATTGCCACCGCTGCCAGAAACTGGGGCACTTTCAATACGAGTGCCGAGCGGCGCAGCCCGCTCCCCGCGTCCGAGAAACACATCGGACGACTTCTTCGCGTCCAACGCGCGAAGAATAAAAAAACGTCAACCACCAGTAGACGCGGGGCGCTCTACTGGCGAATATGCGTCTGGTGTGATCGTGGTGCACGAGACGCAAGCCCCCAGCGTGCATGACGCGCGCTGCTGGACTACCACGACTGCGGAGGAGCCGAGAGATCGGCTCATCCAACTTGAGATAACCGTAGAGGGATTTACGACCCCTCTGCGGGCACTGCTAGACACGGGTGCGTCAAACAACTTTGTTCGATCGCATGTCGCTCGTGCACTAGCGAGAGTAATTTCGGAGGAATCACGTTCCTCCGAGTCGAAGATCACCGTGCGGTTGGCAACAGGTGCCACCGTCACGACGGAGAAACACGTGACGCGGCTTCGTGTCACGCATGATGGACGCCAAATGGAAGGAGACTTCATTTGGCTGGATTTAGATGACAAGTTCGATGTCATCCTTGGAATGCCATGGCTGAAGAAGTATCAGCTGATCATCGATTGGAATCGACAATCGATCAGTTACCCCGCTATGAAGCGGAACAAGGCTAACCGCCCGCCGGCGCGCAACGCGCTGTCGGTTAGCGAACATGATGCAAGGGTGTGCGATGGCCCCCTTAGTGCGATGTTCGAAGGCAAAGCCGCCCGAAAGTCTAAAGGACAGACTTCGGTTGCTCATCGCTCTGTACAGAAGAGCGATGACGAAGGAAAGGTACCGCCAATGGAGACCTCTGATCAAGGCTCCTCGTGCGAAGTCATCAGTGTCATGGTCACTGATGAGGATGGATCTCATATTCATGAGATGGCGTTAGAAGACCCTCCGAAGGACGCTTCGGAAGTGGTAACGCTACCCGTCATGAGCCAGAAACGGTTCATGAAAGAACTGCATCGAGGCACCCTCGAGCAGATATGTTACATTGCTCCTCAGGAATCGAGCAATGCCGAGTCGGCAGTGCAGAGACACCCACTCGATGAATGTTTCCTTGCGTCGTCATCAGTGATGGACACTGATGTGCTCGACGAGCCAACGAAGAAGGAACGATTTCAGGCTCAGGGATGGGAATCCCTGAAGAACAGTCCATTCTACGGATTATTGAAGGAATACGAAGACGCATTCCCAGAAGAAGTTCCCAGTCGTCTTCCGACAGACAAAGGAGTTCGGCATGAGATTGATCTCAAGCCGGGAACAAAGTACTGCGTCACGAGACAATGGCCACTGCCTCGAGAGCAAGTCAAGGTGATCGACGAGTTCTTTGAAGCTCGTCGTAAAGCGGGCCAAGTGCGCGAGTCGAATTCTCCGCACTGCAGCCCCACCTTCTGTGTGAAAAAGGCCACAGGAGGTTGGAGGATCGTGCATGCGTTCAACAAGTTAAATGCGGCAACAATCCCGGCGCAAACGCCGATACCTCGCAAAGATGTCGTCGTTGACAGCATGCAAGGTAGTGCTATCTTTAGTACGATCGATTTGAGAGATGGGTTCTATCAAATCTTGATGCGTGAAAAGGATATCCCTTTCACAGCAGTCAGCACCCCGAGCGGGATGCTGTGGGAGTGGCTCGTAATGCCACAGGGGCTAACAAATGCTCCCGCCACGTTCAATAGATGCGTTGCGCAACTATTACGGCCGGTGCGAGACTTCGCACCAAGCTATTTTGACGACGTGTTCATACACAGTCGTGCATCGGATGCTGCATCCGATGTGGAAGTGCACAAAGAGCACCTCCGACAGCTATTAGACTTGATGCGGAAGCACAAGCTGTACGTGTAAGAGGGCGCTGTTCCAAACAGTCCCTCAAACACGGCACACACGCTTGTGCCAGAGGAAGCAATCTCCCGACTTGGAGGGAGGAAGAAGACTTGAGTATTTGGAGGAAAATTTGCAACTGAATTGAAAAGGTTATGGTTCCTGTCGCTACTTACAAATGAACCCCAAGGGCTCCTACAGGTTTTATAACTAAAACCTAAACATACACAATAAAACCTATGAATCTGATATATAAAACCTTGGGTACACTGAGGTTGAACCTACGGGATCTTCTAGAAGCTTGAACTTCAAGTCTTATTTAAAATCCCTGCAAAGTGATTGGCTCGCGCCACTCACTTCAGGTGGCAGAGACACGTCGGTCTCGTCGCCAGTCCAGTTTCCCAAGCAGGAACCATCACTCAGTACTTGATTAGTACATGGATGTCATTGCTCAGTACTGATTAGTACATGAGAACAACATCTGCACTGATCAGCACAGAGAACACTCGTGACGTCATCGAATGACGTCACACGTGCATGTGGGGACTGTATTACCGTAATCCCTTTGTTATTTGTGTCTCCACAATGCACGCTGAAGGTGGTGTGTGACACACTAGATCTGGGGACAGATCCACCTTCATGTAATGGCTGGTTATAGCCCATTACAGTACATTTTTGATTAATGCTCCACGGTGAAGTGGCTTTCGCGTTTACCATATGCGGTAGTAACGAGCATTGTCAGAACCCAACAGCACTGACCAATAAGTTAGCCGACTTCAGCAGGGACTGTCACTTTGTAGCCAGGCTCCAACTCCACACTTAACAAGCGTAATTCGAAGCCCTCGAACACGTTGTTGCCACTCCGACCTCCGAAGTTGCAATTTCGATTTGTACAATATATATTGGAATTTGAGAACTGGCATTCAGAGCTCCGTGGTGAGGAACGAGCCGGAACGCTACATCGCCACTGCTGCAGAGCTGTATTGTTCGAGCAGTCGCCAATATAGCGTCACATGCGTTTTCTTCCTCTTCATTAACTTGGCTACAGCTGTCTTCCACTGCTCTCGACTCTTGCGTCTTCTTTAATGAGCGCCTCCATCGCCAAGCATTGCTATAAAACCTCATCACCGATATGCAGAAAACATAAAAAAAAAAAACTAAAAATGTCCTCCCTCTGGGTCCGTATTTCACAGAGGTCCTTATCGTCTGATTCGCATAGTTTGTTCAAGTAAGATTGAGTCCGAACCCACTAAAGTTACGCCCACTGTATGTGTACTATACGTCGCAAACTCGGCCATTCATTCAAATCAGTGTGTCACACAGACACTGCAATATGACAGAGGATACCGTATAGAAGCTCAATAGCAGCCCGTCAATTGGTATAGTATACGTCTCTCAGTCGACTTTTTTAAATGCAAACCTGCACAAAAGTACTGAGAGATTGTTATTCAACGTTGTCCGAGGTTTTTTGTCCTTTTTTTCTTCCCTTTCCTCTGAGGTGTTTTGTACGCGTATAGTGAAAAAGAGAGAGAGAGGAGTGATGCGGAATTGTACGCATAAGACACACATAGGGGGAAGGAACTGAGTGCATCGAGAGGGGAAACCAAAACGCAGACGCAGCATGGCGGAGGAGAAGGCGGCGGCGAGCACGACGGCGGAGACGCAGGAGAGCGGTAACGGGGACGCGGACGTGGTGGCGAACGCCGTGAGCGTGCCGCAGATCGCGCCGCTCGCCAAGTACAAGCTGGTGTTCCTGGGCGACCAGGGCGTGGGCAAGACGTCCATGATCACGCGCTTCATGTACGACACGTTCGACAACGCGTACCAGGCCACGATCGGCATCGACTTCCTGTCCAAGACCATGTACATGGAGGACCGCACCGTGCGTCTGCAGCTCTGGGATACCGCCGGACAAGAGTGAGTGTGCTTGTTTTCTATTGTTTTTGTTTGGTTCTCTCCCCCGTGTCGCAAGAGCATTTTGACTGATATCGCGTGCATAAATGTCTTTCTCTCTTTACTCTCTTGTGTGTGAATATCTAGACGATTCCGCAGTTTGATTCCTAGTTATATTCGCGATTCGTCGGTTGCCGTCGTGGTGTACGATATCACAAGTACGTGTTTGGGCATGTCTGCGAATGCCTGGCATTCAAAAGGTATCGAATTGCTAATGGGAATGGTTGCTGGTGCATTTTCGCTGTGCTTGTATTGCTGTTAAACAACAGATCGCGCGTCGTTTTTGAACACGTCCAAGTGGATTGAAGACGTGCGGACAGAGCGCGGACAGGACGTAGTGATCATGTTAGTCGGGAACAAGACCGATATTTCGGAGCGGCGACAGGTGTCGATCGAGGAAGGCTCGGACAAGGCGAAAGAGGAGAACGTTATGTTCATCGAGACTAGCGCGAAGGCTGGGTACAATATCAAGGCGCTCTTCCGAAAACTAGCGACCGTGCTGCCGGGCATGGAAAACACGGCCATCAGCGGCGACTCCAACCGTACGTCTTGCTGCTGTTGAAATGTGAGGGCATTTGGATACTAACTTGGTGTGTGTGCATGTGCTGTAGTGATCGATATTAAACTGACGGCGGCGCCTGCGCCGAAAGAAGCGACTGCCGAGTCCTGTAATTGCTGATCGACCGATGCGAGGCTGTTTATACGGAAAAACGGGTATTCAAGTAGAAGGCAACACAAAGAAGCAAAAAGGAAAAAAAAGTCATTGCAAACAGGGAGACGAAGAAAACAGAGAAATCAAGGTGGTTGTGTGAGTACTTCCGTGCGTTTCCGGCGCCTGCCTACTGGGTTGTGCATATCTTGTTTGTGCTTGCGTGTTCGCTCTTTTTGTATGTGCACTTACTCTTTTTGGCTGAGCTCACTACTTTCGTCGTCTAGCACCACTCTGCTGCTCCTTTTCGCGCTCGAGCTCTTTTTTCTTCGAGATCGTCTCCCAGTCGATCGTGACCTGTTTCGCGTATTGCAGAAACTTTTTGTTTGTCTCCTGCAGTTTGTTGGCCGCCAAGAAGCGTTCGCGGTACGCCAGCACCAAGTCCACGTGCGTCCCAGCGTCCGTCGTGTGCTTGATTGCGAGATCGAGTGCTCGCTCCCAGCGGAAAAGTCGGACGTTCATCTTGATCGCACGGTAGATGAGAGGCTTTGGGTGCGCCTGCAGGAGAATCGATTCGGCTTCTTCGATGTTGCCAGGGTAGAGCGCGAGTTCAGCATTGCGACGCTCTTCGGAGACGATGTTTTTCACATAGAGCACAAAGTAGAGCTTGTCGACACAGTCGATCGCTGCGAGTGCGATCTCCGCAGTTTCAAGGTGACGGCGGTGCAGCGCCATCCCTGCAAGACACGTCCAGAGGTTCTTGCTCTTGACGAACCGGCACAACCGAACAGCTTTTTCCCAGTCGGGCGACTTGATGAATTCGTACAAGAGAGACGGGTATGGAGTGATGCTCGCTGCCAAGATCGTCCCATCGGCGCGCCGCACAGTCACGTTGGACCCGACAAACGTCGTGATCGAGGACAGTTTCAGGAAGTCTGCCCCATCTCGCGAATCAATGACATCGTTCAGCAACGTGCAATCAACGTACACCATGTTCGGGTACATCCATGTCATCAGTTTGGAATCGGCGATCGCGATCAGAATCTCGGACGAATTGTTCCATGCCGCCGAGTCCACTTGTGCCTGGAGCTTGTAGCTCCCTTTCGACGACAACCACGCAATGTACAGATCGCGGTTCCGATCAATGAAGAAGAGCTTGCGGTCTTCCGTGGGACCGTAATGACTCAGCGCGAGTTCGTAGATCTCGAGTGAATGAACCAGCGCGATCGGCAGCTGCTTGCCGGTGTTGATGTCAAACGATCGAATCGTTTTTCGGTCGGAATGATCCAGAATGGACAGCGTGTCGGTGCTTAGCGAAATGGTCATGCTGTTCAGGAATTGCACGTGCATGCCAGGGAATTTGGGGCTGCTGATGGACTTGCCTTCGTACGAGTACACTTGGATGCCGTTGAAATTGTCGACTGTGATGAAGTGACATTCGCTTTGGATGATCAGGTTGACCGTCGCTCGAAGATCAAAGATATGAGGCGTGTTCCAGTTCTGCGAGTTGTAGATGAAGCACTGCGTTGCCGTACACACGATCAAGAAGCCAAACCCGAACGACATTTCGATCACGCGGTCGCGCACAAAGTCGATCTCTTCGAGGGTCTCGTTCATCACGTCATGCACATGGATCTTGCGTGGGTCCACGAGCTTGATCTCGATCTTGTTCCACGTCAGCACGCGCTCAATGACCTGCGCAAATACCGTGGCGCCGTTGCCACCCGTAGCGACAAGCTGCGTGCTGTCAGAAGCCCACGCGATGTCCATTAGCGAGCCGCACTTTGGTCTCTCTCGGCAATATGACCATCCAGTCTTATCACAAAGACGAAGCATGTTGTACGACCCGACTGCGAACGTGCCACCATTTGGGTACCATGCGATCGAGGTGATCACGTGCTCGCCTGCTGGACTCGGGTACAATTGGCGTCCAAATGCGTCCCACACGCGGAAGATCCGGTCTTCGCCGCCAGAGATAATGCGGTTGTTGATCGGATTCCAGTCGATGCAGAGAATGGCGCCGTCGTGCGCTTTCCAGAGGATATCTTTGCGCCCGATCTGGACGGTCTTGATCACGAGATTCACACCGTTTGTGAACAGAAGCTGGTCGTTATCTGGACCCCAGCACACGGCGTAAATGGATCGCCCCGTGGACGCCAGCGTCGATCGCAGGTTCCCACTGCGCGACCAAGCCTTGATCGTGCCGTCTTCCCCAGCAGCGACAAGCGCCGTGCCGTCATAGTTCCGCTTTAACACGATCACGGCACCGTCACACGCTTGCACTTTCTTCTCTTCTCGCCCAGTCTTCGACATCAAGCGGAACGTCCCATCTGTGCACGAGACGGCGAACGTGTCGGCCGCCTGCTTGCCGACCGAGGGCACCCAGTCGATGGCTGTCACGAAGGCTTCCATGCTCGCGACCTTGCCGCTCACCTCGCCATCCATGCGCCAGCGCACGATCGTGTTGTCATCGCTGCACATGATCGCGTCGTTCTCGGACGTCCAGCAGCACGCGCTCACGAGCTTTGTGTGGTGGTTGGTCGGCAGCTGCGAGTGCTGGAATCACATGGCAACCAGGAAAGCGCTTTCTGCTTCACTGAGGCGCTGCTTTAAGCAAGAGGGAGCGCTTTCGCCAATGCCGGAAGGCGCTCGTGGATCTGCGTCCTTTCGTGTCCGGCGTTGCACGACGGTTCCACAAAAGAGCGCACTATTTGGGGTGACTGCCAAGCTCGCAAATAGGGGTGAATCAGCAAATCGACCCCTTCATGCATGAAAGACGAACTCATGGGTTATCGTACTTTCTCTTGACGTGCAACCCCTTTATGACACGTTGGAGATCAGATACAACAGGTATTGGAAACATGGCTACATTGTTGTTGGTGCCCTTAGATCTCAGCTGCAATCGTTTGCTGCTTACGACCACAACAATATGCATCAAACTTACTACTAATGTAGCACGTAGTAGTCGGATAATAACGATTTAGACTTGTTGGACTGGCGTCTCCACTTCGACGTACTGTGGGGACATGCCCGGCTTCTTGCTGCCCTTGTGGAACAAGTACTCGATGTCCTCGAGCAAGATTCCCTTCGTCTCAGGACAGAAGAAGTACACGAACGTGCCCGAGATCAAACAGGTACCGGCGAACAAGAAGAACACGCCGTTGATGTTCAAGTGCGGGAAGAGCTTCACGACGTACGTCATGGCCACACCCATGAGCCAGTTGGCCATGGTCGAGAGCGACACGGCTTTAGCGCGAACCTTCATCGGGAAGATCTCGGCTGGGTAGATCCAGCACACTGGACCCCACGAGATGGCAAAGTTGAACACGAAGAACGCCGTGCCGACCACGATGACCCAACCAGCACCCTTGGGACAGCCAGCATCATCGACGTTACCATCACAACTCGCCGTGAACACAATGGCAGACAGCAAGTGACCGAGCACCATACCGACGGCACCGAGCAACAACAACTGACGGCGACCCGTGGTGTCGACCCATCGCATCGCTGGGATCGTACTGATGAAGTTGACGCCCGAAAGCATAAGTACAGACTCCGCACCGGCGTTCGTCACATCCTTGAAGATCAGACCACCGTACGAGAAAATCGGGTTGATGCCGGTCGCCTGCTGCAGCACCTGGAGCAACATCGCAATGATCACACGCTTCAAGATGGATGGCTCGAGGAGATCCATGTAGCTCGTCTCCGTGCCTTCTTCAGCGAGCTGGGCGGCAATCAATTCGAACTCGACGTGCACGTTCTCGGTCTGACGAAGCTTCTTGAGACTGGCCATTGCTTGTTCTTTGCCCTTGTGCTGCAACAACCAACGAGGGCTCTCTGGCACGAAGAAGATACCGCAGATGACAATGATTGGAGGAGCCATGGCCACGGCGTTGGTGATACGCCAGCCTTCGTCCACGTGCTCGACACCAATGTTGACACAGTTGGCAAGGAAGAGACCGATCACGACCGTCATCTGCATGAAACCAGCAAAGAAACCGCGGAACTCCTTTGGCGCCATCTCAGCACCGAACAGCGGCAGCGAGAACGACGAGTTGCCGACACCCACGCCCTGGACGATACGCGCCATGTACATGAGACCGTGCTTGTGCGCCGGGTTGAACGACACCCAGCATGTGCCGATGACGAAGAGCACGCCAGCCGTGAAGATCGTGTAGCGACGACCGAGCTTGTCTGCGACGATACCACCGAGCAGGGCACCGAAGATGCAACCAATGTTGTACGCCATATTGTACCAGAGCGTGAAGTCCGTCCACTGACTTGGCAAATCCGACGCGCTCTTGATGCAGTCCTCGTGCGTGAATCCGTGCCAGCCGATGCAGTAGTCCTCGAGGAACGAGTTCATGATGAGCACACTACTCGTCACACCCTGATCATAACCGAAGAAGAGACCGCCGAGCGACGCGAAGACGCACACGATGATGGCGTACGTCTTGGAGCCCTCCGTGGGGGCGTCATGGTCCAAATTGTTGTTCACGTTCACAACCACACCTCCAGCCATCTTGTCGAACTTGAATCGAGACTTGAGAACTGGGAAGGAAATTCAGGAATGAGCTCTTGGGGACTGCTGGTAAAGTTCAGCCGAGGACGCACCGAAGCTCAGAGGTGCCATTGTGTGTGGCCATGTTGAACCTAGGGCAACTTGAACTTACCACAGTCATTGCTCTGTCGGCGTGCGATAAGCTCCTTCTCAACTTGATTTATTTCGCCCCTCTCTGGCTCAGGTGCGCACATGGTGTGCAGTGAAAACAACGACATGATAGAAAAGTGTAGGTAGCGTCACGGAATCTCACACATTTGAAACAGACAAACAACAGGAAACTCCAAAGACGTAGAGAAAGGCGAGAGTCTGGACGTGACAGACGGCGCACAGAAAACGGTCCATTCAGCGGTTCTGAGAGAGTCTCGGCTGCTCTCTTTCTCTTCCTGGGGAACGAGAGAGTCCGGAATGAGTCCGCCAGCACTGGAAATTCAGAAATAAATCAAGGAGCTCCAACTCGCTCGTCAGTCTCGTCACCGCAAAAATGCTGGTCACCTCGGTCTCCTTTTGCGGAAGATGCGACCTGATTGGTGTCTTTTTGTGCACAAAGATGGCAACTTCAGCTTTCCGCAGTGCATTTGATGGGCTCATCTCAAGAATCCCCTCCATTTGCGCGAGCAGATCACTGGCTTGTTTGCCTGGAATATTCATTTACAGAGTACGATGTTGAGATGTTGAGATGTTGAGAGAACATGTATAGAAAAAGCACCATCACCTAATATTGTTATGATATCATATATGTAGTTATGCAGGCTTCTGGTATATCAGCTGAGTCGGGGCTTCTTTTCATCCTTTCTCTGCAACGCACAAAGGACAAGCTTCAACCACAGTCCTGATGCAAAAGGCGGTGGCCTCGAACTTTCGAGAGCAGATGCGACGGAAGAGCTTCCTCCAGTGGACAGACAGCGTCGCCCGTCGTGCTCGCCCTACTCAGGAGAGCAACGCTGTGGACCATGGGGTTTCTTTCCTCTTGTCGCCTTTGTAGTCACCAGAGCTTGCCATTATGGCAGACTTCGGTGTCTGAAGGTCACACCATGCGGCACATTTTCTGTTTCATGCAAAGAGGGAAGGACGGGAGTTTGTTTGACGCGCTCGCGAGGAAGATCCAGAGATACACAAAAACACGATTTCGCATCCTTCGTGTCTCCAATTGCACACATTAAGGGAGTCTCCACCAGCCAGTTAGATTCCATGCCGAGTGCCAAACCTGACTCAGCTTTGGCTTTTTTGACCGCACATCAGCTGATCCGATGGACTTCCTGTCAAACTTTAAAAGGGACTCCTTTTCGGTGGTGTATCATGGCTGGTGAGGTGAAGTAATTGTACGGCAGATGCAGAGCTTCTGAGGAAACCTGTATGAAAGCAACACTCAAGTGTGGGGGCAACATCTGCATGCATCTAGGCGGAGTATCAAACGATGAAATTTCTTGCAGTGATAGCGACTGCGATGGCACTAATGAGTTATTGACGGACGTATCAGCAATTGATTGTTCCCTAAAGCTTAAAAAAAGCTTGCTTCATCTTCTTGTTGCTTTTGAAACGGACGTCGTGCGAGCCCATTTTGCCTGCGTATATTTTCCACTCGAGAGCGATGGAGAAAAGTCGCATTTTGCAGCACCAGCAGCTCTTTCAAGAGCGATTCGACAGCCTCGATGCCGAGCTGAAGGCGCTCGAGGCTACTCTCAGTGCATCCTCCACCACCATAGCGCCTTCTCCAACACCATCTTTTTCCACTCTCCTCGACGATAGCACTAACAGCAGTACTGGTAGCAGCAATGGGAACAAGGCGACGACTGAAAAACGACTACAGCACCAGATCATGCGCTTGCACCGCGAGATCGCGAATCTTTGTGGTCAGTATCAAGAGTACAAGCTCGCGACGGCGTACTACCACAAAGTGCTGGATTGGCTCAATGCTCGTGAGACAAAGATGAAGAGCTCAGGCAACGACTCTCGACCGCCAGCCAGTGCTGCACTGACAGCCTCCAAAACGATGCCAGGCGAGTCACCACCACCAAATCAACTGCCCATAGACGCGGCTTCGCTTCTAAGCCCGACCGAACGCTCGCTTAAGGAGAATGTGCTCAACAACCTCTCGACCATGTACTTTGGTGCTGGGGACCACGCACAAGCGATGGGGTATCTCTTGGATGCGAAAAAGCTCAGTCGAGCTCCCAAGTGGGAGCAGTTGGACCACGCCGAGTCATCATCTGGCGACGGCAATGGCGCCTCAGTGGCATCGTCACACAACCAGCTCGAAGAAGTCCTAACGGTCAACTACGCGCTCTTTCTTCATACCAAAGGCAACATTGGCGACGCGATCCACGCAGCGTCATCGGTGGTTGAAGTGAACCTCACAAGCGAGGGTAAAGAGGAAGAAGACGGAGTCGACACCATCCGCGCAAAAATCATAGCTCTCAGTTGTACGTGGTGCCCGTGTTTCCATGCATGCTTGTTCCTTGTCCACAGCCCATTATTGATTATTCTGCGCTCCCTGGTTCCCACACAGTGCTCTCAAGTTGTTGGAAGGGCAAGGGCGAAGACGAGCAAGCAATGGAATTCGCCAAACAGCCCGCGCAACTCGCCGACGAGATCCAGGACAGCACGCTGCAGTCTCGAGCCCACAACAACCTCGCGCTTCTTTGCTTTGAGCGGCGCGAGTTTTCGACCGCGCTGCATCACCTTCTCACTGCGTTTCGAGCGACCAACGAGATTCAGGATTTCCATCATCAAGCTGTAGTGAAGTATCATATTGGACTCGTGCTCTCCGGATTGGAGATCAACGTCAAGCTACCGCAGAGCAGTCGGACCCTGGACAACAGCGTCTTGCGACGATCACCATCAGCTCTCGGATCCGGGGAAGACAATGCAGCCGGCAAGGTGGAGGACAGCAACGGAAGCAACACTGTTCGGCATTCCTCGCCCAAGAAATCGATTCCGGGACCGGCGCTTACGACGGCCAAAGACTGCTTTCTGCAAACCGAGACCCTCGCGGGCGTGCTCCCAAGACAAGATCACGTGCTCCAAGCTCTTGCGCACGGCTGCCGTGGCGAAGCCGAGTATTACGCTGGCGAGTTCCACACAGCGGAGGCCGAATTCTCGATCGCACTGCAGCGGCTGCAGGAAATCTTGTACCCAGAGCAACATGGAGACAAGACTGGATCGCCGATGACCGCTACGACCAAGACCACCAGCATATAAGCGAGTCAGGCTACTGAACTGGTCAAGATCCAGGGCTTTCTTCTCAGCTACATGGGTTGCACACAACTCGTTGAAGGCAAATTCGAGCTCGCCGAGGAATCGCATCAATGCGACCTGGAGATGACGCTCAAGCACGAAGATATCCACGCACAGCTGCGCGCCATGCGCAATCTAGCGCTCGTGTACAACTCGACCCAGCGGTACCACGAAGCTATTCCGCTCTGGCGCGAGGCACTCGAGATCGCGAGCGTGCTGCAGAGCAAAACCGACCAGATGATGGCATACTCTGGACTCGGCATCGCCATGAAGGAGCTCCGGATCACAGACCAGAAGGGCGAATTCAAGGAGCTCCTGGACATCAAGGAGAACAACCCGCTCCACATTTTTCCGCGCCAACGCGCGCTCGCCATCGAACTCAGCGACAAGAAACAGCAAATCATCGCGCAGCGCCACATCGTGAGCACGTACGAGTCCCCGGACTCGTCCCTCGACATTGAGCAGCGGCTTGCCGAGTGCGACACGCTCGTACGCCTGTGTGAGCAGTACGAGAACCTCCAGTACCGCGGCGACGCCTACCGGTCGCTCGCGAATGCGTTGACAGCGCAATTGGCTCGCTTGAGTGTGCGCGGCGCGCGGTTCGCTGAAGCCGTGAACGTGTTTGCGCCTGCCGTCACACAGCTAACGAGACTTGATTGTCCACGAAACCTATGCGCTTCGATTAATATATCGATCAGGATGCGAATGTCTTCGCGCGTTGTTCTTTCCTAAGTATGGGTCTGCATCGACAGGTTGCACCCAACGAGTGATCTCCTGACACTTGTCGCGATCGCCTTCCAACACTGGTGTGCAAGAGTCACTCGTCTGTCTCGTCCTCGTCGTCCACACATGCATCGTCCTCCGTCCTGACGAGGTAGGAAACCAAATCGCATGAAGCAAATTGGCAGTTTTTTTTCTTCTGAGTTCGTACACGTTCGCATCCAATGCTATCTCCACGGAAAATTGTTTCCGTCTCCATGCACCGCGCACTCCAGCCTGACCATCTTTCCTCGTCGCGACAAAGGTTTGACAATGAGGCAACACACAATTGCCATCTCCGGTCACACCAACCACGTTCCGGAGCACTGTTTGAAAAAAATCCTGTACAATGAAAAGAACAGTTTCGTGATTGCTTCAAATACGGACAACAGTTGCAACGGTCTCACCTGGTTGTAACTTGTCACCAGCGACGAGTAGTGACGTGGCTAATGCCTGTGCGAGTAGGCTTGTAACACACTTGAACGGCGGCAACTTGGACTGAAAGAGACTGGTCGACGCAAGATATCACAACGCGCAATCAAGCCCACATTCCTCCCGGTTACTGAGGTTGGTTCTGAGACCAAAGTGTGCCAGAGAATGCTGGTGGCGATGATGATTGTGGCAATGGTATGTCCAATACATACGCCTAGCTGCAGCAATGGAGTGCTGCTCACGATTTCAACTTGTAGGCTTCTTTCTCATTGTCCGTACTGGAAGCTAGTTTCGTATCAGAAAACCCGGTTCATGCGTTCTCGAACCACACACGCACTGCGCATCGATGATATGCTGCACGACACCTTCTCCACCACTGCAAAGACAGCTTCCGCCATCAAATGCAGAAGCGACGTTCCACGACTCGAACCTCGCTTGTCATCCTCATCGTCTACCTTGTCCTCCTTCATTTCGTGTTGCTGATTCTCATAGTCGTGCTGCACTTGCCGCTCCTGCTGTCTTGACCATCCCCGCTAGCCCGCGCCACGTGCCCAATTCAGCGTCAGACTTGACGTCCTTGGACTTCCACACCCTCAACTTGTGCGGAGCTGCAGCTCCATCGCCTCCCACCTCGTCTCACAATTCGTTCTCTTTCCACTTGCGCGCACAAAAGTACACGAGCTTCATCTTGCTTGTGGTAACGTGGCTTAGAAACGCCTTCGCCGTTGGTTACAGCGTCACAACCACCACGCTGCTGAGATCTCAACGCTTGATCGTTTGCATCTTTTTCTCCACTGGCGCGGCTTCAAGACAAAGGGTGGACCCAATGTGCTCACTTGGAGTCCAGAAGGAGCTGCTCGCGCGTTCCATATTGATAGCATGGCGTAAACCACCATTACCGGTGCGTTGTGTGTGTGTATGTGCCAGGAGCGGTTGACTCGCGGCCAACGGCGAACACCCAGTGCGATTAGTGGTTGCCCCATGGAGTGCCTGGCTGATCTCCTTAGCGTCGCGATTGGGGCGTCCTGGATGCAGACACGGTCTGGTGCTGTCTAGAATGGCTTCTCTTGGTTGCAGCTAGTGCAATTACAGCGCAAAGCCTGATACAGCGCTGGAGCTGCCTTGGCCAGCATACACTGAGCCTGCAGCAGTGCGACGCGTTGCTTAGTACGTCCTTATAGACACGTATAACCGGCGCACACTGCAGCATTTCAGAGGCAGCGACGCCATTTCGTTTCTCTGATTAGCGCCACTCGGAGTAACGGATTTGCCCGAATATAAGACCGGTCTTGAACAGAATCGTCTGATGGTCCGCTCCGAATACAGTTCCCTCTGTCTCTGGGTGCTACTACTAATAAATAGAGTTCCGGATACTATTCGGGAAAATGTGTCAATAGAAGGTTCACAGCATCAAAGGAGACAACTCATTTAGAAGGCCGGTATTATACCAGTACAATACCGGTTTATCATTGTCGATACAATACCGGTATTCAAGATGATTATGGCGCGAAAAGCGCCATCTCCAACAGCGATGCAAATGGCGATCGGCGCTTTTATCATCAACATGCAGGGACTTTTGTTGAGAACAACGTGCAGCAAGCCATGACTCACGAGCATCGTCGTGGACGCTCAAAGTATTGCACGCGTGCGGGACATGCATGCTGCGGTGGTAAGAAGCCCTGACAAAAGGTGCCACCATCGTCCACATTCGTGGCTGTGCTCAGTGTGCGGGGCAACTTCTCCGGCGTGCGCATGCGGTGCAGGCATCCACTCCAGCATCATCAAAACCTACACGCTCATGCAGAGTCTGAAGAAAGTAATCGCCGTGCAGATGCCCAGAAGCGTCTGACAACGTGGCAGACAGAAAACCTTGAATCCACGAGCGTGGCGTTAAACCTCGAGGCTACCGCATGATACAGTCACGTGACATGGACGCATCTGAAGCCGGAAGAAGAACCTGGCTCAAGGAAACCTGAGGCGCGTACAGTGTAGAAGACTAAAGACTAGGAGGTTCATTGAGATCATGCGCTGCTAAGACCCCAGAGTTGAAATAGATGCCTGTTATGATTGCAGGAATCCTCCAGGGTCACTCGACCTTCTGAAGCCACTGCGTGTGGTATGCACATTAATCGGCAGTTCGTAAGGCACAAATCAGCATGTTGGTTTTTCTCATTGAACATGACGCTTGAGCCCGCGAAACTCGGGCGAAATTAAAGACCGTCTCTTGTTGCAACAGGTCTTTGTTCGTGGCGGATTAAAGTGGCGAGAATGTCAACACCCGTCATTTGAGCAACTGTATAACTTCACATATGGCGTGCTTGTGATGGTGTAATGTAGCTAACAGGTCGTGGCTCTCTCCATTTCTTAAGATTTGGACAATTCTGAGCTGATGGAAAGCAAGCATTGAACTCGATGCCACCTTGATTCATGGCGACAGACCACACACAAATCACTCCAGCAGATTTGATGACGCCAAGGCATCGAGACAGACTGGGGATGCGACCGCACTTTTATGCAGATGGAGAGGACAGGATCGAGCCGATCCCATGTCGTAAACATGGTCTGGGCCAAATGCATGAAGGCTGGACTATGACCCAAAAGAGCCGAGGCATCAGCAAAAATGCCAGAAAAACGTGCACTCAGACACTCTAATTCCATATATACAAAGTAAAGCCTGGGACACAAGCAGATTTGCTATCTCAGCAATGCATGAGAGTGACCGAGTCACATGAGCCTGAAGCTGGTCATTTGACTGGTCTTTCAAGGTGAGCTCTCAGCACGACACATGGTTTATACCGGTATCAACCATTGAATGAATGCATGCTCTGCCTGATATAAAGCAGCAACTTTGTCCAGTATATCAGGGCGATTTCGCCACTTGGACACCAGTCACTTTTGAAAAAGAAACTGGGCTGACCGAGTGGGCTAAACCATCCAACTGAAGGCTTATTGTACACCGGACCAACAACTTCAAGTACGTGCGATATTTTCTGGCATAAGCACAGGCTGAGAGCAGCTTTATGACTGTGTTTACAGGATGTAAGTGATGCTGTGTGAGACTTGAGCAGCCTTGGGGTATGAGAAACTGCTCGATCCCCACGACTTCACCGTTTGACCCTATTTCTCCCACACGAAATCCTCGACAAATGACAAGTTTGTGATTGCTCCACCACAACTTGAAACTGGATTGCGCCATTCGCCGAGCGTAATCACCGATGCATCTTACCCATTACCCGGACCAGAGAAAAATGCAGCAACTTTGCGCTTTGGCGTCATCATCATCATCGGTTTCGTGCATCTGCTGCTCGGACCTCTCTCTCGCGTCAGATGAGCGCTTCCTTGTTGTGTGTGCTCACGGGACAACAGCACCGCAGATTATGGCTGAAGGTATGTTCATACCACCGAGGATTATGACTGCGGCAAAAGCATCAGCAACCTCCTCTGGTCGACAGCGTTATTTTTCGTGGTGTTCGACGCCACTGAGTGGGGCGCTCGGCGCACACAATGGACGACGCTGGGCACCGTCGCTCTTCCCGTTGACCAGCGCTTTTCAGAATCTCAGGCTCCCACTTCTGGGATCAGGACTTCGGTTGAAGTTCGGCGCAGATGAGTGTTAGGCGTGGAGAGAAAGGACCAAGCCCGACTCCGGACTAAGTGTGTCATAAAATGCATAAATCAATATGTGATACATTACAAATGCTGGTGATGATACTCTGTTTGATTAAAATAGCCAATGATGAACTGTTTAAATACATATATCGGACATATGGAAGCTGAGCTACACAGACACAGATGAAGGGGAACTTGGAGAGGAGCCTTCCAAATGCACAATCGAAATCTGAAGTTGCCCCCAATCTAGAGTAAAGAAAGAGAGAGACTTGATTCAACCAACCCACGTAAACAAAAGCGAGAATGCAGACTCATGCTTTCGCGGTGAGCGATGCTGACAAGCGTGAGTTGAGGCTGCTTGATTTATTTCTGAATTCCAGCGGCGGACCCACGCCGAACTCGGGGGCAAGAGAGCAGCCGAGGCACACAGAACCGTCGGATGGACCGCGCATGCACTCGGTCTGTCACGTCCAGACTCTTTTGGCTGACTGGCTGCAGCCTTTCTGTACGTCTTTGAAGTTTGAGCCGATGTCGTCTGTTATTAGTGACGCAACCTACACTTTTCGGACTGTCATGACGTTGTTTTTCATTTGCATGCCGCAGGATGAGGGAGGCGGAAATAAATCAAGTTGAGAGGGAGCGTTCCCGCCGCTCATCGTGCACACGATCAGGGCGAGTAGTGTGGATTAATAGCGGCGATTATTAGCATGTAGTTCAAGTTCCCCCAAGTTCAACATGACAAATGGACACCCACCGGTCTGACTGACTGACTGACTGGCTGGTCTTCACTTGATTCATAGACCAACTAAAAAGTGTACATACCGAGTCTCACAGCACCACTGAGCGAGCGCCCTTGCCGTGGTTGTCGGCGTCGCCGTGTTCGTGCAGTCAGTCAGTCCCAAGAGCTCATTCCTGAATTTCCTTCCCAGTTCTCAAGTCTCGATTCAAGTTCGACAAGATGGCTGGAGGTGTGGTTGTGAACGTGAACAACAATTTGGACCATGACGCCCCCACGGAGGGCTCCAAGACGTACGCCATCATCGTGTGCGTCTTCGCGTCGCTCGGCGGTCTCTTCTTCGGTTATGATCAGGGTGTGACGAGTAGTGTGCTCATCATGAACTCGTTCCTCGAGGACTACTGCATCGGCTGGCACGGATTCACGCACGAGGACTGCATCAAGAGCGCGTCGGATTTGCCAAGTCAGTGGACGGACTTCACGCTCTGGTACAATATGGCGTACAACATTGGTTGCATCTTCGGTGCCCTGCTCGGTGGTATCGTCGCAGACAAGCTCGGTCGTCGCTACACGATCTTCACGGCTGGCGTGCTCTTCGTCATCGGCACATGCTGGGTGTCGTTCAACCCGGCGCACAAGCACGGTCTCATGTACATGGCGCGTATCGTCCAGGGCGTGGGTGTCGGCAACTCGTCGTTCTCGCTGCCGCTGTTCGGTGCTGAGATGGCGCCAAAGGAGTTCCGCGGTTTCTTTGCTGGTTTCATGCAGATGACGGTCGTGATCGGTCTCTTCCTTGCCAACTGTGTCAACATTGGTGTCGAGCACGTGGACGAAGGCTGGCGTATCACCAACGCCGTGGCCATGGCTCCTCCAATCATTGTCATCTGCGGTATCTTCTTCGTGCCAGAGAGCCCTCGTTGGTTGTTGCAGCACAAGGGCAAAGAACAAGCAATGGCCAGTCTCAAGAAGCTTCGTCAGACCGAGAACGTGCACGTCGAGTTCGAATTGATTGCCGCCCAGCTCGCTGAAGAAGGCACGGAGACGAGCTACATGGATCTCCTCGAGCCATCCATCTTGAAGCGTGTGATCATTGCGATGTTGCTCCAGGTGCTGCAGCAGGCGACCGGCATCAACCCGATTTTCTCGTACGGTGGTCTGATCTTCAAGGATGTGACGAACGCCGGTGCGGAGTCTGTACTTATGCTTTCGGGCGTCAACTTCATCAGTACGATCCCAGCGATGCGATGGGTCGACACCACGGGTCGCCGTCAGTTGTTGTTGCTCGGTGCCGTCGGTATGGTGCTCGGTCACTTGCTGTCTGCCATTGTGTTCACGGCGAGTTGTGATGGTAACGTCGATGATGCTGGCTGTCCCAAGGGTGCTGGTTGGGTCATCGTGGTCGGCACGGCGTTCTTCGTGTTCAACTTTGCCATCTCGTGGGGTCCAGTGTGCTGGATCTACCCAGCCGAGATCTTCCCGATGAAGGTTCGCGCTAAAGCCGTGTCGCTCTCGACCATGGCCAACTGGCTCATGGGTGTGGCCATGACGTACGTCGTGAAGCTCTTCCCAGACTTGAACATCAATGGCGTGTTCTTCTTGTTCGCGGGCACTTGTTGCATCTCGGGTGCGTTCGTGTACTTTTTGTGTCCTGAGACGAAGGGAATCTTGCTCGAGGACATCGAGTACCTCTTCCACAAGGGCAGCAAGAAGCCGGGCATGTCCCCACAGTACGTCGAAGTGGAGACGCCAGTCCAACAAGCCTAAGTCGTTATTATCCGACTACTGCGTGCTACTTTCGATGCATGTTGTTGTGATTGTAAGCAGCAAACGGGAGCTGCTCGAAGTCTCTGACAACAATGTGGTTGTGTGATGAAATTCGCAATGAAGAGTAGTTAGGAGAATGGATATTGTAGGTCACGAAGATGAACCTAAATATACCTCACCTTATAAAGAAAGAATGTAGTTGTGTTACATTTCCCATTTATTTCAGTACTTCTTATTTGTTTCTGTTGTGCGAATGGGAGTATGTATCATAGAAAGTGCATTGCCCACATCCTTCAGCAGCAAATGGAGTCGAGAGGTTTTGCCCATTGACGAAAGGGTCGATTTGCTAAATTGACCCTATCAATGATTCTCTACACTTTTGGGAAACTGTGGCACAACTTATGACATAGCGATTTCCCGAATTTCTGTGGAGTTTTGCAGTCCCACTTCAACAAGCGAGACCGGTGACTCTCTCAAAGCGATGACGGACTCGATCAGCTTGTTTCTTTAGTGATTCCGGCAACTGAGAAGCGCAGCCGTGGCGTTGTGTTGGGATAACCTACGTCTGAGAGAGAGAAGGTAATTCTATTTAACTTATGATCTACACACAGATTAAGAATTCCTGAGTCTCATTAACACTGCTGACAGTGAGGTGTTTCTAAGTTTTGACGGCGTGGCACCGATATCATTGTCGAGTAGAGCTGCGACTTGGAACATAAGAACTGGATCGTTTCCCCGCGATTCGTCGGTGAGTATCTTCGCACTCTTGGAGTTCATTGCCATGTTGGCGAGAAGATCAGCCATTTTGTTTTGTTCTCGTTTTGTGTGATTCCAGGAGGTCCACGCAAAGTTGGTGATGATTTGATTTACCCGAACTGCTCGTGGCTGCAACTCGGTCTGGCGTATTGAGGAGAACCCGTTCTGGGCTGCGATAATCATTTGGCTATCTCCGAAGACTTCCAACTTGACTTCATAGTGCTGAAGGTAGTGTGCACTGTATGCCAGACCGCCTTCCAGCGCGCTGTACTCGCACCAATTGTTCGTGACTTCCGGTCCCATGTACGCATAGCCGCATGTTTTGAGTTCACATTGATTGCTTCGTTCATTCAGGAGGATGAGTGCCCATCCGCTGCCTCCTGGACCTGGGTTGCCGCGTGCACCTCCATCGAAATATAGACGCACCGTCGCCCATGCTTCCAGTTGGCGCGACAAGTCTTGTCTCTCCAGTGCGCTGAGCAGTTGGCTCAGGCAAGTTGCATTAATCTTTTCTCCTTTGAGCGTTCTCACCCGATGAGCCACAGCCCGCACTTGCATCGCACACGCTGTCCACACTCGCTGGGTACTTTCTTCGATAGTGAGGTGCTGCCGTTCATGCACTATTTCCACTCTCGTTCTCCATAGCAATACTGGGATGCTTGAAGTGACGATAAACCACAGTTTCTGTAGTGCTGCAGAGTGTTCCGGAGTAATGAACCCGAAGCGCTTTTCCAATTCCCGGAGCAAAGATCGTTGACCTGGCGGGGCTGTGCGGCTAGCAATATGAGGCAGGAAGAGGTTGAGTGCTTGCTCTGTCAATGTTTGGCCAATCCATCGCCCGAGGAACGCCGTCCACGCAGCTTGTGCTCGCTTGCAACTCCAGACTATGCGTGAGATTGTGGGATAGTTTCTTTTGTCTCCCCACATCCGGCATTGCTTGGGCACGCCGAAGACTCGATCCTTCCCAGATGGAACAGGTTGACCTGCATCGTAGAAATCCGGTATGTCGTCCACACCTGATACGGTGTAAGACATCCTCGTTGTTTCCATAGATCTGCTGGTAGCCGATACTGCACATGACTGCACCACTGATCAGTATTCGCGACTTCGTTAAGCTTGTCTACGAGTCCTCCGAGACCTTGATACAGCTCGCTGTGCAGCCTCCGTGTTCGTGCCCGGTCAATTGTCTTCTGGATGCTGTTTGGGGGAGTACGCTCATGCACCAGCCATGGGATAACTTGCTTCTTAGCTTTGGTGTTTGTGCATGCTTTATCTTTATAAGTTGAGGTATATTTAGGTTCATCTCCGTGACCTACAATATCCATTCTCCTGCCTAATCTTCATTACGAATTTCATACAGGAGTGTAAATGTGTCTATAGCGCGGATTGCACTAGATCACTTCTGACTGCTAAATAATCTTTGACCAGGATGGCATGTTCTCTTGGTCCTATGTGAGGCTGCCTTGTGTTGTCTAATGACCTTGGGTCTTCCGAACTTCGCATAAGCCAATGCATGACGTCGTTGTCAAGATCCTGGGTGAGATTGTTGAAAGCAGCTCGATGAGTTGGGAAGTGAGCCTGCGTTGAGGCTCTGGTGTCCATGGCTAGGTTGGCGGCTGAGTCCGCCATCTTGTTGAAGGCACGGTAGTGATGGTACCATCCTCGGATATCGATGCAATCCGCGAGTCGTCGACTTGTCTGGTATAAACGTGCCAATCGGTGCTGTCGAGGGGACCGATGCATTCGCTGTTGGGAGATAATGAGTGCACTATCTCCAATCACGTACAACGGTTCGAAGTGACTGCGTTGGGCTTCTCGGAGTCCGTGTATGAGACCCCAGTACTCGGCAAAGTTGTTGGTCGTGTCCTTCCTGCTATAGGACATGCTTGCGGCCCAAATTAAACTGGCTGTGTGCGAGTCCTTATGGACACGCACGATAATGGATCCAGTCCCTCCTGGTCCTGGATTGCCGCGTGATCCACCATCGAGAAACAACAGGTAAACGCCGCGAGTATCATTTGGAGTCAAGGGGATGGTGTCGGTTTGGCTGAGAAAGCAGTCGACATATGCCTTGAGAACTGCTGCAACCGTGTGACCGTCAGAGTCTCCAGCTTGCGCTTCAGCGAGTCGTGCGAGGTTTCGCATTCCTGCCTCCAATCTGGTCATCATGATCGTCATCTCAGCAGTCGATTTGATTGGATCCGAATCCATGCGTCGCAGATGCGCACACCAAATGGTCTGTATGAGCGACGCGCTCATATATCGCCACAGCATGTGTGCGACGGGATAGAGATGATCTTGGAGATGTTCATTGGAGCACTTGTGTCCGATAATGTGTCTCTTGATCGCGGTCCATGCGTGCCTTGGAATATCTGGTAGATCCAGACTGAAGATCCAGATTGCGGGGTCGTGACCAGGAGTGATTCCGATCTTCGCCCATAGCGCATAAAAATAGTTCCACACGAGTTTGGCTTTCGGACGCTCCCAGAATAGATGTTGAACAGAAGATTGGACAACTTGGGAGCATTCGGGATTCGAGCAGGATAGATCAGCTTTCTCCTAGTTCCACATGGAGAGTCGGTTGGCTTTCAGTCGGAGAAGAGTCTGGGCTGTATAAACTGTAATCCCTGGGATGTTGTGTAATTCGCTCCACTGGATTAATTGCAGTCCAGGCCACAGAGATCCTGCTGTATGGACAGCTTTGTTGACTGCTGCATCTCGAGTATCTTTGCCGATTTGTGTCCTCGTTGCTGCAACTTGTTGCCGATAGAAAGATCTGGTCGTATTGCATCGTCCGTTGCCACCCCATAGTTGCACGATTCTTGTGAAGCGTGGATGTGCATGGAACGACACCTTCTGCCCGTTCAAGTCTCTTGTTGCTGTTTGTGCATGCTCATGAAACTTGCGGTATGGTAGAAATATTTAGTTGAGATTAGATAGCTGGCTCTTGATTGATTGCTACCATCGATAATCCGCCAGCTTCGTGTGGAACTACTTTTATGCGCTATGGGCGAAGATCGGAATCACTCCTGGTCACGACCCCGCAATCTGGATCTTCAGTCTGGATTTACCAGATACTCCAAGGCATGCATGGACCACGATCAAGAGACACATTATCGGACACAAGTGCTCCAATGAACATCTCCAATATCATCTCTATCCCGTCGCACACATGCTGTGGCGATATATGAGCGCGTCGCTCATACAGACCATTTGGTGTGCGCATCTGCGACGCATGGATTCGGATCCAATCGAATCGACTGCTGAGATGGCGATCATGATGACCAGATTAGAGACAGGAATGCGAAGTCTCACACGACTCGCTGAAGCGCAAGCTGGAGACTCTGACGGTCACACGGTTGCAGCAGTTCTCAAGGCATATGTCGACTGCTTTCTCAACCAAACCGACGCCATCCCCTTGACTCCAAGTGATACTCGCGGCGTTTACCTGTTGTTTTTCGATGGTGGATCACGCGGTAATCCAGGACCAGGAGGGACTGGATCCATTATCGTGCGTGTCCATAAGGATTCGCACACAGCCAGTTTAATCTGGGCCGTCAGCATGGCCAATAGCAGGAAGGACACGACCAACAACTTTGCCGAGTACTAGGGTCTCATACATGGACTCCGAGAAGCCCAACACAGTCACTTCGAACCGTTGTACGTGATTGGAGACAGTGCACTCATTATCTCCCAACAGAGAATGCATCGGTCACCTCGACAGCACCGATTGGCACGTTTATACCAGACAAGTCGACGACTCGCGGATTGCATCGACATCCGAGGATGGTCCATCACTACCGTGCCTTCAACAAGATGGCGGACTCAGCTGCCGACCTAGCCATGGACACCAGAACCTCAACGCAGGTTCACTTCCCAACTCAAAGAGCTGCTTTCAACAATCTCACCCAGGATCTTGACAACGACGTCATGCATTGGCTTATGCGAAGTTCGGAAGAACCAAGGTCATTGGACAACACAAGGCAGCCTCACATAGGACCAAGAGAACATGCCATCCTGGTCAAAGATTATTTAGCATTCAGAAGTGATCTATTGCAAACCGCGCTGTAGACACATTTACACTCCTAGATGAAATTCGCAATGAAGAATAGGTAGGAGAAAGGATATTGTAGGTCACGAAGATGAACCTAAATATACCTCACCTTATAAAGATAATCCGCCAGCTTCGACGCTGCTATGGTTCGTCTTGGGATATCCCTTCATCACTACCGTTTGGGGGACCATCAGTTAAATTGAGTGTGACTTGGACGTTGTCGTCAGTGTCCATCATAGACAACAACGATGTGTGGTCGTTATAGAGATTGAAGTTCACGTGGCAGGAATTGCAGATTGAAGGATGTTGGTGCAAAGACCGTCATTACGCAGTTCCTTGCTGTCGGACTTTCCGCAAAGTAGGAAACATGTCCAGCTTGCTTCAACGAAAAACGAAAACGATGACGCTGTGGTGCGCAGTGCATGGAGAAGGCGGCACCTTTCTCGTGGAGGTTGCGGAGGATGCAAACGTGTACGACGCCAAAGAGGCTATCTATTGCGTGCAGATGTATGAACGGTGTTCATGTGCACCAAGCAAGTTGACTCTGTATTGGGGAAGTGCGAGGAACTATGCATGGCTGAAGGACGACGAGGACACTGATGCAAGTCTTTCGCGATGACCATTAAGGACGTTCGTGCCCGGTATCCGAAATCGAGACCCTCGAAACATCTGCACACCAGTGAAGCAACTCTGACCCACGTCGACACGACCCTAGTCAAAGCTACGCATACAGTTCACTCCGCAATAGACTGTGACGTCATGGCAACAAGAGACTTGAACGGGCAGAAGGTGTCGTTCCATGCACATCCACGCTTCACAAGAATCGTGCAACTATGGGGTGGCAACGGACGATATAATAACACCAGATCTTTCTATCGGCAACAAGTTGCAGCAACGAGGACACAAATTGGCAAAGATACTCGAGATGCAGCAGTCAACAAAGCTGTCCATACAGCAGGATCTCTGTGGCCATGACTGCAATTAATCCAATGGAGCGAATTACACAACATCCCAGGGATTACTGCTTATACAGCCCAGACTCTTCTCCGGCTGAAAGCCAACCGACTCTCCATGTGGAACTAGGAGAAAGCTGATCTATCCTGCTCGAATCCCGAATGCTCCCAAGTTGTCCAATCTTCTGTTCAACATCTACTCTGGGAGTATCCGAAAGCCAAACTGGTGTGGAACTACTTTTATGCGCTATGGGCGAAGATCGGAATCACTCCTGGTCACGACCCCACAATCTGGATCTTCAGTCTGGATCTACCAGATACTCCGAGGCATGCATGGACCACGATCAAGAGACACATTATCGGACACAAGTTCTCCAATGAACATCTCCAAGATCATCTCTATCACGTCGCACACATGCTGTGGCGATATATGAGCGCGTCGCTCATACAGACCATTTGGTGTGCGCATCTGCGACACATGGATTCGGATCCAATCGAATCGACTGCTGAGATGGCGGTCATGATGACCAGATTAGAGGCAGGAATGCGAAACCTCACACGACTCGCTGAAGCGCAAGCTGGAGACTCGGACGGTCACACGGTTGCGGCAGTTCTCAAGGCATATGTCGACTGCTTTCTCAGCCAAACCGACGCCATCCCCTTGACTCCAAGTGATACTCGCGGTGTTTACCTGTTGTTTTTCGATGGTGGATCACGCGGCAATCCAGGACCAGGAGGGGCTGGATCCATTATCGTGCGTGTCCATGAAAACTCGCACACAGCCAGCTTAATTTGGGTCGCCAGCATGGCGTATAGCAGGAAGGACACGACCAACAACTTTGCCGAGTACTGGGGTCTCATACATGGTCTCCGAGAAGCCCAACGCAGTCACTTCGAACCATTGTACGTGATTGGAGACAGTGCACTCATTATCTCCCAACAGAGAATGCATCGGTCCCCTCGACAGCACCGATTGGCACGTTTATACCAGACAAGTTGACGACTCGCGGATTGCATCGACATCCGAGGATGGTACCATCACTACCGTGCCTTCAACAAGATGGTGGACTCAGCCGCCAACCTAGCCATGGACACCAGAACCTCAGCGCAGGTTCACTTCCCAACTCATCGAGCTGCTTTCAACAATCTCACCCAGGATCTTGACAACGACGTCATGCATTGGCTTGTGCGAAGTTCGGAAGACCCAAGGTTATTGGACAACACAAGGCAGCCTCACATAGGACCAAGAGAACATGCCATCCTGGTCAAAGATTATTTAGCAGTTAGAAGTGATCTATTGCAATCCGCGCTGTAGACACATTTACACTCCTAGATGAAATTCGCAATGAAGATTAGGTAGGAGAATGGATATTGTAGGTCACGACGATGAACCTAAATATACCTCACCTTATAAAGAGACCCTCGAAACAGATTATCGAATCAGAGTACTTCGGAAACAAATTCAGATCACTGCGCGGATATATTCACGTCTTGGTCGAGGCATCATCGGAAGCGATCAAGCCTCGTGGGAAATTACCTGTCACTAGCAGCAATGGGAGAGATGCACACGAACAAAGCACACCTCCAAGCAATCAGGGGACGCCTGCAGATGTTGCGAGATCGATGGCTCTCAGTCGATAGTGGACGCGAGTCATAACAGGAAGTCTCTCTAGCGCTGCGAATTTGCTTGTTTGCTCGAACAGTTCAGAGGGTTTTGGTGTGCACAAGCGCAGCACCGACAGCGGTGGTCATTCGCTTACGTGATTGCCCAACTCGAAAGAAAGTGGTGAGTCCGAAAAAGACACATGACGTTCATGAACATGAGTGAGAAGTCCAGCGATTTGGTTGAGACGTTCGATGATGCGTGTCTTTATCCACAATGAAGCTCGGTGGGAAGAACACTTTCTTTCGTAAGGTTGGCGCTGAATGCAATGCCTTACTTTCGAACTGCTGCCTTCATCCTTGAACACTCGTGCATCTCATCTTCAGACAGCATTTCAGATGGAAACAAAGAATGACCATTTTGTAAAGCCACATCGATTTATACTGAAGTGCACAATAAAACTCTCACAAGGGATGCAGACATACACAAAGGACGCAAAACGAAGCAACTACAGGGTCTGTTTGTTGTGCTCGGGGTGCACGACGCCACCATTGTAGTCAGCTCCGTTGTTAAACGAGTAGGCATGCGGATGGTCATGACCATGATCACCCGCGTCGCCGCGAGCTACAGGAGTCGTTGGCTCGGGTGTCTTCTCGTCCGCACCACTGCCTTTCGAGCCGTATGCGTAGGGAAGGGGACTCGCATTAGTGCAGTCATCTTCATCGTCGCCACTTGCATTAGGGTCTGGCGTCGCTGATGGCGTCGAAGTCACGTCTTCATCCAGAGTCCCGTCATATTCGTCCCCGCTCTCCCCCGCTGCACTACCTTGGTTTGACATCACAAGGTCGACAACGCCACCAGTGTTCTCCGACTCAGTGCCGCTATTGGCCTCAGCGCCAACCTGACTAGTTGTTGTGGTCTCGGAAGCATATGCTTCGGAGCCCTGAGGTGCGTGGCCACTCTCGGAATGCTGAGAGCCAGGATTCTCCCCCGGGGCGTTTGCGATCGGGAGTCCATTCTGGCAATCACTGTCGTCCTCACTCTCTGTGCCCTTGACACCGCCGTTGGCCTCACCGCCAACCTCAGCTCCTTCGGTGTAATCGTTGCTCTCAGCGCCAATTTCAGTAGCTGGTGTTGTGGGGTGTGGTTCTTGGCTCTGAGGCGCATTGTGATCGTGGTCATTCTCTGACTTACCATGGCGAAATCCAGGTTGCCCTTGGTGACCGTTGTGATGATGCATCTGAGTGTTTGTGTTCGACTGAGCACCCGCGGTCTTTGACTCGTCAACGGGTTGCGGCGCTGGAGGCTGTGTTCGATCACCATGGACGCTCTCCGATCTCGGAGCGCTGGATGCACCTGCGATCGGAAGTCCAAGCGAACAGCCAGGATCTTCACCACCTTCCGCCTCTGACGACTGGGCTCCAGTCCCTTGTTCGTCCGCTGGTTCATACTCGCCTTCTCCACCCACTTCACCCTCGTTCCCTGTGCCATTTCCAGTGCGCGATGGTGATTGGGACGTATCTGGGATCTCGAGCTCATCGTCACAATCACCACCATCTTCGGAGGACTCGGCCATATCCAGCTCGTCCTCACAGTCCTCCTCCGCGCCGACCTCGCCTCCACTCGAGGACGACAGTGGTTCCGGCATTTCGAGCTCATCTTCACAATCGGGACCAAACTCGTCGCTCGAGGTAGGTGCTGCCGAAGCCACTGGTGTTGGGCTTGAAACTGGTGATGGTGTGGCTGTGGGGCTTGGAGTGACGGACGGTGAGCCTTCCGTGGAGCGTTCGTTCTCCCCACCGTCACCATTCTCGCCATCCTTCCCATTACTGTCGTCCATGCCTACGCCACTACCACCACCAGCAGCATTCAACCCGACACTCGCTTCCCAGCAAGTCGTATACGCATCGTCTACCGAGTTGAACGACCAGACCCACTTGAACGTGTACTCGCCAGGTGCGATGTCGTTTTCCAGGTCAAAGCACATGGTGCACAGCGCATGCTCTTTGTCTTGGCAGAAGTTCGGGCAGTTCTGGAAACCCTTGTAGTCGACTTGGCCGTTCACGTGCTTGCCGTTGTTCTGCTCGTAGTCCTTGAGAAACGCACTTGGGTCATCCGACGTTGGATTGACGGCTGTGCGCGTGATCCGCACGCCGGCATCGGGGACGAACTCGTTCGTGCAGGCTTTATCTGCTACGTGGTTCTTGGGCGGGTACGCTAGACAGACTCGCTGCCCGGGGGTGTACGACGCGACCGGTGCTTTCCTAGCGCCTTGGTTTTCCGCGTCGTCTCGCTCACATTGACATTTCGTGCTCGTATGTGCATTGAAGCCCGTGTCGACGCCAAAGCTGACGTCCATTTGCTTTCGACCGCAACGCGCTCGACCCTGGCAAAGCGACGGGTTCCACACGCGGGCGTCTGTGGAACCCGGGGCGAAGCGGTAATCCGTACATTCAAGCCACGAGTGCGCGGACGTGGACGCGAGGTTGGAGAGAAATCCAAGCGCAACGCTGGCTGCCACGGCGCTGCTGGTCCAACGCGAAGCTGCTTTCATGCTTGGGTGTATTGTGCAAATGCCAGGGAGAGCGCTTTTTCACGAATGAGGTGGCAAAAGCATAAAGGTGAACTTGGGCACCACGGGGTGCATAAGAGCACGAGCGCCTGCTCACCACTCGAGCGGGGGACGCACGCGAGAGGAAGGCTCTTGGTGCGTTCTGTTATCTTTTCGTTGGAGACGAATGCGCGAGAAACCAACCAGAACGCAGCGAGAACAGCACACATGCGTGTCCATTACGCTCTGCGCCGCGAAAGAAAGACGGATCAGCTGGCAAACAAGATGCAAACGGCTCTATCCGTTTCAATCCATCGAAGGAATGCACTGCGGGGTCTATCGGCTTCAGAAAGGGTCCAAGAGCGTATTACCCATGCATAAACTCAGAAGGTTTCGGAGCAAAACACACGATTGCAGCACGACCGTTTCCTAGCAGCGAGAGAGAGACCCTTGAGAAGCGAACGTTGCTAGGTACCATACCAGCTTGAAACACATGCGCACTCGCTCTCTCACACCCAGCCGAGAACGGCAAGTCGGGCTTTTGACGACCATCACATATGTAGGCTTCGCAAATCTAGCAGGCGTCCAAAACCCTCCGCACTCTACCTTCGGTTTCCTGATGGCCATTCGTTTTGTGTCTGGGCTGCTACTCACTCGCTCTCATTACAAGAAATGCCTTCTATGCAAGTGAGTGAATGGCGTGAAGCTTGGCGATCGCGCTCAGCGTACGTGGTGGTGTGGTTGTGAGGAGTGCGCCGATGTATCCACAACAGCGATGAAATGCCATGTGAACGAACGGCGATCCCACGATTAGTCGATTTGACCAGGAAAATCCAGGCTAAAACTGCACTTTCTATGGTCAAGAGCAACCTCTACAGCAACAATGTACAGTAACAATCATTCTAAACCAGTCACAATGTATCAATATCGTGCTACTGTTGATAGATACGGTAGATTAACAGGTAAAAGTATCCTTGAAAATCCATTCTCAAGTGACACCTTGGTGCGGATCCCACGTTTGACTTGCAAAATGGGGATGCGACCCACTCTCTGCAGCGACTCGCTTAGTCGAAGCTTCAGTCCTCCCTCCCTCAGCGCTGAAGAAACCTCGAGCGGTAGACGGGGGTCAGCGGCGCGTCTCTCGTTGCAGTGGAGAGGCACGTTGGACACTGCGAGACGGGGGATGGTCCAGTCGTACTTGAGTGAGGACCAGAATCCAGGGTCCTATTTCGATACTCGGAATATCGACTAAACGCGTTCTGAGGCATTTGGGTTCACATCCGTTGCTTTTACAAATGTTGTGCGCTCACAGCCTTCTTCATTTCTCAATTACTCTCCAAGCCAGTAGCTGGATCACAACGATACTTCGTACACAAATGAACAATGCCCAGCACACCACCACCTCCGATGACTCTACTCATGTTGGTCGCGGCGTGTGGACAACCGAAGAACACGACAAGTTCCTCGCGGGGCTCAAGGCGTTTCCGGAGGGGCCATGGAAGGCAATCGCGGACCACGTCGGGACTCGGTCTGCACGCCAAGTGCAGACTCACGCGCAAAAGTATTACGAGAAAGTAGCGCGGCGCGTCCGCGGTCTCCGCAAGGACCGCAAGAAAGTAGTGCGCTCCGAGCACCGCATTGACGAAGCCCTCTTCGAGCTGCGCGTAGCTGACAAAGACGTCGCTGCTCTTGCTTCTCGAGGTTTGAAGGCAAATGTGCGCATGTCCCCAAGTGCGTCTAGCAGCAGTAAGACAAGCCATTCGACTGGAGCGCAGGTCAGCCATCCCACTCCAATGACGGTCGACGACAGCTGCATGTCTGGAGATAGCGACTCGTCCTTGCACTTCCTCGACGAAGACTGCTTGAACTTTCTCATCGCGATTCTCGACTCACAAGAGCTCGGTAACAGCTCGCCGTCGTCGTAGTGTCTCACTTCAAACTACAGAGTATTATTTAATCACAGGTTCATTTTTGATGCTCCACTCATTGTTTTCGTGTCCCACTGTTGCTTTGTTACGAACCAATTACAATTTGTGAGTCCCTGGGGTTATCTTGCTTGCCAGCTGCCATGCGCGAGGCTAATTGATCCCTAGCCAGTCCGAAAGGCTTCCAAAGCTTCATTGCTCATGACAACTGAGTCTCTAAAGAATGTTCGCATACTGCAAGTGCTCTTCTGTTCCAGCAGCATCGAAGAAACATCACAGCGCGCGCTTCCCCATTTCTTAGAAACGCTTGACTGTGTCGCCTGGAGACATGCAGAAACGTGCCTTCAGCGAGTTCAATGTTGCCTTTTGGGACGACGAGAAAATTCACAGACTGGGTAACAGTTGCAGGTCACACAGTGAGGAGATCCCACTGTGAGGATGAGTCGTCCGTCAGTCAGTCATATGATTTTCCTCGTTCGATTTTCTACTGACTGATGTAGCCATCTCGGCTAGCATTGCGGTAGTCACTGTGTTGGTGACCTTGGTGCACAAATCGTCTTGACGCGGGGCGTGTGACACACAGATATGGATGGCGAAACGTGGAAACATGACTACAAGGAGATGGGTCTGGGTCCGTAAGCAAGCTCCGCTCAGTGACGGAGCGTCGAAATCCAATCAAGACGAAGCTGGTGTTTGAACGCCAAGGACACTGCTTTGATGACGATAATGGTCGAACCAGGTGGACTCATTTTCACATTGACGAGCTTCCCAGCGCTTGGACCACAAACCACGCAGTAACTTCATCAAGCACAGATGGGCAATAACAGCATCACTCGCGCAGAGCAACGCGGCGTATGGACAACCGAAGAACACGACAAGTTCCTCGCGGGGCTCAAGGCGTTTCCGGAGGGGCCATGGAAGGCAATCGCGGACCACGTCGGGACTCGGTCTGCACGCCAAGTGCAGACTCACGCGCAAAAGTATTACGAGAAAGTAGCGCGGCGCGTCCGCGGTCTCCGCAAGGACCGCAAGAAAGTAGTGCGCTCCGAGCACCGCCTCGACGAGGACATGATCGAGCTGTGCAAGGACGTCGCGGGGGATGAAGAGCTAGCTTCGCAAGTGGAATCCACACGGCGTGGCTTGAGCGCGATGGCGATCGCGATGCGTAGACGGACTCCACCGCCAAGTGCTGACCAGATGACTTCGTCACAGGAACACAAAGGAGAAGAAATCGCACCGGAACCCATGGAGTCGCAAGCAATGAGATCGTCGGAGGACAGTGACTCGTCGTTGTCATCGCTGGATGAAGACTACTTGAGCTACTTGATCTCGATCCTCGAGTCTAGGAACTTCGATCACTGATCGAAGGATGCCCAACGTCCCGCGCGCTCTCAGCACATATACTATATAACAAGTTGTTTTTACTGATTAAGAACATCTCTATAATCCACAGCGCGTTTTAGGCAGGAGAGCTTGCTGAATGCATCCAAGACTGCTTGATTTTCTTTCAACGCTCGCTTGTGTATACAAAAATTAACCCAAGTGGAACACAGCCTGTTTTGGGGGTCAAAGTAATCTCTCTGCGACAGAAAAGCGAAATTGGCAAGTGGAATGCAGTGAAATGAAAGAGGTTGCTTTGTGCCAAAGAAGCCTCTTTCAAAAAACAACCCACTCCTGTTTTTTCAAAGAGGCTGCTTGAAAGACGATCAGGGCTTTCAGACTCTCTCTCTCATACCTACCAGAACAACATAGAAACAAAGATGAGCACCACCAATAACAGGATACTAGGAGCCACAAATCACCCTCTTCCTCGCCCTTGCCTTCCATGTTGTTTGCTTGCCGTGTGCTTTGCTGGGCTGCTCTTCGAACAATCCAAGCCAGACGCTAAGAGCACGCCAGCAAGCCACGGTTGGTTAAAACGAGGACAACCATTCCTGCCCAAGCGGAACACGAATTCAAAACAGGATGTGGATTGTGCGGTGGAAAGGAATTCTTTCGGTTTAATGATGGTCAGCTGTCACGACCGACGAACTTGACATAGAAGAGTGAACGTGAATTGAAGGGGGACAAGAGGAAGCAAATCAAGGGCCGAGCTGGGCACGCGATTGGAGGAAGCGCTGGTCGGTATTCCAAGTCGCAGCCCCAGCCGCACCTTTAGCGAACCCTGCGACGAAGTTGGATCCGACGATTTCCGGATCCCGGTACGTTTCATGTAAATGGCCAGCTAGAAGTTCGCCAAGAGGTGAGGTTCTCCTAGATCGGTGAGATCGTATAATAACACGCATCTTCTGACCAATACCTCACACTGTGCACACTTTATTAGTTCATTTGAATCGAAGTTATGTGGAAACGTTGCCGTATGCCCACCAACCTCACGGATCCAAGCTTGCCTGGGTGACACGTCGCTCAATACCGTTCGAGAGAACAAAATATACATTTGAATCACAAAGAAAATGTGCAAGGGGACGCAGGTCTTGGGATCAAGACCCGCAACTCGGACTAAAATGCAATGTCAACAACACAGGAGCGTCCGTTGCTACCCCCGAGGCGCGAGATCAACGGCTAGAAACACCAGATAGGGCGTCAATAGTCTGTGGGGAAAACTGGATCTTTGGGATCAGCAGTCTGGGAGACTGGATCAGACACTTATCGACACTAAGCTACCACTCATCAAGCTTAGATGGCGATGTTATCCCGATTCGGCACCAACACAATCCCTGTGATACTGATTTTCTTTTGATTCACTCTTTTAACGCTTCATATGAAATCCACTCTAGTTCTAGTGTGACCACAAGATCAGATACTATCGCTCAAGTATATGTTGGGAGGGAGCAATGTGAAGCACCGGGATCTGGGTTTGCCAGCGTCCCGATAGACCAGAACGATCGAAACGCGAACTCAACACACGCTCACACTTATAGAACACACAGCGGGCTTATAAGCCTGCTGTGACACACCATATCATGCATCTGTGTGTACGTGGCATGCAGGTTCAAAAGTGAAAGAGAGATTGAAGCTTGTGTAGATCTGCAGCAAATTAAGCTCTGTCCGGCAAAATACTGTCGATGCCAGTGTATAAGTCTGGATGTTAGAAACCTAGGAGTGTTTTGTGAAAAAGTAGCAAATTGTGTTGGAAGCTACCGAAATGGCAGAAATCACTCAGTTGCTCATGTCCAGTTTTCATTATTTGATGCTTACCTATCGGTAAAGAGAAGAAAGGATGATTTAGGCAGCAGCAATGCATTAGCATCGAGACAGCAGCTGTTCCTGCATTAATAACTACTACTAAGTATATCTCATGAGAAATTGTGCGACAAAAATGAAGATAACATGCCATCTGCACTTGTTCCGCGATCAACACCGGCCAGCAACTCCTCCATCATCCGCGCCAGGTCGTCCGGCAACTCATAATCGAGCGATTTAATCAGTGTTCCAAGTTGGAACAGATCATGCTGGGAACACAGCATCTCTCCCATCAGCAGATGACTCCGATCGATTCGTCTAGTTTGTGGAGGATACGATTTGTCCATGTCGATTAGCATCCAATAAGAGCATCCGTCCTTCGTGGGCACATACACGATGTTTTACCACTGAACGTCACCATGGCAATAGCCGGCGTCGTGTCAATGTTGCAACGCCGTCAGCATGTCACGAACCCACACCCGTGCTTCATTCGCATCGAGTGGTTTTCGTTCAAATCCTACCGGACTCAACGTCGCAACCAACTTGTTTGGCTTTACACCTAATGTCACAGTAGTAGGCGCTTTGGGATACGATGCTTGGAATGGAACTTGAGTGGATCAAGGTAAAATGGAAAGTGAGATTTATAGTTAGGGTGTTTGCTAGCGCTTGCTCGTACATGGAGTGGCAAAGCAGTGGCCATGAGTGCCTCATAGACATGCTTACTAGTGTCCTACGCTTAGCCTCATTTTTCTACTGCGTACTGGATTCATTTACGAATAAAAACTACACCACTAACTTGAGTGCAATGATACGCAATTTCTGTTTTCTGTCGTGCTTTTATGCTATCAATGTTCATTGCAATCTCTTCGAATGACGTATGCGAATCACGCTTTAGCTTTGAGAAGCTAAGCTGACGCATCCGTCACATGACCTCCTTTTAAGAAGACGCCTCCCTTCTTTCGACTCCAGTATTGTTCAATGAGTCCGGGAATTTGCTTGAGATTTTCCAACGGTTCCCAAGTTGACTGGTTTTTCGTTTCTCCCAGCCACCAGATCTTGTATTGCATCTTCCCGTAGCGCTTACGGTGGTTAAGGATGGCCTTAACAAGTTGACCTTCACTTCCGTCTGCAAGTAGAACTTTTTGAATCTTCTGCTGTCGAGATTCATCTTTGCCATATGGCTTGAGGAGCGACGTGTGAAATACTGGGTGCAACTTGAGCTCTCTTGATAGAGCTAATTCATACGAGTCTTTATGTACCTTCTTCACAATTTGGTACGGACCGATGAATCGTGGAGCAAGCTTCTTGCTCTGCGCAAAGCCCTTGTGGCGAATGTCCAAATTCTTCCCATCGAGAAGGACATAGTCACCAACTTCGAAGTCTTGAACAAGTCGGTTCTTGTCGTAATACGACTTCATACGATCTTGAGCTTCACTAATCGCGTCTTGTGCGATCTTCAACATTGCCTCTTGTTTCAGAACGAATTCTTTTGCTGACTTAGACAGTTCACGAAATTCAGGATCCATTGCCACATCATCTGGCATGCATGGAGTATACCCGAGGTCAGCTTCAAACGGTGACATTCCAATCGACGAATGCACTCTTCTGTTGTATGCGAATTCTGCAAGATGCAAATAGTCATCCCAATCGTTTTGCGAGGGATTAACAACACCACGGAGGTAATCTTGAACGAACCTGTTTGTTCGCTCGGTTTGTCCATCTGTTTGAGGACGAAATGCTGATGACAAATTGTGTTTTGTTCCCATAATTGTCATCACTTGTTGCCACAACTTTGACGTAAACTTGGTGTCTCGGTCGGATACGATTGTTCGTGGCAAACCATGATCTTTCACGTAGTGCTTCATAAACAACTCTGCTGTGTCTTCAGCGCTTGCAGTTGTCTTGGTCGGAATAAACATTGATCGCTTCGTTAGTCGATCAACTATGATCATTATAGCGTCAAAATTGCTATTTGTGGATGGTAAGGACACCATAAAGTCCATAGAAATATCCATCCATCTACCACATGGAATTTCCAGTGGATTCAAAAGACCTGGAGGCTTCATTTGACGAGCCTTGTTGCGCTGACACAATTCACAAGTGTTCACATATCGCTTGATGAACTTGTACATTCTTGGCCAATAGTACTTCTTTTGTACGGCCACATAGGTCTTGAAATATCCAGGATGACCTGCCGTGACCACATCGTGGTTCTCATAGGCGACACGGTTCTTCAAATCTTCGTCATCTGGAATCACCAACCGTGGAGCTTCATCTTCCTTGGTTTGGTAATACAAAAGTTCATCATGTGAAGAGTACTTCGGTACTACTTCCTCATTCTTGAGTTTCTTCAAGATATCTTGAAGTCGTTGATCTGACGAATATCGCTTGTTGATCAAAGTCTTCAAAGGGGTAGTTGTAGCTTTCACACTTGCTACGATTTCCCTATTCTGAGCAGCGTCCAAAAGCTCACTCAGACTGACTTGAGCAGCATTATGCTCAAAGTCTGGATTCCTCGACAATGCGTCTGCAACGTCGTTGCTTTCTCCTGGAATCCACTTGAACTGCGGTTGAAACTCAGCAAGTTCATTAAACCATCGTGCCACTCTACGATTGGTGGTCTTTTGCGTGAGGATTGTCTCGATACTCTTATGGTCAGTTTCCACAAGGAATGGACGATCGAGTAAGTAGACGCGCCAAACTCGAAGAGCATGCATGATTGCAAGCAGCTCTTGTTCTCGAACTGGATAATTGAGTTCTGCAGCCTTCATCTTCCTTCCTGTGTACGCGATTGGATATTCCAACCCTCCCTCCTTTTGGAATAAGACGCCTCCAACCGCGAAGTTGGATGCATCCATACGAATACCAAATGGCTTCGTAAAGTCGGGTAACTTGAGCACAGGCGGTGATGACAAGCGGCGCTTGAGTTCTTCGAAACATGCGAATTGACGGTCATCGAGAATGACAGCTTCACGAGACTTCTTTGCCTTAATTGCATCATGCAATGGACCTGCAAATTGTGCAAAGTCAGGGCAAAAACGTGAAACATAGACGGTTGTACCTAAGAAGCTTTCCATTTGCTTCTTCGTCTTTGGAGTTGGCCATTCTCTTATTATCTTCACTTTGTCGGGATCCATACGAACGCCATTACGTCCTACGAAATCACCTAAGCATGGAATTTCTTCCACACAAAACTGGCACTTGGACAACTTGATATAAAGTTCTTGTTCTTCACATCGCTTGAGAACATGGTCGAGAGCTTTGACGTGCTCGGAGACATCATCACTTCTCGTGAATACATAGATGTCATCGAAATATATGCGCATCACATTACGCAAATCGCTGAAAACTCTTTGTAACAGGCGATTAAATGTCCCAGGACTTCCACTAAGTCCCATTGGTGTCACTAAATACTCAAAGAGCCCATCGGGGGTTGAGAAAGCGGTAAAAGGAATATCTTGTTCCCGAAGTTTCACCTGATAGTAACCCCACAGTAGATCCATACAGGAAAACCACTTGCTTCCCGCCATCGCCTCGAAGGTATCTTCCTTTTTTGGCATTGGGATAGCTGGCATGATGGTCGCTTGATTTAGTTGACGGTAATCGTGTACGATTCTCCAACCAACAGGTTTCTTCACACAAAACGTTGGAGCGCAAAATGCGGACGTACTTGGACGAATGATTCCGGCCTTGACCATCTCTTTGGTCCAATCCATAATCACTTGGCGTTGTTCAGGACTCTGACGCCATTGCCTTACAGATATAGGCTTCGTTCCAGGTTGCAACTGGATCTCATGTTCAATGCCTTCACGAATGGGAGGAGTTGAATTTGGTAACTCCGTCCGAAAGACTGTGTCTTGGTACTTCAATAATGTCTCGAAAGCTGGGTTATCACGAAGTGCTTCCCAACCTTGATTTTTGAAGCGTTCAGCTTTCTCAGAGACATGAGGATTGATCACAAATATGGCTTCGATATTTTTGCTTTTGCGAAGTTCACGCTGGAGTTGTTTTGCAGAGACAATATCTGTCTTGCCATGTTCACCAAAATGACCATTTTGGCAATAAAAATTGAAGATTTCACGCTGTTGACTGAGTCGTGCCGTTCGTCGACCAGCAATCTTGCGTGAAGGTCGAACATTTGGAGTCTTCAATGGAATTGGCTTTTCTTCTTTGCGTGGTTTCAATTGCAGCGCTACCCAATCAATTTCTGGGTTTTGCTCACGCAGCCACATCATGCCAAGGATGACATCTTTTTCCTCTGGTATTGGCATGATTTGAAAGTTGGTTTTCATAACAGGAAAACCTGGAACTTCCAGACTCATTTCGACGGTGCGTCTTGGATGGACAACAGTTTGACCAAAACCCAGATCAACTTCCATAATTTCATTTCGATCTTCAGTTACGTCTAAGTCGAGTCGTTGTGCGAGCTCTTCGGATATTCCGTTGAGACTGCAACCATTGTCGATGAAAATTGATACTTCTGATGGGTGGTCGGCATCCTTGAACGCTTTAGCCATCACTTGAAGGATCGCATAAAATGAACCGCTCACATAGCGATTAGCTTCCTTCGGCTTGTCACCAGTTCTACAATCTGGCGAAATATGACCTTTGATGCCACATTTGTTGCATGTCGCAGACTTCTTCCAATCACCCTGCCTGTTGGCATTGATGGAACTCCTCTCAGGCTTCTTCGCTGTCTTGAACCTCTTGGACTTGGATGCTGAGGGTTGCGCCGAAGTAGGCTTCGGTGGTTTGCCCACAAAATGTGCAAATTCAAAGTTGGAGGCGATTTCAATCACATCCTTAAGCAACATTGGGCTTTCTTCTTTGATCTTCCCTACAGTTTCCGGGCGAAGGCCGTTCTGGAAGTAAAACCGTTGCTCCATATCAGAAATCTCAAGTTCTGATTGCGACATCAAATCTTGGAAACGAGACACATACTCGTGGATTGATCCAGATTGTTTCAAATGAAACAGTCGCTCCCGCAGGTTGTACTCAAAGTCTTTCGGCCGAAACCGAGCTCGAAGGCGAACCTTGAATAATTCCCACGTCTTGTGAACATTTTCAGCTTCACATTGAAGCGAAAAGGAACGATACCAGTTAAGAACAGTTTTCCCAAGGTTACTGGATATCATTGTCACAAAATGCGAAGAGTTCTCAAGCATGAGCTGCTTTTTACTTGAGTAATACTCTTCAGTTGCAAAGATCCACAATTCGAGATCTTCGCCAAATTTTCCTTCATACACAGGTGGGTCTTTCTTCTTCCTGTCCCCCTGTGATGACAACAATTGCTCAAAGCGATAGTTGGATTGTTGCATTTGAACTTGCATTTGAGCTTGGAAAACTTGTTGTTGCTGATGAATGAACATCAGCATCTGCTGCATCGACATTGTGTCAGCAGACTGACCACTTGGAGCCGCACTTGGTTGTGGAGCTGGAGTCGAAGGCGGAGCTGGGTCTGGGTTTGGAGCAGGACCTTGACGATGCTCCGGACCAGAACTCCTCGACTGTTGCCGTGGTCTTGGATTTGGTGATGGACGCTCACTCGCTCTACCCCTCCTTCCACTCATTGTAAGGGAGCTAATGGACTTTCCGTAGCGTAATCTACCAAAAAAAAAAAACTATTTATTTAAACGACGCTTCTTATACAGATGTATACTATGATCAAGCGAATTTACGACTAGGTCATCGAGTTGGGCAATGCGATGACGAACAAGGTTGGTGAACTCGTGAATCACGTTACGAGCACCCGAGTTCGCAGCGTCAGGAATCAACTGTCTGATGAGATTGACGAGTTTGTTTTGTTTAACAGTCGTCAACCACAAATCACGACGCAACTTCTGCGCAACTTCAAAATCAGAAGTAAGCGATTCAAAGGTTTGCTGAAAAGTATCTTCTGGTTCACGGGTTTTTCGTTTTCCCATGAACTAAGTTCACAATACTCTTAGTTTTACTGCAACACTCGAGTGTAGATCAAACACCAGTATTGATGGTATATAGGAAAGTTATTCTCTGTGTTTTCAATGGCGGGACAGGCACACGGCACTAAACCACAGACCCAATGAAAGAGTTTCCTATGTGAACCACACGAACTGTGTAACCACACCAACCAGTTACAGAAACTGTAAAAGATTTTTTGACGGCAACCCAAATTCTGCTGCGTTACTTTCCGCTTATAGCACCCAGTAACAACAACAGTAGGATATAGAACCTCCCTCCCAGTAGCTCGGTTCTAGACCCTAAACGATGAACTCGAAATGTCGAAGTTGATGAAATCCAAATTTGGACAGCGATTCTCCAAGCTTGGACAAGAACTGATCGAATCTTGAAAACAGTTTGTCGACACTTGGATGACGATTGATCGAATCTTGGACTGTTGGATCGATGACTTGACGAGTGCTACTATGTCACAGTAGTAGGCGCTTTGGGATACGATGCTTGGAATGGAACTTGAGTGGATCAAGGTAAAATGGAAAGTGAGATTTATAGTTAAGGTGTTTTCTAGCGCTTGCTCGTACATGGAGTGGCAAAGCAGTGGCCATGAGTGCCTCATAGACATGCTTACTAGTGTCCTACGCTTAGCTTCATTTTTCTACTGCGTACTGGATTCATTTACGAATAAAAACTACACCACTAACTTGAGTGCAATGATACGCAATTTCTGTTTTCTGTCGTGCTTTATGCTATCAATGTTCATTGCAATCTCTTCGAATGACGTATGCGAATCACGCTTTAGCTTTGAGAAGCTAAGCTGACGCATCCGTCACACCTAAGGTTACACCTTGCAAGTATGTTCTTTGGCGCACTCTCAAGTCAAGCCCTTCAGCGTCGTACAAATCCCGACCAATCGGTCGAAATTGGTATCATCGTCTCCTTTTATAATCGCTCGTCGAACTCCTTTGTCTGTTGATTCAATGGCTCGCTTTTCATTGCGTTCTGACTGGAATGGCATTAAACGCGGCACGGACGGGCGGTTGGAGTGTTGCACCATGGCTGGGAAGAAAAACGCTAAATTGCAGAACAGCTTTAGCACCTCTCCATGTTCACTTGGCTCGTTGACAGATCGCACTGGGAGGATAGTGTGGATTTTACGATCCTGATCGATCGCGACGGCGGTGACTACCACTCCGCTGGTCGCATAGCCCAGTGCTTCTTTATCCGCTGATTGGCAGGGGGCAAGCTTAGTTTGACTTCGTTGATGACTGCGGTAAATCACCTTCGTGATACCAAGGGGTCTCACAGTTCTGGAAGATGACTGCTTTGTGTTTGGGTGAATGCAGGATGTCTGCTTCCTGTTGTAACAACTGTGTAATTTAGAACAGATTACAGAGAACATCGACTTGCTTTAGGACTGAAAAGAACAAACCAGCATGCAATGCGCCAACAAGACCAGCTAAGAGAAAAGCATTGATTTCAATGAATACTAGATTCCACGATCAATACATAAACGGTTGTTTTGATCCTCACTAGAAGATAGATATAGAAAACCCCAGAAAGCTGTAGTCTCCTATGTATTCTACAGGCTCAGCGAGATCAACAGCAACGTCAATCATCGCCCTCGTACTCGCTCACCTACGCTTGCTGCGCTGGGGTCTGCGCCACAGCGTACTGCGGAGACACGCCCTGCTTCTTGCTGCCCTTGTGGAAGAGGTACTCGATGTCCTCGAGAACCATTCCCTTCGTCTCGGGACACAAAAAGTACACGAACACACCTGAGATCACACACGTGCCCGCGAACAAGAAGAACACGCCGTTGATGTTCAGGTGCGGGAAGAGCTTCACGACGTACGTCATGGCCACACCCATGAGCCAGTTGGCCATGGTCGAGAGCGACACGGCCTTGGCGCGAACCTTCATCGGGAAGATCTCGGCTGGGTAGATCCAGCACACTGGACCCCACGAGATGGCAAAGTTGAACACGAAGAACGCCGTGCCGACCACGATGATCCAGCCAGCGCTCTTAGGACAGCCAGAGTCGTCCACGTTACCATTACAACTGGCCGTGAACACGATAGCAGCCAGCAAGTGACCGAGCACCATGCCGACGGCACCGAGCAGCAACAGCTGACGACGACCCGTGGTGTCGACCCATCGCATCGCTGGGATCGTACTGAGGAAGTTCACACCCGACAGGAGTAGCACGGAGGTCGCACCGGCGTTCGTCACATCCTTGAAGATCAGACCACCGTACGAGAAGATCGGGTTGATGCCGGTCGCCTGCTGCAGCACCTGGAGCAACATCGCGATGATCACACGCTTCAAGATGGATGGCTCGAGGAGATCCATGTAGCTCGTCTCCGTGCCTTCTTCAGCGAGCTGGGCGGCAATCAATTCGAACTCGACGTGCACGTTCTCGGTTTGACGAAGCTTCTTGAGACTGGCCATTGCCTGTTCCTTCCCCTTGTGCTGCAACAACCAACGAGGGCTCTCTGGCACGAAGAAGATGCCGCAGATGACAATGATTGGAGGGATCATGGCCACGGCGTTGGTGATACGCCAGCCTTCGTCCACGTGCTCGACGCCGAGGTTGACGCAGTTGGCGAGAAACAGACCCGTGACAACTGTCATCTGCATGAAGCCAGAGAAGAAACCACGCAGCTCCTTTGGCGCCATCTCGGCACCGAACAGCGGCAGCGAGAACGACGAGTTGCCGACACCCACACCCTGGATGATACGCGCCATGTACATGAGACCGTGCTTGTGCGCCGGGTTGAACGACACCCAGCACGTGCCGATGACGAAGAGCACGCCAGCCGTGAAGATCGTGAAGCGACGACCGAGCTTGTCCGCGACAAAGCCGCCCAGCAGGGCACCGAAGATACAGCCGATGTTGTACGCCATGTTGTACCAGAGCGTAAAGGTCGTCCACTGGTCTGGCAAGTCCTTGGCGCTCTTGATGCAGTCCTCGTGCGTGAATCCGTGCCAGCCGATGCAGTAGTCCTCGAGAAACGAGTTCATGATGAGCACACTGCTCGTCACACCCTGATCATACCCGAAGAAGAGACCGCCGAGCGACGCGAAGACGCACACGATGATGGCGTACGTCTTGGAGCCCTCGGTTGGGAGGTCGTCTTCCTGGTGGTGGTTCACGTTCACCACAACTCCGCCAGCCATTGTCCTTGTCCTTGTTGTTTGCTTGCTAGTTGTTGCGTGTTGGTTGAGTCTTGTATAAAAGTTTGGAGAACACTGGAGTAGTAGAACGCAAATTGAGGAATGAGCTCAACGGAGAGGGAGGACCGACGGTCACCCTCTAACTTCAGTCGTCCGAGTGAAGCAGAGTGTTGCCACCTCGTCTGTACTTCCTGGTTTCTATCCCTGCCTCACGGGGTTGTGGGCTTGCTGGGAGGCTGTTGTGCGTGGGTTGTGTGCTCGTCCACCTGCCAACTTGAACTTGGGAGTGGGCAAACGCGGAGCAACTTGAACTTGTCAGCGTTGCTCCTTTAATATCGCCAAGCAAAGCTGCTGGCGTGATACGCTTGATGCACACAAGTTCTCTTTCCTCTGGAGCCAGGGCTCACTTGATTTATTTCTCTTTCTGTGTCTGCTTCAACTGCGTTTGTGACGAGACACGCCTGTCGGAAAAACTTCAGCTCCAAGTGTGAACTGATCCACAAAAGGTGCGTTTCGCATACAGATGTTAAAACCTCTCATATCGGATAATTGAGCAATTAGATCTTGCTGGTTTGAACAAACATGTACACTGTGTCCTAAAATCCTACCTCTAATACCTGATAGACAAGTTCAAATAAATCCGAAATTTGATGTTTAACTGTCCTGTCCATGTGGCTCTCTTTTTGAGCAGGTCTCCTAGACGGTGCACAACTGTGGACTGTGTGTTGAGACCGAGAAAACAAAACAGGAAATTGTGGACTGCCACGCAAGTAGCTTGCATTTACTATCCGAGATCAACACCAGGGTATTTTTGCTACATTGGATAGCGAGTGAGGCCAAGTTGTGGGTTCAAACTTTGCCAGATGCCTCGTAGCAGCGCAATGTTGCACTTTTTTTAAATGTTCGGACACAAGTTGATCCCACTCTTTGCATCTGCTTCCTTGATTTATTGGTTGCTTGCCGTACGGTGATCACAAAGGGGATTTCGACCCAGCTGGTGTGAGGCACGATCAGCCACCAAGAGCGCCGAAAATGGCTCTTTTTAATCTGCTCTGAAAGCAAATTCTATCATAATACAGTCGAAATGAGATATACTCGAGAATGCATTGGCTCGAGTACATCGCGAGCTACCGATATGCAAGTAAATAGGTCAAAATGAAAACGTACAGGAAGCAGAATGGGAATATCGGATATAGCGCGTTGTCACCACGTGCCATTTGTGCTGAAGTAATCCTATCCGAGAGTGGAATTCTGCTTCGCTCATTTCTGAAGTTGCCCATCTTCCATCCCCAGCACATCTCTCGTTGTCATATCGGTTTAAAGAATGAACGAAACTTCAGAAACATGAGCGAAGCAGAACCTCACTGTCGATTGAAGCAGGATTTCGCTGTTCCTTCGGATAGATGAAAAAACGCACAAGCCATAGGACTCAGCGTACTATAACGGCTTGAACTCGAGAGCGTCTATTTGCAGTCATTTTGTGTTGTGCATGATAAATTGTTTAGCTCCCACCGAGGTAGAAAATTCAGGACAGGGTGGAAACAGCCGAGACGAGCGCTGACACATCTGCTACTTTCGCTGCCGTTTCACTCTCCACTAGGCGAAGTCGGATCACCACAATATATCAATTATAAAGGATACTTCATTGGGCAGATCAGCTCATTTTGGGTTAATCTCTGGCTCAGACATTCCGTTTTACAGGATGCAATATAGAAGAGATTTCAATGACCATCTGCGAAAAGTATCTCGTGGACGGTTACTGCACACTTGGAGCTGAAGTTTTTCCGACAGGCGTGTCTCGTCACAAACGCAGTTGAAGCAGACACAGAAAGAGAAATAAATCAAGTGAGCCCTGGCTCCAGAGGAAAGAGAACTTGTGTGCATCAAGCGTATCACGCCAGCAGCTTTGCTTGGCGATATTAAAGGAGCAACGCTGACAAGTTCAAGTTGCTCCGCGTTTGCCCACTCCCAAGTTCAAGTTGGCAGGTGGACGAGCACACAACCCACGCACAACAGCCTCCCAGCAAGCCCACAACCCCGTGAGGCAGGGATAGAAACCAGGAAGTACAGACGAGGTGGCAACACTCTGCTTCACTCGGACGACTGAAGTTAGAGGGTGACCGTCGGTCCTCCCTCTCCGTTGAGCTCATTCCTCAATTTGCGTTCTACTACTCCAGTGTTCTCCAAACTCTTATACAAGACTCAACCAACACGCAACAACTAACAAACAAACAACAAGGACAATGGCTGGCGGAGTTGTGGTGAACGTGAACCACCACCAGGAAGACGACCTCCCAACCGAGGGCTCCAAGACGTACGCCATCATCGTGTGCATCTTCGCGTCGCTCGGCGGTCTCTTCTTCGGTTATGATCAGGGTGTGACGAGCAGTGTGCTCATCATGAACTCGTTCCTCGAGGACTACTGCATCGGCTGGCACGGATTCACGCACGAGGACTGCACCAAGAGCGCCAAGGACTTGCCAGACCAGTGGACGACCTTCACGCTCTGGTACAATATGGCGTACAACATCGGCTGTATCTTCGGTGCCCTCCTGGGCGGCTTTGTCGCAGACAAGCTCGGTCGCCGCTTCACGATCTTCACGGCTGGCGTGCTCTTCGTCATCGGCACGTGCTGGGTGTCGTTCAACCCGGCGCACAAGCACGGTCTCATGTACATGGCGCGTATCGTCCAGGGTGTGGGTGTCGGCAACTCGTCGTTCTCGCTGCCGCTGTTCGGTGCCGAGATGGCGCCAAAGGAGCTGCGTGGTTTCTTCTCTGGCTTCATGCAGATGACAGTTGTCACGGGTCTGTTTCTCGCCAACTGCGTCAACCTCGGCGTCGAGCACGTGGACGAAGGCTGGCGTATCACCAACGCCGTGGCCATGATCCCTCCAATCATTGTCATCTGCGGCATCTTCTTCGTGCCAGAGAGCCCTCGTTGGTTGTTGCAGCACAAGGGGAAGGAACAGGCAATGGCCAGTCTCAAGAAGCTTCGTCAAACCGAGAACGTGCACGTCGAGTTCGAATTGATTGCCGCCCAGCTCGCTGAAGAAGGCACGGAGACGAGCTACATGGATCTCCTCGAGCCATCCATCTTGAAGCGTGTGATCATCGCGATGTTGCTCCAGGTGCTGCAGCAGGCGACCGGCATCAACCCGATCTTCTCGTACGGTGGTCTGATCTTCAAGGATGTGACGAACGCCGGTGCGACCTCCGTGCTACTCCTGTCGGGTGTGAACTTCCTCAGTACGATCCCAGCGATGCGATGGGTCGACACCACGGGTCGTCGTCAGCTGTTGCTGCTCGGTGCCGTCGGCATGGTGCTCGGTCACTTGCTGGCTGCTATCGTGTTCACGGCCAGTTGTAATGGTAACGTGGACGACTCTGGCTGTCCTAAGAGCGCTGGCTGGATCATCGTGGTCGGCACGGCGTTCTTCGTGTTCAACTTTGCCATCTCGTGGGGTCCAGTGTGCTGGATCTACCCAGCCGAGATCTTCCCGATGAAGGTTCGCGCCAAGGCCGTGTCGCTCTCGACCATGGCCAACTGGCTCATGGGTGTGGCCATGACGTACGTCGTGAAGCTCTTCCCGCACCTGAACATCAACGGCGTGTTCTTCTTGTTCGCGGGCACGTGTGTGATCTCAGGTGTGTTCGTGTACTTTTTGTGTCCCGAGACGAAGGGAATGGTTCTCGAGGACATCGAGTACCTCTTCCACAAGGGCAGCAAGAAGCAGGGCGTGTCTCCGCAGTACGCTGTGGCGCAGACCCCAGCGCAGCAAGCGTAGGTGAGCGAGTACGAGGGCGATGATTGACGTTGCTGTTGATCTCGCTGAGCCTGTAGAATACATAGGAGACTACAGCTTTCTGGGGTTTTCTATATCTATCTTCTAGTGAGGATCACGTGCAGTGGAAACTACACTGTGTGTAAATGTCGTTCAGTTTATTTTTCGTTGTCATCGATGCTCTTCTATCTTGATGCCTCCTTAGGAGCGCTGCCAGTATTGTTGTGCGCATGCTGCGCTTCTTTCTAGTCTTCATAATTGAGTGTGGAATTGGTCCAATGTATGGCTTGTTGAAATCGATGCTCTCTGCCTTCATGTGTGCAGGTTGTCGCGGCAAATGCAATTGCTCTCTGAAGTTTGGGCTCTCGGTCCTAAAGTTAATTTGCTCTGTGGCGTCCTAAATTAGTTGTGTCACTGCAATTTGTTTCGTCCCGAAATAAAGTTCTTCATCTGTGGACTTTTGGCTTACGTCCTATTATGGCCTTTGCTTCTTGAAACTGGAAATTAGAAGACTGTATTTGTACTATTATTATATCTCAGGTACCCACACAAAGTTGTGGTTCTTCCTCTTTCCGTCCATCCAACTTCTTTCTATATTTACTTCTCAAACCTCACCCTCATCATGCTTATGAGAGCATTTAACCCCCCTTTCTATACCTGATTTATCAAATTTAACATTCCATAAACTCCGACAGGTAGTTTTCGTCATACGTTATTTTTGTGCCGTCCCGCACACAGGCGCCTCGCCATCCTGAGACTGACGAGCCACAGCGCCATCGTCCCCCCTCGCCTCCATCTGTCTGGTTATGGCGAGCGCTGTGCCGCCCGCGCGCGTGCCCGCCCCCTCCTCTAATGCGAATGCGGTGGGGCTGTCGCTGACAGAGGAGCACGTGAAGCTGACGCAGAAGGCGGACCGGCAGCTCATGAAGCTGATCCCGATCGCGTGGCAGGGCGTCGTGAAGAAGAAGGGAGAGTGGCTTCCGCGCTGGGAGGAGATGTACGTGACGCTGGACGGGCTCACGGTGCGCGTCTTCGAGTCCAAGGCCAAGTACCTTGAGCTGCTCGCGATCGAGGAGCGCAACTTGACCAAGGCACGCTACCCCGCTGGCTCGCCACCGTCGTCCCGAGGCAGTATCACTGGTGCGAATGCGAGTCAGCGCACGGCGTCCATGTCGGCGATCGCCGCGCAGAAGAGTCTCGTCGTCACGGCGTCTACAGAAAAGCCCGAGAAGGCGACGGCGACGAATAGCAGCAAGGAGAGCAGGAAAGGGTGCTACACGATCAAGGCTGTCGCGAAGGAGAACGTCGGTCGCGCGCACGGCTTCTCTGTGGCGACGCTGGAGAAGAAGTCCATGCATTTTTCCGTCGAGAGCGAGATCGAGCGCGTCGTGTGGATCCACCTCATCTCGGCCGCGCTGGAGCAGCAAACGATTCTGCCCAAGGCCAAGAAGCGTCTCGTGGACCAGCTCCCAGCATCGACGTCGGGGCGGTTGAGCGTATCGATTCCGCATGCACCGTCGCGCGGACTCGTACCGGGCGTGACGATAATGAAGACGCTGCTGGGCACGCCGATCTCGGTGAATCTGTACATGTTTTACGAAGCGTGGGGCCACATCCAGTGCCGCAAGGGCAACTTTGCCGATCTGATCCCGAGTCTGCACCCGAACATCACGATCACGTCGAATTACCCGCCGTCGGTCCCGATCGCAGGCGAGTACCACGGCTGCGAGGGCTTTCTGTTCTTTTTCACGAAGCTGCACAGCACAATCGACATTTCGCATTACACAGTGCAGCACATGGCGAGAAGTGGCGATCTCGCGGTGGTGACGGGCCGAGAGACGATCAAGAACCTCGCGAGTAGCCGCAAGTTCCGGCATCTGTGGAAGCACGAGCTGCGCTTTGAGGCCGACGGACGCATCAGCCACATCAATATCATCGCCGACAAGACTGCCGCAGCCGTCGCGTTCGGTGTGCAATCTGATGGCCCGTCGCTGGAATTGCCCCATGAACAAGAAGAATCGGCGAGCACGTGTCCACCAGGTGAGATTCGAGTCGTGTGCATCTCGGGCGAAGGCATCAAGAAAAAGAAGCCCATCCCGGCGTCAGCGAATATCAAAGTCACGATTGGGCTCAACAATTTCCCCCATTTGACGATGAAAGCCGCGACGAGCGGCAGCAGCAAAGCAGTGAACCACGTAGGTTCGTGGAAATCGTACTCGACGAGACCGTCGAAGAATGGCAATGGCAGCAATCCGTTCTGGGCAGAGACGCTGAGCATCCAGTTTTCCGGGGCGGTGCCTGGCACAAGTTCGTGTTTATTTATTGAAGTGTGGAGTCTGAGTGTGATGGGCGACGAGCTCATTGGGTGTACAAAAGTGAATCTGGCCAATTATCTGGGCACGTCAGCAGGAACAGAAGAGGACATTGCGTCGCTAGCGGTGCCAAAGTGGTATGAACTCCGGAAACCGGAGGAGTTTGTGTCGAGCTCTGGAGCCACAGGGTCCCCAGACAAGAAGAAAATCACCAGTGGCAGTGCTTCAGGTGACAGTCAAGACAATTGCGGACGCTTGCAGCTGAGTATTAGCTTCTTACCGCACATAGACGACGATGATACGTTCTTCAATGATGGCACTGAAGCTACTCCTCGCCATCGGAAGAGTTTCGATCGATTACAGGCGCTGCACGAGGAGACTGGGGAGAAAGAACGAAACACGTTGGATCGTCGACTCTCAGACACTTTCTATTCCGAGAACGACTCGAGTTACGAGAGCGGAAATGCGGAAAGGTCGTCGTCAAGCAATCAGACAAAGAGGAACAGCGGCTCCGAGAGAATGTCCATGGGGTCCCCAGATGATATGTACACATTCACTGTTGCGTCGACAAAGTTTCGTGTGTACACTCGGTATCAACTGATTCGAGCCATCGGCCATGGCGCATACGGCGTCGTCATCGCTGCGAGCGATCAGATCACGGGCAACTCAGTCGCGATCAAGAACATCCCGAAAACCTTCGATGACCTGGTGGACGCAAAGCGAATCGTGCGTGAGATTCGACTGATGCGCCATCTCCAGCATCCGAACATCGTGGCTGTGGTTGACGTCATGCGTCCCCCGTCGCTCACCGAGTTCGACGACACGTACATCGTCACGGATCTCATGGAAACGGATCTGCACCGCGTGATCAACTCCCAGGAAACTCTATCAAGCGACCACATCGCGTATATCACGTACCAGCTCCTGTGTGCGATTCGGTACATCCACTCGGCGCAGATCATCCATCGCGACATTAAACCGTCGAACATCCTCATCAACCGCGACTGTCTCGTCAAGATCTGCGACTTTGGGCTCGCACGAGGCATCGAAGTCGCCAGTGATGGAGGCGAAATGATTGATCAGGCGCTCACCGAGTACGTCGTGACGCGATGGTATCGCGCGCCAGAGCTGCTCCTGGCGAGTCGGTACACGACGGCGATCGATTTATGGTCCATCGGCTGCATTCTGGTGGAGTTGTTCACACGGAAAGCGCTGTTCCCGGGCCATGACCACGTGCACCAGCTCAATTTGATCTTGCAGATGGTGGGCAGTCCACCAAAGGACGACATGGACTTCATCACGAACGCCAAGGCGAAAAAGTGGATGGCGCGGCAAGCAGACCACGAACCCAAGTCGTTCTCGAAAGTGTGTCCCTCGGCGCCTGCAGACGCGATCGATCTGATGGCGCGGTTGCTGGAGTTTGATCCACGTAAGCGCATCACTGTTGATGAAGCGATCGCACATCCGTTCGTGGCCTCGTACCGAAAAGCTGAGACCGAGTCCACGGCTGAGTCGGCGTTTGACTTTTCGTTTGAGAAGGAGAACCGAAGCAAATTGGACAAAGATACGCTGCGCCGACTGATCTTCGAGGACGTGTGCCATTTCCATCCCGATGCGCAGGACGAACTCGACCGCTTTGTGCGCGAGCAGGAGCGACTGCGCGCCGTCGAGGAGCAGACGCGCCAGCGAGAGGAGTCTACCTCCAGCAGCGCGCCGTCGTCGCAGCGTGCAGGAATGGCATAAGCTACAGAAAAAAAGCAGAAAGACTCGAGTTATAGTCGAGAAGCAGGAAAAGAACAACAAAAAATGCAGCTTCGTTGATATCAAAGTGGCTTTCCGTCTAGTCTAGCATGGTTGATGCTGATATGCCAACTACAGGCGACTCAGTCCGAAGCTGGCGGCGGCAGCGAGCGCAGCGATGGAGGCACCACGCATGAGTGCTTTGTCAGGATACCGATACAGGAACAGCGCGAGGTCGCCACCGAGGCGCGACTCGAAGTGCGGCATCACGTCATTCTCGGGCAACGGCACTTTGGCCTCGACGAACAGGTCGCTGATCATGCGAAGCGTGAGCCCCCAGAGGATAAAGTCAAACGGGTGGCGCACAGTCATGTCTTCGTCCGGAAGCGCGTGCGTCGGTCGCGGCAGGTAAATGCACTTGAACACGAGGTCGCCAAACACTTTTCTCACGAACTCTTTGAGTCGCGGACGCGTCGCGAGCGGCCGGATCATGTCCTCGATGGGCCACACGAGCGGCTGGAACCGGGTCGGATTGAAAAACTCTTGGATGTCGACCCAGAACACGTCGGCGATCTCGGATTCCTGGATGCGCAGCGCGAGTTCTTGCTCTTCAGCCGGGGTCTCCATCACGAACACTAGAGAGGAGAGAAGGAGCGACTATGAGCCTTAATAAGGCAGCTACGACATTCCAGCTCCTTAAATGCGGCCACATACCTTGCGTGCTCACCCAGAACGTCCGCAGATGCGTTTGAATCGCAGGAAGGCTCCCAATCCAGCGCACGTTTCTGTTTGCATCGCACAAGTCAGCATAGCTCCTTAATACAACAACAGCCATAGATGGAAGCCCTACGGTGCCGTCAGATCGAGTCCGATCTCCTCCATGGTCTCGCGCGTTGCGGTCTCTCGGGGCGATTCCCAGGGCACGTCATCGTTCTTCTCGTTCGCTTTGATGGCGGCAATGTCGAACGGGTCGCTGCCTTCGATCGCGCGCTTCTGGCGCTTGCCCCCTGGGAATGCGACCTGGCCGCTCCACGCGTCGCGCTCGTTGATGCTGCGCCGCACGAGCAGCAGCTCCAGCGTGCGCTGCTCGCGCTCGCGCCAGCGGAACACCGCCGCCACACTCGCGCGCTACATTAAAAGAGCTCCGATTGTGTTAGCGTAGACGCCTTAAAGGGGGCAACAAAGAGAACGTACGGGCGCAGGCGTGGCAGCGCTCTCGGCCGTGAGCTTCGCGAGGTTACGCTCCAGCAGCGGCAGCAGCACCGACAGCTTCTGCGGCGCGAGGAACGGACGCAGCGCCTGGCGGCTCATGGTGTCTTCTTCCCTTATTGGTTGTGCACCACGTCGATTTTGATGAGCAGTGTCAGAAGCGTGACTGCGCATTCAGCAGAACCTGCCACTGACTATTGATACGCTGTCAAAGGTTTATCAATTGATGGAATTGGCAATTATTTGATGTAGGTTAATTTTGGTGACGTTTTGGAAAGTGGTGGAGTGTTTGGGTTGAAAGTTAACAACCTAGATCAGTAAGTTGCAGTTTGGGGAGATGGTGGATTAGACACGACACTATCCAAGTGAACAAGGTAATTGGGCGTTAAAGGTGTCGATACTGGCACCATTTACTGTGTTTGTCTTCTCACAAAGCAACCTTTCTGAGCACAAAACTCTTTTTATCATGTTAGAGCTGTACATTTTACTAAAATAGCCTTTCTATACTGGATAAAACACTATTAACGAGATATACCCATTAGTACAGGGTTGACAACAAACAGCACTCATTGCACCTACTTAATCGCTCAACTCCTGTCGCTAACTCAGCGCGTTTGGGTGCATTACAACTGCAGTGGAACTGTTTCCATGCAATAGTGTGCTGAGTGTTTCAAGCGCGTGGCGTTTGCGTCTGATAACGCGTGCGTGATGGGGATCTTTTCGAAAGCGAGCTCTCCACGCTGCTGTGTACGCTACCTAGAGTGCGATCTGCTGACAACGAGTTGCAGCGACTTTGGCGTCATCCATGCATCCACCACCTCATCCCATTACGTTGCGGTCTCTTCAACTGTGATTTGGAATAGCGATACGATGGAGAGGTTCCAATCATGTGGACGAACAAAATGCAAACGAACTGCTCGTGTACAATAATGCGACGAAGCAAACATAATTGACAAAGTAGGTGGTCTTGACTGGGTGCAGTTGACTTGGTCTGGTCCAGAATCTCGATTAAACCCAGGAAGATGGTCGCATGCTCCGCTCTTAGAACGAGCCACAGAACCGAATCTCGATGATGGGGCGATCGCATCGTTTGAATGTGAGGCAAGCGACTGTTGGCAGAGACTCGCTTTCCAAAGTTCTTTCCAGGAGCATGGGTGCACGGTCTCACATTGAAGAAGTGGCGACTGCGAGTCGCACGCACATGCAAGCGTGCGCAGAGCCTTTATGAAGAAAAGGGCGGTGGAATATGGAACCTGGTGCTCGGTCGTATAGCAGACAGCAAGCTCGTCGCAGAGCGATTTCGCGATCGCAATGACTCTTTTACTGGTTCTTCACGCTGCTGAAATGGGCGAAGGGGACTGCATCGCATTACCAGAACTGCAACAGCAACTGGTATTGCACAGTCTGGAGACGTGGTGGTGTTGCGATTCCTTTCTCAGCCACCACACAGCCACAAAAGCCAATTTTTCAAGGCATTAGAGCCACCCTCTGGCTCTTGATACCGTGAATGGAACTCGGCTGTTGCTGCCGCCATTGCAGCTTTGTGAGCCACAGACACAGTCTCCATATGCCAATGTGTCCATGCTGCCTCAATGGAGACTTGGGAGCTTTTCACACTGGTCATCCTCAAGACAGCGTCCACTGTGGGTAGGGCAAGCGGATCCGCTCGTTGGAAGGTGATTGAAGTGGAGAGGGCTCGGGGATCTCGTTGTCAGTCTGAATCTGATGAAAGATCTTCCTGCCCCTACCCCTCAACGACAACGAACTCAGTTCACTGGTCTCTGTCCACCGAGTTTTATCCACACGAAAAACTTGGGAAACTACAGCAACTTTGAGCCTAACGATCAAATAAATACAAGAAAAGCCGAGCGCACTTGAGTTCGCCTGTAGTCAGCCGACCGGTCCCACAGACGTCGCAGACTTTTGGCTTTTCCTGCACCCACTTGACATCCTTTCTCATGTCATGCTCTTCGAATTTCTATTGGGAGTCGCAGTCATTTTTTGCTCCATTTGTTGCTCTCTGTCCTTTCCGCGTTGCGCAGCTCGTTGTCTCTTTGCAGCCTCTGTCAAATTCTCAGAAATCGAAAACAAAAGACATGCGACTGCAACAGGTTTATAGTTTGCGCACTCATCGTTTCTTTAGTAGGTGATCTGAGCCTCAAAAGGTATGAACACGTTGAGGTGCTCGGGAAGATTAAGTCGATGAAGAGATCTTGAGGCTCGGACTGGATTTGCCGGCGTCGACACCATGGATCCTTCCATTAATTCCCGCGTCCAATGGCGACATGTGTCAGAGCCCAACACTTGAGCTCTTCCTTTCGAAGACCAGAGCCTCAAGTCACGCTCATCTACAAGAGGAGGAGGTTTCTATTTTGCAATTCGTCGGCATGATCGAGATCTGCAAGATGAGGTCGTTGGCAAAGTCAGTTACCAGAACACTCGGGCTGACGAGTCCGAGTTGTGGCTCTGGGTTCGTACAGGTACATATCAAGCCATCCGCTCGACAGGACAACAGCATGCACGTGACTTTACCTGTGTAAACGTATATCCGGTGAACGCATGCGATCTGGATTTTATGTCATTGCTATTATCTGCAACCTCAATAACTGCTTTTCCCCTGTAAATCCGATCAAATGCCCCATCTTCCTGTTCGATCTCCACTGACCAGGGTGGACCATCACTCCGTTCGCAGCTCTACATGCTCGTCCTCTGCGTGAGCCAATCCACGACGAGCGTACCGTCCGCTTTCCCTTCCCCTCGTAACCTGTGGACGAGCAAAATAGAGTTGCAAGATACGTTCCCTACCCCGCCACCAAGGGCTCGGTCCTTTTCTGAGCTCAATCACAGAAGTCCCTTTTTGGCTCTCCATTGCTCCTCTCCGCACTTGTGATTGCCACTCTGCTGCTGCTGCCTGCGTCTGCGCCACTCCTCCTGAGCGCTCCATCATCACCTCCACTTCCACAGTTCCGTGCTTGCCGACAGAACCGTCTGCTGGCTGCTCCACTCAGGCGCGTGACCCGACTTCGTGCGTTTCTGGTTCGCTCACTTGACGGCGAGTTCGTCTGTCATTCTCCAACTTGCGCTCGGCGTTGAACGGCTTGGCAGGGTACGTGCATTCTTCATTTACATTGTGTTATTGACTACTATGGAAATGGCGAGTGATGGACCTTGCTTGTGTGCTGCTGCATAGTATCGAATAGAGTGCTGCCTCGTGGTCTAGATTGCGTCCTGTTGAAGCACAACCATGATGAATACCACATGCCTGCAGAGACCGCAAGTGGTGAGTCAATCTCGCCAGTCCAGTGGCGAGAAGGTGAAAGAGCAGAATGGGAAGCTTGCTTCACCAGGCTCTCGACGACCGAGCTTCAGAAAGAAGCGCGACGTGAAGCAAGAGGAGGACTGCAACTCCTCCAGTGGCACCCGCACGAGTTGTACAAGTCACGACACCGATTGCAGAGAGCTCTTGTGGGACGAACTGTCGACTGGATCGAGCACGGAGCAGGAGTCGGACGGATGGAGCAATCGAAGTCACTCTCCAGTCGGAAGATGCAGTACGGATACTGAGACTCCGACTCCAGTCGAGTTGGTATCTATCTCTCAAGGCGTGTCAAGCTCCATGCAGAGTCCTACCAGCCGGAATAAGGCTCGGCGTCAGAATGGAAAGGTCCAAGAATCACATGAGTCCGGCCAGCAATGTCGAGGGCGAATGAGTCCAACGGCCCAGATCAAACAGCTTGCAGGTCAATCTCAGAAAGAGGTCGCCCCCATTCGACGATACACTCCAGATTCAGCTGAACGTGGTGCCTCTGGACCACTCCTGACTCGCGTTCGTCAGATCGTTCGACCAATCAACATTGGTCCACCCACCGAGTACGACTTTCGAAACACGAACGGATTGATGAAATGCCTAAATGCAATTGCCCCGCTCCCAAACCCCGAGGAGCTCAGCGCGAAGCATCTTGTCATCAACGAAGTCCAGCGGCTCGTGGATGACTGGCTGCAGATCGCATTCGGTCCCGACAAGGAGACGACTGCGACCTTGCTCCTGGGTGGAAGCTGGCACCTCAAGGTCGGACTCTCGGAGTCGGACCTCGACATTGTCACGCTGTTGCCGAACTTCGTCACGTCCGAGTCGTTCTTTGGCTCATTGTACGAGTATTTACGCGCAACAACGTGCGTCACCAAGATCGTGGCAATGAACAAAGCCGCCGTGCCTGTTCTAGCATTTCAGCTCAACGGCGTTCGGATCGATCTGCTTTTTGCTCGCTACACGCAAGACATTGTGCCGAAGAACCTGCCGATCCACAGTGACCAAGTGCTCGTTGGCATGGACGCGACGTCCATTCGCTCGTTGTCAGTGCCGCGCGTGGCGTCGTTGATTTTGGAGCTCGTGCCCAATGGCTGCGCCTTCCGGTCATGCCTGCGCATCGTGCGGCTGTGGGCGAAACGCCGCGGTTTGTACTCGAACAAGGCTGGTTTCCTCGGCGGCATTTCGTGGACCATTCTGGTGGCATTCGTGTGTCAAATGTTCCCAAAGGCCACGATTTCGTCGGTGATCCACCGATTCTTCACCATTTTGTCGACCTGGAGTTGGCCAACGCCAGTGCTGATTTCCAAGCCGTACGAATCCTCGGAGATCGCGTCGTGTGCGCAGTGGAATCCGCAGAAGCACCACCACGACCGCGGCCACCTCATGCCGATCATCACGCCGGGCTTCCCGGCTGTCAATTCATCAGTGAACGTGAACGAGTCGACGATGCGCGTGCTGCAAGAAGAGTTTGAGCGCGGGAAACGCATCATGGATGAGATGCAGGCGAAGGGGCTGAGTAGCCCCGCAGTGTGGCACAAACTGTTTGCGCCGACCGAGTTCCTCGTTCGCTACGATCACTACTTGGTCATCGAACTACGCGCTCAGGACGATGACGAGCTGAGCGAATGGGCCAACTTTGTGGCCAGTCGAACGCGGAAGCTCGTGGAGACTTTACAGCTCACATCGTCGATCGAGAGTGTGCACTCGCTGCCGGAACTGGTCAAGCCCCAGCACCACCAAAGTCGAGACGAATCGAAATCGATCGGGTATTACCTGCTGGCGTACACGATTTCTCCAAGTACGAAGTCCGAAATAGCGAAAACGTGCGCGCTGCCGGACGTGCGGTACTTTATGGGCACCGAGTTGGCGAATTGCACCGAGAAGAAGAGCACGATGCACGCCGAGATCTCGTACGCGAGATGGCAGGATCTGCCCGAGTCTATGTTTCCAAACGGCCGCGCCGCTGCGGCCGGTGACCGAGCGCGATTCATCCTGAGCAAGGCTCACAGCAACAATGTCTCGCTCGGACTCGGGCGGTGAGGTATATGCACCAAAATCAGCGCCATGAACTCGACAGGCAGTTCATATTTCTCTTTCCACTCACGCACAGCAGGTCGACACGTTCACAGGACACTCGTCGGTGTCTTGAGCCTTTTCTTTCGCCACGAAGGCGATCCAAACGAAGAAAAAAAGACGTAGCACATATTTACTGAATGAGTTAAAAATCAAGAGCTATTGGGAAGCGCCAAAGTCGCTTGGCTCGAGGCAGGGGGCTTCGTACCTGTTGAGCGAGCGTCGACGCCTCTTGATGAAATAAATAATAGCACTAACGAGTTTAAAAATCTATCTCAAATATGCTGTCACTCCTTCACCATGTAGTTGAGAGCTATAGGAAGCTCCAGTAAGACAGACGCAACGCACCATTATATACATCGAATACCCCCAGCGTGGCTTAACTGGACTGGGCGGGGTCAAACATCTTCGACGGAGCGCTTCTTCGTGTTGTACGAGTTGTTCTCTTTGTTGAACTGGACCTTCATCGACGGCATTTCCTCGTCGAAGTCGAGCTCAGGAAAGTCCGAGAAATCGTTCAGCGCATCGTCATCCGCATTATCTGTCATACTCTTGTTCGCTGCATCACTTGCGATCGATTTCACTGAGTCTTCAGCTGGTGCCATCATCCGATTGTCAGAGGGCGACACAGTTGGAGTCGACATCTTGTCTATAGCATTCAACCCGGCGCCGAAAGGAGACTGATGCCCGTCTGAGATGCTGCGGTGAGAGCTTGGAGGAGCGGCGGCAGATTTTGCTTCTTTTGCCTTGCTCCCTTTCTTAGCAGTAGATCTTCCTTCAGCGTTACCTGGTTTCGCCCGAGCATTCGATTGCGGCGGCATTCGCTGAGAGCCGACCTGTTCAGACTTTGTTTTCATCCCACTGCTACCAGCAGCACTTGGATTGCTATCTTGAGCAGCGACCTGTGCTGGCGCACTGTTTCCTTGTTGCATAACGTTGCCTTGGTTGAACTTCCCATTACCCGGCATCGACGGAACTCCCATGCCAGCCGTGTAAGAGTAACTCGTACTAGTGCTAGGATTTTGTGCACTTGTTGGATAGTTCGGGGGCGGCCCAGCTCCTGGATTGTCGGACTGCTGATAACTCATTCCAAACCCGACTTTCTGCACAATTGGAATGATTGTGTTTTGAATGAACCGCTCGATTGATGTCAGCACTTCGAATGGCCTTGGCTGGATATTCTTCGGAGGCTCGTTCAGCACATTCACAGCCAATGTAATGTTATGCTTAACAGTTTCAGCCTTAATACTCTGAGTGGAGTTTGGTGGGGCGTTGTGTTGCGAGAGAGCTCGGTGTGCAAGGTACAGATCTTGCGAATACGCGCTTTTCAGATTGCGCACCTTCTCCCAGTACATCATTGGGCTAACAGGGGTCCCCATTCCACCACCGGTGGCAGACATTGGGCTCCCTGTATTTCCGCCGCCTGCATACGGTGACTGCTGACCGGGGTATTGGTGTTGCTGGTGTGCCATACGGCCATTCCTTCTCCCATTGGCCCGTTGAAGCTCCGCCTCCGCGCTGACTGCTGGGGAGACACTTGATCCATACGACTGCATTCCTGTTGGGGTAGTGTTGTAATACGGGGAGGATACTGCAGGAGACCCCGAGTTGTATCGAGCATTGAATGCTGCCTCCAGCTGAGCTGCTCGACGCTGCCACTGAATAAGTGAGTTTCGCTGGTTCCAGAGAAGCTCAATCAGAGCGTTCTTGTCGAAATGCTGCACCTGGGCAGCAAACTCTGCGAGTGTGGCTCCTGGGGATAGAGGTCGGGACTGACGCTGCTGTTGCTGCTGGTACGCCTGATGCATGTGGATGTTCGTCGGGGTTTGAGGTCGTCCTTGCGCATTCTGTGCGTATCCACGGTTTGCGCTCGGCTGGCCTCCATGCTGACTTGTTGCACCCATAGAAGTGTATACTGGAGTTCCAGTTTGCAGATGCCCTTTGCTTTGCGCATATGTTGAGGCAGGATTTTGATCCGACAGTAAAGACTGCATAAACGATCCCTCCGAACTCTGGGTTGGTGGCACTCCCTGTCCTTGAGTATGAGCTTGCCCTCGCATGTAGTCTTGATTTTGGCTCCCAGCATAACCCGACGGTCGGGCTTGTGAGGTCGAGTTTTTACCAGGTGCCGTCCCGGGTGCAGGTGTAGATGCACTCTCGCTGTTTCGATATCCACCGAAGTTCGCTCCTGGCGCTTGAGCATTTGCGTTGCTGAAAGCGGCGTTTCCTGCAGCAGGACCTCCACTTGCGAGCTCTTTTTGCATGAGCTTGTTGATCTCATAATTAAGAGTAGCAATGTATTCACTCTGCATATTTGTAATCGACAAGGTACAGTCAGTTTCGTTTCCATAAGAGTAAGATCACCGTAAAACTTAGACAGAAGCAGGCTTACCCTCGACGTTGCTTTCTTGCACACTTCCATCTCAACATTGGTGGCAACTTGTCGAATGGTATTGTCATCTTGATTGCGATGAGTGGCGAGCAGCTGGCGGTAACTATGAGATCAACGAACCAAAGATCAGAGTCTGCCTGATGTGTAAAAGTCAAATTCATGCAAGAGGATGGGACGTACACTTGCTGCAAATACGACTTTCGCAATTCGTTGTCGTGTACAGGAAGTAGTTCAGAACTGCTGTTGGTAGCATTCATCTGGCCTCCATTGCCTAGTGCTGTCGGTCCCGTCGCTGTAGGATTATCTCGCTTTTCTGCTCGATGGAAACGAGAAAACATACGTGAGAATAAGTACGACAATCAATCAGAGTCAACACAAATGCACATTACCGTTCGCTGGCTGGGTTGGTTCAGCAGTGTTCTGCGCTGCAACTGCAGCAGCAGCTGCTGCTCTTTTCTTTTCGGCAGCAGTCATCTTCTTCTTTCCCGCGCCTGCGTCGCCTCCATCGGTTGCAGCTTTGCTCGCTTTCGGGGTGCGCGCTCTTGGACTCGGCTTTTTCGGCACACCAATCCCTGTCGCATCATTAGCCTTCGCGTTTTTCTTCGCGCCAGCAGCCGCTTTCCCCTTCCTCGCACCTCCATCACCAGCAGCAGCGCCACCGCGCGCATTCACCTTCGCCATCGTACCTGCAGCAGCAGCATGAGCCGCATACATTTGCTGCTGTTGCTGCGGCGCAGGCGGTTGAGCTGCCTGCTGCTGGTTCACATTCTGACTCGCTGTCGCGCCTGCATCTCCACTCGTCGTCTGCGTTCCGCCACTCATCCCCGCAGTGTTCACATCGGGCGTCGTCGTCGCGTTCTCCTTCGCGCTCTCCATTTCGTACCCACAGTCCGCTCTCTTTATGGCTCTTTATGAGCAGGAAAGGCGGCAAATAAGGAAAGGGCTCTCTCTCTTTCTCGTCTTATTCGCGCGTCCTCTTTCTCTGTGCGTCTACACACACCTGGGAATATCCAATCTTCCGTCTTGTAGATGGCGCTTCGTTTCCCTTTTGTTGCCGTTTGCTTTGCGCGGGGTTCCCTTTCTTTCTGTTGGCTCCGAGTTGCGCTCTGAGCCAAAAGAAATGATCGCTTGCCAGTATACTCAAGTCAGTATACTCGGGATTCGAAAAAGAAAGAAATCTCAACGATCATCACTCTCACGTTACCCTAGTTCTCCCAAGTGGTTGGATCAAAGGCAAAAGACCTGCGACCAGTCTTTTTGAACGTTGTAGGACGAGATTTCTACCAATCATATTCGCATTAGAATAGATGAGAGGTGATGATTGGTGAAATACTTGGAGTTGATGGGTTAGTTTTGGCCAATGAGGATGCCGTGATTGGGTGATGGGCGAGTTTACTGATTCACAATCCACCTGATACAACGCGAAAGAATCTCATAAAGTGCCGAATGGATTCCAAGCATATGGCTCGCAGGAGAGGGAGGGAACGTTGCCGCGAGCGCGTAATACGCCGATTGATCCGGTGGCATCACTATTGTTACGATCCATCTCGTCATCATCAACGCGCAAGCACATGGTGCGATCTCTCTCTCTTTGAGCGCCAACTGTCGCCGCCGTCAACTATCCATTGCTGCTCCTGCTGCATCGAAAGATGGCATGAGAGAGCGAGCGTGAGCGTGAGCACTTGTCCCAGTGGCGACGAAACATTGCGTCCACTGCAACCCCGACATCTGATCCCGACGCTGTGATTGTCGCACATCACACGTCCTTGGACAACAGCCGCAACACGAGCGCTGATACAGCACGGGGCATGCATGCTCAGGAAGAAGGTGGACGGTTTTTAATCAAACTCGCAAGCCGCTGTCGGAGCTCGCTCTTCACGTGCAACGTGTCCACGCGGCGTGCCTCGAGCTGCGCATTGGCCACCGTCTTGGTGGTGATTTGGATGTCCTTGCCGAACGTCAACACCGACACGACCTCGCGCTCGGGTGCGCCATTTCCACTGCTCATGCGATTTCTATTCTGTTGATGCTTGTGCGGTGGGCTTGTATAAAAGCGCTGTCCAAACACGACGACTTGGCGTAAGCTCTGCATCGCATGCACGATCATGCTTCGAAATTCGTTGCGGTAATACTCGTCGTCTTTGACACGAGACGGCGAAAACAAACTGGCCACAGACTGCCCCGTGAAATAGCTCAGTTCACTCGTGTTGCTGCTGACCATGTCCTCAAACCGCCGCTTTGACCCTGCGCTGCACGCCAGCAGCTCCCACGCCACATCATTCTCCAGAAAGAGCTCGGCCTGCGCTGAGCCATCGTCAATGATACACCGCATGCTCAAACTTGCAGACGTGAGCTCTCTGAAGCGAGGGTCTTTCTGCTGCACTTGGTGCCACGAGCATTTGTGCGGTTTCTTGCTGGGTAGTGTGGTCTGATGCACCCAACTCGCTCGATGCTTCTCGAGCTGCAACACCTGATGGCACGTCCGGCACTTGCGCTTGAGCACCACATAGCTCACATACACGACTCGAACGACCCACTTATGCAGCGCACGATCGATCGAGTGAGAGTGATACAAATCATTCAGACGAGACGTTTGCATGGCACCATGTAGCTGTGCATCACTTGGAATCTCACACGCATCCGAAGCGCGTCTGAGCTCACGAACACTCGTGGAATTTCCCCAAGTCATGTACACTTTGTAGGTCGATCGGGCGATAAACCCCAGCAATTTGGAGAATTCGACAATGGATTGCGTTTGAATGCTTGGCTGTGCACCAAACCTGGACAGGTTGACGACAATCTCGATCGCATCAACGGAAAACAGACTTCGTACTCGATACCTGCACATCAAGTCGTGAGTCTTGCTTCTCTCGGGCTGACTTTCAGTGAATGCATCTTGCAAAGTTCGCTTTCCTGATGCGTCAAGGCTCGTAGTGGAGTGGTTCATGGAATTGTGCGATTTTTCCACCCAATAATATCTCCTGTCAGTAATGACACCAATAATGGAGATCAACCTTTTCTTATGGATATCCTGGTGCTCAATCCTGTTGATTGAGCCATTGCTTGCGGATTTCTTCTCTTCTTTATCGGCACGCTCTTGCTGCTGATCCTCTGAACGAGAGTGACACATGAGATCTTTCACGTGAACGACACGTTCAGTCTGTTGAGCGAAATACTGCACCAAGCTGCAAAGTATCAGTGTCTGGAACCGAACTTGAACTTTCTCGCGCGCAAGATCAAGCAAGTGGCTATTCAAGCGGTGGTGGCTTGAGTCAAATCGCCTTGAAGTCTGCCACGGTCTTGACAAATCGAGAAATCCCTTCTGATCCACATGTGGCCGGACACACCTTTCATGATCGTGCCGACACAAGTGCGCATTCTGCTTCACTTCGATAGCCAAAGGGTGTATTCGGCTGCTCCCTTCGATTCGATAGAGCTTCAACGCAGGACTGCGCATCCCCAGTGCTGGTGAATCAAATTCATGAACGAAATCGACCACATCCTCGAAACAGATCGCTTTCAGCTTTTTGTCCGTGCACAGTTTGGTCAGCAATGTCGTCGCCAGCATGATGCTTCGTTCTTCAGCCGTCGTAGGTGCTGAAGGCGGCTGATCTGGATTCGCTGACTGGTCGCCATCAAGGATTGCTCCTGTAATCTTGTAAAACCCGTACTTCTCGACATACCAGTGAGGGCAGTCTGAACTAATCAAGAGCTCCACACGATTAGGAGCTTGTTCAACAATTTCATTCGCACCATTCCGTGATCCAAAAGGAAGAGCAATGCCACGCACATGGCGATACACTGGTTGCGACGGTCGTGACGCGACTGACGACTGGTTCACCGAGCCCACATCCGTTATAAGGACACTCAGGTTGTCAACAGCTTCGTTTGGCGAATGGATCGCGGTGACAGAGCCGTCCATAGGGATGATCACAATGTCGCTTACAGAGCACACCACAGTACACAGCAACAACCGATCGTCGGCATCTTGACGCATCCCGGCAGGATCGGCACAACTTTCGACACGAAGTTCAAACTGTCGGATCAAGTATAAGCACTTGTGGCTTTCAAGATGTAGATTTTGTGTCTGAGACCCGTTGCGAATGCAGAGAGGGAGCGAGCCAGTACGATCACATATTTCCAAGTCGCCACTGTGGATGTTCCCCCTGATGCATCCAAGAAGCAAACACCATTTCAAATCTTCAGGAACGGCGTGCACACCAGAGAATTCCAATTCCGTAGTTTTGTCTTCAGTAGCTGCAACAATCCGCGATTTCACCCATTTTTGAAGTTCTTTGATCGTGGCAAAATGCTCATGCCGTAGTGCCTTGGTGTCTGGTGAGTATTCAACGCTTGAGCAATTTGGAGTTCCATCTTGGTGCGTGTTTAAAAACCGGCTGCCGAGCGTTAGATTTTTGCCTTGTGCATTGTTCATATCAATGTCTAAGGCTTCCGTGACGATCCGCAATGCCTCGCGTCTTCTCACATGCGGAAACGATATTCCAGGCGAACAAATGCTTGATACCGACGAACTTGCTCCAAACGAAAACTTGCTTACAAGGGCTTCAAAAAGTTCAAATAACTGGACGGACAATGTGACAGACTGCGTATGGCGATCTCCAAAACAACTGAGCCTCTTGTTCGGCGATCGACTCCTCGAGCTTATAAACGATGGCAATTTCAAGCACGCTCCAGACAAATCTGCGTGTCCAGTGATCGAAAAATGACTTCTCGAGCATAACCCAAGAACGATCTTTCCCCCAACTGGATGCGGCCAACGGATCACATGCGCGTTGAGGATTCGAACGGTAGCCCCGCGACGAATTTTCTCCAGATCAACACCTGGGAAGTGAAATAAACAAATCACGAAACCAGGGTCACCATGAAGCTCGAGGCAATCGTTCCATGTGATTCCAGCGGCAACTCCTTCGCAATGGAAGTTGTGATCGGACGGCGCGGCTGATTGGGGTTCGGTCGGTGAAAAGGCTTGGTGAAGTATTGACTGCATATTAACGTCGCCGTCGTGCCACACGAACACCTCTGTCCCAAGTTGGGTTCGGTCGCTCTTTGCTTGATCCACGGTCGTTGTCTGCAGCAAAAATATGCCACACTCGCGAGAAAATACTTTGATCAAATCTGTGATCAATACCTGCCGACCAGGCTGCAGGAAAACCCGCCATCGAAGGTGCTGTGCTCCCGCGAACATGATGTTGACAACGCTTTGGACTCGAGCCGTTGCCTCGAGATACTCGACTTCAACGAGGTAGTGACAACTGGAGCGATCACACTGATTCGAGACTGGACTCACACACACCAGACGGCCATAAACAGCATAAACTTTTTTCTTCTTGGACTTCCCTTTCGCTTGCAATGGTATCGCTGACGATGCTGATCCATTTGACAGCTCTTCATCCACCACAGCGCGCCACGACCTTGCTCCAGTGTACAATGGAGGTTCTTGCTTTGGATAGTGGATCACAAGCAGCTGCATGACCTCTGTCAGTGATGGTGGCTCTGTCACAGTGTCGGATTGGCGCAGGATAATCGGGTGATCATGGACTTCCAGGAAGAAACGGTCGGATCTCATACGCATGGCATCCGCGTCTGTATCTACCAGCGTCCACTTCTTTATCAGCACAAGCTGGCCGATGCACTCCGGTCTTGGTTCCAAAAGCAGTGCGTGGACGTGCGCATTCGCGTCGCACAAATGGAGTCCATTGTTCACTGTACTCGCTTCATCAGGAAATCGAAGAAAACCAATGAGCCACACATTGCGCGACGCATACAGAGCTTGTTTACATACGCTTTCGCCACTTGCAGCAGTTGGTAATAAACCATCGCGACGTGTTCGCTTTCTTCCATGTCGCTCAGAGGTGTCAGGCAGTTGAAGTGCAACGTTCGGATGCAACTCCACTCGTTCCACCTTCCAACGTTCACGAAGCTCACGCGCAACGCCATCATCTCGATCTGCTAATACATTTCGCAAGAGCCGACTGATCGACAGTTGGTGCAATCTGGCGGCTTCGTTGTCCGAGTCGTGTCCGCTCTGGGTTGTATCGGCAGATTGCGCGTTCACCCTTCAACGGTCACCAGACAGCAAGAGAAAAACAGAAACAATACACACAAGCACACATCATGAGCTCAGTACATGGCGCAATACACCTACACATTCACGTAGTTACAGGATATGGAAATGCAGTTAGATAGGCAGCAGACCCGCGCGCGTACCATCGCTGCTGTTCCTGCTGCAATTGCCGCTTCACGTTCTTGCGCCACATGCCACACAAAATGCAGCAATGATTTTGCAGTTGACAATAGAAGTACCGTGCACTAGCATATTAATAGACGGTCCTCTAACTGAAGTTGCACTCAAGTTCAACTCGGTGAGTGCCACAACAAATGCGGGAGAAGGCGGCGATCGCGCACTAATATCAGCGGCATGGGCTTCCTTCCGCAATGCGCGTGCATGTGGTCACCGTGTGAGTGTGTACCTGTGTGGTTGTGGAGTCATCGTCCCAAGCTTCCTGAGCCAAGTGCGTACAAGCCGGCAGAAGGATACGAGTTGGCGAGCAAAGTGGATGCAAATGGAGATCGGAAATAGCTTCACATGGCTGGTGAGTGTCCTATTTACAGTGATCTATTTTGCGATGACTGACACTGCGAAATCGTTTTTTCGCCGCGCATCCAGGCGCGATGGGGCAGACGCCGCGCACAGTCGCGTGGGGTTACGTAAAACAAGTGTCTGCATGTGATGCAACTCGTCTATTTAAGCACGCAGGGCAAAGCAATCGAGCGCGAGCGCAATAAATAGCGCGCTTTCCCGCTCCGCTGTGTATCGTTGGAAGCTGGCGGCATTCAATTCAGTCGCGCTGGGAGGCAGTATACGTGGAATGCACACACGCCGGGACCAGTCCTTGCCGCATTCACCTTGACTATGTACTATGGACAAAGACCGAGACCCGAACGAGGCGACGGCTCCGGCCAACGCCACTACGAACCAACCCAGGCCCGAGCTCAAGCGAACAAACTCGCTGTCGTCGTTCCGTCGGTTGCTTCCAGCCATCGTAGTACCGGTCCAGATGCCACCAATAAGCATGTCATCCGTCCCCGAAGCAAGTGGCAACAGCAGATCCACCGCGCCTCTGCCGCCGAGGTTCAAGAAAACCGACGCCTCCATTTCCACGAACAAACTCAGCGAGGCGGTGGAGACAAGCCCAGTGCCGCCGCGACTGGGGCCGAGTTTATCAAAGAACAACGTCGACTACGTGAGAGGATCGTCACGGAGGGGCTTATCGGAACCATTTTTTCGCGCGGAGCCTACGCTGCTTCACATCACAGAGGGTGTGCGGCGGAGGGTTTCCAGCGTCTTAATGTTTGCTGGAATTGATATTGACATAGAGACCGACAAGCTCAAGCAGTTGTGGGCCACGTTTGACTCGGATGGAGGCGGAACGATCGACTACCAGGAGTTTTGCAAATACACCTGCGATCTCCTCGAATTACAGAAGAAGGAGAATGGCGAAGCCGAATCTTTGACACTGATAGAAACGAGATTGATTCAGTTGGTGATGCTCGAGGCAAAAAAGTAAGTGATGCGCACTGACCTGCAGCAACCTACCGTATTCATGAGATGCTCGTTTTTGTGTGTGTGTGTGATAGGTCTGCGAGGTATGACAAAGCAATCGAGAAAATATTCAGGAAACTGGATCAAAACCGGAGCGGGGAACTTTCTTTGATGGAGTTCATGGATGGTGTTCGAGAGCTGGGACTTTTGACCTACAATTTTGACGTTCATGGCCACAAGTGGCGATTTGCCAACAATTCGTTGTTCCTCCTGAACACGAAAAATCCTCTTCGCTATTACCTCGTCTGGATTGTCGAGTGGAAATGGTTTGACCGGTTTATTCTGTTGTGCATCGTGGCAAACTTCATCATTCTTGCATTCCGCGATTATCAAGATCCAGGCTCGATCACTGACGCATATGGAGCCTATTGCCCGAGCTTGAGGAACACCATTGTAGAGAAGTCCGAGACAATTTTCTCCTGGATTTTTTTCGCTGAGTGTGTCATGAAGATTATGGCGATGGGATTCGTGCTTGGGCGTGGAGCGTATTTGCGAAGCTATTGGAATCAGCTTGACTTCTTTGTGGTTGTGGTCGGCTTTATTGGAGATCTGCCTGGTATTCCAAAAGTGTCAGCCCTACGAACTGCTCGAGTTCTTCGGCCGCTTCGAACGTTGAGCAACTTGCGAGGCATGCGGGTACTGATATATGCACTGTTCTCGGCCCTACCAGCGTTGTTCAATGTGGTGGTGATTATCGGCTTTGCATTTACCGTGTTTGGGATATTGGGAGCCTTGATTTGGAATGGTGCACTGCATTATCGATGTCGAGAAACACCAGAACCAATAAATGGAACTTGGCCGCTTGCTGGTGAAGGGAGACTTTGTGGCGGGCAATACAACTGCGCAGTTGGAGAGTATTGTGGATCCGTGTACAGCATACCACCAAATACGACTATTGATTTCAGCAAACTATCGTCCTCCGAATCTTGGGACTACAAGTTTTCAGGCTTTGACAACATTGGATTCGCGCTTTTGACGCTCTTCCAGTCGATCACGCTCGAGGGATGGACAGTGGCGATGTACAATGTAAGTGCTGTTTTGAGTTGAGCGAGCTTTGGGAGACGGCTTCACTGACATTATGTATCTGCTGTTGACAACAATTGTAGTTTCAAGACGCGCACAACTGGACGTTTGCCTCGCTCTATGTCGTGACTTTTACCATTATCGGTGCTTTTTCCTCCTTCAATTCGTGTTTGCCGTCATTTGGGAGCGCTTTAATGCTGTGAACGATGGAACAGCTGACAATTGGGACCTCATTCTTGCAGAAAGGAAATCCAGTACCAACACGCAAACGACCATCAAACTAGATATGCCGCCTTTGGAACCACGACGCCTCGAAGAGCGAAGAATGCCTCACCTCAGCGCAAACTTTCGGAATGGGATCAAAACAACAATTGTAATTGTCAAGCAGAAAAATCCTACTCAGCGACTACGACGAGCATGCCAAAAGATCGTTTCTGTAAGTATGCGACTATGATTCATCTATCCGAGCATGTTTGACTAATGCGTCTGCAATGTGCGTTACAGGAAGGATATTTTACCGGTTTCATAGTCGTTTGCATCTTGCTCAACACCGTCTGCTTAGCGGTGGATGGGTATCCAGTCGACCCAGCACGCACACTTGTGACGGAGAATTTGAATGTCGTCCTGACTATTATTTTCAGCGGCGAAATGGCTCTCAAAGTGGTCGGTCTTGGCCCCAGAGAGTACTGCTCCGACAACTACAATCTGTTTGATGGCGTGGTCGTACTCATCAGCCTGGTCGAGCTTCTTTTCAATTTCGTGGATCCGGATTCGAAAAACAGCACGGGGCTATCAGCTCTCCGTAGCTTCCACTTTTTTCGAATTATGAAGCTTGCACGCTCATGGAAATCACTCCAGGAACTGCTCATGACGGTAAGAACATACCAGATTCCAAACTGCACGATTACAACAAAACTTACAACGTGAATGTTTGCTCGTGAAACAGATTGGCAACAGTATTCTCGATGTGGCAAATTTTGGTCTGCTTTTGCTGCTCTTGATGTACGTTTTTGCGTTGATCGGCATGCAATTCTTTGCCAACAAATACCGATTCAATGCGGACGATGACCCGGTCGAATGGCAGCCGCATGTGTACAACAGCGCAATCCCTCCGCACGCACCTTGGACGCCTGAAAACCCGTATACTATCAGGCGTTCAAATTTTGACGACACGCTAGCAGCATTCACTACCGTGTTCCAGTGTCTCACCGAAGAAAGCTGGAATTTTGTTATGTACGATGGCGTTCACTCGATCGGATGGGGAGCACTGCTGTATTTTTTGGCGGTGATGGTAATCGGAAACATCATTATCCTGAATCTATTGCTCGCGATTCTGCTGGGAAACTTCAGTCTGGACGAGCAACAAACAGAGATGAAAACTGCGATGGTCAAGGGCCAACAGAAATTGATGGACGCCATTCAAAGTGGCACAATCAGAAAGCTGAGCTCGGTTTTTCCGCTTGAAATGACCCAGAGTGGAATCGTTAGACGTGGCTCCACTGGCTCTGCTTCCCCATTACCAACACTAGCTGAGCCACCGACGACATCAATTCATCAGACAACACCAACAAAGAAAGAAAGCACGATTTCGAAGGCAACTCAGTAATTGCACAATGTCAAGGAGACAGTTTGAAGACTTGTTCGAAGAGGAGTCTGACATCAATCCTTCATCTGTTGCTCGAAACTTGTCGAACAGTCCAAGCAGAGACTTAACAAGCAGTCCAAGTAGAGACTTGTCAAATAGTCCTGGCAACATCAGCCGGGCACCGATTCCAGATCGAAGAAGCGTGTCTCCAAATGATGAGATCAACCCCCAGACTAGTAGTCAAGGCGATTCACGCGCATCTGTGTCTGATGTGGCGTCAGCTTTGGCTGCCAACAAGCGGGTCCAGTTTAGAAAACTGTCTGTTGCAAGTGCACCTGGTGTCGGCAAAAGCGATATTGCAGCGACCGAAGTGGCCGACCGGGATCGATCGTTGTTTGTGTTCAAGAAATCTTCGGCGGTGCGCCGGATTTGCCACTACATTTCCCGAAGCTCTCATTTTGAACATTTGATCTTGGCGATCATCTTTGTGGGCAGTATATTGCTCGCTGTCGATAACCCACTGAACGACCCGAGGTCACGTCAGTCAATCATACTGGGGATCACGGACACCGTGTTCACGTGCATCTTTGTGGTCGAGATGGTTCTAAAAGTGATCGATCTCGGATTCGTTCTCAATGGCCCCCAGTCGTATCTGCGCGATCCTTGGAGTGTTCTCGATTTTGCAATATTGGTATTTACCGGAGCGAAGCTGCTCTCATCCAACAAGACACTGAGATCGCTTCGATCATTCCGAACATTGCGAGCCCTTGCAAGTACCTCTCCTCAACTCGTTTCCTATCTGTGGTAGAAGCCTAATACGAGTTCTGTTTGCTTCGTAGCGTCCACTGCGATTCATCAGTCGAGTACCGGGGATGAAGCGTGTCGTAAATGCGCTGCTGTCCAGTATCCCAAGCATCATGAACGTGTTTCTCGTATGCAGTCTCATCTTCTTGATTTTTGGAATCATTGGTGTCAATTTGTTCAAGGGCTTGTACTATTGCGATGTGAGCACGTTTCCTGAGGAGCAATTGCGACGGCTGGAATCAACGTATGGCTTTTCGAGGCTATCATTCAAAAAATTGTTCTCAAAAGCAGACTGCTTAGATGAAGGCGGTGTCTGGACACTCCGGAATCGTAATTACAACAACGTCTTGAAATCCGCGATGACACTTTTCGAGCTTGGGACAACTGAAGGATGGGTGGACATCATGTACGAAGGTGTTGACGCCACAGAAATCGATTACCATCCAGTGGAAAACTACAACCGATCCTACGTGATCTTTTTCATCGGTAAGTACCTCTCGATTTCTGACTGTGTCGTTTGATTGAGTGACTCACAAAACGGCTTGTGCCTAGTCTTTATCATCATCGGGAGCTTTTTCACATTAAATCTGTCCGTTGGTGCCGTGGTCGGCAATTTTAACCGAATGCGCGAGTCACTCGAATTCAGTGGAGCACAAAATGAAACGCAGCGCGAATGGCTGCAAATTCGGGACATGGTTCGAAGGTAAGTGACATTCCAATGCTGGAAAGGAGGTCTGGCATACTCATCAGTTTCTTTTCTAATCGAATAGTACCAAACTGAAATTTACTGTCATCGAGCCACATCACCCTCTCCGCCGGATCTGTTACTATATCCAGCAGCACCCAAGCTTCGAAGCCTTCGTCGCATTTTGTGTTCTCGCAAACACTGTCATGCTAGGAATTACTCACTTCCAAAAATCTGACACAGTCGCAGATGTCCTCTCGGTCGGCAACCTGCTCTTCTGCGTCGTCTTTTTCCTTGAGGCTGTTGTGAAACTGATGTCGATGAGCTTCAAGTACTTTCAGGACCGGTGGAATATTTTCGCTTTTGTCGTCGTTGGTGGAAGCAGTGCATCGACAGCGCTCCCCTTCTTCACGAAAGGGAAAATCTCTCCTGTGGCCAACACTGTTCGCGCCTTGCGTATGGGGCTCGCGATTCGGTTGATGAAGAGAGCGAAGAGTATGCAATATATTGTGAGCACAATCCTGGAAAACATGCCAGCGCTCATCAATGTATCAACGTTGATGTGCCTCGTGATGTTTGTGTACGCGGTTATCGGGGTGCAGATTTACGCTGAGGTGAAACTAGGCGAGAATTTGGACGAGCATGCCAACTTCAAAGACATTTCGACTGCAACGCTCACACTATTCCGGTTTACGACAGGAGAGGCGTGGAATGACGTGATGTACGACCTGATGGTAGAACCCATTAAAGGGGCGGCGCCATATCCGTTTGGCGAGTCGTGTGTGGAGGATTATTCCTACGACATGCTCCTGGAAGCAAGAGCTTTCATGGGCGACGACACGTTGACCATTGGATGCACACCAGGAGTTCAAGTGACGTATGTTTACTTTCTCTCGTACATGCTCGTGACGACGTACGTCTTGCTGAATCTGTTCGTGGCCGTGATTCTGGAAGGCTTTGAAGAGGCGACTGAAAGACACTCCAGTGCAGTCACGAAAGAAGATTTGACCCATGTCGCTCGCATTTGGCAAGGCTTTGATGCATCCGCCAGCGGATATATCTCGGACCACGCCTTTCTCAAGTTTCTGCGCTATGTACCTCCTCCTTTGGGACTCCCGAAGCACTCTCAGCGAAGAGATGTGGAGCGGTGGGCCATGCAGCTCAATTTGTACCTTGAGCACGGCAGTAACATCAGCTTCAATGCGTTCTTGATGGCAGCTGCGCAGAATGTGATGAATCAAGTCTCAATGGACCGCGGCGAACCCATTGAGCCACCGAAGGGTACCACGAGACTTTTTGCGTTATCACAGAAATTGGTCTGGCGGATCACGAAACCCCAACAAGTCCGCCGATTGAGTCTCGCGAATGCCCCGAGTTTGATTGCCATCATCTCCGTCAAACGCATTCAAGCAGCAGCGCGTAAAGACTTGGCTCGAAGAAGGTTTGCCGAATTGAAGTGGAAAGCCGACGAAAAAGCCGGGATTGTCGTAACCACTTCGACACCAACAGGGGTGATCGCTGACATCTCGTCAAAGATCGTGCGGTCGATGAGAGTCGCACCAGCACCTGATGGAGGACCCCCACTGATCGCTGTGCTGAAACGAGGCGACACGGTTCAAAGCATTGCTGAGCAAGGAGAAGAAAACGCCTCGGTGCGAACCATGTCGTCGGCATCCGACACATGAATGGCCCGCGAGTTGAATGGTATCCACAGAAATCAAGACCAAAACTGTGCAGCTCGACTTGAAGGCGTCTACAAAAAGGTTACTAGGAATGAATTACTCAGCCGTTCAATACGATCTATCAGCAAGAGGTTCTAAGAGAAAAGTCCTGTGTCGAGGCTTCCATTTGGCGGATTTGCGCTCACTGGTCGAGCTGTCTCGGCGCTTGCTGCTGCACTGGCGGGAACTCCTTGACGGTCGGCACCGCTGGCTCTTGGTTGAATCGGTTGTACATGATGATGCACGTGAACACACCCTGCGTCGTAAACAGAAGCTTCCATCGGTGCTCCAGCAAGTAGCGGCCGAACGGCGTCATTCTTGAAGACCAGCGATCACTTGATTGCTTTGTTGTGTTGCTGGTGTTGACAATGTGATTGCTCCCGAATTAGTGTAAGCCACATCAATACAGGACAAAAGCTGGGGTCCCTAAAACACAGTTCCATTGGACAAAACACAAAATATGAGTCCCATTTCTATTGAATACACGAGATTTTCAGCCAATAAACGAATTGGATGTAGAGAACGCGCGCGGATTGGCTACTGCAACAAACATTCCTATATAAGAGCATCCTGTTGCCGACATCTCTCTGTAGAAGAACTCTCTTTTTGGCGGGAACTGGTGACAAACTGGCGCGCTCACTGATTCAACACTCACTGCCGTTTGCACCAGCGGCTCGCGTGGATCGACAGTGGTGGCGCGTAGAGCGACGAAAGGGACAAGAGAAGGCAGCAGCGTGCATGGACATCCGATCGTTCTTCCAGAAGCAGAGCGGGTCTGCGGCCGCCAAGTCCAAGGCGGCAGTTGCTCCCGCAAAACCGAAAGCTGCCGTTCGCGGTACGTGCACCGATGCTGGCGCTTTAGGCGCTGGATTGGCTGTTGATGTAGGGCTGCAACGAACGTGATGTGACTTTACGACTGACTGTTAATACTATTGGCATGCACTTGATGCTGTGTACATGTGGGTGACAACGTGTTACTACTGGCCGTGTATTAGAATCGCCTAAGAAGGTGAAGAAAGCAGCGGAAAAGAAAGAAACGCCGACGCGCACAACGCCGAGTCGACGCGCCAAGAAAAACGTTGTCGTCTTGGACAGTGATGATGACGATTTCGATGACATCTCGACGGGCAAATTGAAAGACGAGGACTTTGAGCTCGACGATGTGGTTGAAGTGAAACCGGTACCGCAACGCAAGCGACTACGACGTGCGATAGACAATGATGACGACGATGACGAGGTGGAAGAAGTGCCCAAGCCACGAGCAAGTCAGACCAGCAGTGTCAAGAAAGGAAACATGGTAACGGAGAAAGCTCAACCAGCGAAAAAGGCGGCACCTCCAACTTCTACTGCCAAGCCTGTCACTGCTTCAGTCAGCGCGAAGCAAGAGACGGACGACATCAAGGTAAGCAGCGTGCAACAACAGTTCAATGGACTTTAAACGTAGCGCTGATGATATTGTGGTGTGCACATTGACGAGTAGGAAGAAAACGAAGACGTGGATACGACTCCGGTTAATTTTGAAGCCACAATTGCTGGGAAGGCTCCTGAACCGTGCGCTGGGTGCCTGGATGGCAAAACATTCGCGTTTTCCGGTCAGCTGCACAATCTTTCACGCGAAGATGCCATCCACTTGGTGAAATCGTGCGGAGGATCGGTGTCCAACTCTGTCTCGCGCGTAACAAAGTACCTGGTTGTGGGGGAGACATTGCCGGATGGCGAGGATATTTCGGCAGGTTCCAAGTACAAAGAAGCGATCGCCAAGAACGTTCGCATCTTGCAGCAGAATCAGTTCTATAACTTGATCGCCGAGGCAGCCGCGGACAAGCAACTGGAGATGCTGAAGAAGGAAAAGCAAGCGGAGAAGCTGAATGCTGCTCGCGGTGGAACATCAGGCAAACAGAAGCTGACGGCGTACGTACTGTTGCGCGTTTGGTTTTCGTCAGCATTTCTTGAACACTGACTGATGCCCTATCACTTTGTGCGTGTAGATCTGTCAACGATATGCTTTGGACAGACAAGTATAAGCCAAAGCGGTTGGAAGACATGATCGGAAACGTTGAGCTCGGCAAGAAACTGAAGCAATGGCTTCTCGACTGGGACGCTGTCCACGTCAAAGGCACGGAAAAGATCCCATTTACGACGAAACTAGCGGATAACCGCGGTGCGAAGACTGTCTTGCTCTCGGGTCCACCTGGAATCGGAAAAACGACGATCGCCAACTTGGTTGCTCGCGAATGCGGCTTTGAATGCACGGAGCTAAATGCCAGTGATACGCGCAGCAAGAAGATGCTTCAGCATGGACTCAAGGACGTTCTGGGGTCCCGTGCGCTTCAGTTTGGTCCTGTCAGCGGCAGCTCAAAGGACAAAATGCATCTCGCGAAACGTGTGATCGTGATGGACGAGGTCGACGGTATGTCTGGAGGTGACCGTGGTGGTACCGCGGAGCTGATCTTGCTTATTAAGAAGTCAAAGACGCCAATCATCTGCATCTGTAACGATCGTCAAAGTCAGAAGGTGCGCTCGCTTGCGAACCATTCCTATGACTTGCGCATGCGCCGCCCTACGAAGCAGCAAATCGGAAAGCGCTTGATAGAGATTGGTGCGCTCGAAGGACTCGAGATTGAAAAGAACGCGATCGAAGAAGCCGCCGATCGTTGTGGAAATGATATCCGTCAGCTGATCACGCAAATGCAAAAGTGGAGACTGACGAGCACGAAGGTGACCTATGCCGATATGGTGAATCCGTCGTCGCAGCACAACAAAGACGAGAGCTTGCGACTCAACCCGTTCAGTGCGACACAGATGATTTTCCAGCGGGAAACCAGTTTCGATGCCAGGAACGAAGCCTATTTCGTGGATTACGACTTCATGCCATTGATGGTCCAAGAAAACTACATCCAGAGTATCATGAACAACCGCAATACGTCCGATGAGAAGCTCGAAGCTGTCATGCATGCGTCCCAGTTTATCGCGGAAAGCGATCTTGTGAGCAACTACGTGCGTGCAGAGCAACGATGGGATCTGCTGACAAAGCAAGCCGCGCTCAATGTCGCTGCGTGTGTGTACTCGTCGGGTTTCATCGGTCATCCAGAGTTTTCGAGGTGCGTACATTATGCTTCTTTGCGCACGTGACTGGATCATCGTTTAACGAATGTTGTGTTTTGTTGCTATGTAGATGGCTTGGAAAGAACTCTTCTGCTGGCAAGTCCAAGCGTCTACTCAGTGAACTTTCTGTTCGAATGCGAGCACATGCGTCGGGTTCGCGAGAAGTCATTCGAATGGACTACGTTCCGTACATGAAGGAGATTCTGCTTCAGAAGCTGCTGTCTGGAGATGAGGTACGCAACAAACGGTGAAGATGACTGCTTGTGTGTCGGAGCTGACAACTATGCTATTGCTTGCTGTTTTGTTGCAGCACATTGACGAAGTCATTGAGCTGCTCGATTCGTGTGAGATCAGTCGCGAAGATTTGACAGAATCGATGGAAAGTTTCAAGTTCCCAGGTATCAAACGCCACTCGTACGCCGAGTTGGACACCAAGGCCAAATCGGGCTTCACTCGCCAGTACGTACCCTATCAGCAGATTGATTCATTTCTTGTGAGCGTAGTGCCAACCTTGAGTTTCTCTCTCTTGTCGTTTCGCTTTCTAGGTACAACAAAGCTGTTCACAAGGCGCAAGGTGTGGTGGAATCGGCACTGGACTCGACTGCGATCAAGAAAGGCCGTGGCAAGACTGCTGTAATCGACGACGATGCACTGCCTCCTGCTTCCGACGCTGAGAGCGAACCGGAGGGCGACGACGACGACGACGACGACATCGACATTAGTAAGTTTCAAAAGAAGGGCAAAGGTGGCAGCCGTGCTGCTGCTACGAGCGGAGACACAAAACCAAAGCGCAAAGCTCCAGCAACCAAGGCGAAAGCTGCACCAGCCAAGAAGCGTAAAGCATAATAGCAGTGGTGATGGCGACGCAGTGGCCATTGAGCTCATGAACATATACAGAACAGCGCGTGTGGCATGGTGCTTCCATATCAAAAGCACATCTTTTTCATAATGCGCCGTTGATGCTGCAAGAAACAAGTGAGCCATTTTGGATTATCTGCGACATGTGCTTACGCGCTGTCATCACCTGGTGCGCAACGTCACCGCGGACGTACCGAAAAGGATAGATCAGTTGAGGCACATCCGAGGTATGATGTCATGCGGTTTAGGGCAAACGTGGGATTGATGCTGTCGCGTCATCACTTTGGAGACTGACAGAGCAGTGACGTCATGCGAAGAGTGATGGTCATATCAGCCGATCTTCGAATCGAAAAGCTCCGACACGGCGGCAATGGTTTCTGAAGTGCATGCTCCCAGCTCACACCCCGACATCATGGTCTCCGGTGCTCTGACATGGCTATCAAGTGCGCCAAAGAGGGATTTATCATGCGCTGCATTGCTGCGCGCTTCCCACTCGCACCGAGCTTCTCACAGCGGTGTCTGCAGCGCGTCATTTTCCTTGCCAGCATTGCTCGGATACGCATCAACTAGGAGCTATGCATCCCAAGCGCAACCCGATCGATGCTACTACTTCGACGTTCTTGCGTGTCCTTCGATATTTTGTTTAAAATCTGCACACGTCATAGAAACCACCGTCACCACCAGATCCGAGACTTGCTCATCCGCGAACCAGAACGCTACAGAATGAGTGGAAGCGCTCGGGTTGCAGCGCAATAGCATTGCGTTTCACACCCAAGCAGCACGCTTTTCACCGTAAGAGAGGGTGCGCTCTGTCTGTTTGACTGACAAAAGGGAAGAAGGGAGGAAGGATCCAACGAGCCATAGGGTGCGTCACCGCGCTGCAACGTGTCGCATCACCGCAACCGCGCAGCACGAGCTTGATGGCATCAAAATGCCCACGGCCATCGTCTCACTGCGACTCATTGCCCAGTCATCGTCATAGAGTGGTTTGGTGTCTCTCAATAGTAGCCCCTGCTGCGTCATCCTTCGCGTCATTAAACCTCAAGATCACTACCACAAAAACCTTGTTCGTACCTGAGGTTTTATTTGTTCACAGATATGTTGCAGCATGGATTGGCATGGTTGATGACCCCGCATTTTGCGCCAGCCCCCGAGCCCAAGAGAGCAGCACGAAGCACGAAGCGCGCGTCCGGACAATGAGCGAGCAGGAGCATTCCCCAACTAGAGCCGTCAGGACCACGACCGTCGTAGCGTCCGCATCCACCACCACCACGACTGAGTCTGTCACTGAAAGCGCCACGGTCACGACCACGACCACCACCACTGCGGTTGAAGAAGAGATCACCACCACCACTACGACCACTACATCCTCCTCCACCATGGGCAGCGCGGACCAAGAGCTCGCGGCCGCCATCCCGCCGCGTGCGCGTCTCGAGAGCCATCCGCACCACACGTTCGCGAGCGTCGACGAGTACGTGAAGGAGACCCAGGGGACGCGCGCGATCCACTCGGTGCTGATCGCCAACAACGGTATCTCGGCTGTTAAGGCGATCCGAAGCATCCGCAGCTGGTGCTACGAGATGTTTGCCGATGAACACAAGATCACGTTCGTGGTCATGGCCACGCCAGAAGATCTCCGCGCCAATGCCGAGTACATCCGTATGGCCGAGCACGTCGTGGAAGTGCCGGGCGGCGCGAACAACAACAACTACGCCAACGTTGCGCTCATTGTTGAGATTGCGGGCCGATACAATGTCGACGCGGTCTGGGCAGGATGGGGCCATGCCAGTGAAAACCCGACGCTGCCGGATACGCTCAAGGAAAACAACATTGTGTTCATTGGACCACCAGCCAAGCCGATGCGCGCGCTCGGTGACAAAATTGGCTCGACGATCATTGCACAGAGCGCGAAAGTGCCAACGATTGCGTGGAACGGTGATGGCCTCGCTGTGAACTACAGAGACAACGACGGGATCCCGGATGAGGTCTACAATGCCGCGATGCTGCGCGACGGTGCGCACTGTTTGGAGGAATGCAAGCGTATCGGTTTCCCCGTCATGATCAAAGCCAGTGAAGGCGGCGGTGGCAAGGGTATTCGTAAAGTGTTGGAAGAATCTCAAGTGCTCGCTGCCTGGGAAGCCGTGCGAGGTGAAATCCCTGGTTCTCCAATCTTTGTGATGAAGCTGGCGCCGAAATCGCGCCACTTGGAAGTGCAGCTCTTGGCGGATGAGTACGGCAATGCCATTGCGCTCAGTGGCCGTGATTGCTCGGTGCAACGTCGTCACCAGAAGATTGTCGAAGAAGGTCCAGTTTTGGCGCCTTCGGCTGAAGTCTGGGAGCAGATGATGCGCGCCGCGACGCGTTTGGCGCAGGAAGTGCAATACGTGAATGCTGGTACCGTTGAGTACCTGTTCAGCGAGCTCCCAGAAGACAACGGTAACGCGTTCTTCTTCTTGGAACTCAACCCACGCCTGCAAGTCGAGCATCCAGTCACCGAGATGATCACGAACGTCAACTTGCCTGCTGCGCAACTGCAAGTCGCAATGGGTATCCCACTGCACTACATCCCGGATGTGCGTCGCTTGTACATGAAGGATGCGTTTGGCAAGATCCCAATTGACTTTGAAAACGAGCGTCAGGCGCCGCCAAAGGGCCATGTCATTGCTGCGCGTATCACGGCTGAAGACCCGAACGCGGGTTTCCAGCCTACGAGTGGTTCGATCAAGGAGTTGAACTTCCGTAGTACGCCAGATGTGTGGGGTTACTTCTCCGTCGATTCTTCGGGCCAAGTGCACGAGTTTGCGGACTCGCAGATTGGTCACTTGTTCTCGTGGAGCACCTCGCGTGACCGCGCTCGCAAGAACATGATCCTGGCGCTGAAGGAGCTCTCGATTCGTGGTGACATCCACACGACGATCGAGTACATTGTCAACATGATGGAGTCGGACGATTTCAAGTACAACCGCATCCACACTGCGTGGTTGGATGAACGTATCTCTCGCCACACGGAAGTTCGTCTCCACGGTCGCCCAGACCCACTCATGGTTGTTTTGGTCGGCGCAGTTTGCTCTGCGTTTCAGGCGTCGAACAACAAGCTCAACGAGTATGTGAGCCAGTTGGAGCGTGGCCAGCTCCCATCGAACGATTTGCTCTCGCAAGTGGAGTCACTGGAGCTGATCTACGAAGGTATCAAGTACGACATCAAGGCGTGCCGCAGTGGTCCAATCCAGTTCACGCTGTTCTTGAACGACTCGTACGTGCAAGTGGAGATCCGAACCTTGTCTGACGGTGGTTTCCTTGTGCTCTTGAACGGCAAGTCGCACGTTGCGTACGCGACGAAGGAAGCGCAAGGCTTGCGTTTGATTGTCGACGGCAACACGTGTGTGTTCACCAAGGAGTACGATCCAACGCGTTTGGTCACCAACACTGCTGGTAAGCTCGCGCGTTACTTGGTGGATGATGGTGCCAGTCTTCGCAAGGGTATGCCGTTTGCGGAAATCGAAGTCATGAAGATGTACATGCCTTTGCTTACTCCTGAAGCCGGTGTCATCCGTTTGCTGAAGTCTGAAGGCGCTGTGTTGGCGCCAGGTGACTGCATTGCGACCATGGAACTGGACGATCCGTCGTGCGTCAAGAAGTCGGAGCGCTACATGGGCAAGCTCCCACCTTCGACTCCAAAGGGTGCGAACGGAACGAACGCGCTGCACAAGCTGAAGAGCGCGTTCGCTGTCTTGAAGACTGTGTTGGATGGCTACTTTGTTCCGGAAGATCTTGCCAAGCAGGCGAATGTGGACTTGTTCGATGCGTTGAACAACCCGCTGCTTCCAGTTGAAGAGCTCAAGGAAGCGATGTCTCCACTTGCTGGCCGTATCCCTCTTGACGTGTTTGCGAAGATCACTGACAAGCTTCAAAACTTCCGTACCCAGGTTTCCGAATCAACCTCGGGGACTGAGTTCAACGTTGCTGACATCACTGCGATCCTCGATGAGTACAAGCAGACGCTGAGCACCGACCGCGCTAAGTCTGACTTTGAGACGTCGGTGTCTACTCTTCGTGACATCACGGAGAAGTATAAGAGCGGCTTGCAATCTAGATTCGACGTCGTGCTTGCGGAGTTGATCAATCAGTACTTTGGTATTGAAAGTGTGTATGCGCGTACTCACAACATCGAAGATGTCGTCTTGGGCTTGCGTCAGCAAAACTCTGGCAACCTCTCAGTTGTGTTCAACTTCGCTCGATCCCACCGTGCTCTTGACACGAAGAACAAGGTGTTGTTGCAGCTTCTTGGGCACTTGTCGGTTGGCACTCCGGCTGCCCCTCGCAAGTCGATCAAGTCTGCGTCGTTCATGCCTTTGCTGGAAAAGTTGGCGAGCTTCAAGGAGAACCAGTACTCGCTTGTCGCTTTGGAAGCTCGACAGCTCTTGATGGACAACAAGATGCCTTCGTACAGCGAGCGCATGGGCGAAGTCGAAGATGTGGTTCGTGAAATCATTGCGAATGGTCAGGCTTCTGAACTTTCTGCCAAGTTTGTGAACCTCTTGGATCAGTCGCAGCCGTTGTTCGACCTGCTGATCTCGCTGCTCGATCACAAAGATACGCAAGTTCGTGAATGTGCGCTTGAGTTGTACATTCGTCGCGTGTACCGCTCGTACCGCATCGAATCGATGGAAACGAAAAACTTTGGCAGCATCTTTGCGAAGAAGTTTGAGTTCACGTCGCCAATTTACGACGCTCTTGCCGTTGGCGTTCCTCCTGCTGAGAGCTACGACGACTTGGCGGGTTTGCTGCAGCGCAACAGCAGTCTTCAGGATTTGACTGAAAAGACTGTCAAGGACGACAAGGAGGACAACGAAGAAACCCGACGAGGCAGCTTCAACCTGGAGTACGAGAAGATCTCTGCGAACCACCAGCGCCACGGTGTCATCGCCAAGTTTGCCAACCTTGAAGCTTTCAAGACTGCGATTGATGAAATTGTGGACATGTTCCCATTGGCGAAGAAGACGCTGTCGTCGAAGAAGGAGCCTGCGGTGAACGTGCTTCACATTATTCTTCTCGATGAGAAGACCGAAGAAGGTGCGCTACTCCAGGACGCCGAGACTTTCCTCAAGTCGATCGACGAGGTCTTGCGCAGCCACAACCTTCGTCGTGTCACTTTTGCCGTGCGTCCACAGATTGCTCAGTCGTTCTCGGGAGCGCACCCAGCCGACATGTTCTTGTATCCAAGCATCTATACGTTCCCTCACCGTCTCAACTACAGTGAAGACAAGATTGTGCGTCATATCGAAGCTCCGCTTGCTTACAAGCTCGAGTTGCGTCGGCTCCGCAACTACAGCGTGGCTCCGTTGACGTCCAACAACAAGAACGTGCACTTGTACTTGGCCAAGACTCGGGAATCTGACTCGCACATCATTTCGGATCGTTTCCAGCGCCTCTTTGTCCGTGCTGTGGTGCGTCAAATCGATCGAGCCGACGACGGCGTTCGATCCCAGTACGATGTGTACCCTGGTCCAGAACGCACTTTGGTGGAAGCCCTGAACGCTTTGGAGCTTGCTATGGGTAGCCCTTCGGTGAAGACTGGATTGGTGACGAAGAACAACCATGTGTTCCTCAACATCCTCCCAGAAGCTGTCGTGGATCCACAATACCTTGAAGGCGTGATTCGTATCCTTGCTTCGCGATACTCGGAGAGACTGTCCCAGCTGAACGTTTCTCAAGTTGAGCTGAAGATCAACGCTCGTTTCACCAACGAAGACAAGTGCATCCCAGTGCGTCTTGTGGCCTCGAACCCAACTGGCTACGTCGTCCGTGTTGAAGCTTACGTTGAGACTTCTGGTCTTGATGAACCAATCTTCACCTCGATTGGTGATGAAGGCCAAGGTGAACTAGACGGCAAGCCGATCACGACGCCATACCCAATCCTCTTCCCATTCGACAAGAAGCGTGAGATGGCCAAGGCGATGTCGAACACTGTCTACGTGTACGACTTCCTTGAATTGATTGAGTTCAGTGTGCTCCGATCGTGGCGCAAGTTCGTCTACGAGCGCTCTTCTGGTGGCGTCAAGATCGCTATTCCGAGCATCTTGCTGGAAGCGAAGGAACTCATCCTTGATGAGTCTGGCAACTCGATTAAGGAAACCACGCGTCCTCGCGGAAACAATGATATCGGCATGGTTGCATGGTTGCTCACGCTGTACACTCCTGAGTACCCTGAAGGTCGTGAGTTGGTGATTATCGCCAACGACATTACGTTCAAGGCCGGTTCCTTTGGAACTCGCGAAGACCGTCTGTTTGGATTGGCGTCCAAGTTTTCGCGTGAGAAGGGCATTCCTCGCTTCTTCTTCTCTGCTAACGCTGGTGCTCGTATCGGTATGGCCGAGTCCATCAAGTCGGTATACAAGGTCTCGTGGAAGGATGAGAATGATCCAGTCAAGGGCTTCGAGTACTTGTACTTGACCCCTGCAGACTACAAGCGCTTGTCCGCGGACGGATATGTAAATGCCGTGTTGAAGACCACTGCCAGCGGCGAAGAGCGTTACGTCGTGTCCGACATCATCGGTCGTGAAGAAGACCTTGGTGTCGAGAACCTCCGTGGCAGTGGTACAATTGCTGGTGAAACCTCGCGTGCGTACCAGGAAGTGTTTACTTTGACCTACGCTTGCGGTCGCAGTGTTGGTATCGGTGCCTACCTTGTCCGTTTGGGCCACCGTACGGTGCAAAACACCACGCACTCGCCGATTATCTTGACTGGTTACCAAGCGTTGAACAAGCTCATGGGTAAGGACGTCTACACGTCTAATGACCAGTTGGGTGGCGTGAAGGTCATGCACACGAACGGTGTCACCCACGTGACGTCGAAGAACCATCTCAGTGGCATCTTTTCGATCATTGAATGGCTCAGCTTTGTGCCTGCGGTTCGTCGTGGTCCTTTGCCGATCCGTGACGTGTCGGGCTACGAAGTGATCGAGCGTCCTGTGGAGTTCTACCCAGAAGACAAGAGCACTCAGTATGACCCTCGCTTGCTGCTGACGGGTAAGGCCGATGAAGCTACTGGCAAGTGGATCTCGGGTTTTGCCGATCGCGGATCGTTCCGTGAGACTCTCGATGGCTGGGCCAAGAGTGTTGTTGTCGGCCGCGCTCGTTTGGGTGGCATTCCTTTCGGTGTTGTCGTGACTGAAGTGCGCACGTCCGAGAAGGTGGTGCCTGCGGACCCTGCGGCTCCAAACACACAAGAGAACCTGATCCAACAGGCTGGTCAAGTGTGGTTCCCTGACTCGGCGCACAAGACCGCGACCGCGATCAAGGACTTCAAGGGTGAAGACTTGCCGTTGTTCATCTTCGCGAACTGGCGTGGGTTCTCTGGTGGCCAGCGCGATATGTTCGACGAAGTGCTCAAGTTCGGCGCGGCGATCGTCGATGGTCTCGTGAACTACGAGCAGCCTGTCTTCGTGTACATTCCTCCATTCGCTGAGCTGCGTGGTGGCGCTTGGGCTGTGGTGGACCCAACCATCAACGAAGGCATCATGGAGATGTACGCGGACCCTGCTGGCCGTGGTGGTGTATTGGAGCCTGCTGGTTTGATCGAGATCAAGTACCGCAAGAAGCAGTTGCTGGAGGCGATGCACCGTCTCGACGACAAGATCATCCACTTGACACAGCGTCTTGCTGGTCTCTCGGCGGAAGAAAAGGAAACGGAAGGTGCTCAGATCCAGCGCGACATCAAGACCCGCGAGGATGCGTTGCTGCCGATCTATGTGCAAGTCGCGACGGAGTTTGCCGACCTCCACGATACTCCGGGTCGCATGAAGGCCAAGAGCTGCATCCGCGAGATCGTGGAATGGAAGAACGCGCGCACGTTCTTCTACTGGCGTCTCAAGCGTCAGCTCGCCGAGTTCCAGTTGCGCCGTGAATTGGTCACGAGCAGCTCGAAGAACATTACGTTTGCCGCCGCGGAGCAGCACTTGAAGACGTGGTTCACGGAGTCGGTGAACGGTGGTCGCGTGCCTCGCCAGCTGAACGTGTCGGTGGACGAGCTCTGGGCTCGCAGCGACAAGGATGTGCTGCTGTGGCTCGCGAGCGACAAGGAGTGGATCAAGACGCGCATCACCGGTCTCAGCCGCGAGTACACTGCGAACCAGGTCGTGCAGCTCGGTCTGAAGGACCCAAAGGCTGCGGTCGCCGGTATCTTGGAACTGCTGCATCAACTCAGCGACAAGGACCGCGAAGACGCGCTGTCGACGCTGCGCCGTGGCTCCATCTTCCACCGCAGCACTTCCGGCACGAAGCTCAACACGATGTTCAACTAGAGGTATGAAGTGAATGCGTGATGTATATGTGATTTTATAAAGTGAATGTATTTTTTGAATTTGGATACTCGGTTGTTCTGGTTTCCACATTATTTCGAACTACTAACACTACGCACGGGTCTCAAACACTCTGAAAAGCATTCGTACATTGATGCAAGCGAAAAGCTTTTACGCGTCCGCAGTCGATGCAGATCGACCTTCCTTCAATCGCTCCAACTCCTCCTGCTTCTCCAGCACCTCCTGGAACCCTGGCGGACACGACATGGAGCGCTCCAGACTCGCCAGGTCGAGGACCGACTTATCCGATTTCTTCAAGATGCTCAAGTCGTGGTCCTTTGTGATCGTCGTCGGCGGCATGCGGACCGCCACCACAGTCTCGTCATCTTCTGAGGAGTCATCGGTGCCAGGGCTCGACGTCTTGCCGTTCGTGATCGTCTTCGCAGCGAGCGAAGCCTCGGCGTCCTTCACAGCAACCGAGTGCATGTACTCGTGCCAGTCCACCTTGACAGGTTCCGCCAACTTGCCTAGCTGCATCTTGTACTTCTTCACAAACTCACGCACTTCCTTCTGCAGATCCGCGCGCTTCTTTGGCAACTCGTCTTGGATCTTTCGGTGCGACGGCAGCAGACGGTAGAACAACGGGCGAACGGTCTTCAGCTCAATGATACCAGCTTCCACCGAGCGCACGCCAAAGAACGAGAACAGCGGGAACGACGCCAACAAGAGCACGATCGACGACCAGTACCAGTCCGTGAACAAGATCGCAGCCAGCAAGTAGATCAGCCACAACACTGGAACGGCGACCATCGAAAATTGGATCTTCTTGCTCAGCACCACGTCACGCGCAGCCACTTTCACCTTCGACCCTTCCAATGCCTTACGCTGCTCGCCCATGGCAACAGAACGAGCCAACAGACCCACAGGCGCGTTGAGCACAAACGACGGAATGGACGCGAGCGCAAAGATCAGGAACCCGTACAACGCCGAACCAATCACGTCGTGGATCGTCCACCATGCGATGAATGGCACTTGGTGGTCCTTGAGACCCATCAATTTCAGCGTCTTGTTGTATTCGTCCAGCTTCTTCTGCAAGTCTTCCAAATCTTTGGACGCCTCTGGAATCGTACTCAGGATCTTGTATCCCTCGGCAAAGCGGCGGTTGAGGTCCAGCGTTTCCTTCGCCGACAAACGCACACCCGAGCGCTGGAACAAGCGTCTCGCTGCGAAAATCAATTGCATGATGTTGTAGTTTGGCGCCGTCACAATCACGGAGCGCATGCCGTCTTCCACACGGTGTAAGAACGTGTTGCAAGCTTCCCGTTTGTCCTTCGCATACAATTTCATTATCGCATCATCCACAACGACTGGCGTTCCGAATTCCACAGTCACACGGCCACGGAAGCGGTGGCCACGGAAGTACGTCAACCCCACCGGCACCACATGCGCATTGATGTTGTACTTGTCCTTAGCACCCAACGCCATGATCGCGACACCGGCCTTCAACGGCAACAAGTCCGTACGATCGTGCGAGCCACCTTCTGGGAAAATGCCAATCGAGTTTCCGCGCTTCAAGTGCGTGTACACCTTGGCAAACGTGACTGACTGGTCCACTTTCTTCAAAATACCAAAGGTACTGAACTCAAACACGGGCGCATCGCTGCCATTCATGAAAGGAGCGTCGAGGAGCAGCTCCGTGTCGCTGATGACCTTCACAATCTTCACAGGCGAGCCACTGTCCTTCACGCTCTTGCCTTGGAAACGCACTTGGTCACCTGGCGTCACCTGCGCCGTGAAACTGGTGCCTTCACCGACGAGCGTGTGCTCTTTCTTGTGCGTGTCGCCGCCACCTTCGCTGATTTTCTCCAAAGCAGCATCGGTCGGATTCGCAAGCTTCACTTGGCCGACACCCTTTAGCACGGAGTCTTGCGGACGCACCACAGGAATGCAGCCCATGATGCGACTGAAATCACCAATGACAGGACGGTGCCACGACTTTTCGGCAATCAAGAAACCGACCTAGTGTTGTGGTTGCGCCATGAAGCCATACAATAAATCAATTCTCCATTAGGTGCCGCCACAATCTGTATTGTACTAGCCAGCAGCGACGTACCTTGCGAGGACTCATCATCATGACCACCAACGCATCCACAAACTGGTTCGTGTGGTTTCCTATTGAGAAAATACATCATGGTGAGTTTATGTTTATGTATCATTGGAGCCAAAGAAGATAGACGAGATGTACCAGTAAAGATCACGGGTCCTTCCTTTGGGATGTTGTCCAGCCCCACGACTTCAATGCTCTTGAACGAGATACTGAGAACGCTGTGCAAGAACACGCACGTCGAGCGGTAGATCACGTCCGCGAGGTTGTTCCAGATCAGCATCAGCATGATGATAAAGTACAGGAACCCCCAGTAGAACGACGGCACACCCAGAAAGCCACTGATCGCTTTAATCGGGCTACAACATGGCATACACACACACACACACGCAATACTTGTTAGCGATCCACGCGGCGTCTTTAACGAGAGACACGTGCAATAAAGAACGCGACGCTGCGAAGATCCGTACTTGAGCGAGTCGACCGAGAGCGCCATGAGCAGACACAGCACGACGAACTGCATCCACACGTCGCTCAGCACCTCCTTGTGGAACTTCATCTTGGCGCTTGCTGCTTCTTTCTAACTGCTGCTGCTGGGACTTCTTCCTTTCTCTCTCTCTCTCTCCCTGGCGCTTCCTTCTTCTTCTTCGTCGTCGTCGTTGGCAGGATGCGTCAATTCTGGAAATGAGAGGCGGCGGCATCCTTGCGCAGCAGCCGCCCATCGGAAATCGAAGCAGGAAAGAAAGTATATTAATGCGTCCTGCGCGGTACAGTCAGGATTTTTGAAGCGAGTATGGACATTTGAGGCTGCTATTGAATTTTAACATGATATTTAAGGCAACTTGCAATGGAAAAGAGGGTTAGACCACGTAGAGCGATTTGTATGACGAGAGTAATCTCTACTAAATATTCTTGTTGGATCGGACCCGCTTTTGGGAAAGAAAGTTACCTGCAGCACAGAAACAAGCGGAGTGAAGAGGTACGTACTCTGTGACAGGGGCGCGTCATGTTTTACTATTCTTAACAGAGGGGGCAGAGAAAGCACCCTCTTCATTCTGTATTATACGGTACTGTGTTCACGCACCTGCGTCGTCACCACTCTTCAACTTACAGAACAAGGTATGTGCACAGATCAAACCTACCACGTTTCGATCTGTTTCATGTTGTCAAACTGCGTGCATGTACCGTGCTTTGATTATGGCTGTGGTCGCCTTGTGTGACTTGGCGCGTGTCAATCGACGAGCTCACTCTGCAAACGAATCCCACGACGTCTGCCCACTCTGTGTCGCGAACGTTGCACCGATTGATTTGCATCTTCCCTCCCGCTCTCGGTGCTGCCTCTGTCCGAATGGGAGTGCGTCATCGGCCGACTTGCCACGGCGGAGCGTCATCAATCAGCTCCTTTCGCCCCGTCATCTCGAAAGATGTCGCGCAACGTGCATCCTTTGGCGTTGCGTTTCGCTGGAAGCGTTCTTCAGAGGCTGCTATTATACGATACCAGTACACTGCTGGCATTTCGTAGACTGCGCTCGCAATGCGCCTCCGCCTTCCAAAGTCCGTCAAATCGCATCCTACGTGGATACAGTGAAGGATCCTCTTTATAGCGCGAAACGAACGATGCTCAAAATACACACTCCAGATCTCTGCACTCTGGATCAAATTCGCAATATTCGCCGACCGACTGACGTCCCAGATGAGGTAACGTAGCGTGATGGCAACGGCTCATTCCATGCGTTCTCAAGTTCGTTGTCATGTACCTACCTACCTGTAGGGCCTGCTTTGCGATCTCCTGTGGTCGGACCCGGACCCGGACAGCCAAGGGTGGACAGAAAGCGACCGAGGCGTGTCCTACATCTTTGGTGCCGACATCGTCGAGCAGTTCCTGCAGTCCCACGACTTGGATCTCGTGTGTCGAGCTCACTAGGTCGTGTCCGACGGGTACGAGTTTTTCGCGGCGCAGAAGCTCGTGACGATCTTCTCGGCGCCAAACTACTGCAACGAGTTCGACAACGCCGGCGCCATGCTCGTCGTCGACAAGAAGCTCACTTGCTCCTTCAAGGTGCTCTGCTCGAGCGACAAAAAGAAACTGGCCAAGAAATAGCTTTTTCTTTATTTGATTCTCTTCACCATCAACGCAATAAACGAGCGTGCTTGTGGGGAGGAGAATGACAAGTCAACTCGACAAAAAACCATCGCCAAATTGGTACCATCAATTATGGAAAGCACCGCAATTGCAACATGATGTATTATTTCAGCTACAAACAGATGGTACTCTTAAACTCGAATGTCATGGAAGAGACCTTTATAAATACACTATTACTTTTTATATTATGATTTAACTGCCTAATGTATGTCTCAAAGTTGTCTGTAAACTGTTGCAATTCATTATCACAGGTCTATCAAAATGCTCATCATCCTGTCACCCAAATAGAAGCCCGGTCTATTGGACCTCCTCAGGACAAGAGCTCATTCAGACGTGCGTGGTTCGTTCTCATGGCGTCCGCGACGCCGTCGTCGCTCAAGTATGCGAGTCTCGCGGTGCTCTGTCTGCAGAACAGCTTCCTGGCGATCCTCATGCGCCTGTCGCGCATCGGTGACCACCCCAAGTTCAACACGTCCACGGCCGTGTTCATGGGCGAAGTGTTCAAACTCGTGACGTGCATCGCCATCATCCTCAAGGTAAGTCTTGGATCTCTCCATGCTGGTAATGCTGCTCTCATCTAACTATTGGCTATATGTGGACTTGATAGAGCCCGCCAGCACCTGTGGACATTGAGAAGCGCGTGCACACGAGCTCGCTGCAGGTGATCTTTGACCAGCGCGAGATGCTGCGCGTGAGCGTGCCCGCGCTGCTGTACGTGATCCAGAACAACCTGCAGTACGTCGCGGTGTCGAATCTCGACGCGGCCACGTTCCAGGTGCTCTACCAGCTGAAGATCCTGACGACCGCCATTTTCTCCGTGTTCTTGCTCGGCAAAGCGATCCTGCCCCTGCAATGGGGAGCCATCGTGATACTCATGGGAGGCGTTGCGCTTGTGCAGTTGGACGACACCGGCGCATCGAATGCGGCAGCAGCCAACAACGCAGAGCAGAGCATGACGATGGGACTCTTCGCTGTCGTCGCGGCGTGCATGTGCTCGGGTTTTGCGGGCGTCTACTTTGAGAAGATCCTGAAGGGCTCCGGTTCCAAGGCAACGCTCTGGGAGCGCAATATTCAAATGGGCGTGGTCAGCATTGTTCTTGCGGGTGGTGGGCTTCTCTACAACGACATGGACCACATCACGGTGAACGGCTTCTTCTACGGCTACCGTCCCGTCGTGTGGGCTGCAATCGGTGTGAGTGCGCTCGGCGGTCTGCTCACTGCCGTCGTGGTCAAGTACGCGGATAACATCCTGAAGGCGTTTGCCACGTCCATCGCCATTGTGCTCTCCGTGATCATCTCGATCTTCCTGTTTGACAAAGTGCCGACGATGCAGTTCATCTTTGGCGCGGTCTTGGTCAACGTGTCCGTGTACATCTATGGTAATGCGCCGTCCTGGAAGCAAACGCACTCACCGCTGCTGCCACGGACTGTGACTTCAAAGTCAGCGAAAGCGTGACTTTGAAGAGCATTCCATGGCAGGGGGTATGCCCTTCAATACTCGCAGGACTGAATCAAATGCGCATACTTCGCTGACGTTGTTAAGAAGGCTTAAGTCGAAATGAGTGAGGATACTTTTTTTTCTGAGACTCGGAACCATTTTTAACCTTGTCGTCGTCATCTCTATTTCCATGCGGATGGACGTCTAAACGCGTGCATTTGCAGTCTTGCCCGGCGTTGCTCGTGTCGGCGAGATGTTTGTCCGTCAGACGCTGTCTTCTCTCTCAGCATGGCTTGCTGCGTGTTTGTACATCGCGACTTGGTTCGCCAGCAGTAGCTACGCTGCTGATGTTGTGGTCCAAGAAGTCATCATTGATGTCAATGCAGAGTTTCTCGAGTCACTCGTTGAGGTGCAGCAAACGTGCTTTCTTCCACGTTCCTTCCAATTTCTGACTGTCCATTCGACTCCAAAACGTAGGCAATGTTGGAGACAGCTTTCACAACGCCCACCGTCATGCGTCCAAGTCAGTTGAGCAGCATGAGCATGAGAGGAGAATAGTAAGAGTCAGACTTGAACTTTCTCTCCAGAACAGAAAAGAAGGTCTCACAAAATCCTCGTGTGCTGTTGTTGCAGATACCGCACTTGTCCCTGATCAAAGAGGCCGCACTCAACCATCAGCGTATCCTCTTCGTGGACAGCCAGGCTCACAGAATCCCATTCTGGAACAACAACCCGAACATCACAAAGAACGGCTTGTTTGTCAAGGTTCGCTTCCATCCCAACGTAGCCTCTCGGATCCGATCCACCACAGCCGGCTTGATAGCTGTTCGTCATAGTGACGCGAGCACGAATGCTCTGGTACTCAAACTCCACAAAGAACCCGATCGGGGGCTGTGGCTCTTCCTTGACTTCGATCGAGTCAAATCCGCCATCAACCCACTCTTTGCCGGACACTACAATTTCCATCTTCAGCTCGATAATCCGTTCATGCAGGTAGCATGGATAGCATCCCTTTAATTCCAGCACATATGACGAAACGGGATACAGCTCATTGCACTCTTCTTCGTGATCATTCTCAGGCACCAATACTGCTGGACCTTAGCGGCATTGAGCTCCACCGTCCCCAGACGTACGCTCCATTGACACTAGCGGATCTTTGGGACGGGAGCATTTTCGAGAAATTTCTGCATCGCTGCAATGTTGATCCGGACTTTGAGTCTCTCCTTGCAAACCGCATGATGCGGGGCGAAGTGGTGCGTGCTTTCTTCTCTTCAGCGACCCTGCTGACCTGCTTTTTACTGCTCTCTAACACTTGCGGATGGTGTTCAGATGGTCGCGCTGTTCTCGGTATCATACTGCTCCGCGATAGCATATCTCGGTCCATTCGATTTCACATTCTGGCAGCGCCGCGCGTACCAGCTCTCGTGCGCCTCCAGCGTCTGCTTCCACTTGGTCTTCCTGGCGTGGGTCACAAGCACGCTCTCGATCCCACTCGCGTTCCCCGTGGCGCTCTCGCTCTCACTCGTCTACTTCTCAGCGTTCAATCTCACCAACGTGCTCATTTTGCTGGAGCACGACGACGAGTTTCCGGAAATGCAGATCAGCTACATCCAACACCAGCCAGTGTCACTGCGTGCCATCCACCAGAAGCGAGCGCGGTGGCACTGACCCAGAGACGTTGCATCCGCTTACTCTTCCTGATTGGCGGCGTCCATATTGACAAAGAGAGATACAAAACAACAGCTACAAGACAGAGCAGTTAGCTTCAAAGTGCTTCAAGCCGCAGGAAACGCCTCGAATAAAATGCATTGCCTTGAGTCATACATGCACCTACCTATTGAAAATATACATGTAGGACAGCACAAGCCTTGGTATTATTCTTCGTCGTCCATGGAGAACGAGAGAAGCTTCTTGTTACTGAGCGTCGCCGCCTCCGCGCGCTTCCGCTTCTTCTTCTCCTTTGGTGGCTGCGTGGCACCGACACCTGCAACAACTTGGCTCGCTTTCTTCTTTCCGCTTTCACTCTTGGCATTCTTTGTACCGTCACCAGCATCAGCATCATCGTCGCCCACCGCCTTTGCGATCTCCTCTCGCTTCTCCTTGTCCTTCTCCAGGTACGCGTCCATCGCCGCTTGCTGCACTTCGTCCAACTCGCCGTCGTCTTCTTCGCCGTCGGGCATCGGTGGTGGCGCGAACTTCGCTTGGATCGCAGGCGGCTCGTGGTACTTCTGCAGGAACTTCGGGATCACGCGCGTGAACTGCGGTGCGCTCCCGCCCTTGCCCCGCGAGCCCTTGCCGCTGCCTGTGCCCTGGATGCCGCGGAAGCTCCCATCGGCGCGCCACAGATCGGAGTCGCCCATGTCGCCATATACTGCCTGTTGCCACCCTAGAAGGAGGCAATGGATACTGATTCTATCCAATAGAAATCGGTGTTGGTAGACTTTTTTGTCCAATGGAGCGTCGATAATAGAACCACGACCTTTCTCCTATATTGATGTGGCTTACACTAGTTTGAGCTTGTCATGATCTGATGGTCGGGTGTGATATCGAATGCGCTGTACCTTGCATGATGTACTGTGTAGTAGATGTCTACAAGGTATATTCCTACTGATATCTTATTTACGGTGCGATGGACGTAACGATATACGTGTCACAATACGCTTGAGACTGGTAGGATATCTACAAATGGAAAATGCACACCAGAACATGAACTCACTGGCTGCAAAAACGATCAGTATGCAAGTCGGCGCCATAGCTGCAACGTTTGTCAGTTTTTGCTTCAACTGTTGATCCTCTTGGCAATCGTACCATTAGATAGGTCGGTTTGTGAACTGGCAAGAAGCGCGTTCTCCTCTAGGCTGGCACATAGCAATTGCAACAAGACCAACTGTCCTTCCCCAGAGGACACAAACGGTAGAGCTCACAAGGTTACCCAGTGAAAAAGCTCGTCAGTGCACATGTCAGAGTAGAACTGCAAACAGATCCACTAGGCAGCGGCTTCAAAACGTGCAGTAGTAATGATTGGACAAGTGTTTCTGCTTCATTGGTTTGCATTTTTCATATACGTTATGCAAATGCAAACTATGCAATTCAGTCAACGAACGAGGGAAAATATTGAACATACCAATCATTTGGCCAACTGACTTCGACAGCCTATGCGAATCGCACAGGAGACTCGACCGACACGTACTTTGGCGACGCGCCAGCCTTCGCAGACCCACCAGAGTGGAACAGCTTCTCGATGTCCTCCAACAACATGCCCTTCGTCTCCGGACACATGTAGTACACGAACACGATGTTGATGCCACAGAACGCCGCAAAGATGAAGAAGACGCCGTTGATGTTGAGCACTGGGAAGACCTTGACGACGAATGTCATGATGACGCCCATGACCCAGTTGGCCATGGTCGTCAGCGACACGGCCTTGGCACGTACGTTGAGTGGGAAGATCTCGGCCGCGTACACCCACGGGATGGGACCCCACGCCATGGCGAAGTTGAACACGAAGAACGCCGTGCCGACCACGATGATGTAGCCCGCCGTCTTGGAGCACCCCGCGTCGTCCACGTTGCCGTCACAACCCACCGTGAACGTGATCGCAGACACGACGTGGCCCAGGAACATCCCGACGGCACCGATGATGAGCAACTGGCGACGGCCCTTGGTGTCCACCCAGCGCATGCCCGGAATCGTACTGATAAAGTTGACGCCCGAGAGCATGAGCACCGACAAGTCGCCCGCGCCAGTCACGTCCTTGAAGATGAGACCGCCGTACGTGAAGATCGGGTTGATGCCGGTCATTTGCTGGAGCAGCTGCAGCGCCATGCCGATGCCCACGCGCTTGAGAATGGATGGCTCGAGCAAGTCCTTCCAGCTCGTGGCTTGACCTTCTTCGGCCAGTTGGTCCTCGATGGCCCTGAGCTCCACGTGCACGTTCTCGGTCTGACGCAGACGCTTGAGCGTGGCTTCGGCAGCCTCCTTGCCCTTGTGCTGGAACACCCATCGAGGACTCTCCGGCACGCAGAAGATGCCACACAGCACGACGATCGGAGGGATCATGGCGAGACTGTTGGTGATGCGCCAGCCGTGGTTGGCGTCGCCGATGATGATGTTGCAGATGTTGGCGATGAAGAGACCCGTGACGACAGTCATCTGCATGAAGCCGGAGAAGAAGCCGCGGAGCTCTTTGGGGGCCATCTCGGCGCCGAACAGCGGCAGCGAGAACGACGAGTTGCCCACGCCCAGACCTTGGATGAAGCGTGCAATCAGCAAGATGCCGTGTTTCCCCGCAGGGTTCAGGCACACCCAGATCGTGCCGATGCAGAACAGGAAACCCGCCGAGAACACTGTCATGCGACGACCAAACTTGTCGGCAATGTACCCGCCGAACAACGCACCGAACACACACCCGAGGTAGTACGTCATGCTGTACCAGACCGTGAAGTCGGTCCACTCGCCAGGCAAGTTGCTCGAGCTCGCCGTGCACTGTTCGTACGTGAAGTTCTTCCAGCCGACACAGAAGTCGTTGATGAACGAGTCCATGATGAGCACGCCACTGGTCACACCCTGGTCGTAGCCGAAGAAGATGCCGCCGAGCGACGCGAAGAGGCAGACGATGATGGCGTACGTGCGGCTTCCCTCGGTGGGGGTGTTGTCTCCATTGTCATGGACGTTCACAACGACTGCACCCGCCATGTTCTTGATTCGAAGCTTGCTTGAGTGAGGTACTAGACGAAGAAGATAGGAAGGTAGGCGCTTGTGAGGTGGAAAGGAGATTGAGAAGTGAGTTCTTCTTGCGCGGGTTGTCTATGGGTGTGCGGTTGTCTGGGGACGGTCAGGTGGGGAGCGAAGCGAAGGGGATGAAACAAAGAGTCCTGGAGTATCCGCTTCTCTCCATAGTGTACCTCAGTCTTGTGAGTGAGGTTTTGCGTTTGATGGGCTGCGCTTTCCCACTTGAACTTGGGGCGTGTGGTACCACGTGCAAAGTTCAGAAACGAGGTCCAACTTTTCGGTTGAACTTCAGGAATGGGAGCTCTGGGGGACCTGCACGCGCAGGTTGAACTTGGTGCTTCGATCTCTTTTGAATTTTGGTCGCACGAGACGGGCTAGTGCCGTATTGACTCCTGTCGTTATTTGACAGCTGTCGGGTGCTTACTACAGTGCATTTTTGCCAAAGCGTTGACATTTTTTAGTGGTTCCATGGGGTGTGGCCGGCGGGCAACAAGCGAGGTGTTTGATTGGAGTTGTATTACAGCACCTACCACGATGGACCCTGGTTTACAGCAGAAGGAGGGAGGGGACGACAACTGCGAACCAAACTTCAAAGAAGATAAAAAGATTAGTGCATTTTGTCTGCGAGTCGTTTTTAATATTCCTCGCTGTATAGAGTAAGCAAAGTACGGCTTGCTCCGGCGACGCATTGTCTGCTTGGCTCCCTATGGTGTCGAATGGGTTCTCCTGGGTACGGGTGACGCCACACTCTACTGTAGTCTCTTATTGCGTCATCGCACCTCACTTATTCGGTCTCGGTCTCAACTGATGTCGTCATAGTTGTGAGGATAAAGAGCTTTGCTACCGCCGCCGCCCCAGATGAGCTCAAGGAGATCAGAGATACGATCCGTTGCACCGAATTACACACGGGTTACGTACAGACAAGGTATGCCGATACTAGGTTTACATGAGCTACATATTGTATCCAAAGAATTGCTTGACCGGGTTCTCGTGAGCTATTAGTGCACGGCAGGACATCTTGGTCGGTTTACTATGGCTGCCCATGCACGCCCGCTCGTCTGCGAAGCAGAATCAACCGGCAATTTGCTCTAATTCGTAGTAAAGATGACGAGACTCGATCTCATTGTTAGTCAAACGAAAGCTACAGAGCCAGGTGGTTTATACTTCCTGGGATGCCATCTGCGCGGCGACCGTGTCGTGTCATGCGCATACAGACAATCGGGACTTTTTGCTGAGTTGCGTGGCAGCTGTGTACTAGCCGTCGAGGTTATGGCAAGCAGGATTGACAGCGACTTACTGTGGTTTGTTGAGCTGCGCGGCAATTATATGCGTTCGTTGTTACAACTTGCTAGCAGCGTGCCTGAAGTAGCTCGAAAGATACGCGTGTTGGAAAGACAAACAAGTCTTTCAGTACTTCTAATGTGGAGTTTGGTGCTGCTCACCTTTGCGCAAGTTCAGATCGCAGCCAGAGGTGACGTCCTTGACGCATTTTTTTCCGCGTTTGGCGAGTGTTGAACTTGGGAGAACAGTTGCACCTTGAATTTGGTCGTGTGTTTTCCCGTGCACGACAATGCAGTCCCGCTGCAAATTTAACGAGCTGTCGCTTTGTGCAGTGCAGTGCAAACCGTGAAAACGGATGTGATCTTCTGGCGGTACAGTAGTACCCGAACGCAAAGAACAGCGAGCTTTGCAGCCTGTCTTCTCCTCTCAAGTCCACAACAGAGAAGCTGCAAAATTTGCTCGTTCATTCTCACTATCCAGCCGAAAAGCATACAATAACACAAAGGTGATAAAACGGTAAGCGCTATGTCGCCTCATGCACACTCAAACGTGTTTTATTCGAAAGCTGTATCCGCTTTGGTCCAATGCGCGGCAAAACTAAAGCGCATTTTTTGAAAGAAACTAATAAGGCGCCTTGCAGCGAGGTGTCAGCAACTGTTCTTGCACCTCAGCCCTTTCTATTTCACGACAGCAATGGACCTTCAGTTTTAAAAGTGCAGTTTCTGCTTGGAAAAACGAGCCAGCCTCCTCGTTTTTGCGCGAAGCAGCCCGTTTGCCCTAATCGCGTGCCTGGTCGCTCCAGATTAGATGCACGCAAGATGGCTCAACCACCTGGATGCTCCTCCTTTGCTTCGGAAATGCGAGTTCTGTTTTCATGGAAATCGAGTGGGTTTCTTTGTGTGTATTTTGGCAATTTGTGAGCAAATGCTGATTTCTTGTGTTGGCAAAGTTAATGTGCACCATGGGAAAACCATGAAACTGCTTCGAGGCGGCCATAAAATGAGGACGAACTTAGGCATATATTGGGCCGCATACCAACCCTGTAGGTCAGATTCCCAGGGCTTCATTCATTTCTCCTCCAAATTCAAATCTCTTTCTTCCAATCCTTAGAGATTATCATTTACAGTCATCAAACGTTTGCAGGGAATAAATGCCAGCGTCCAAACTGCCATTACTTTCTCTTTCCCAGCATGCCAAAGAGCCAAAAAATCAAGAAAGAGCGTTTGACATCAAGACAATGTACTGTTTCTACCCGCATCTGCCCATCGTGATTTGATTTTCGCCGCTTGACCGCGAAAGACGAGTCGTGCCACAGTGAGAGGGGCTGTTTTGGATGATTGTGCGCTGCATAAACGGGCCAATGTGTGGAGGACAAACAAAAGTCCATCTGCAAGTCATAAAACCCTGGTAAAATACAATAACCAGCAAATAGGAAACGTAATGTCAGTTTGCACCTGGTGCGTCGACTGCACAGTTGAGAACATTGTCGAGCCAATTCGGCTTTATTACGGTTCACACTCCAACGTATACTCTTGATTTCTGTGCCTATCACACAGCAGGACCTGTATAATCGAGAGACAGAGCACATATATACATGTATCTAAGAGTGCGGTAAATTAACCCAAAAGGTAACGTAGCCAACATGGCTGTGCACCGCCGTACCATGCTGGGTGAACGGGTAGAAAAAGGCTTGGTCATCTTGTGAAACGTCACTGATGGCCTGTCTCTTCTCCAAGCAGAACCTTCAAGATCGAAACTGAAGCATTGGAGGAGCTACAGTAGTGCAGTACCACGGTGACGAGAATTTGCGGATTCTTGTTAGCCACAGATTTAAGTGTGCCATCCCTGCACGTACAAAGGGTGAATTTATACAAATTGTGCTGGTACACTTCCATTGCTTGCTCTTTTTCCATGAACAAACCCAAGCGAGGTGATGAAAGGACCGGTAAAACGCTGCACCTGAAGAAAAACTGAAGTACTTTTTGCGGCAATCAAGAAATCGACACATCGAGAACGAATCTCATAAAAAAAAACGCAAAGTGCAGGATATCACATCATGTGCACAGTGTCATAAAAGAATGAAACGTGAAGGAAAGTAATCGCTATAATTCAACTTGGGCCATCCCAGCAAGACCCACCCGCCTTCCCAGGTTCAAGTTGACCGGTGGCACGCCACACGTGCACCTAATCAATGACAGAGTTTCCAGATCCCGTGCCGAGTTTGCGCAGTCAGCACTTGCACTGTGGTTTGCTGCAGATCCTGACTCCTTTACGCCTGCGTATACAACAGCACTGCACTATATTCAACAAGTGCACGCGAATACCAATGGCCATTAAAAACCTCATATTCATATGTATATTGACGTAGTTTGTGCCAGCCATTCGTACCCAGCGCGTGTGGTGCAGCAGCGGTAGTAGCCATTAAACCTCAACTCCCGAAAGTTCCACCCGCATTCGAATCGCAATGGAAGCTCGACACAGTAAGCATTGCAAAAGCGCTGTCTTCGGGTGATTCTGCTACAAAGATGACTTGCCATGTGTTTAGCCCGCGCAAACTTAGCAAAGATGGTCTTGTGCGTATGTAGCCTCCGTAAGCACTACAGGAGGGTATGCTACGCATTTGGTCCAGTATGAAAAGAGCGTTCTTCGGTATGGTCAGCTTCACTCGCGCAGCGTGCGAGCAGCTGCAGCAAAGCTCTTCATTTCCCATCGCTGTGGCGACACCAATCAAGACCGGAAAGGGAGAGATGAAAAGGGGATGTTGGGGTGAGTGACTTCAGCTTGATTTCGAAACCGGAGGGAGCCAAGCAGAACTGCAAAGCTGAAGCTGAAGGAAGTGTGTGTGAGAGAGAAGGTGAGATGCATTAAGGTACTTAACGACTTGACGAGAGACCTACGATACCCAGAGTTTGGCTCCAGCTAATGTGGGAAGCTAAAAGAAGTGTCGTAGGCTCGCTACGTGCCGCAGCTGACATAGCGCGAGAGATGCAGAAAGCGATTTGTTGACACAGGCAGCTACTACTCTTTTCTTTCTTTGAGTTTGGTTTGGCAGTTGTCACTCCCCTTCTCTCTCTCTCCAGTCTTACTTAATCTTGGCGCCCATCGTCGCTGTCGAACTATCGTGCCAGCTTACGTAGGATTCTCTTGTTGCCCTTAGACCTCGTCCAGTCCAACTTTGAGGCACGACAGCAGTAAGTCGTGAAAAACGATTGGGAGAAAAAGAATCAAGTGAGTACCGGACAGCTGGTTTGTCCATGTCTTGCTATCCGGTACAACTGGTATTACTATTACTACAATGTCGTTGGTGCTCGTCTCGTGCGACCAAAATTCAAAAGAGATCGAAGCACCAAGTTCAACCTGCGCGTGCAGGTCCCCCAGAGCTCCCATTCCTGAAGTTCAACCGAAAAGTTGGACCTCGTTTCTGAACTTTGCACGTGGTACCACACGCCCCAAGTTCAAGTGGGAAAGCGCAGCCCATCAAACGCAAAACCTCACTCACAAGACTGAGGTACACTATGGAGAGAAGCGGATACTCCAGGACTCTTTGTTTCATCCCCTTCGCTTCGCTCCCCACCTGACCGTCCCCAGACAACCGCACACCCATAGACAACCCGCGCAAGAAGAACTCACTTCTCAATCTCCTTTCCACCTCACAAGCGCCTACCTTCCTATCTTCTTCGTCTAGTACCTCACTCAAGCAAGCTTCGAATCAAGAACATGGCGGGTGCAGTCGTTGTGAACGTCCATGACAATGGAGACAACACCCCCACCGAGGGAAGCCGCACGTACGCCATCATCGTCTGCCTCTTCGCGTCGCTCGGCGGCATCTTCTTCGGCTACGACCAGGGTGTGACCAGTGGCGTGCTCATCATGGACTCGTTCATCAACGACTTCTGTGTCGGCTGGAAGAACTTCACGTACGAACAGTGCACGGCGAGCTCGAGCAACTTGCCTGGCGAGTGGACCGACTTCACGGTCTGGTACAGCATGACGTACTACCTCGGGTGTGTGTTCGGTGCGTTGTTCGGCGGGTACATTGCCGACAAGTTTGGTCGTCGCATGACAGTGTTCTCGGCGGGTTTCCTGTTCTGCATCGGCACGATCTGGGTGTGCCTGAACCCTGCGGGGAAACACGGCATCTTGCTGATTGCACGCTTCATCCAAGGTCTGGGCGTGGGCAACTCGTCGTTCTCGCTGCCGCTGTTCGGCGCCGAGATGGCCCCCAAAGAGCTCCGCGGCTTCTTCTCCGGCTTCATGCAGATGACTGTCGTCACGGGTCTCTTCATCGCCAACATCTGCAACATCATCATCGGCGACGCCAACCACGGCTGGCGCATCACCAACAGTCTCGCCATGATCCCTCCGATCGTCGTGCTGTGTGGCATCTTCTGCGTGCCGGAGAGTCCTCGATGGGTGTTCCAGCACAAGGGCAAGGAGGCTGCCGAAGCCACGCTCAAGCGTCTGCGTCAGACCGAGAACGTGCACGTGGAGCTCAGGGCCATCGAGGACCAACTGGCCGAAGAAGGTCAAGCCACGAGCTGGAAGGACTTGCTCGAGCCATCCATTCTCAAGCGCGTGGGCATCGGCATGGCGCTGCAGCTGCTCCAGCAAATGACCGGCATCAACCCGATCTTCACGTACGGCGGTCTCATCTTCAAGGACGTGACTGGCGCGGGCGACTTGTCGGTGCTCATGCTCTCGGGCGTCAACTTTATCAGTACGATTCCGGGCATGCGCTGGGTGGACACCAAGGGCCGTCGCCAGTTGCTCATCATCGGTGCCGTCGGGATGTTCCTGGGCCACGTCGTGTCTGCGATCACGTTCACGGTGGGTTGTGACGGCAACGTGGACGACGCGGGGTGCTCCAAGACGGCGGGCTACATCATCGTGGTCGGCACGGCGTTCTTCGTGTTCAACTTCGCCATGGCGTGGGGTCCCATCCCGTGGGTGTACGCGGCCGAGATCTTCCCACTCAACGTACGTGCCAAGGCCGTGTCGCTGACGACCATGGCCAACTGGGTCATGGGCGTCATCATGACATTCGTCGTCAAGGTCTTCCCAGTGCTCAACATCAACGGCGTCTTCTTCATCTTTGCGGCGTTCTGTGGCATCAACATCGTGTTCGTGTACTACATGTGTCCGGAGACGAAGGGCATGTTGTTGGAGGACATCGAGAAGCTGTTCCACTCTGGTGGGTCTGCGAAGGCTGGCGCGTCGCCAAAGTACGTGTCGGTCGAGACCCCAGTTCATCAGGCTTGAGACGTTTCTCTACCTTTGCAGCTAGTGTTTGTATAATGTGCCTTTATAAATTGAATCGAATGTGTGCTTGAAAGCTTGAGGGATTGCTGTTTCTTTCCTAAATGTTTGGCGTATGATTCACTTGGATGTCATCTATTGTCTTGCCTCTTTTCAGAAACTTGGCGCCTTGGAGCACATTATTGATACAACTTTTTACATTTGCACAAAACTTAGTGACTGTATGTTGCGCGCAACACTCTTCGAGCACAAACGTCGAAGTCAGATGCATCGTCCCTCACCATGATATAACCCTCCTCGTGCGCGCGTGTATCAGTGACCTCAGTGCTCCCAATACACATGCTCGCATGATATCCAAAGGATATTCTCAAGATATCGCAACGAGCAACTTGAATTCTTCCGATCCGTGCGGGATGCGTCGATTATTTTCGTAGCCACGTTGGCTGCGGGAAAAAGTCGGGACACTTGGTGAAAGTTGTCCACAACCGTATGGTACCGTAAGTCCACGTTGTCCCCCATCCCTACGTCTGTCGCTCGTTGTCTTTGGGTGGACAATAGTGACATGTCTCATTAATAAAATGTTAAAAGCGTCTGCCAGCACATGCCAGCGCAACACACTTATGCAAGCGCATCGTATTTTAGATTGCATGTTTTGTGAAAGGTAATGAAGTGCTACAGTGACGACAATACCGCATGTCGCTGAGACTTGATTTATCCCCATCCCATTTGGGCTCTCTACAGTTGTTGTACCGCAAGTGCACCCCGATCTCTCCGTTTGCAACGGTACGTGACCACTTGGCGACATATCCGACAGGTATAATGCGTATCTTGGTGAGTTGCTTATTGTTCGCTATGTCGCTGCATTCGACTCTGCCCACTTGCACACCAGAGGAGCTAATAAAGATCATGTGACGATTGGTGATATGCCATCCATCAAGATCCCAACAGGAAAGCAAAGATCCCTACAGGAAAGAAAAGATCGCCTTCATCATCTCACCTTGTATCTTTTGCGTTACTTCATTGCTCTGTAATGAATCTGGTTGCTTTGATTAAGTTTGCTTCGCTGCAACTACCGAGCATTCGAGGCGATTGGTTTGCAATGGCGGGCAGCAGGGTTAGATAATAGAGCAAGTAGTGGAAAGACGACTCTCTCTTCCTCGAACTCTTCCTTGAATCATGGCCGCAGCCGCATCGAGAATAAAACCGTAGGTCACATATTGGGCATTGTCACCGATGTCACTCCTATGAGTGAGCAGCAAACGTTTCTAGGAGTATTGGCCAGTCTTGAAGAGAGACGAGTCCCACAACGAGATTGTTGTTCATGAAGTCAAACGCCTTGAAGATGTGCCAATCAATCAATATGATGTATGAATGTAGGAAAAGTGTCCAACGGACGATAAGATTAGAAAGAAATCCTGCAGATCCTTCATATCAAGACTTTTCTGGTACAGTTGTGAAATACCTCGACAAATGACTGCTTGTGATCTCGCACGAAGAGGCAAAGGCAGGCTAGCACAAGTTGAAACGAACGCATAAATCAAGAAAGAGCGATCAGACACGCTCCCTCGCGATGGTGAGCCGAGTTCCCTGCTTCATAAGGCTCACGTTTTGGGTGGTATCGTATTATACTGTTAATTGTTGGAGGCAGTCAACAACGTGTGAAGATCAAAGGAATCGCACGCATTTGACAAGCACACTTGTTTCGAAAGGTGGCAAACATACTGTTCCTTACCACCTACAACAACGCGTATGAATATTCCCAGCCTCTTGTACTGCAGAACTAAACGTCCCACAAAGTTCAACTTCAGAAACGCGACGAACAAACTCGTACACACACCAACGGCTAAACTTGATTCATCATCCTCTATATCCAAGACATCACGTGGTTGAACATTCTCTTGCACGCCTTGCCTCTTCTTTGCTTTACCAACGCCAGCCTTCAGTCGTCACACAAGAAGGGCTCACTTCTCAATCTCCTTTCCACCTCACAAGCGCCTACCTTCCTATCTTCTTCGTCTAGTACCTCACTCAAGCAAGCTTCGAATCAAGAACATGGCGGGTGCAGTCGTTGTGAACGTCCATGACAATGGAGACAACACCCCCACCGAGGGAAGCCGCACGTACGCCATCATCGTCTGCCTCTTCGCGTCGCTCGGCGGCATCTTCTTCGGCTACGACCAGGGTGTGACCAGTGGCGTGCTCATCATGGACTCGTTCATCAACGACTTCTGTGTCGGCTGGAAGAACTTCACGTACGAACAGTGCACGGCGAGCTCGAGCAACTTGCCTGGCGAGTGGACCGACTTCACGGTCTGGTACAGCATGACGTACTACCTCGGGTGTGTGTTCGGTGCGTTGTTCGGCGGGTACATTGCCGACAAGTTTGGTCGTCGCATGACAGTGTTCTCGGCGGGTTTCCTGTTCTGCATCGGCACGATCTGGGTGTGCCTGAACCCTGCGGGGAAACACGGCATCTTGCTGATTGCACGCTTCATCCAAGGTCTGGGCGTGGGCAACTCGTCGTTCTCGCTGCCGCTGTTCGGCGCCGAGATGGCCCCCAAAGAGCTCCGCGGCTTCTTCTCCGGCTTCATGCAGATGACTGTCGTCACGGGTCTCTTCATCGCCAACATCTGCAACATCATCATCGGCGACGCCAACCACGGCTGGCGCATCACCAACAGTCTCGCCATGATCCCTCCGATCGTCGTGCTGTGTGGCATCTTCTGCGTGCCGGAGAGTCCTCGATGGGTGTTCCAGCACAAGGGCAAGGAGGCTGCCGAAGCCACGCTCAAGCGTCTGCGTCAGACCGAGAACGTGCACGTGGAGCTCAGGGCCATCGAGGACCAACTGGCCGAAGAAGGTCAAGCCACGAGCTGGAAGGACTTGCTCGAGCCATCCATTCTCAAGCGCGTGGGCATCGGCATGGCGCTGCAGCTGCTCCAGCAAATGACCGGCATCAACCCGATCTTCACGTACGGCGGTCTCATCTTCAAGGACGTGACTGGCGCGGGCGACTTGTCGGTGCTCATGCTCTCGGGCGTCAACTTTATCAGTACGATTCCGGGCATGCGCTGGGTGGACACCAAGGGCCGTCGCCAGTTGCTCATCATCGGTGCCGTCGGGATGTTCCTGGGCCACGTCGTGTCTGCGATCACGTTCACGGTGGGTTGTGACGGCAACGTGGACGACGCGGGGTGCTCCAAGACGGCGGGCTACATCATCGTGGTCGGCACGGCGTTCTTCGTGTTCAACTTCGCCATGGCGTGGGGTCCCATCCCGTGGGTGTACGCGGCCGAGATCTTCCCACTCAACGTACGTGCCAAGGCCGTGTCGCTGACGACCATGGCCAACTGGGTCATGGGCGTCATCATGACATTCGTCGTCAAGGTCTTCCCAGTGCTCAACATCAACGGCGTCTTCTTCATCTTTGCGGCGTTCTGTGGCATCAACATCGTGTTCGTGTACTACATGTGTCCGGAGACGAAGGGCATGTTGTTGGAGGACATCGAGAAGCTGTTCCACTCTGGTGGGTCTGCGAAGGCTGGCGCGTCGCCAAAGTACGTGTCGGTCGAGACCCCAGTTCATCAGGCTTAGGTTGTTGACATTGTAGCGTCCAGTTTTCATTGCTGCATACGGCTTGTATTTTCGATCATATATTGAATTCTTGATCTACTCACTTCGTTATTCCGCTTTCGTGAGCTCGACATCAGATCGCACCAGTAATGGTTGCTTTAGATGGACACTTCTTGCAATTGAGAATCAATGAGGTGTAGAAATTGAACAAATTGTTATATGGCTGCTGCTGCCTTTTGCAGCTCTGTAAACGCGAGCTTTTGAGCTTTCTTTGAGCCCAGCAACATGGTACACTAACTGCAAAAGGGTCGAACTTGCAACTGGCTCATTCAAATGCGGACAACTTCTGATGCATGTCCTTACATCCAAGCGCTATTTGAAGCAGACCATTGTATAATAGATATCATCAAAGACATGTGTGGTCATTTCAACATAGAATCTATTGAACGCATTTGTTATATGTAGATAGGATACGTGGTTTGTCACACTCACCTCGATTTTTGAAAATCGAGTGGAACGCGTACTTGCAGATAAAATTGTAAGTACGTGCTACATTCGTTTCCGCACTTAACGAATAATCCTGAGTGATTACTGCTTTCCGTAATCGAGTGAGCAGTACCGCTCCCAATTAGCCAATCAATGACGAGTCTTGGACCCACCGTCAGCACCTGCAAGGGTTGACGCGCAACGACTTGCTCTCTTTCGTGTATGTCGCCTCTGAACTCCGTCGAATCGTCGTCCATCGCTGCGCAGCACGCTTCGCCCTCAGATGATGTCATTTCAGAATCCTTTGATTCAGGCAAGCGGCGGCGGCGCATCTCGTCAATAGCCCCCTTCGCTTTCAAAGACTTCATTTCAGAATTTCATCCGAGCCAGACAACCGAGTGCGGCACATCTCAGCATCAGCAGAACGGCCAGCATTTGCAATGACTGTCAAAGCCAAGCAATTGGAGTTTATCTACACTGATGCCACGGCGTTGATGGCACACGGTTCTGAAGCGCTCCACGACCACATCTCGAGCAAGGTCGAGGTGGCGCTCGGCAAGTCCCTGCCGCAGATGGAAGTGCGCGTCAAGAACTTGTCCATCCACGCCGGTGTCACGGTTGTGGATGATGGCGACGCCAAGTCGGAGCTCCCGACGATCGCGAACCACCTCAAGAAGAGCTTCAGCAAGGTGGGTGCCAAGAAACGCGTCGTCAAGAAGCAGATCCTCAGCAACGTCAACAGCGTGTTCAAGCCCGGTACCATCACGTTGCTCTTGGGCCAACCTGGCTCGGGCAAGTCGTCGCTCATGAAGATCCTCAGCGGTCGTTTCCCACAAGGAAAGAACGTGCACGTGGAAGGCGAGATGACGTACAACGGCACGACCCAGAACGAGCTCCTCAAGCGCCTCCCTCAGTTCGTGTCGTACGTGACCCAGCGTGACAAGCACTTCCCAACGCTGACCGTGAAGGAGACCCTCGAGTTCGCACATGCGTGTTGTGGTGGAGAGCTCTCGGAGCGTGCCGAGAGCCACTTGGCCAACGGCACTCCTGAAGAAAACAAGATCGCCATTGAAGCTGCTCGTGCGCTGTACAAGCACTACCCTGACATCGTCATCCAGCAACTGGGTCTCGACAACTGCCAGGACACCATTGTCGGTGATGCGATGCTTCGTGGTGTCTCGGGCGGCGAGCGCAAGCGTGTGACGACGGGTGAGATGCAGTTCGGCAACAAGTACGTGACGTTCATGGACGAGATCAGTACGGGTCTGGACAGTGCGGCGACGTTCGACATCATCACGACCCAGCGCAGCATCGCCAAGAAGTTCCGCAAGACGATCGTGATCGCTCTCCTGCAGCCTTCGCCTGAAGTGTTTGCGTTGTTCGACGACGTGATGATTCTGAACGAAGGTCACGTGATGTACCACGGTCCTCGCGAACAGATCGTGGGGTACTTCCGCGACCTGGGCTTCGTGTGCCCTCCTCGTCGCGACGTGGCTGATTTCTTGCTTGATCTCGGTACGGAGCAGCAGTATCAATACCAAGTGGAGATGCCAGGAAAGGTGATCCCGCGCCGCGCCAGCGACTTTGCCGACGTGTTTATGCGCTCGTCGGTTCACGACGCCATGCTCGCAGACCTTCATGGTCCTTACGACCCGGTCCTGCTGCATGACAAGGAGAAGCACGTGGACCCTCTTCCTCAGTTCCACCAGGGGTTCTGGGAGAGCACGCGCACGCTCATGGCCCGCCAGACCAAGGTGACGATGCGTAACACTGCATTTTTGAAAGGTCGAGCGCTGATGGTGATCATCATGGGGCTCTTGTATGCGAGTGTGTTCTACCAGTTCGACGTCAAGGACGCGCAAGTCGTGATGGGTATCATCTTCGCTGCGGTGCTTTTCTTGGCACTGGGTCAGGCGTCGCAGATCCCAACGTTCCTGGCTGCGCGTGAGGTGTTCTACAAACAGCGAGGCGCCAACTTCTTCCGAACGGCGTCGTACGTGCTGTCGAGTTCCGTGAGTCAATTGCCTCTGGCGCTGATGGAGAGTGTGCTGTTCGGCACGCTGGTGTACTGGATGTGCGGCTTCGTTCCAACGGCGGGTGCTTACCTGATCTACGAGCTGATGCTGTTCCTGACAAACTTGGCGTTTGCTGCCTGGTTCTTCTTCCTCTCCTCCATGTCGCCAGATCTTCACGTGGCGAAGCCGATCTCAATGGTTTCAGTGCTGTTTTTCATCTTGTTCTCAGGTTTTGGGATCGTCAGAGACCAGATCCCAAATTACTTCATCTGGATCTACTGGATCAACCCGATCGCGTGGTGTGTGCGCAGTCTTGCTGTAAACCAATACCGCAACGAGCGCTTCGAAGAGTGTATCTACGAGGGAGTGGACTACTGTGGTCCTTTCGGCAAGAAAATGGGCGAGTACTCCTTGAGCTTGTTCGACGTGCCATCGGAGAAGGAGTGGGTTTGGTATGGTGCCGCGTTCATGGTGTTCTCGTACGTCTTCTTCATGTTCTTGTCGTTCCTCGCGTTGGAGTACCACCGATTCGAGAGCCCAGAAAACATCACGATCGGTGGCAGTGACGATGACGCTGTTACGGATGAGTACGGTATCATGCAGACACCAAAGGGTTCGCCGTCTGGCAGCACTGTGATCTTGGAAGTGAATGAACAGCGTGAGAAGAACTTCATCCCTGTGACCGTGGCATTCAAGGATTTGTGGTACTCGGTGCCAGACCCAGCGAACGCGAAGGAAACGATCGACTTGCTGAAGGGAATCAGTGGCTTCGCGCATCCAGGTACGATGACTGCGTTGATGGGATCCTCCGGTGCTGGCAAGACGACACTGATGGACGTGATTGCTGGACGCAAGACTGGCGGTCAGATCCGCGGCCAGATCCTGTTGAACGGCTACGAAGCCACTGACCTCGCGATTCGTCGTTGCACCGGCTACTGTGAGCAAATGGACATCCACTCGGAGGCGTCTACAATCCGCGAAGCGCTGACGTTCAGTGCGTTCTTGCGCCAAAGCGCCGACGTGCCAGACAGCAAGAAGTTTGATTCCGTGAACGAGTGTCTGGACTTGCTGGACCTGAACCCGATCGCCGACCAGATTATCCGCGGCAGCTCCGTGGAGCAAATGAAGCGTCTGACCATCGGTGTGGAGCTGGCTGCCCAGCCTAGTGTGATTTTCTTGGATGAACCAACGAGTGGTCTGGATGCTCGCTCGGCCAAGGTGATCATGGACGGTGTTCGCAAGGTGGCGAACACTGGCCGTACGATTGTGTGCACGATTCACCAGCCTTCGACGGAAGTGTTCATGTTGTTCGACAGTTTGTTGTTGCTGAAGCGTGGCGGTGAGACCGTCTTCTTCGGTGACCTCGGCAAGAACGCGAGCGAGTTGATCAAGTACTTTGAGCGTGTGGAGAGTGTGGCTCCGTTGGAAGACGGATACAACCCTGCGACGTGGATGCTCGAAGTGATCGGCGCAGGTGTGGGGAACACGAGTGGCCAAGAAACAGACTTTGTTGCTCTTTTTAAGGCCAGCGAGAACAAGGTGCTGTTGGATGCCGAGTTGGAGAAGGAGGGTGTGTCTCGTCCTTCGCCATTGATTCCAGCTCTTGAGTTTGGTTCAAAGCGTGCTGCGACGGAAGCGACCCAGATGAAGTTCTTGGTGAAGCGTTTCCTGGACATGTACTGGCGCACTCCGTCGTACAACCTGACTCGTTATTTTGTGTCACTGATCTTGGCCTTACTTCTTGGACTCGTGTTCCTTGAGGTAGAGTACAAGACATACCAAGGCATCAACGCGGGGGCTGGTATGGTCTTTTTGACGACACTTTTCATTGGTCTCATCTCGTTCAACAGTGTGCTTCCGATCGCTTCGGAGGAGCGTGCTTCGTTCTACCGGGAGCGCGCTTCGCAGACGTACAACGCTCTGTGGTACTTTGTGGGTTCGACCGTGGCGGAGATCCCGTACGTCTTCTCCAGCTCGTTCTTGTTCACGGCCGTGTTTTTCCCGATGGTTGGCTTCACTGGCGTGAGCCGCTTCTTCTTCTACTGGCTCAACACGTCCTTGCACGTGCTCTTGCAAACGTACATTGGGCAGTTCCTGTCGTACGCGTTGCCGAGTGTCGAAGTGGCTGCGATTATCGGTGTGCTCTTGAACTCGATCTTCATTTTGTTCATGGGGTTCAACCCGCCTGGAGATGCGATTCCTACGGGATACAAGTGGCTGTACAGCATCACGCCTCAGAAGTACACGCTCTCGATCTTGACATCGACTATGTTTGGTCACTGTGGTGATGACACCAGCGAACTGGGGTGCCAAGTGATGCAGAATCTCCCTCCAACGATGCCAGCGGGAATGACCGTGAAGCAGTACATCGAGAGCGTGTTTCTCATGAAGCACTCTGACATCTGGCGCGACTTCTCCATCATCATTGTGTTCATTGTGTTCTTCCGTGTGCTCGCGGCGCTCTCGCTGCGTTACATCAACCACCAAAAGAGGTAGGAAGCTGTGTTGGGTTGGCAGCATACACTTCAATACACGTACACATTTCATAATGGCCATAACTTGCATAATGCGCACTTTCATCTTTTCATGCGCTGTGCGTTCTTGTCTTCATTAATGGCTTGGTCCTGGAGATTTTGGTGCTTCATATGTGAAGCATATTCTGGTCGAGGTCACATGTGCGGAGATGTGCGAGATGGGAGAAGTTTGCTCAAGTGCGAAAGCGACACAGTCAGCGGAGTTTGCTCAACGACAGGGCTGATCGCAAAGTGACGCAAAACAAAGCGACCGCGCGATAGGGACTTACGAGTGCACAGCTGATCGCACGCTCAAGCGGCCACGGCACGGCAGCTATCTGTCGGCATCGTCGGGACTGATTCCAAAATGGAACTGGGAGCTCCAGAATCTGAGGTCGAGATTACGACTTATGGAGATCATGGTCCTATAGCCAGTTCATCAGTACATCGAACCCCAAAATGGTTGAAGCTTCGAGAATAAGTATTCATCAGGCCAATATAATGGCGTGCTGGACGCATCCATCCAGGCTCGCATGCCGCTGCGGAGAATATGTCAATGCCATTTGTACTTTAACATTTCCATAAACCGCAGTGGAGTGCTGTTGATTCAAATGCTGAATTGCTTCACTTTGAAGACTTCTGGTAGGGAATGGCGATCAGAACGAACCTTTTTCCTCCACTCCATTCCGAAGCAGATGGTATGTCGGAAGCGCCTGCACAAATTGACACTCAAGCGACAGCAAACGAAATGGTATCGGATATCGATTGCACGCCATGTGTACAGCGGATGTGGATCTATCAGTTGGTTAATATGCGCTTCAGAGCATTCTTCCTCTCTTTCGTACTCGTTGATCAGGTGATCTTACATTGGGTTAAAGAGCGTTTAGTTTGCCAAACCGAGGACGCGCAACTGGCGCGCGAGTTGCGTGAGCACGACGGAGAGTCGCTTGCCAGCGATCGCAATACGCGTCTTCATGGTGGTCTTGGCAAAGTCAAAGTACTCTTGCGATGGGCACGCGACGAACCCCTCGGCGTTGTAAGTCAAGTTCAACCTTGGGTACACTTCAGCCGTCGAGAGCTTGTAGGATTCGAGAATCATGTGACGGAAAAGAGACTTGCCAGTCACATTGCTCACGAAATCGCTGTACGACAGGTTCTTGTAATCCTCAAAGTTGAGCGTGTCTGCGTTGGCTGGGAGCGCCTCGAGGAGGGCTGTGGCGTTGGCCGTCAGAGCACTCTGGATCGCTGACGTGTTTGGGCTCCAGTTATTCAAGTATTCGCCGCCCGACGCATCCCACAACGCGTGCAAGTTGGCGTTCGCGCATGGCGTGGTGAATTTGTACAAATTGCCACCTTGGTCGCCGGCTGGGTTTGTTTTGCTGACGGCAGCGACGACATGCAAAGGTTGGTGAAGATCACCCACAATGTGAATGAGATTACGCAAGACAAGGTTCGCCGCCCAGTTGGATTTGGTGGTGGCAAACGTCGTCATCGACTTTTCGAGAACATCAACGGCTTCACCGCCAAACGACAACGCGAAAAGGGTGAGATCTGGTTCTTGGCCGCCCCACTTGGTCCCGTTGACATTCAGCGGCAGGTTCACAAAGTGCCACTTCTCCATTTGCGTAAACGATGGCAGCACTGGAGTCGTGCACGACGCAGACATCTTGGAGCACTTGATCAAGTCTGGCCAGATCGCGGCTGTGGCGGTCGTGTTCGTGTTTGGGAAATCGTCTTCCCACTTGTTCAGCACGTACTGGATCGTGGAGCGGTCAGGCGACGTCAGCAACTGCGACGCAATTTCGCCGACGAGCATGTGGCCGTTGTCCCAGAAAGCATCGACAGTGTTGACCGCGGCGGCTGCTGCCACGGCAATGACAGCGAAAGTCTTCATGCTGTGCTTGAGTGTAGCTCTGCGTCGTACCTGGCGAATTGAGAACTGAAGCCAGCAACGAGGAGTCGTGTTGATCCAGCAGCACCTTGACGCCCTCGCTCACTGTTCATTCACGTCCACAGACACGCACGACTGTCTTTGCAGTGTTGAAAGGCGTCAGCAAATCGTGACATGAGCGTTGATGTCACCACATCGTGCGGCTTTCGTTGACGCAAAACCGGCTGGACACAGGCGTACGCGGTACCCTTTCTATTGCGCTCCTTTGCATATTTGCTTTCGAATCGTTTATTGAGTGCTAATGCATACTCTAAGAGTAAAATAACCTGTATATTCTGGTATGTGTGACATCAGCCCAGCATTGGCAACTATTCCCTCCCCATAATCAAGTGGATCTTTTTTCGCTCCACAGCCTCAAGCAACTGGGTGCATGAGTGCGAATGGAGGGAGTAACTGGAGACCGTCAACAGACCAAGAGACGATGAACGAGGGAACTAAAGAGCAGCAACAAGAAAAGCCAGACCAGCGCCTGCTGTCACCCATTATGCTCCCTCCAATAAATCCGCCATTCGAGGGCTCCAGACTCTGCAGTCTGGATCAGAGAGCATGGCGTTGTAATGAGGCAGGCTTCGTGCCGGACAAAATAACATGCCGAGGTAGTGTTGAAGTCTTCACGCTCTTCTCCCATCAAGGATTTTAATGTTAATTCTATCGTACTGTACAATGTTAGCAGGAACTCCTCTGAGCGTAAACTGAGATTGAGGAGTGCTGATTCGGTGAAGTGGTGCCTCAGTAACATACGCACACATCAAGTCCGGATATATTCAGCAAAGTGTTCCCTATAGAGGACCATGCATTTGATCCCTCTATAAAGTACGCACCAGTAAAATCCGCAAAATTGTACAAATATGCGTACTTGGCGAATGAGTACTTATAAGAGGTAGCTTGATAAGCATGAAGAAATGAGCTTTTGCTCTCTTCGTGCCGACACTTTCTGCAACTCTTGTGCACTTCTTTGTGACAAAGCTACACTTTGAATTCGCTCCAAGCACTGGGCAACTAACCCCAACATGGCAGATGAGATACTGTCGAAGAATGTCTTGCAAGCTGAAGAGATGGTGTGGAGCATGCTCAGCGTCTTGTCCTACTGCAGGACCTCTTCACAGTCTCCAGTATTGAGCTTTTCGACGAAACCAAGGTATCTGCAAGCCCCATTTGGAAGCAATCGCCAGGCAAACAACTCCAAATGCGTCTGTGCATTCTGTGTATTTTGATTGTCAATTACTGTCTATTTTATTAGTACTTGCTGCTTCTCTTCAGCTTGGCGAGATATTGTAGATTAACACCTCGTATCAAAAACATACCTCTCTTTCAACCAAACAGTTTATCTCTTTTGGTGGTTGATGTAACGCAGTGAGAGCGCCGCGAGCACACGGAAGAGCACAATGAACGCAATGATGACGAAGAAGTCGCGCCAGATGTCAGAGTGCTTCATGAGAAACACGCTCTCGATGTACTGCTTCACGGTCATTCCCGCTGGCATCGTTGGAGGGGTGTTCAGCATCGCTTGGCAGCCGATCTCACTGGTGTCATCGCCGCAGTCACCAAAGACGATCGACGTCAAGATCGAGAGCGTGTACTTCTGAGGCGTGATGTAGTACAGCCACTTGTATCCCGTAGGAATCGCATCACCAGGCGGGTTGAACCCCATGAACAAGAAGAAGATCGAGTTCAAGAGCACACCGATGATCGCAGCCACTTCGACACTCGGCAACGCGTACGACAGGAACTGCCCAATGTACGTTTGCAAGAGCACGTGCAAGGACGTGTTGAGCCAGTAGAAGAAGAAGCGGCTCACGCCAGTGAAGCCAACCATCGGGAAAAACACGGCCGTGAACAAGAACGAGCTGATAAACACGTACGGGATCTCCGCCACGGTCGAACCCACAAAGTACCACAGAGCGTTGTACGTCTGCGAAGCGCGCTCCCGGTAGAACGAAGCACGCTCCTCCGAAGCGATCGGAAGCACACTGTTGAACGAGATGAGACCGATAAACACGGTAGTCATGAACACCATACCAGCCCCCGCGTTGATGCCTTGGTATGTCTTGTACTCAGCGTCAATGAAGACGAGACCGAACAGCAACGCCAAAATCAGGGAAATGATGAATCGAGTCAGGTTGTACGACGGAGTGCGCCAGTACATGTCCAGGAAACGCTTCACCAAGAACTTCATCTGGGTCGCTTCCGTCGCAGCACGCTTTGAACCAAACTCAAGAGCTGGAATCAATGGCGAAGGACGAGACACGCCTTCCTTCTCCATCTCGGCATCCAACAGCGCCTTGTTCTCGCTGGCCTTAAAAAGAGCAACAAAGTCTGTTTCTTGGCCGCTCGTGTTGCCCACACCTGCGCCGATCACTTCGAGCATCCACGTCGCAGGGTTGTATCCGTCTTCCAACGGAGCCACACTCTCCACACGCTCAAAGTACTTGATCAACTCGCTCGCGTTCTTGCCGAGGTCACCGAAGAAGACGGTCTCACCGCCACGCTTCAGCAACAACAAACTGTCGAACAACATGAACACTTCCGTCGAAGGCTGGTGAATCGTGCACACAATCGTACGGCCAGTGTTCGCCACCTTGCGAACACCGTCCATGATCACCTTGGCCGAGCGAGCATCCAGACCACTCGTTGGTTCATCCAAGAAAATCACACTAGGCTGGGCAGCCAGCTCCACACCGATGGTCAGACGCTTCATCTGCTCCACGGAGCTGCCGCGGATAATCTGGTCGGCGATCGGGTTCAGGTCCAGCAAGTCCAGACACTCGTTCACGGAATCAAACTTCTTGCTGTCTGGCACGTCGGCGCTTTGGCGCAAGAACGCACTGAACGTCAGCGCTTCGCGGATTGTAGACGCCTCCGAGTGGATGTCCATTTGCTCACAGTAGCCGGTGCAACGGCGAATCGCGAGGTCAGTGGCTTCGTAGCCGTTCAACAGGATCTGGCCGCGGATCTGACCGCCAGTCTTGCGTCCAGCAATCACGTCCATCAGTGTCGTCTTGCCAGCACCGGAGGATCCCATCAACGCAGTCATCGTGCCTGGATGCGCGAAGCCACTGATTCCCTTCAGCAAGTCGATCGTTTCCTTTGGATTCGACGGGTCTGGCACCGAGTACCACAAGTCCTTGAATGCCACGGTCACAGGGATGAAGTTCTTCTCACGCTGTTCATTCACTTCCAAGATCACAGTGCTACCAGACGGCGAACCCTTTGGCGTCTGCATGATGCCGTACTCATCCGTAGTAGCATCCTCGTCGCTGCCGCCGATCGTGATGTTTTCTGGACTCTCGAATCGGTGGTACTCCAACGCGAGGAACGACAAGAACATGAAGAAGACGTACGAGAACACCATGAACGCGGCGCCATACCAAACCCACTCCTTCTCCGATGGCACGTCGAACAAGCTCAAGGAGTACTCGCCCATTTTCTTGCCGAAAGGACCACAGTAGTCCACTCCCTCATATGTACACTCCTCGAAGCGCTCGTTGCGGTATTGGTTCACAGCAAGACTGCGCACACACCACGCGATCGGGTTGATCCAGTAGATCCAGATGAAATAGTCTGGGATCTGGTCCTTTGCAATAACAAAACCAGCAAACAGAATGTAGAACAACACAGAGACCATCGAGATCGGCTTCGCCACGTGAAGATCTGGCGACATGGAGGAGAGGAAGAAGGAAGAAGAACCAGGCAGCAAACGCCAAGTTTGTCAGGAACAGCATCAGCTCGTAGATCAGGTAAGCACCCGCCGTTGGAACGAAGCCGCACATCCAGTACACCAGCGTGCCGAACAACACACTCTCCATCAGCGCCAGAGGCAGTTGACTCACGGAACTCGACAGCACGTACGACGCCGTTCGAAAGAAGTTGGCGCCTCGCTGTTTGTAGAACACCTCACGCGCAGCCAGGAACGTTGGGATCTGCGACGCCTGACCCAGCGACAGGAACAGTATCGCAGAGAAAATGATACCCATCACGACTTGCGCGTCCTTGACGTCGAACTGGTAGAACACACTCGCATACAAGAGCCCCATGATGATCACCATCAGCGCTCGACCTTTCAAAAATGCAGTGTTACGCATCGTCACCTTGGTCTGGCGGGCCATGAGCGTGCGCGTGCTCTCCCAGAACCCCTGGTGGAACTGAGGAAGAGGGTCCACGTGCTTCTCCTTGTCATGCAGCAGGACCGGGTCGTAAGGACCATGAAGGTCTGCGAGCATGGCGTCGTGAACCGACGAGCGCATAAACACGTCGGCAAAGTCGCTGGCGCGGCGCGGGATCACCTTTCCTGGCATCTCCACTTGGTATTGATACTGCTGCTCCGTACCGAGATCAAGCAAGAAATCAGCCACGTCGCGACGAGGAGGGCACACGAAGCCCAGGTCGCGGAAGTACCCCACGATCTGTTCGCGAGGACCGTGGTACATCACGTGACCTTCGTTCAGAATCATCACGTCGTCGAACAACGCAAACACTTCAGGCGAAGGCTGCAGGAGAGCGATCACGATCGTCTTGCGGAACTTCTTGGCGATGCTGCGCTGGGTCGTGATGATGTCGAACGTCGCCGCACTGTCCAGACCCGTACTGATCTCGTCCATGAACGTCACGTACTTGTTGCCGAACTGCATCTCGCCCGTCGTCACACGCTTGCGCTCGCCGCCCGAGACACCACGAAGCATCGCATCACCGACAATGGTGTCCTGACAGTTGTCGAGACCCAGTTGCTGGATGACGATGTCAGGGTAGTGCTTGTACAGCGCACGAGCAGCTTCAATGGCGATCTTGTTTTCTTCAGGAGTGCCGTTGGCCAAGTGGCTCTCGGCACGCTCCGAGAGCTCTCCACCACAACACGCATGTGCGAACTCGAGGGTCTCCTTCACGGTCAGCGTTGGGAAGTGCTTGTCACGCTGGGTCACGTACGACACGAACTGAGGGAGGCGCTTGAGGAGCTCGTTCTGGGTCGTGCCGTTGTACGTCATCTCGCCTTCCACGTGCACGTTCTTTCCTTGTGGGAAACGACCGCTGAGGATCTTCATGAGCGACGACTTGCCCGAGCCAGGTTGGCCCAAGAGCAACGTGATGGTACCGGGCTTGAACACGCTGTTGACGTTGCTGAGGATCTGCTTCTTGACGACGCGTTTCTTGGCACCCACCTTGCTGAAGCTCTTCTTGAGGTGGTTCGCGATCGTCGGGAGCTCCGACTTGGCGTCGCCATCATCCACAACCGTGACATCGGCGTGGATGGACAAGTTCTTGACGCGCACTTCCATCTGCGGCAGGGACTTGCCGAGCGCCACCTCGACCTTGCTCGAGATGTGGTCGTGCAGCTCGCGGGGACCGTGCGCCATCAACGCCTTGGCGTCGGTGTACTGGATCTCCACTTTCTTGGTCTCGTCAGCCATTGTGAATCAACAACGGTCAGTGGGCTCCAGGTCGAGCGAGGTAACTACTGTAGCTTCCTGCTGAGAGGTGCTCGGACCAAGGTGAATTGTGGAATGAGAGAGAGCTCAGACCGCTGGAGCCACTGGAAGCTTGGGCGTAGGGCGACAAAAGTGCATACATAGACAACTTTTCACCCAGGCATTCAGTTCGCGGCATGGTGACACGATAGGCTGTGGTTTTTCGTAAGCGGTGTTCCATACAAACTCCGAGTACAACGCGTGGCACATCAACAACGAAATGTTGACGCGCTATTCGCCAAAAGTGCATACGCAGACAAAAGAGATGCACTGAAAAAGGCGATGTGGGAGCAGGTCTGTTCGTATATGATTGGACGAAATATTGCTCAACGGATGCGGATTGGATTCAATTAAGCGTGCGGGACTTTTTTCTCATAAATCACACGATTGTGAGTGGTGGGAGACAGAAAAACGATCACGACATCCGAGATCCGAAATGTTATGGTTTGGGACTACAAATTGTCTTTTATTTATTGATGCAGCTTATAGAGGTAATACAACGCTACTAAAATAGGGATTAATTGTACCTGAAACTACCTCTTTTCGCGAACCAAGTTCTCCTTCTGAAATCAAAAGCGCAAAACTGAAGTTTGCCGCATCTCCCTCAAAAGGAGGATGGAGAAACCTCAGTTGTCGATCAGGAACTCTCCGCCACGATGGCACCCACTGTACGTACCTTGGTCCACGCGCACATGGATTCGTCTTGTTTTACGTCAAACAAAGTTGAGAAATTGAGGGAGGGGGCGTGAGTTAACGATTGGGCCGTCCACATGCTTCATCCAGCTGGAAGCGGCATCGTACACCGCAGATGCGTCAGTTGTGAAGCTACAGGGCTTGACAGATCGATCCGTCAACAGCATGAAAGATTACACTCGCGCGGCTCAAGTTCCGTGCAACTGTAGTGTCCTCACTCACGAAGCCATCTCACTTGACGCCAAATGAAGCTTCTCAGAGCGCAGTACCCAGCATCCGAACACCCGTTGGTGGAACACCTCGTTGAGCTGCAGGATGGAATAGAAGCATCCTCGCATCACAGACGATAAATACTGTAATTTCATAAGCAAAAGGAATGAATGGCTGGATGTGCATTCTGGTGACTGAAGGTGCCAAGTCGAGTCTGCGCAGCAAGCTCCAGCAGCGCGTGCAGTGGACAATGTACGCAGTACACTGCCAGAGGAACTGCAGGAGCGGCGTGTTTTGCCCAGCCCGGATGGCTTCATTTGTCTGTCCTCGTCGTCCGATTGCTGATACAAAAGAAGAGCAGACGACAAACTCTTTGTCTCTTGGGATTTTCTGCATTCTGCGGAGCGAATCGATCCTCAAACGCCAAGTGAGCTCCTTCTTGCTCTCGGCGCACGTCGTGCCTCGTCACCACTGGCGCCAGATTCAAATCCCAGTCAGCACCGCGTCATCCGAGAACCTGTTGATGCGCCACTGTGGAGCATCAACATCATGGTGGTCACTGTTTGGGTGGTTTTTGAGAGAAATTACCACTGTCCAGCACCACGCATGCGACGCGACCGAGTCGATTCTCAAGAACCACAGGTGTTGTTCCGCTCAGTAAAAATGACCGTCACTCCGCTCGAGACTGCAGACTGACGTGGAACATCCATGTCAGTCTGTACAAATTTAGAAAAGCGTACTTAGTGTTCAACAATTTAGAAATATCACGTTGACGCCACGTACTTTCGGTAGGTACGTTTCTGTTTGCTGTGCACAAATCACAGGACAAAGAGGAACAACGACGACGATGGCTCAGAGAGCTGCGCGTGCCTAGCAGGACGATGTCTCCGCGCAGTGCTGCAGCGTTCACGTATTCTCCTGCTGTGGCTACAGTACATGATGCCGCAAGCGCAATTGACTCTGTGTGCGGCATTGGCAGTACAAACAGGCGTGATGTTCGCTGTTCTCCGGTATGACAACGAGTGAGTAAAGCACAACGCGCAACACGAATGACATTTAACAGTGGCAGGCCGCAACACACGCAAAAAAGCGGAACAGCAACTTCCACAGTACAGAGAAGTCGAGCAAGCAAGTGGCGGGTAGCTCCTACATGCAGCAAAGAGAAGTCAAGCTGGCCAGCAAGCAAGAGACACCGACACTGCGAGTTGCTGCACGAGCGACTTTTGACTTCCAATTACCAGTCATCTCTGTCAACTAGCAACCTGCGCACTACGTCAAAAACTGATCGCGAGCGAGAACGACTGCGACGAGATGGTGATTGCTGGCTGCGGGTGTAACGTTCAGCGTGCGAAGCGCGACGAGAGAATGTCGTGGCTTTGATGGTGTTGTTTGTTATGTGGTGACGTTTTTGTGTGGGGTTAGCAACAGAAGAGTCCGCCGAAGGGATGCCGAGTCCACAAGCTCCACCGAGCAAGCCTGTGCCGAAGGCGTTCCAGTATCCTAGCGGGTAGGCCCGTCCGCCGATACTGCCGCAGGAGAATCCGAAGTGGTATGGTCCGAATCCGCCCCAGCCTCCTGAGCCCCCTCTGAACCACTTTGGTGGTCGCCAATCTCGCCGTGGTGATCGGTGGTGGTGAGGGCGTCAGCAGCTGGTTGTTTGAGTGGCTCGGCGGTGCCGGTGAGCGTGACGCCATCAGGCAAGTCGGTGTCTTTGACGGCCACGAAGGCTTCTTGTGGCGAGATGATAGCGGCGTTGGCATTGGTGGCGGTGGAAATGATGGCTGCTTCTGGCATGGCAGCACCAGTATCAGTCCGAGTACCAGACGCAAGAGCAGCGCTGTCGGCGACAGCGGGACCGTTGATGACGATGATGGCTGCGAGGACGAGTGCGGTGGCGAATTTCATTGTGACGGGCGGTGTTTCTGGTGTTCTTTAGGTACTCGCTGTTGGTGCAGTGGCGAGCGAGTTCAATTGTGAGCTTACATTGGTGGCGCGCGTTCTCACGCACGCACGAGACAAGACGAAGCAAAGAAGACTGCTGGCTGGCGCTGGAAAAAGTGGTCGTCGTTTGTGGCGAAGTTTCTGTGTGCGGGATGAGGAAGTGTCTGATGTGTGTGATCTGTGTTTGCTGATGCGTGTGCTCGATTGTGACTGGCGCGTGGTTGGGTCTTCGATTTGGATTTGGATTTCGTTGGTTCGTGCACGGATCCATCCATCGATCATCCATCAAGCATTTTCTGAATGACTGGATCCATCAATCGCACCACTGGTCGTTTGGAGCGACAAGCATGGACGGATCTGTGACAACCGCCCGAGTGCGGCTGGTACCGAGATGAGAAGTACGCATCCATGCGTGCATGGCGCTCTGCTCGGTACCACGGCTCAACATGCCTGCTGGATACCTCTACGGTCATGCGTGCGTGTGGTGATTTTGCCTGACCAAAGTTGCATGTGGTGCGGACGCTGACAATCTGTCATCTACCTACTGAGCCGAACGCGCGTGTTGCTGCTGGACTCCAGCTCGAGAGTATGCTTAGAGAGATCGTTTGAAGAAATGAAGAAGTTCGTCATTGCAGCCAAGAAGTCAGCAACAGCGGAGCTGTTGTTGTTGGGCTCTTTGGCTGTAATCACCGAACGAACCGATGGATTACTCCTGTCCCCGCAACTTCAACGTTTCTGAACCACAGATGCCACTACGGCACTTCTGGTTGGCTAATGACAACATATTTGTAGCTTCACCCAGTGAGACGAAACGTCACAGTGCCCTCTCCAAACTGATAAATCAACAGATGCTTGTGGTGGTACGGGCGTCATCAGCGAGCATGTTGATGAGCGTGTGCCCAAGTGACGCCCAGACGTTTTGAGATCGGAGGTGTTGGGTCGAATAAGCGTCCTGCATGTTGATGAGCACCGCTTTTCCTTCAGTTGGATCACAGTTCGGCAGCCATGACACTAACTGAAATTTATCGACTTCTTCCAAGACACGTCACCTTCTCTCAGCTCCCTACGCGTACGCGCAGATGTGCTCGTTCCAATGGCTCGAGAGTGCTCATTCCACAAGTTTCTTTGACCTGAGCAACACCGCGGGTGTAAACAGCTTCAGCAGCACCTCGCTCGAAATTGGAACCGTCATCTGTTCGCAATGACCGGCGGGACCAACACTTCGGGCACTGGTGTCATGGCGTTGATGGCGCACGGTTCTGAAGCGCTCCACGACCACATCTCGAGCAAGGTCGAGGTGGCGCTCGGCAAGTCCCTGCCGCAGATGGAAGTGCGCGTCAAGAACTTGTCCATCCACGCCGATGTCACGGTTGTGGATGATGGCGACGCCAAGTCGGAGCTCCCGACGATCGCGAACCACCTCAAGAAGAGCTTCAGCAAGGTGGGTGCCAAGAAACGCGTCGTCAAGAAGCAGATCCTCAGCAACGTCAACAGCGTGTTCAAGCCCGGTACCATCACGTTGCTCTTGGGCCAACCTGGCTCGGGCAAGTCGTCGCTCATGAAGATCCTCAGCGGTCGTTTCCCACAAGGAAAGAACGTGCACGTGGAAGGCGAGATGACGTACAACGGCACGACCCAGAACGAGCTCCTCAAGCGCCTCCCTCAGTTCGTGTCGTACGTGACCCAGCGTGACAAGCACTTCCCAACGCTGACCGTGAAGGAGACCCTCGAGTTCGCACATGCGTGTTGCGGTGGAGAGCTCTCGGAGCGTGCCGAGAGCCACTTGGCCAACGGCACTCCTGAAGAAAACAAGATCGCCATTGAAGCTGCTCGTGCGCTGTACAAGCACTACCCTGACATCGTCATCCAGCAACTGGGTCTCGACAACTGTCAGGACACCATTGTCGGTGATGCGATGCTTCGTGGTGTCTCGGGCGGCGAGCGCAAGCGTGTGACGACGGGCGAGATGCAGTTCGGCAACAAGTACGTGACGTTCATGGACGAGATCAGTACGGGTCTGGACAGTGCGGCGACGTTCGACATCATCACGACCCAGCGCAGCATCGCCAAGAAGTTCCGCAAGACGATCGTGATCGCTCTCCTGCAGCCTTCGCCTGAAGTGTTTGCGTTGTTCGACGACGTGATGATTCTGAACGAAGGTCACGTGATGTACCACGGTCCTCGCGAACAGATCGTGGGGTACTTCCGCGACCTGGGCTTCGTGTGCCCTCCTCGTCGCGACGTGGCTGATTTCTTGCTTGATCTCGGTACGGAGCAGCAGTATCAATACCAAGTGGAGATGCCAGGAAAGGTGATCCCGCGCCGCGCCAGCGACTTTGCCGACGTGTTTATGCGCTCGTCGGTTCACGACGCCATGCTCGCAGACCTTCATGGTCCTTACGACCCGGTCCTGCTGCATGACAAGGAGAAGCACGTGGACCCTCTTCCTCAGTTCCACCAGGGGTTCTGGGAGAGCACGCGCACGCTCATGGCCCGCCAGACCAAGGTGACGATGCGTAACACTGCATTTTTGAAAGGTCGAGCGCTGATGGTGATCATCATGGGGCTCTTGTATGCGAGTGTGTTCTACCAGTTCGACGTCAAGGACGCGCAAGTCGTGATGGGTATCATCTTCGCTGCGGTGCTTTTCTTGGCACTGGGTCAGGCGTCGCAGATCCCAACGTTCCTGGCTGCGCGTGAGGTGTTCTACAAACAGCGAGGCGCCAACTTCTTCCGAACGGCGTCGTACGTGCTGTCGAGTTCCGTGAGTCAATTGCCTCTGGCGCTGATGGAGAGTGTGCTGTTCGGCACGCTGGTGTACTGGATGTGCGGCTTCGTTCCAACGGCGGGTGCTTACCTGATCTACGAGCTGATGCTGTTCCTGACAAACTTGGCGTTTGCTGCCTGGTTCTTCTTCCTCTCCTCCATGTCGCCAGATCTTCACGTGGCGAAGCCGATCTCGATGGTCTCTGTGTTATTCTACATTCTGTTTGCTGGTTTCGTTATTGCAAAGGACCAGATCCCAGACTATTTCATCTGGATCTACTGGATCAACCCGATCGCGTGGTGTGTGCGCAGTCTTGCTGTAAACCAATACCGCAACGAGCGCTTCGAAGAGTGTATCTACGAGGGAGTGGACTACTGTGGTCCTTTCGGCAAGAAAATGGGCGAGTACTCCTTGAGCTTGTTCGACGTGCCATCGGAGAAGGAGTGGGTTTGGTATGGTGCCGCGTTCATGGTGTTCTCGTACGTCTTCTTCATGTTCTTGTCGTTCCTCGCGTTGGAGTACCACCGATTCGAGAGCCCAGAAAACATCACGATCGGTGGCAGTGACGATGACGCTGTTACGGATGAGTACGGTATCATGCAGACACCAAAGGGTTCGCCGTCTGGCAGCACTGTGATCTTGGAAGTGAATGAACAGCGTGAGAAGAACTTCATCCCTGTGACCGTGGCATTCAAGGATTTGTGGTACTCGGTGCCAGACCCAGCGAACGCGAAGGAAACGATCGACTTGCTGAAGGGAATCAGTGGCTTCGCGCATCCAGGTACGATGACTGCGTTGATGGGATCCTCCGGTGCTGGCAAGACGACACTGATGGACGTGATTGCTGGACGCAAGACTGGCGGTCAGATCCGCGGCCAGATCCTGTTGAACGGCTACGAAGCCACTGACCTCGCGATTCGTCGTTGCACCGGCTACTGTGAGCAAATGGACATCCACTCGGAGGCGTCTACAATCCGCGAAGCGCTGACGTTCAGTGCGTTCTTGCGCCAAAGCGCCGACGTGCCAGACAGCAAGAAGTTCGATTCCGTGAACGAGTGTCTGGACTTGCTGGACCTGAACCCGATCGCCGACCAGATTATCCGCGGCAGCTCCGTGGAGCAAATGAAGCGTCTGACCATCGGTGTGGAGCTGGCTGCCCAGCCTAGTGTGATTTTCTTGGATGAACCAACGAGTGGTCTGGATGCTCGCTCGGCCAAGGTGATCATGGACGGTGTTCGCAAGGTGGCGAACACTGGCCGTACGATTGTGTGCACGATTCACCAGCCTTCGACGGAAGTGTTCATGTTGTTCGACAGTTTGTTGTTGCTGAAGCGTGGCGGTGAGACCGTCTTCTTCGGTGACCTCGGCAAGAACGCGAGCGAGTTGATCAAGTACTTTGAGCGTGTGGAGAGTGTGGCTCCGTTGGAAGACGGATACAACCCTGCGACGTGGATGCTCGAAGTGATCGGCGCAGGTGTGGGGAACACGAGTGGCCAAGAAACAGACTTTGTTGCTCTTTTTAAGGCCAGCGAGAACAAGGTGCTGTTGGATGCCGAGTTGGAGAAGGAGGGTGTGTCTCGTCCTTCGCCATTGATTCCAGCTCTTGAGTTTGGTTCAAAGCGTGCTGCGACGGAAGCGACCCAGATGAAGTTCTTGGTGAAGCGTTTCCTGGACATGTACTGGCGCACTCCGTCGTACAACCTGACTCGATTCATCATTTCCCTGATTTTGGCGTTGCTGTTCGGTCTCGTCTTCATTGACGCTGAGTACAAGACATACCAAGGCATCAACGCGGGGGCTGGTATGGTGTTCATGACTACCGTGTTTATCGGTCTCATCTCGTTCAACAGTGTGCTTCCGATCGCTTCGGAGGAGCGTGCTTCGTTCTACCGGGAGCGCGCTTCGCAGACGTACAACGCTCTGTGGTACTTTGTGGGTTCGACCGTGGCGGAGATCCCGTACGTGTTTATCAGCTCGTTCTTGTTCACGGCCGTGTTTTTCCCGATGGTTGGCTTCACTGGCGTGAGCCGCTTCTTCTTCTACTGGCTCAACACGTCCTTGCACGTGCTCTTGCAAACGTACATTGGGCAGTTCCTGTCGTACGCGTTGCCGAGTGTCGAAGTGGCTGCGATCATCGGTGTGCTCTTGAACTCGATCTTCTTCTTGTTCATGGGGTTCAACCCGCCTGGTGATGCGATTCCTACGGGATACAAGTGGCTGTACTACATCACGCCTCAGAAGTACACGCTCTCGATCTTGACGTCGATCGTCTTTGGTGACTGCGGCGATGACACCAGTGAGATCGGCTGCCAAGCGATGCTGAACACCCCTCCAACGATGCCAGCGGGAATGACCGTGAAGCAGTACATCGAGAGCGTGTTTCTCATGAAGCACTCTGACATCTGGCGCGACTTCTTCGTCATCATTGCGTTCATTGTGCTCTTCCGTGTGCTCGCGGCGCTCTCACTGCGTTACATCAACCACCAAAAGAGATAAGTTGTGGATGCTGTTTGCCTAACATGTTCGAATTTAGACGACATTTGCATCAACCAAAACTGAAAAAGTCAAGTGGTTGAGTCTATTATGAGATTTATGGCGCAAGCTTCAACCTGCCGATCGGACGCAAGCTTTCCCGTATTCAACCTCGTCATTGGGTGAATTCATGGAGCGCAGTTGCTTGACAGTTCATTAATTTGCCTGAAGAACCTGCAAGGAAACTCTTTACTGTGTGTGTGTGCCAACCAATGCAGTAGCACAGAATGATCAGTTCAGTGATGCTCATTCAACTAGCGTGCAAAACCAGCAAAGATTTCGAACTGCCACAGCAAAGACGATACGTCCAATTGCTCAGCTAATTGCAAGTGCTTGCCTAAAGCCCTTGCGAGAGGTGCCAGACAAATTGCGTTGCCAAATTTTCCATTAACATTTGCTTGACCAGATTTCGAACTTGTACGGTGCCTGCGCCAACATTCAAAGACCGAAACTCAACGCACCAAAGACTTTGAAATCTCCGATGACCTCCAGACCAGTCTCACGATCGTCGATCACGTTGACGGTAGCAAAGCCAAACCAGATTCTCCGTTCTTTCACTAGCGAGCTTCGAGCTGATCTCAGAGATCACCAGCAAATGACTCGGGCACCAATCGAAGTCGGACCGGATTCGTATGGTCCCAACGCATCACTAATACCAGATGCATACGCTGCGTTCACTCATCAATCGCGCGTTCTCCTGTCTTGCCAACCACCACAGTATGATCAAATGCAGCCATCCGGTCTCGCAAGATTAACTGAAGTAACTTGAACTGTCACCATTTCGTTACTTCACATCCTTGATCTCCTCCGACCAACATTCCCATCATGATGACAAGGCGCATTTTATAGTGGACCTTGTCTCCTTGTCAATCATGACGCAATCACATCTGACCAAAGAACAACGACAATGCAGTTGGCGACGTTGCTGCACGACTACGACGACATCTCGACGCTTCTCGCGGCCTTCTTGACGTGGAACGAGGTCCGCGATGCGTCGTGGATCTCCCGCAGCGTCTACGAGTCCACGTTCCGGCGGCGCTTGGTGCGCAAATCGTGCATCCATCTCCCGCCGTCGGCGGCATTTGTGTCTGCATTTGTGTTGAGCCTGCACTCGCAGGTGCGGAATACAATCCGGTCCATTGATATTGCAGACGCCGAGTCAATACGATGCTTGGCTTGTTTACCAGCAGTGAAGCGACTGCGAGTTCGTGGCGGTGTCTCGCATACTTCGTTTGCGCTGAATCCAACGGTGCTCCATGAAGTGGGAACGCTACGAACGAACTTGACCCGACTGGACCTATCGAACTCCAGTGTCGATGATATCAGCGGTTTGCATGGAGCTCCACAACTCAAGATACTTAACTTATCAGGCACGCTTGCGAGAGACTTTACCGTCCTGGAAACGTTGACGACACTCGAGTACCTGAACCTTCAGCAAACCCAAGTGACCGACATTGAATTCCTCCGCGCTACGCCAAATCTCCGCGAACTGAATCTGAATGCCACAAAGCAATTAGTCGATCTCCATCCAATCAGCTATCTGACTCGACTGCGATCCGTGTACCTGAGCAAGAAGCACATCGCGACGCTGACGCCTTTGCTGGTGTCAGCATCGACACTCACTTTGTTGCAGCTCGTGTGGACTCAGTTCGACGACGACATCATGGACGAGTGGCGCATGTTGTTCTCCAAGCTAACTGAACTCGACCATCTCAACATGTTGGGAGTGAAGCAGCTAACATCGCTTGCGCCGTTGTCGCAACTCACGAAGCTCAAATACCTGAACGTCCAAGCATGCCGGGTGGATATCCTTGCACCGCTGCACACGCTGCAAGACCTCGAGACGCTGGTGCTTGGATGGTCGAATGCGTACGATTTCACAGTGCTTCGATCTCTGCAGAAGCTCAAGCGATTGGATGCCCAGGGGAAGCAGCTTAAATCGGTCGAGTTTCTACCAGAGCTGGAATACTTCAAAGGCTATGGAACGTTACCTCGCCTCCCCAAGACTGGTCGGCTCCAGGAAGTGAGCTTTTGTTTCTCGGACGACAGTTTTACGTTCCGTCTCGCTGCTCTTCCATTCTTGCGTTCGTTGTCACTCTCTGGAAAGTTGGATTTGCAAGTTGTGACTCAGTCTGTGCCTACTTTGCGGCAGCTCGAGCTGTTTATCACAGAAACATTGGATTTGTCGGCGGTGGCGCAGCTCAAGCAGCTCAGAAAGTTGACGATCAGATATTCCAGTGTCCCGGAGGAGGGCCAAGATTACTCGTTTTTGAAGAACTTGACTCTGCTACGACAGTTGCGGATTTTAAACTCTAGCATCGAGGATTTGTCGCTGTTAGAAAGAATGAAGTTCCTGAAGATTCTTACCGTGGAGTCCAGTCTGCTCGATAGTATCTCTCCTGTACAACGTCTACGAGCATTGGAGCAGATCGATTTTGCGCGCACTTTAGTGACAGATGCGAGCGCGCTTCTCGAGCTGCCAAGTCTAGAGCGGATCGTGCTCCCAGATTGTGCTGATTGCAAGGCACTTGCTGCCCAGTATGGAACAGAACGACCAAAATTGAGAGAAGTCATGCATGGCAACCAAAATTGTATATGGAGCTCACACCAGTGAGTTCAATTGGAGCTACACACAGCAATGATGTGAAAGCGCGGAAGCCTGTTAAGCATTTCGATTTTTGTTGACTTGGATACAAAAATGCAAATACTCTATGCCTATGCATCATCCTGGACGCTCCCAGGCAAGACTTGATACGACAATGTTGTTCCATATGGACCCGTTCTAGCCTTTGGGTGCTGAAGCTCGTCGTCATCCAGAAGCTTTGCTTTGCTCTCTTCTTGCTCCACAGTTGTTGCCACATACGCTGGTTGTACAACGACATCGAACAGGTGCCCGCCGATAAGCGCGCCAATAATGGGGCCGACAATGTACACCCAGAAGCCATTCTGGGGACCTGGGATCCCAATCGACGACCACCCCGCCATTGCCACCACCAATCTCGGACCGAAATCGCGAGCCGGGTTGAAGCCAGCTTGCGATAACGGCGCGATCGCGCCGACCAAACTCGACACCGTGAACCCGATAAAAAACGGCGCTTGCTTCGCCGACGGCCGCGCGTGGTTCGTCTCATCCGTCAGCGACCGTACAAGCAGCATCAAGATCATCGTCCCGACCACTTCAACAACCAGCGCACCGAATGGCGACACATCTTCTTGCTCCAGCACGCCGCTGTGGACAAGCTGAGGATTCGGGAAATAGTCGCAGAAGATCATCGCCGAGAGCGTGCTATTCGCTTCTCCACGCGCGATCGAATGGAGCTTCTCAAAGCGTGCAATCGCATTCCCATAGATACTCAACAGGCAGACAGCGCTCAGCATCGCGCCAAAAACTTGCGCAGCGATATACGGGAGCACTTTGTGCACTGGGAAGCCCGTTTTCTCACGAGACCACGCGAGCGCGATCGTCACGGCCGGGTTCAGGTGCGCGCCGGAGATGTGCATGGTCAGGAACGTCGAGAGCGCGACGAGGAAGCCCCAGACGACCGCGACTTGCCAGATCCCGACTTGCATGCCCGTGGTCACACTTGCAGCACCCGTGGCTGTGCCCACGAACACCAGGAGCCACGTGCCCAGCACTTCGGCTCCGCACTCGCGCAGCAATGACGAGGACATCGCGTTCTGCAGCACGCGACCTTGCATTAGGAGAACGATCAACGGCAGCGCACGATGGCGAGTTTAAAAGTGGAGGCTGCGAGTGCCGCCCATCTTACCCCCTCGCCACGCCAGACGTGTTAAAAGTGCAAGGCATCTGATGATCAGTGATTACCTCAGTCTTTGTCGGTCGCACTGAGAGCCAACAAAAGTATTCACCATTGCGTCAGTGTGTGTGCGTGTGTGTTTTGAACCAATGGACATAGTCTTTTAAGGTTTACAGTATATGATTGTTTGAACAATCATGTGATTGGCTAAAAATAGCAACGATCACCGCCTTTTGCAAGAGACCTTATTAGTATCCCCTCCAGAGAGCTTTGTCGTGGCTCAGTCTGGAAGGTTTGACACAACCCAAAAGAAAGATTGCCGCCATTGACGGTGCTCATTGCCTAGCACGCTCTCTCAAGAAGCTCCAGTCACCAGAAAACAAGATCAAGGGCGGCTTCAAGGTTTCTCCGAGGTAAGTTGTCTGTGTATCATTTATTTGGGAGTTTGCATGCGTTTGGATTGACGCTTCTTGGCTCGTGTGTGGATCTGTAAAATAGCAATACGGAAGTAATGAGAACCTTGTGGACCCTTCGGATTTGCCACTTTGACAGGCATGCGGTAATAGAAAAGCACACTGCAGAGAGAAACGATACATGCATTGCTGAGGACTGCTCGTTAGCAACATCACATAACTAGGTAAATTTCGGAACCAAACAATAGACTGGCGCATTTTCGCTTTCGGCAACTTCAAATGCTCGCTTCAAGGGAGAGCATTTCAGCTTATAGTTTTATTTCTATATTTCTGCTATTTACTTTCAAATGTAGTAGCCTGCTGTTCTCTCTACACGATAGCATTCGTCTTGGCCACTTCCTTTTCAAGTTGCGTGTGCAAGCGGCCATCCCTGTCCTTTTCCTTGCGTTCACTGTACCGGTCGACGAGAAACTCGGTGTGTTCGCGCATCAAAAGCGTGAATTTGAAAAAGTCTTCCATGACATCGACGATGCGGTCACAGAAGTCGCATGACTTCATACGTCCGCTCTCGTCAAACTCTTTCCAGATCATCGGCGTGTTTACGCACAACAGTACTCGAGACATGTGAATGATGGTTCCTACTTGGGGAAACAACACTGGTGACGAGACCGATGTGTCTCTGCCATCTGAAGTGATTGGCTCCGCCACTCACTTTGCAGGGAATCTTCCACAGGGCTTCAAGATCAAGTTTCTAGAAGATCCCGTAGGTTCAACCTCAATGTGCCCAAGGTTTTATATATCAGATTCGTAGGTTTTATTTCTGCATGTTTAGGTTTTAGTTATAAAACCTGTGTGATCCGTTGAGGTTCATTTACAAGTAGCGACAGGAACCACAACCATTTCAATTCAGTTGCAAATTTTCCTCCGAGCCCTCAAGTCTTCTTCCTCCCTCCAAGTCGGGAGATCACTTCCTCTGGCACAAGCGTGTGTGCCGTGTTTGAGGGACTGTTGTGAACAGCGCCCTCTTACAAGCACCATCATACAAAAGCTTTCTACTTCGAAAGCGGACAACTCTGGCTGCATGCGACGAATGTGCGCGAGATTCCGCAATGGATCAAATCTGATACAGGCGCCGTCAACACTGGTTCAACTCTGTTTTGCTTGTCTTTGAGCGAGTCGCAAGATGCACAACAAGTTACAGGTATTGACTGCTTGTCCGTCCCGAGCACGTCGCTGTTATCGATGACGTTCCCGTTCACACAGCTTGCAAGACTTCGGACTTTCTGAATGGTTGCTGCATCTCGCCACCAGCATGACTCGCAACGATCCCATCCCAAGATTCCTCCGTCGTCTCAGTCAATCACACGCTAAATTGCTCTCCACATAAAACGAGTCGTCCAGAGCTGACCAAATCTGGAACACTGTCTCCTTGAGAAACCAAAAAATCAGATCCATGTTTACCCTACTTTGGCACAAGGCTCCAAATACTCCCATTTTGGCAAAATCAACTCCAAGACACGGTCGACCCATTGCCCCACATTAAATGTCCCGGTTTCTCCCGCCGTTTTATCCCGTTGAAGCAGCTTCAATCTCAAAGCCCATCACGAAAAACAGCTTGTTAGCATTCGAGCTCCGTGTTGGTGTCAGGAGGAGGGACACCTGAAGCACCTGGTGCCTTTTTCAAGAGGTGCAATCGCTGGGCATGTGCCGCGTGTGGCACAAGTCTGGGTGGCTATTCCAGAGCTTTCTCGCCACACCTGACATCTTCTGCGAAGCAACGCGAATCAGTACTTGCGGAGCTCAACTGGGAATGGGAAAATCATTTCTATTTGTTAAAGTCAAATCGCCAAGTGTTTCCTGCTCAAGCGTGTCAGGAATATCTGTGTCGCATTGCGAACCGCGGCTTGACTCACCAAAGAAGACGTGCAGTCTGGAGTGAGCAACAACATATTGGAGAGCATCGAGATCACCATGCTTTCGTTGACGAGACCGTTGCTGAGTCTTCGCTTTCTGCCGAGGCCAGTTTGCAATCTGCTTTCTGCCTTTCGCTAACGAATTCTCGTGCATGAGCCAAACATCAGTGCGTTTGGGTTCATGCACACCACTCAGGCACTCAATGTTCAGGAAACGTTAGAAATGGGAAATGGCACGCCAGCGGGGTTTCTTTCTGTTTCTACTCATTTTTTTCTTTCCAGAATTACCTCCGACCCAGGCACGTTTGGGATCTTGTGCCGAGATACATGAGCAGCTGAGGCTTGACACTTTCCATGAACTGCTGTGCAGTGCCTTCTTTTCTTAAGGAGATTATAACGAACGAAACGCCTCACTATATTGTGACTGAAACGTTAGAAAGAGGCGGAACTGCGACGCAATGGATTCACGCAGAGCTCTCCCTTCACCGATCGAACTGGCAGAGCTCCATGCAGGAGCGACTAGGCAAAACATGTTTCTCCAGGGGTATGCTTCCTTTCATTCTCAAATTTGCTGGCAACCAGTAAATTCCCAACTTCCCACTCGACGAAACGCGGAACACTTTCCTCGTTGCAAAGCCATGATGATGATGACAAAACTGCTCGTTGTCTCCAGTGTGCTGCTGTCAACGGCAACGACGATGGCCGCCACGACCACCCCATGCACGATCGAGCAGCTCATGTCGTACATGACGACGCCGTACACCAAGACGTGCATGGCGCAGTCTGGTCTGGATTTCACGAAACTCACAGGCTCCCCCACGAATTCTCAGCTCACGAGTCTCTGCCAGACTGAAGCGTGCAACCAGCTCGTGAAGGAAGTATTGGCGAAGAACCCTGTGGATTGTCTGTTGCCGGTCGGTGGCCTCACGTTTGTCTCGGGGCTTCTCGAGCCCATTCGATCGTTCTGCGCGACCGGCACTGGCTCCGACTCGACCACGTCCAGTAGCAGCATGAGCAGCAGCGGCAGCAAAGCCTCGGCGTCAAGCAGTAGCAGCAGCGAAGTCCCAAAGCCTGCGACTACTGCCGTCAACACCGTCGGTAAGGAAGCGGATGGCTCCAGTGGCGGAGACAGGAGCGGCTCGGGTTCGAGCGCGGTGGTAGGCTCGGTCAAGCCCACGAACACGACACACTCGGGCATTGATGAAGGCGTGAATGCCGGCGACTCGTCCAGCTCCACCAAGCCACCGTCTGCAGAGAAACAGACGACGGAGAGGCCGAGCCCCGCGCCAACGGCGACGAAGAGCGACGCTGCAACGAGTTTGGGTCGGGCGTCAATTTGGGCCATGCTCAGTGTCTCTGCTGCGCTGGCAGTGGTGGCGTAAGGGAAGTGTGCTATTAGGAAGCATGTGTGTCTCCACTTCGCAGTTCTACCTGTTGTCAATGACTGCTTGTTGATTTTGTTTGTTGCTAAGTGGTCATGGATGTATCGGCAACTCTTAATCGCCATTATGCTTGCTGAACGAATCGCTATTATCTTTCTGCTTTGTGTTGTTGTTCCGAACGAAAACGATGGCGACCTTTGGTTGCTCCTACACCTTTGGTAACGGTTAGTTGTAAAGTAGATCATAGATAAAGAGTTATTTAGGTAGGTGACTGCATATAATTTGTGTACTTCCTTTAATCCTTATATGCAGGTTTACCTCTATCTATATGCTAGATCTTCTATGTTTCACGAATTTGCTAAAAGAGCCAGCAAGTGTGCAACCCTTGCAAAAGGTCATTCAATTCAACAAAACAAAACTCCCCTCCTAAATACAATTATCCTTTGTATAATGCATACTCATAATATTAGTATATAAAGATACGCTTCTCTAGTACAGTCAACCTTTCTACTACGAGTAAACGCGATCGTACAGTGCCCTAGCTGTTGCGAAAGGAACTACACCGTCTGCACCATCCATACCCCAGTTTACGACCACACAATGACCATCATTTTCCTGAAGCTGCACGTCCTGCGTTGCATGATCATGTGGACGAGCAGCTCGTTTCCCCATTCCGCCATCTCCGCAGTCGTGCCGCTCTCGCCCTCATCACCACCATCACCAGCAGCTCCACAGTGTTAATATGAAGCTCCTTGCGTCGATCTCCATGCTGCTGCTGGCAGGCGCCACGTCGGCGGCCACGCTCCCCGAGTGCCAGGTGGGCGGGCTCGGCGCGCTGACGCAGAACCCGAACCTGCCGACGTGCATCTCGGCGTCGGGCGTCGTGTTCTCGGAGCTCACGGACACGCCCACGGACGCGCAGCTCACGGCCATGTGCGCCGCCGACTCGTGCGTGGCGCTGCTCAAGGCGATCCTGGCGCTCAACCCGGCCGACTGCACGCTTCCCGTGGGCGTCGGCATCGCGCTGCGCAGCCAGCTCGTGGACCCGGCCGTGGCATTCTGCAAAAAGAGCGGCGTCTCGGGCTTCGACGCCACGAGTGCGGGCTCCGCCTCCGGCTCGTCTTCGACCAGTGATGCTTCTGTGGGCACCGTCAAGACAGCAGACACGGCGGCGTCCAGTGCCGACGCCACGACGACGACGACGACTGTGCCGTCGCCAACCCCCAGCACCACCACTAGCGCAGCCGCTCACGTCGTGGGGACAGCAGTGTCCAGCGCTATGGCTGTCGCGCTCGCGGTATCGATGTGGTAATAAGCTTTAAAGCAGATAAGTCCTTTCCATTAAATAGTACGCTGTTTGGGTGTGTTTTGCTTATTTGCACACAAAAATGACATATCATCACAATATTCCTAGCTATTTTTCACTCATTTCCACACGAGCGTTCGATACACTTGCTGGGCCGCAAACGCAAAGATCTGCTGCAGCACGACGGCGTCGAGGCTCTGCGTCCCGCATTGCTTCTCCACACTGAGCACCGCGAGTCGCTCTTGCAGCCCCAGAGGCTGCACTGCGAGCGGTTCGTTCTCGTAAATCGCAAAGCGGCCGCGCAAAAGACCGTCCGGGTCTTCTTTTTTGCTCAGGATGACCGTGCTCAGCGCTGTTTTGTTGACTTGCAGCGCTTTACCGATTGCCATGAGTCCTAATCTTCCAATGGGGTTTTGATCCACATCCAGGTACGCCAGATGCATGGCCGCGCCTGAGCAAATTGGCGTTGTTGCACCCTCGTTGCTGCTTGGGCTACTGTTGTTGTCCTCGCTCTTGTTCTCTGTGCAGCGCAGCAATGCCATGAGACGCCGAATGTCACGGTCTTTGACGTGGTTTTCGGTGAGCACAAGTGACCTCAGCCGCGTTTCGTTGTGCTCGTAGGCATCAGTAATCGCTGCGATCGTGATCAATTCGCAGTCACTGACATCGAGATGCAACAGGTGCGGACAGCACTTCATGATCGCGGTGAGTGCGACGTTGCTCAACAGATTATCTCGGAGTTCGAGATGCTGCAACGATGCTCCAATGAGTGGGAACAGCTCGCGAAGCACGTGGCTGACCCGCTCCGTGTCTTTGTGCACCAACGCATTCAGTCGCAGCGTCTTCAATGACGAGGCAGCGCCACGTCGGACTTGCTGGTGCCGCGTCTCAATTGCCAAGACAGATTTGCTGTGTGTCCATAAGGCTCCATATCCAGGCACCAACACGCACATCCACCGCTTGCTATGCTGCAGCACTTCAAACCACGCACTCTCGTCGTTCAACTTCAGCGCGATCTCCGTGTCGGAGGCTTGTTTTGTGGGCCACAGCGTTGCATGTTCCTTCAGTCGCGCACCGCACCATCGATCTGGCGTCGTTCTCGCAGCATTGTTGCGAATGCGGTCGTGCTCGGTATATAGAGTGTGGACGCCCAGAAGCTCGTTTGCATAGTTTGCCATCGTCAGCACCCGCATCATCGCGTTCACAGCGTCGTGCGTCAACACATTGCACGAGATGTCCAGACTCTGCAGTCGACACTTTGATGCATGATGGAATACGCCAAACGTGAGCCAAGCCCAGGGCAAACACTGAGCTCCATCGAAGCGACGAAAGGCGCCTATCAGCGAGAGCTCTTTAACTGATTTGCGTGTCCCTGAGCTCGTGTGGATCGCTGAAAAGAGCGACGAGACACGGCCAACGTTCAGCAGATTCCAGTCAAACGTAAAGCGCTCCACAAAGTTGGCGTTGCGGCTTAGGAGATCAGCTCTTACACTGGACTTCGAAGGCGTTGACTCGTCCCCAGAGTCATTCTCGACCGCAAACAACTCGGTCATGAGCGTCCCGAAGCTCGCTGCGTACCCCTTCGCGTCAGTCTCACTGATCACTTTGTTGAGCACCAGTTCACGTAGCGACCCTGGCAGTGCTGCGACCAATTGCGCGAGTCGCGCGAAGTCGCTCTTCGCTAACCGCGACGCACTCAGATCCAAGATGGCGACATCGTAATAAAAGAAGTTCCATGCTGCTGGATCTGGATCCAGACACTTGGGGTTGTTGCTTGGACTCAAGGCTGTGGGTTTGTGAGTAAACTGCGCCATCCAAGCTGCTCGTGTGGAGATCACATCAATGAGCTCTTGGAGCAGCTTAACCGCATTCTTCCCTGCATCAGCAGTCGTAGCCATAGTCGATTGTTTCGTGGACCTTGCCGTCTCCGTCTCCATCGACGGCACATGGACAAGCTGCTGTTGCAGCTCACAGCGGTTCAAGAGGAATCCAATCTGGATTCGATGGTACGACGATTTCTGCAGGCTATGCGCCGCCATGACGTCCAACTTGTCCATTGCAGCGATAAACCCGCTGCGCATGCCATGCGGTCTCGTTTTCCTCGCTTTGCGCTTTCTTCCCGTGAGAAACGCGCAGCAGAGCGCGATCAAGTCCGATGTGATGTGCATATACGAAAAGTCGAGCAGGAACTTTGGCATCACGATCTCACCACCATGCTGCGGTTTAGTCGTAGCGGATTCCTTCGTTGATCCCACAGCGCCATGACAATGGACATCCAGGAACTGCCGCCAGAACCGCGGATTCCCGTTCCACGAGAATGCGCGCAGACTCGCGACTGCGCTCAAGATACTGAGCGCCTCCAGCTTGGCTCTAACGCTCTGGCAACGCCGCTGTTGCTCACTATCACTCCCTTGGCGCGTCGTGCTCGATGCTGCGTCGTCAAAGCGGATGCAGATCCAGGGCACGCCATCGCCGCCACCAACGTCCGTAGACACCGAGGAGTCGGCGACGACGCGCCGCGGAAGCTCGAGTCGCACGTGACCGTCAAGACACGCGCAGAACTTGGCCACGAGGCGCTCCGCGTCGCTCGTCGTGCTGCTGCTTCCACCTGGAGACCACGCCATCTTTCAACTTGGTTGTGAGTATCTAGCTGTTGGGCTACGACATCCTCCAATCGGTCCCACTCCATTCTGTAAGTTGATACGACCGTTGATGCGTCTGGGAACAACAGCCGCTGTGACAGGGCTTTCACTCTCTATCTTTATAATTCAGTGTTCTGTGCATTTGTGTCATGAGCATGAAGACATTGGTCAACTTGGTCTCTAGAAGATCACTTTATTGTAAAATGGCATGCCACTTACCGATCGATTAAATGGCATACTCGTGGATGTCTTCTCAAGTCTTGTAGCCTCACGTTTCACTTGCTTGTCCTCAGGCGTTTGCCCAGCTTCGGCCGTTGATCGCTTCTCGAGTCGTCATCCTCCGAGGCTGTGGAGTCGGAGAGGTGGTCCACCAGGTTCTGGAACCAGCGGAGACGCTCCGCTGGCTGCGTCGAGGAGGGAGCATTCGCTTCTTCGTGTTTAATGCGTGGCTTTACCTTCGCTGGCTTCCGTCGCTGTGCGCGATGCGTCTCGGTTTGCACAAAGTATGCGTCCAGCATCGTTTTCCAGGGTGCTTCCGTTGCGACTCGCATCCACTTGGCGTCAAAGTCCAACCACTGATTAAAGTGCGCGCTCGCCAGTAGCTCCTTGGCTGCCTCGCTTAGTAAAACGATTTGTTGCAACCCTTCTAGACCGTCCACTTTTTTCTTCCGTGACAGCATATCCCACCAAGAGAGTTGATACTGCTGCGTAATCGGCGATCTCCACGGCTGCTTCACATACCTCAAGTGCAGCTTCAACTCCTTTTCGCTGAGAAACTCGAGTTCGATGAACCGGTTGACAAAGAAGAACGCAAAACTTGCATCCTTGTTCACTAAGAAATTCCGAGCGACCTCGTACACCCCCAGCGCCTCGATGTACTTGCTCAGTAACTCACTTTGACGACTAATCAGTTGGTACTTTGAAGTAGTTATCCGCCGTCGATCACCGCTACTACTTGGGTGGCAAAAGACCATCTCGAGGTACGTCGCAATTCCGCTGTACCAGTTCTTCTCGTGGTAGCTTGTAAGCTCTGGGTACTTTTCTGGATCAAAAACGAGATGGTGTCGAGGGAATGGAAGTCTCAATTTCGGCCAAGCCATCCGCTCGTCGTCGCTGTCCAGTTTCGCATGAAGCTCCTGCTGCAAAAGTGGAAACTTGTTATACTTGGATCGTCGACGTGGCTTCATTTTCAAAGGTACTTCAACGGAGGGTTGCCTTTGTTGCACACTGCTGGTCTCACTCACATCCTCGTTGTTGTGCATCAAATCTGCGGATGGCGATGTTTGTAGCTGTGTCATCACAGAGCTGACGGCAGCAGACACCTTGGGATTGGAGTTGTTAAGTGCGCTTGTCGGTATCAACCTCTTCTTTTTCATGCCCGATAGTACTGTTGATGTTGTAGTGGAACGGGACGCAGCAGCAGTCTTTGCTCGTTTCTTTCCTGCTGCTGCAAATGCTAATGAACCAGTGCTATGGATAGGCGGTCTTCCATTTACTGCACTGCTCGTCGGACGATGTGGCCCATTGTCTGCTGCTGCCAGCACAATCGGTCCACTTCTAAACACCTCGCGCGCCGATGTCCTCGTTTCGCCCCATACGCTCTTTGCCAGCAAGTCCAATGCGTCCAGACTGCGCTTGTTGTGCTCCACACGGTGCTGCTCGCTAGGTCCGCTCTCCATAGCATCATGTCCAAGCATCTTCTGCAACTGCTCCTTAAATTTCTCCCAGAACTCGCAGTAGAAATGCACTTTGACGCTCCACGGCACGTCGTCCGGAGTCACCAGATGCTGCGATTTCTCACGCTTCAACGCGCGCTCGACATGGAAGAACTCGATCTGCGCCTTCTCCATGTGCTCCATCGCGGCTGTCAGGCTGCTCTGCATCTTGCGCAGCGAGCTACTCTCCGTCTTGCCTTCACTGCATTGCTGTTGATCGTCCGGTTTGCCGCTCTGAAGATGCCGCTCGCTCTTGTTGTGAGCGCTGGCGTCGAAATGGCGGCGCTTTCGGCTGCGCGTGACAATGCCGCCGTTGGACGCTGGGCGGGTGGAGTGGACGCTGCCGCTGCCACCGCGGTCGCTGTACGTCTGCACAGCTGTGGCGGCGCCGTCCGCGCGCGGCTCCAGATGCGGCGACACGGATCCGCTGCGCTCGGGGCGCCACGGCGATGACGCGCTCATGCCCATTCGCGCCATTATTATCTTCCGAGCCTGTTTGTATTTGATACTGTATGGAAAGACTGACACGGAAAGTGTGGGGTCGAGTCAGGAAACGTCAAACCATGGCAAGTCTTTCCCCTTTGAGTAACAACATTTTAAAGTTTGTTGTTATAAACGTTATGCTGAGCTTCATTGAGATGTCGTTAAACCAAGGGGTATCACACATTCCAGTATTGCTTCACTGAGGGTGCAATCTCGCATACTCAAAGCAAATAACAGGATAGAAACACATATAACAATTAGCGGGGATAAAACGGATAATCTGTTCTTTTTGGAGCGACCTTCACTCCGAAAAGTACCAAATGGTGCTGCTGATACCAAACTTGGTATCGACTTCCGCCAATGTCTCGCGATCTTCTGATGTGAGTGGATTATGGCGCAGGTTCACCGACTGTAGCTTCAGGAATGCGCTGTTGGCTCTGTCCATGGGGCTCGCGATATCTCTGTGGACACACGATTCGATATCCAAATGCTGCAACCGCGGACAGAGCGCCAGCGGTTCGTGCACGTCCGCCGTCGTGAGCGTCGAGCTGCGAAGTCGAAGCGACTTCAATGGCGATCCAATGTGCTTCAGCAGCTGCTTCACGACTTGGATCCGGTCGGGGTCTCCACGTGGCGTTGTAGCATGATGCCAGTCCATGATCAGTGACGTCACGCGTGCGCTCGAGTCCACAGGACCAACCTCATGAACCTTCGTGGTGATTGATGAGGTACGAACCCATTCGTAGTCATGCCCAGGAACGACGATGCACACCCACTCTTGCCAATACTGCACCACAACGTACCAGCTCTCGCTATCGTCATCGTCGCAATTACGCTCCGCCAGTGCAGTGGCATCTTCTCGCGGTCTTGTGCGTATTCCGTGGCGGCGGCCAGGCAGATCCATTCTGCGACCGTCTCGTTATTTTCTTCTGCATTTTGCCCATCGTCCACCTTCTCTTCCTCCTCACCCTTATCGAATAGAAATGGTTCGTCGTACCACACCCTTTGTGGCGGCTGCAAGGACGCCACGACGCGCGCAAAGACCTCGACATCGTGCTCATCGAACCGATTGTACGACAGATCGAGCTCTGTGACCCCCGAGCGCGCCAGCGAACGGAAGATGCCGAACGCGAGCCACGGCCACAGCACATCCCTGTCGATCGACAGCACCGGCAGTAAGCTCGATAGCGACAAACTCCAGTTGCTGGGTAGTGTCTCCCTAAACCGACTGGCACCAACATGGAGAAGTGTCCCGATCGCTGGAGCTGGCGCCAAGTAAACGAATTTTCCGCGAGTGAGAGGGTCTTCATGTGCTGGTGATGATCACCAGACAGAGCAGAAGGCGACGAACGCATCAAGATCGCGCAAAGGAACGCCTCCCGAGCTTCATTTGCGATGAGACCATTAGAAATACCATTCAATGAGAGCGCATCAGTGTGCACCGACTGAATCAAACGTGCCGCATTGTCGAGCAGCTCGTCACCCAGCACGTTTTCACTCAGATCCAGCATCTTCAACTGAAATGCTGGCGTCCACTTGTTGACATTTGTGGACGAGCTCTTGTTGCCGGAGACCAACTGCAGAGAAGAGTCGAAGCCGCTGACACACGAGCGCAGCATAGTCAGCGTTTGAAGCGAGACTGCACAATTCCAGAAGCGCAATCCTAGTCGAACGGGAGCAGGGTGTTGTTGGTCGTATCGAGAGGCTTGCAGCAGCTTTTGCAGTGACGCGCTGCTGGTCTGGTACAGCGCGTTGGCGTCACGTCGCTGCAACACGTCGCGGAGCGAATCCATCGCAATCTCTGGGATCTGCTTGCAGCCAGAGAAACCCAAAACAAAGCCGACGCCCGAGTCGCATTGAGTAGTGATGGCGTCCTCGGTCGTCCGGCGGTTGAACGTCCGCAAAAGCGCATCGACAGGATTGTCTTTCCGCTTCACGACACACACATTCCAGCCGACATGCACAACTACCTCGATATCTTCGTGCAGAAACTGCAACAAGTTCTCCCTCGCGTCTGGTGTCATCATCACGAACTCTTCATCGGCACTCTGGAGCAGCAAGTGCAGCACTTGGATCGCATCTAGCAGCTGCGTCCACCAGCGCTCGTGCGACTGCCTGTCGTCATCTCTGAACACTGCCGCTTTGCGTTTCCGATTAGCTGTAACACTTGCATCGTGCAGTTGCTCGTCCTGGGGAATCAATGCGCGTACAATGAGGACAAAGCGCGGTTGCTGTGAATGCAGCGCGGCTTCTTCGAACTGTGTCATATTCTGCACACACGAGCACCATTCCTGGAGGATTGCGTCCACATCGTCGACCTACAGCACAACTGCTCGTGGGGGCGAACTCGCACTCATTCGGCTTTGTTCTTGTGTCTTTTTTTTTCTCTCTCAGCGTGTGAACCAGATCGTTTTCTCGATGTGAGACGAGGACGGACTACCGTCAGAGACGTCGAGTCATCCTAGGACGTTCGCACAAGATCTATTGCGTCGTTATGCAAACCAGACGATGCAACGCGGTGGCTCCATCGCCTTGAAGCGCTATTACCAGCATTTGGATTGCATGGAGCTGCTGCAGCATCAAGGCGAGCATCAGGATTGGCATTGATTGACATTGGAAGAATGTATTGCCAACTTCAATAACCTACCATTGGCTGAAAGCAAATGTAGTTTACAAGATTTTTATCCAATCCACATCGGAATAGATTCTGGGCGAGATCCAAGATAGCAAATGTGGTGCTGCAAAACATGTGGACACTGTTGCGCAGGTGACAACCAAACCGAGTCCAAGCAGAGAATACCCAAAGCAGCAATGGCTAAGATGCGCCAACTACATACTCACATAGCGGCATATGCAACCACAGACCTTCACACTGTGCAGCTTTTGATGCTCATCAAAAAGCAACTTTGGTGGACCAACACTCATGGTTACGCTGTAACCCGCGTAAGTTACACGACGTAACTTACCCACCTCGTGCTCGTAAATTACGCATGCAATTTTTTCCGCGCTATTCTCTCTTTTGTGCAGCACTTCAGAAGCAAAGAGCAGACACGCAATGGTTGCCGAACAGCTCCACACGCCGCGCGACGCGCGCCACAATAACAGCGGCGCACCGCTCTCGCCATTTGCTGCAGACGCGTGCCTTCGCCCTGCTGGTCTAGACACGCGCAAGCGCCGCTTCGTCGCGACGGACGACGACGGCTACGCTCACGAGGAACAAGGCGACGCGTTGGATGCGTCCGTGGTGCTGCAGCGATGGTCGGCGGTCGCCGCGTATGGCTCTCCTGTGACGAGAATGACCACGAACGGGTTTGCTGGGTTTGCAGGCGCGGCGTCATTCTCATCGTTTGCGTCTTCGTCTTCGTCGTCGAACAAGACGCCGCGCGATCCGGACGACGATGGTGGTCTGGGAGATGGCGCGACCGCAGCGAAACGATTGCGTGCGTCGCCGTTTGCGCCGACCGTTGGAGTGAATGGCAGTGCGAGTGGGAACCGCGACGCACTGCTGTTCATGAGCGCAGCGCGAAACAGCAACATGCTTCGCGAGGGCAAGAGCAGCGATGGTCTGCTCGGTCCGGACTACATGACGCCCGAAGAGCAGTACCAGGCGATGAAAGAGGGCTCGCAGAACCTCATGGAGGTGCTCTCGATCTCGCAGCAGAACACGCAGGAGTGCACGCAGACGCTGGAAGAGAGCCCGAACATGTGCGTCATGCGGCTCGTGCTGCATCCGGAGGTTGACCGCGCGATTACGGCGTACCAGAAGAACGACCTCGAGAAGCACGACCTGTACCGCATCGAGATCCACCGGCAGCGATCGATCGTCAAGTTGGGACGCGACAGCTACGTCAACATTTTCGACAAAAAGTCGTCGGGTATCGACCCGATCAAGCTCAGTCGCGTGCACTGTGTCGTCGAGTGTATCACGGACCCGCTCACGCATACCGTCGGCGTGTACATCACGGACAAGAGCACGAACGGGATCCGCATCGACGGCATCCAGCTGCAGAAGGAGAAGAGGCACAAGCTCCAGGACGGACAGAAGATCACGCTGCTGTCGTCGCGACAGGGCAACGTGCTGCTCGGGTACGTGGTCGAGGACCCGCACGTGCGTGGCGCGCAGGTCGCGGCAGAGCGCGACAACAGCAAGAGCCACGGCAGACTGAGTATGCTGGACTCGCAAGACAAGTCGCAGCAGGGCCGTGATTTCCAGGAGTACACGCTCGGCGTGCTGTTCTCGTCGCCACTCGTGGGCAAAGACATCCAGGGCAAGTACCATCCGATCGCCGAGCTGGACGTCAAGCGTGAGTACTCGATCCTCAAGCAGAGCCTCATCGAGGCGTCCAAGTACGCGAAACGCCCTGCTGCTGGCTCGACTGGCGCTATGACGGCGATCACAGGTTCAAAGGTGTACCAGTACCCTCGGCAGATCAATGTGTGTGCCAAGTTCGCCAACACGGAGAATTTCCGCACAATCGTCACGATCGGCTGTCGCGCGCTGCATTTCTCGGGCCATGGCGACGAGAAGCACCTGTACTTTGAAGACGGCATGGGGCTTGTACATCCCATTCCACACAGTTCGTTACAGGAACTGTTCTCGGCTGGCGGCAGCGACTCGGGAGAGTCAACACTGCGTCTGGCGTTTGTCTCGGCGTGCTCGTCGGCGCCACTGGCGTACGCGTTCGTTGCTTGTGGCATCCCGCACGTCATTGGGGTACGCACGAACCAGAAGATCGAGGACTACGCGGCCATCGAGTTCACGCGGTCGTTCTACTTGGCGCTGGCCACTGGCAAGTCCGTCGGCGCGAGCTTCACGATCGCCCAGCAGGCTGTCGCCAAATCGCCAAACATCCGCGGTCCCATGGAAGTGGCCGAGAAGTTCCTGCTACTGCCTGAAGGCGGCGATCACTCGGAGATCATTTTCCCGTTGGCGGCCGTCGAAGCTGGGAAGACGATGGAGTTAGGTCCATTGAAGCTGAAAAAGTACCCGAAGCTGTGGTTCGATGACCTCCCGGCGATCTGCCAGGGCTTTTGCAATCGATCCATTGAGGTGTACAAGATCTGCCTGGCGCTGATGCTGACGCAGTCACGAATCACGCGGCTCGTGACGATCTGCGGCGAGGAAGGCATCGGCAAGACTGCCGTGGCTCACGCCGTAGCCAACTACGTCGGACCGCGGATCACATCCGAAGGTGGCGTGCGCATTTTCTCGATTACGAAGCTCGCACAGGACGAGAAAGACGATCAGCAGAGCATGGTGCGGCGTCACATCGACATCAAGAGCGCCAAGTGCCGCGTGCTCGGCAAACTCGAGTCACTGATCAAGGACCACTTGGCGCAGCACAAGGCGCGCGTCGAGTTCCATGCACAGCAGCTGCTGCTGGTGCTCGATGGCTGCGACTACTTGCTACAGAGCGACGTGCGCCGCAACCGCTTTCGCGTGTTCCTCTCAGACTTGCTCACGAACAACGCGTCGTTGAAGATCGTGCTCACGGCGCGCACGTCCATTAGCACGGACGGCGCTGTTGCGGGCCACGGTGAACGCGTGTACACGCTCTCGCGGTTCTCGGCCAAGATGGCCGCGAAGATGCTGCTCAGTCTCGTGAGCCGCCCCATTCGCGTCGACGAGCTGAAGCGCGCGAGGCCGCCAGTGCCAGCGGCAGCGCCAACAGCAGGCAATGGGGCGCCGCCTGTGGACAAAGTCGAGCTGATCGCATCGCATCCTGCACTGCTGGCGACTTTGGGCATCCCGAAGCGCGTGGCGGACCTCGCCGGTCGCCTGAACGAGTGCGTCATGGACGACATCCCCGTCGACGAGTCGAACGGCGCGAATGGTGGCATGATGATGGATTAACCAAGAGGAGGGAAACAATATGCATGTGATCTGTATCAAGTAAATAGTGCAAAGTAGCTCCCTATCTATATGAAGAAAAAGAAATCGTGCATCCGCCGTGGTGACTTGACTCTTGTGTGTACGATATCGCATTTGAACAGCCAGCGAACAAGGTGGCTGCATAGGAACCAGCAAATCAGCCAATGCAATCCTTCCTGCTACTGCACACGCTTTCGATGCCATTTTGGACTCAACACTCGCAAGCACATGTTGAGTATGCACTTGATTTCAGTATGGAGACCTCGTGTTAAACAGGTTGAGTTTGCACTTGTTCTTCAACTTACGTATGTGGGTCGAATGGCAAAATCCGGTGACGTCGTGATTACGAAGCGGACATCATTTCCACCAATCCCATCTCTTTAGCAACCCGAAATCCAACCGTTGGCTAAAATGCAGCTGTTCACGTTTTCTTTCGGTCTCTGCTTTTCACCAATAAAAGATTCTAAATACCATCATCAGCACCAGTTATCGCTTTGATTGGGCAAAATGCCAGTGATGATGGAACAAACAAGACTGCCACGCATTTGCTAAGGCAGCATGACGCCGCAAATGCAATTGGCACTCCCTCGCCGCGGTCTCGGCTTCCGTGCGCTCACTTCGCTTTCTTCCACGTTCAGCACGTGCAGCAGCAGTTCCCGAGTCCACAGCCACACCCGCCAGCAGCAGCAGTAGCAGCAGTGATGGGCCGCATCTCCGACCGCTTCAACCTGGAGAAGCAGGTGACGTTCTACATGTCGTACCACGACAACAAGACCAACCAGCTCATCCACTTCGCGTGCATCTGGCCGATCTTCATCACAGGCGTGATGATCCTCGCGCAGACGGCTCCGTTCATGGAGCAGCCGGCGTTCCTCGCGGGCTTGCCCTACAGTCAGTACATGGTCATGAACTACTCGGCCGCCATGGCCGTGCTCTACATGGTGTGGTACATGGCGCTCGACATATTGTAAGCCAACTGCTTTGTTTGCTTCGTGTATAGTTATTTCTCAATACTGTGCACTGACTTATATGCTATGACTGCTGTCTCTGTTTGCTACTACAGTGCGGGTACGATTGGTGCGGCGATGATCTTTTGCATCTACGTGTTCGCCAACTACTTTGAGAAGGCGGCGCCAGAGCTCTACGGCGTGCCGGCGTGGCAGATCGCGCTCCCCATCCACGTCGTGGCCTGGATCCTGCAGTTCATCGGTCATGGCGTGTTTGAGCGCCGCAAGCCTGCGCTCCTCGACAGTCTCGACCAGGCGCTGATCACGGCGCCCATGTTTGTGCTGCTGGAGGCGCTCTTCCCACTCGGCTACCGCCCAAAGCTCTACGAGCGCGTGATGAAGCAAGTCAAGATCAACGTCAAGAACTTCCACTCGGCCAACAAGACCCTCTAAGTATTTTCTTCGTGACGGGGACCTTTGCGTCGTAATTTGAATTTGCACCTTTTTTTGTTGTTGTTGTCAGTTGCCTAATAAAATAGCGGCACTATGCGCAACAACGCATTATTGCCCGCTTATGTTTTTGCATTTGAAAGACATGCGCAGCTTCACTGTCGAGGTGTCCGAAGAGACTTGTGGTTCGAAATATGAGAGAAGTAGTACGACATTATTGGGATGGCAGCGACATGTTAAAATCCCTTCATATCGTATGTGGCGCATACACTTTCTGCAGCGATGCAGCCTCGCAATGGATCTTCGCCTGTGGATTGAACTCACCCAAGCATGGCGTTCAAAAGATGGCTCCCAGTCATGACTAATACAAGCCCCACCTGATAACAACAGCAGTACCGTAATATACCGGTATTTGAGTCGGGGAGAAGAACAGAAGAGTCCTGTATTCAAGACAGTTGTCTCTATTATCATAAATAAGTATTTTGCAATTGATGCATTCTGGGACTCTGCGACAGCAAATGAGTCACGTTGTGTCCGTACAGTACGGATGGCTCCACAAACTAAAGCGCGAACCCATGCAGACGCCACTTTGCAAAAGGCGATGCGAGAACGTTCCGCGCTTGTTCAGGATAGGTCTGTGTGCCGGCACAATCACACACATACGAGCAGGACAGATAAACAAGCAAACACACACTTTGCATGCAGACGCTCAGTCTGTGAGCCATCATGCATGATGACTAGCTCTATGTGAAATGCTCTGTTGTATGGCGCGCAGTTGAGAGCCAAAGTGACGAGCTGCATTCATATCGAACACTGCAAGATACACCCACTGTACAGAGCAAAAATGCTCGCATTTTTCGCGTGTTGCATCTTCAAGCACGAAAAAGTGCAGCCACCGGGTTTTCGAAAATGGCAACGTGGGTTTAGAAGCGACACATATCTTCCCACAATGTCATCGCAAGTGAACAGTTGTTTACAAGCAATTCTGTGTGCATTGAAGAAGGCTATGCAATTGGAAGAGTTTCCCCTTGCAAATATTCTAGGACCAAAGGAGTTGCCTTGTGATGTGTCTGTCCAGTTTCGAATATGCACTAGAACAGGTTCATGCGAAAACAGAGTAAATTCGATTAGACGGCTGCATTTACTCGGAACCTCTCAAGTCAATGTACGCTCCACATGATCGCCTCACTGTGTAAACTCTTTTGTGCGCTGCAGTATTCACACCAGAAAGGGCAACGAGAAGGGAACAGTGATGTGCGCACGCAAAGCGCGCTCCTCATTCCCCCATACTGAAACTCATACAAAAGCGCTCCCACCACATGGAGGATGCTGGAACCCATAAATCACCCAGCCTGCACTCGCTCATTTGCGCTGCACCCCTCACTTCGACTCCACTTTCACGCGCGTATACACACAGAGAAACCCGCTGTGAGCGACGCGCGCGCGACAGATCAGGCGGAAGACCATGAGCTTCCGCGGTAAAAGCCCCAAGAAGTACGTGCATCTCTCGCTCTGTGTATCTTGCTAACACACCGCTCACAGTGTCGCTTGTCCCTGTTTGCCAGTGACTTAACTGTCCCGCTGAACGATACGAGTACGGCGGGTGATGAGACCGCCGCCCCCGCTTCCTCTGCGGCCGCGTCATCGACGCCCGCGACGGCAGGTGCGTCCACTGGCGCCATGCTCCAGAGCCTCAAGTCCCCGCGCCAGCGCAAGTACACGGTCGGCAGCGAGATGATGGAGCGCGATGCCAAGCTCAAGATCGACATGGACGAGCGCAAGAAAGGGATGCTCAAACAGAACCCGCTTGCCCGTACGTTGGTGTTCATAGAGTGCTTGTTTTTGTGGTCATAATGGCGCTCTTTGTCTCTTTGTTGTATATAAGCTGACATGGTTGTGTTGGTTTTTGTAGCGGGCTTCAAGTTCAATGCGGAGATGGCGATCCGCGTGGCGTTCGGCGTGCTCATCGCGTCGGCGATCCAGACGCGCGAGTCCGACTACGACCCGCAGACGCCGCACTCGAAGAAGTGGGTTTTGTTTCCCGACTGGTTCTACTTGGGCGGCCTGAGCTATTGCGCGACGGCCGTGATCTTCACGACCAAGGACAACATCGGCGCCACGATCCGCGAGGTCTGCCAGGGCTTCATCGGCAACAGCATGGCGCTGCTCTACAACATCGTCATCTTCTCCATCTTCAACATGCGCACGTCGGACCCGAACGCTGTGGACCCGACCGATGGCTTCATCCACATCACGAGAACGTTCAGCTCGAGTGCGTACTGGGTGAATCTGCACAACTTTTACGTGATCCTGCCGTTCATGATCCTGTTCACGGTCGCGATCCTGCTGCTCCCGTTCGAGACCAACACCAAGAAGTTCGCGCTCGGCAACAACTTGTACTTTGGTGAGCATGTGTGTGTTCATATACTGAATCCTGGTTGCTCCCTATGAGAGAATGACTTTTGCTCATGTCATTCTGCGGGGATTGCTCATGTGTGTAGCGTTGACGATCATCAATCCAACGGATCCATTGAACAGTAAGCTGCTGAAACAGACGGGCGATACGTTCTACGAAGAAGCCAACATCTTGAAAAACCTGTGGCTGTACTTCCTCGTGGGCTTTCTTGGCACCCTGATTTCGGTGTTCATCACGTTCGTCCCATACCCAGTCTTGTAAGTAGTTTGTGGTTATCCTGCCTGTTTCTCTGTCGCCTCGCTCGAAATAAGACCTTCAGCTGATCTTTGCTGCTGTTGTGTATTGGCAGTGGCATCAAGCGCCTCCGGGCGGACGTGAAAAAGTCGGCGAGTGAGATCCTCGATGTCCTCAACCTCATCGTGGACTCGTACTGTTTCAAGAACAAGAACGTGGAGCACATGGACTTTTTGAGGGTCACGCTGCAGCGCAAGTTTGAGGCTGCGAACGCCAGAAACCTGCGCATGGCGACACTCGTGGAAGACGTGTGGTGGGAGCAGCTCTTTGGCATTCACTACTTGCTGAAATTCAACCGGTCGATGGTGAAGAACCAAGTTCGTCTCCTCACGTCACTGACCGCCGATTTGCGCTCGTTGAGTCACGCTATGAAACTGGAGCAATACGAGAAACTGCACATCCAATATATGAAGACGCTGCAGCGCGAGATCTACATCATCCAATTGCGATCAGGCGATCTGCTCAACGAAATCTGCGAAGGGATCGACAACTCTGTGGAGCGTAAGTGATTGTATATTTGTTCTCACCTCCAAATTCGAACGACTCTGACTCACATGACCAATTTCATTCTTTCTGTGGCAGGCTTGGAGCTCAAGTCACTCCACCCTCTTGAGATCCAGATGGAGAACACCTTGCACCGTTATCGATCGATCCAGAACCGGACGCTGCGCACAAAGAAGGCCACGGTGCAAGAGATCGCTGGCAACGTGCCGTTGAACTTGTTCCTGTTTTCGCTCAACTCGTTCTGCACTACGTTGGTGGAATTCCAGGCCAGCCACAACGCAAAGGAATACGACGACGGCGAGCGCGCCAAAAGATTCATTGCAAGCACGGTCAAGTCGTTCTTCTTTGGGCACACGTACACGCGCTTGGAATTGGTCTCCACGTTCAAGTCGACCGCAGCCATCACCATGGGCATTTTCTTATCCGTGTACGTGTACGCGTTCAGCAACACGACCCCAGGTGCGGTTGCCTACGTCATGGGCAACCACATCGGCGGCTCGTTCAGTATCACCGTCAATCGTGTGGGTGGCGTGGTTGCAGGGAGTGTCGTGCCGTCGGTGTTCCAGTTCTTCATCTCGCAGGTTTGCCACCCGCGATACGTCAATGTCGTGCTGACGAACTTCGTTCTGTTCGTCTGGGTGGCTGCATCGATGTACTTTCGCTTTGCTGGCGGCTACGGCAACTACGCTGGCATGGTGTCAGCTTTCATTGCCGCAGGTATTTTGCTGCGACAGTCGGATGTCTGTTTGCCCGGGGGTGCCGACACGTTCGGATCTATCGCGATTTCGTCGTATTCCAGTTTGGCGCAGACGTCGGTCGGTATCATCTTGTTCCTGTTGGTCGAACTCGCGTTGTTGCCTGAAAGCGCCACCCGAATGCTGCGTCGAAACATCCAAGACACGCTGGCAGAGTTACAGAAAAGCTTTGACGTTCTGTTCGGCCACCACATGTCGAGCTCCGATGTGATCGACGAAGAAACGCTGAGTGATTTGCGCGAGATCTTGACTGTGAAGATCCCAAAGCTGCTCGCGGAGCAAGAGAAACTGCTTGGAGAGGCCAATGCGGAACCAAGTCTGTGGCGCCCTCCGTTTTCGTCCCAGAAGTACGAGGCGGTGCTCAAACTCTCGAAGCGGTTGCTCAGTAACAACAACCTGCTCTTCAAGTTGGTGAGCTGGTTCAATTTCCGGGTGAAGCAAAACAAAGTCAACCTGAAGAATGCAGTTGATATCCGAGACGGCGGCGATGACAACACGTACGATGATGGCGATGCGACGTGCTACCAGAAGTGGGCTGTGGCGAGCTCTCAGTTCCAGACTTCCATGACGGACACGTTTGCAACACTCAACACTCTTTTCGGCGACGGGTTCGTGTACGCTGAGCCTGAGCAAACGGCGATTTTCATGCAGATCAAGGAAGCGTTCCGTCTCGCTGATCGCGATTGCAGTGGGGAAATCGATTCTGATGAAGTGATGATGATGCTGCAAAGCATTTTCGCACAGTCTGGCGTGATGGACGAAGACGAAATTAACAAGTACACGGCCGAATTCATGGGCATTGTCGACCGAGATGGAAGCGGCAAGGTGTCGTTTGACGAGTTCATGGACGCTCTCGAGAACGGCTTGAAGCTGGAAGTCGAAGTGTACCAGAAAATGAAACCAAAGGCGCCGATCATTGCCGGAAAAGCACCAACGGACCGTGGATCCCTCGGAGGCACGCTTCTTCGAATCAATGAAGAAGCAGAAGAAGGTGCAGCTGCTCACCACGATGCTGGAATTGCCCTGAACTCACCATCGAACGCTGCGGCAGTAGGAACGCCAACAGTCAACTACACGGCGCAGCTCACTCCAAAGAACGACGCAGTGGTTCTACGCAAATACTCGGCCGTCTCCACCGGAACTGCTGGCGGATTCACACAACTCTCGCCAATGCGTCGTCAGCACGACGTGCTCAATGTGCAGGATTTCACGCTCGATGACATTGCTCGCAACATGAAGGAGGCATACGTGGAGTGGCTCATGGAAGAAAGCCGCTTCGAGAAGGTGTCGATGGAAGAATTGCTGCTGCTCAGTTGCCTCGTCAGTGGCGCCGAGGGCATCGCGATCAACATGACGGCACTGCAAGAAGCTTCGGTGTCGTCGTAGATGGGGTTCTCAGCCACCTCCTTGGCACTTTTTATCAAGACGGCTCTGTTCCCAACGCTGACCCTCCCTTTTGTAGGTTTGCGCCATTTGTATCATTTTTTCTGCTTTTGTAATACTGGTTTTTGTCTCTCTTGAGTTCCTCGTTATGTCTTGGGACAAAGGCTGCTACTACCTCGTAGAGATCCATCAGGTCGCTCCGCTTCTGCGTCCACTTGTGCTTTCAACTTGGAGTACGAGCATTTCGGGCTTGGTGCTGGGGAGATTGAGCCATGCGGAAGCAATGAGACGAGAGAACTGCAGCTTTTTCAGGAAGATATGCAGCCATCTAGGCAGTTTAACCGACGGTGGCGTTCCAGTGGTGAGTGTCCATTGAGGAGACGCAAGTGGTGGGAATTCTTCATGCCGATCCAGGGAGGCCATGCCGACACAAGATTGTTCTCAGGTTCCATTTTGCGCATGATGGGTTCACATGAAAAGTGCATGCTTCTCGAGAAGTAGGTACTGCAGCCCCTCCCTCCATTGCAGCCTTTACAAAATTGTATTTGTCATATTATAGTCTTAATGTATCGCTTAAATAAAATATGATGGAAGCCTTCATAATATAATAAGTGCGCTGAAATTTGAATCGGACAGAAATGATTCGCGAGCACCTAACACAGGTTGCGTGGGCGTGTAGGTCTCTCATGCATCAGCCAATGGCAGCGGTTTTGCGTAAATGGATCCGTTCGGATTGGCTGCCGCGCTTCTTTTCCTTCTCATGGAGACGTGCCCAAGCGCTTCTTGTCTTTGTGTCTTCGTGAGTGTCTCGCTCGCCCTGCTCAGCGCTCGCATATATGCGCTTGTGCTTGGGTCGCATTTCGCAATTCGCCTCAAGCACGACACTCCGAAAATGGCGACAACAACAACGTCAGCTTCTAATCACGCGGTGTTGAGCCGTGCACCAAGCTTAAGTCCGATGCGCGTTGTGCCCTGTGACCATCCGCACGCTGTGGATGCGCTGGCGTTCCTAGAGACCATTGACGACATCGAGATCCACGACACGGTCAAGCGCGACGGCGACGTCTACTTTGTCGTGGACGTGTACCTCAAGCACTGCACGAGCAACATTCCGACCACCCAGGTCGCAGTGTGGGCGTCCCAGAAGAAAGCTCCACAGCACCATCATTATAAGTCTGCATTATGCCATGCAGCGCCGCCAGATTACCGTCTCGAGAAGCGGTTCGCGGACTTTGCCGATCTTCGGTACCAGGTGTGGTCGACCGCGCAGAAGAAAGACGCGTGCGAGTGCTGTGTCCACTGCGAGGAGCTCATGGACTTCATCGTGCACAGCATGTCGCAGCCGCGGCTCGTGGTCAAACTCGCGACGAACACCAAGATGCGCAAGAAGCTGCTCGCGACGTTCTGCAACGAGTTTGTGCGCCTCGTGCTCCGCGGCAAGTACGAACAGATCACAGCGCCAGCACCACATCAACAGTCTCACCACCATTCCCACAGCCAGTGTGACGTCTTTCGAGTGATTTTGCTGCTCATGGAGCGATTTTTCCGCGAACCACATGAAGGAGCGACATGAATCAGCGTGCAGCATGAGTGATGTTGCTGCTCGATTTCTCTGCTACAAATTGCTTTCTTCGTTGGTTATTTTGAGTATGCTATAAAGAAAACAGGGTGACGCATTGAAATAGGCGGTGCGCTATGTGCGTAGAATAAAGTAAAGCAGAGAGGCGCAGCTCACACGTTTCACGGCCTGTTGCGCCTCGTCGAGTCGCGCGTTGCATGGAAACCGTGAATATCTAGGCATCAATCTTATAGAAGAGAGAGGTAAATAGAGAGCGCGTGCCAGCTTCGGCCTACGCACTGTGGTGGCGTATGCACAATACCATGCGCGCGTCCAACCGCATGCGCTTCGTCAAGCGCATCGCAATCTCTTTTGTACAATTTTCGGGCGGCAACGTGATGATCGTCATTTTGGTCCGCACCTTCACTCTGCTGAACCCATCCAGCTCACTTGCCTCGATTAGTAGTCTCTAGCTTTATTAGAAGCCCCTGTCCGAAAGGGTGTCTTACCACATCTCGAGAGGTACGACATTGCTTGACCGCACACACGAACATGCCGCCAAATGCGCCAGCCGCCGCTGGCGTTTTCTTCATTCATTCCGCAATTCGCCAGCGTCTACGCGCTCTACCTGCTGCACGTGACAACGACAAGCCTCCACCCAGGTATCCGCCTGCCCAGCCCAGCGTAACCAGTCATGCGCGACTCGCAACCCCACGATGCCCAGCACGAAGATGTCTCGGCGGATGACGACAAGGGGCTGCTGATGAAGCTCTCGTTCTTGGACCGGTTCCTGACGCTCTGGATCCTCCTGGCTGCAGGGCTCGGTCTGGGGCTCGGTCAGATCTCGGCGGTGCAGGACTTCATCGACGATACGACCGTCGGCAGCACGAACGTGTTCGTCGCCATCGGGCTCATCGTGATGATGTACCCGCCGCTAAGCAAAGTGCGCTGGAACTTGGTCTGGCGCGTGTTTGCGAACCGGAAGCTGCTGATCTTGACGAGTGTGCAGAATTGGATTATCGGACCTGTGGTAATGTATCTACTCTCGGCCGCGTTCTTCAATGACGACGTCGGGTACATGACGGGACTCAGTCTCGTCGGCTGTGCCCGCTGTATCGCGATGGTCGTCGTGTGGAATGCGCTCGCGGGCGGTGACAGCGAGTACTGCGCCGCGATCGTCGGCGTCAACTCGGTGCTCACGCTCGCGCTCTACTCACCGTACGCGAGTCTCTTTATCAACGAGCTCCCGCGACACATGGGCATCGAAGCATCCGAAGTGCACGTGTCCATCGGTGAAGTCACCAAGAACGTCGGCATTTACATGGGCGTGCCGTTCACGCTGGCATTGCTCACGTGGTTCATGCTGACGAAAACCAAAGGGACTACGTGGTACTTTTCCACTTTTACGCCACGCATCGGTGTGCTCACGCTCATCGCGCTGCTGTTCACGATCGTTGTGCTGTTTTCGTCCCAGAGCGCGCGCATCACGGACAACATCAGTAAAGTGGTCTACGCGGCAGTGCCGCTGTTGCTCTACTTTTTCTTCATGTTCATCGCGTCGTTCTATCTGAGCGCCAAGTTCGGAGCCACGTACGAACAGAGCGTCGCGCTCTCTTTCACGGCTGCGAGCAACAACTTTGAGCTAGCGCTCGCCGTCGCGGTTGCGACGTTCGGACTCAAGTCGGACTCGGCGCTGATGAGCGTCGTCGGAGCGCTCATTGAGATCCCGACGATGCTCGTGCTCGTGTACTTGGCGTTCTGGTTCAAGAAAGTGCTTTTCGTCGCGGACCAGAGTCAAAATGCGGAGCGGGAGCTTGAAGGTAACAAGAGCCCCGTCGTTGATATGGAATCGCAAGGACACTACCAGATCCACACCGCGGTGTAGATCGACCCATTCTCCGACACTTCAACAACATTTGGTATCATCTCCGACATGAAAAATGCACTGGTTAAGGTAGTGTCGCGCACATCATGCCCATGTCATCACCACTCATCCCTGTTAAGCAACTGGTGAATTCTTTTCTCCATCTGGAGTTTCTTATGCCTATTTAACCGTTTGTCAACTCGGCGGTGAAGCAGCTTTGTGCCCAACTGCTTGCCACAATTAGATACCGCGGCTAAGTGCAAGAAAAAAAGAAAAGACACAAGGCAGCGGAGTACTGCTATGGTGACAACGCCACAAGCATGCTGTGTGGGTTCTGAAGTTTAAACTTGGACTTGGACTGGCGTCTTGCAATGAATACCCGGTACGTGCGCTTCCTCAACAAATTGAAGTTGCTCGTGTTCTTGCCATCGAGCTTGATGCTTCATCAGACCACAAACCCTCCTACAATCGACTCATTGACAGTAAGCATGCTGTCAATTACAACGTTGTTCGAGTAAGAATACGCGATGTAGCAAGCAGCAGGAGTCCGCAACTGAGGTTAGACTTGGAGGATACGCAGACGACACGACCATTATCTTAGCGATCCCAAGGATATTAACGCCGTGTTTGTAATCCTGGACAAATATGGAGCAGCTTAGTTGCTCCATATTGTGTCCAGGATAGAGCTGCTTTCAACAATCTCACCCAGGATCTTGACAACGACGTAATGCATTGGCTTGTGCGAAGTTCGGAAGACCCAAGGTCATTGGACAACACAAGGCAGCCTCACATAGGACCAAGAGAACATGCCATCCTGGTCAAAGATTATTTAGCATTCAGAAGTGATCTATTGCAATCCTCGCTGTAGACACATTTACACTCCTAGATGAAATTCGCAATGAAGATTAGTTAGGAGAATGGATATTGTAGGTCACGAAGATGAACCTAAATATACCTCACCTTATAAAGATAAAGATAATATGGAGCAGCTTCTGGGCTTCGAGTCAATCGGCACAAATCTGCAGTATTACCGCTGAACAAGGAATATAGCTCCACCGAAGAGTCAGTCAGTGACATTCATGTGCTACAACGTGAGGAACATTGCCGCTACCTCGGCATCCAAGTCGGACAAACGCCTTCGAATGCAAGTAACTGGTCCAAGTGCATCCAAGCCTTACGTGTCAGACTTCGACTTGCGCGTCTCAAAACTCACTCTGTCGCCCAACGCGCAGCAATTGCCAGTGCCGTCATCATACCCAAAGTGCTTTACGTGGCCAGGCACTCCTGGCCCTCTACGGCTATTGTCAATCAGCTACACGACCTAGTGAAACAATTTGTCTGGGGCTCAAGGAATGGTAAGCCTGCGAAACCGTGGATGAAGGAAGAGCAAGCTGAACTCAAAAAAATGAATGGAGGCTTGTCAGTACCCAACATCAGAACTGAGCTGATGACGATGAGTGCCACAGCAGTCTCCAAATGGGCAATCACAACCTCTCACATCGATCAGGTCATTGGGAAATCTTGCTGCACAACACAAGGGCTTCTTCGACGTACATCACGCCGCTCGATGCAATTCCAAGGCGGCCACTCCAGCTTCGTGATAACATGTGGACAACTGGCGCAGCATTGTGTGCGTCGCTCCATTCTCGACCCTATGAGCCCAGAGAACGTGATAATGTACGTTGGTGTTACGAGCACTTCAAGTCGACAATTGTGCAGACTCAATGGGAGGCGATGTGTTCCAGATCGACCTCAGCTCTAAAATGTCTGACAGGCTTCCAGGTATCATCGCTGAAGGACGAAAGCTACGTGGGACATTCTGTGCAGAATGGCTGCCATACATGACCTCAACTGCAGATGGGTGGCTTCTTGATTCCAACGGCTCCCCTTACAAACTTGCTCACACATCATTATCAGTTGGAACAGCACAACTGGGTGACATACTTCGATGGGAGTGGATAAGACCAGGAGTGCTTAACTTCATCCCAACATGTGGAATCTCCGGATTCTCCCGGCCGTCTATTCGAGCGCTCGAGCGGTTATGTGCTACGTTGGTATCCAACTTCCCACAGCTTCTGTATCGACCACAGCAAACAAATGTGCTTCGGCTGTACAACGGGCAACGTCATTATAACCACGAATGGCATCTGCACACCAGTGAAGCAACTCTGACCCACGTCGACACGACCCTAGTCAAAGCTACGCATACAGTTCACTCCGCAATGGACTGTGACATCATGGCAACAAGAGACTTGAACGGGCAGAAGGTGTCGTTCCATGCACATCCACGTTTCACAAGAATCGTGCAACTATGGGGTGGCAACGGACGATACAATACGACCAGATCTTTCTATCGGCAACAAGTTGCAGCAGCGAGGACACAAATTGGCAAAGATACTCGAGATGCAGCAGTCAACAAAGCTGTCCAAACAGCAGGATCTCTGTGGCCAGGACTGCAATTAATCCAGTGGAGCGAATTACACAACATCCCAGGGATTGCGGTTTATACGGCTCAGACTCTTCTCCGGCTGAAAGCCAACCGACTCTCCATGTGGAACTATGAGAAAGCTGATCTATCCTGCTCGAATCCCGAATGCTCCCAAGTTGTCCACTCTTCTGTTCAACATCTATTCTGGGAGTGTCCGAAAGCCAAACTGGTGTGGACTACGTTTATGCGCTATGGGCGAAGATCGGAATCACTCCTGGTCACGACCCCGCAACCTGGATCTTCAGTCTGGATCTACCAGATACTCCAAAGCGTGCATGGACCACGATCAAGAGACACATTATCGGACACAGGTTCTCCAATGAACATCAAGATCACCTCTATTCCGTCGCACACATGCTGTGGCGATATATGAGCGCGTCGCTCATACATGCCATTTGGTGTGCGCATCTGCGACGCATGGATTCGGATCCAATCGAATTGACTGCTGAGATGGCGATCATGATGACCAGATTAGAGGCAGGAATGCGAAACCTCACACGACTCGCTGAAGCGCAAGCTGGAGACTCGGACGGTCACACGGTTGCGACAGTTCTCAAGGCATATGTCGACTGCTTTCTCAGCCAAACCGACGCCATCCCCTTGTACTCCCAGTGATCCCGCGTCGTTTACCTGTTTTTTCGCTGTGGCTCACGCGGGCAATCCAGGACCAGGAGGGACTGGATCACTTTCGTGCGTGTCCATGATGACCGGCACACAGCCGTTTAATTTGGGCCGCGCGCATGGCGTATAGCATGAAGGACCGACCACCAACTTTTGCCGAGTACGTCGGGGGTCTCATACATGACTCCGAAATCCCAACGCAGTCACTTCAACCTTTGTACGTGATTGGAGACAGTGCACTTTATCTCCCCACAGAGATGCATCGTCCCCCCCCTCCGACATGCACCGCTTTGCACGTTTTATACCACCAGTCGACGACTCGCGTGATTGCATCGAACATCTAGATGGTCCATCACTCCTTGCCTCACCAGATGGCTGACTCACCTCCCAACCTAGCCAGGGATACCGGAACCTCACGCAGGTTCACGTGCCCAACTCAAGAGCTGCTTTCACATCTCACCCGGGATCTTGACAACGACGCATGCATTGGCTTATGAGAAGTCGAAAACCCAAGGGCTTGGCAACACAAGCAGCCCACTGGACCAGAGAACTGCCATCCTGGTCAAAGATTATTTAGCATTCAGAAGTGATCTATTGCAATCCGCGCTATAGACACATTTACACTCCTGTATGAAATTCGCAATGAAGATTAGGTAGGAGAATGGATATTGTAGGTCACGAAGATGAACCTAAATATACCTCACCTTATAAAGATATAAAGCAGCAGGAGTCGCCGTGATAGTGAGCTGAAGGCAACAGCTTCCTTCGTGCCACCTTGCTGCACCGTCGCGTCACATGAACAACCAACACTCACATAAGAAAGGACAGCATGACTGTGCCCAGTTTTGGTTCAAGCTGGTCCTGGGGACTGGACGGACTCGTTTTTCGACCTGAGCAAGCTCGCGTACGCGACCCAGGAAGCCCCCGCAGTCTACGCCGACGGGTTCTATGGACCATCGCACTCAAGTTACTACGAACAGTACGGCTGCGTCGTGCTGTTCGCGGAAGGCATCGGCGCCACGGGAGTCATCGCCATGCTCGAGGAGCTCTTCCTCAGCGCAAAGCGCTATTCTGCTGGCACGGACGTCGACGGCACGCACACCCAAGTGTGGTTCCTCTGGGTCTGCCAGGACGTTTGCCTGTTTCATGAGTTTGAGCCACTGCTGATGGAGATCCGCGCGTGGGATCCGAGTGAGAAACACTTTCGCCTCCGCTTGTTCTTGACGAAAGTGCCGACGCTCCAGGAAATCAAGTACACGTGTCCTCCGCCCTGCAACTTTGTGCTTTCAGGTGGAAAAGGCAAGAACAAAGACGACGAGGACTGCGGCCGTCAAGGTCACGTGGTCGACATGGAAGCAGGGGAGAAGAAACAATGGCCGTCCCAGAACAAAAGTGGCTGCTTTGGTTTTCGGTCGCAGCCTTTCCATGCGGCACTTGCGACCCCGCTGTTGAAAGTCCTTGGGCTGATCATTGTGGTCACCACGACTGTGGCGTTCGCTGTGCACGTCGAATGGCAAGACCACGTACACGGGAGCGGCATCTTTGGCGGCGACGCAGAAGAAGAAGACGGGATGTTCCGTCCGCTGCATCGGATCGCGTGCGTCGTCGTGATCCTCCTAGGCTGCTTCAGCGTCTGCGTTGTCATCGGCTACGAGGAACTGGGTCGCTGGGTGCAGCGCAAACGAAATGCCAGTAGCAGACCACGACAGCAGACCTACGACTTGGAGTGTGATCGGCAAGCACCTAGCAGCACGCTGAGTGATCCGACCACGAGCACGAGGACGGCGTGGACGGAGATGAACTCGCTTCGGTCGAATCCTCAGCCTTTGGCAATGCCACCATCCACTGCGAGGACCACCGAGATGGCGGAGCCAGACATCTTGGAGAAGCTCCACATCGTGTCGCTCGATCCAGATCTGGACAAGTTCATGGCGAGCGTCGCGAAATGCTACTACGCGTACGCGGCCGAGCCCGTCGGCGTGTTCGCATGTGGATCGCCAGCGTTTGTGACGATGTCGGAGGCTGCTGTGGAGGCTGCGAAAGAACTGGATGGACAGACCACGTACTACTTCCATCGGATGGATTTCCATGACTGAACAATAATGCTGTAAGTCAAAACCTGGTTAAATTTGACGCAAATGCAAGTGAGGCACTCTTGAGTGCTAGTAGTGTATATCAATGCGTATTTTGATCCACAATGGACACATCCATTGTTGTTTATCGCTCATGAACGGGCAAGAGGGTTGCAGTTACTTGAATTCAAGTGTGCATGCTCGAGCCTGGAAATACTGATGGTCGTGTCTTTGAGAACGACACGCAATGGACGCAGATCCAGACTCCAGTGCCACATTGACTGACACTGATCCACGGCCGCTTTTCTCAGCACGATTGTGAACGAAAGCGAAAGCCGTTCTATTACACTCATCATGTGGATTTACTCAAAAGTGCTGACACGTGCCTGGATGAGAATCGGTCATGAAATGCACTCGAATCTCCATCGTTCGTGTCCTGATAAAATAATGACAGAGAGTCCGAAGTTTAAACAGAGGATGCGCAGCAACTACACCTCGGAGTGCTCATGCAGCAATCGCAACTGCGCCGCACACCATCCACCAGCAACTTGCGCCATCGTTTGAAGAAGCCACAAATTGTGGTGGCGTAGGCTATCTGCCGTGCACATGCATGTGGCATACCATAAATAAGGGAGGTGTCGACAAAAATTGGATACAAAAAACAGTATATTTCCGTATTTAGCGAGTGTTGGGACTAGTGACGGGATGCAGCACAAAGAAGGTGCGACGACAGATGTCATGCTCCCTTAATCGAAGCTTATTGTACGTATCCTTCCATAGAACATTTTGGGGTAGGATACAAACGTCACGTTGTAATGCTCTTTGCATCGTGTTCTCAAATATATATGGCAGTACTCGCATTTTCAAAAACCCATACTTGGAAATGAAGCCATCCCGTTGCACTGTCCACAGTGTAGGGAAACATTTGGCATCATGTATTGCGATAGTAATGCGAGTTGGGTGATGCTGCCTGCTTTTCGAGAACCCGATGCAATTGCCAATTGCCCCAAACCCCTCCCGTCTTGTCCCAGCACCCTCCAAAAAAAAGAAGATGATTCAAACAAGCAGGTACCGGATGGATCCTTTGGATGATAGGACGAAAACTTTTGTGGCGCAGTTATCCTTCACTTCAGTCTACCTCTATAAATAAGCACTCTTCCGACGAATAAATGGGAAAATCATTCAAACTACATGAAAACACCCTTTGTAAATACCTAATCGACTAGCAGATCGCATTTGTGATGCCATCTCTAATCAGAGGCGTAGCTGACCTGGATGGCTGTTTTCTTGACTACCATCTGAGAGGGCATAGGGAAGCAGTCCTCATGGCGTCCGTCGGTCTCTGGTTCATGGTCGCCACTCACTCGCGCATTTCCGCTTCTCCTCCGATCCAGTGCAGCAGGCGTTTCGCTCTTGTCCGCGAGGGGGACGCAACGCAACGCAACGCACGGCGAGAGTTTCCAGCTGGTATCCCACGGCTCTCTGCGAGCAGTTGTCACGTGCGACTCGCTCTCCGTCACATAATCTAATCAACGTCTCTCTCGTGAGGTGTCAGGAGCCACCAACCGCTTTCTGGTTTGCGAGTTGCGCAAGTGAGACGCACGCATTTACAGTTTGTGGTCATTCCTGAACCACAGACAGCACCACCAAAGGGCATTGGTGTCAAACGCCTCATTTGCGGTCATTCCAAGCCTTTCGAAAGCACCAACTCTGTTGGTGACGACGTCCTTCCCTTCCTTCCTGCATCCGGCAACTAAGCGAATTGACACAAAACAGCGAGCACCATGAGCTTCAGGGGCCTTAAGAGTCCGCAAAAGTACGTACGATGCGATTATTAGGGTGTGTTTTATTTCAGTGGCTCATGGTTAGATGTGTATGCATGTGCTCTAGTGATTTATTGGTGCCTCTGAATGTGCACGATGGCGGCGCACGTCGAGGCAGCGTCGCGGGCGGCTCGGATTTGCAGAGCCCCATGGCCATGCGCGTGCGCAAGATGACGTTCGGCAGCGAAGACCTCGGCGAGAAGAACGCCAAGATGAACATCGACATGGGCAACCACCGCAAGGGCTTCCTCAAGCAAGAGCGCTTTGCACGTACGTCTGCCCACTTGCACAGTGCATTGCTGTTGGATCCAAATAACTTACGAGCTGTGGTTTTGATTGCGTGTGTGACACTGCAGCGGAGTTCCTATTCAATGCCGAGATGTCGATCCGTGTGGCCGTTGGCGTGCTCATCGCGTCGGCGATCCAGACGCGCGACTCCAACTACGAGCCGAACAACGAGGACTCGAAGAAGTGGTTCCTGTTCCCGGACTGGTACTACCTGGGCGGTCTCAGTTACTGCGCCGTCGCGGTCATCTTTTCGGCACAAAAGAACGTCGGCGCGACAATCCAGCAGGTGTGCCAGGCGTTCTACGGTGTCGGCATGGCGCTCGTGTACAACATGATCCTGTTCGCTGTCGTCAACGTGCGCACGTCGGACCCAAACTCCGAGGACCCGTACGACGGGTTCTACAAGATCACCAAGACGTTCAGCTCGAGCGCCTACTGGGTCAACGCGCACAACTTTTACGTGATTCTGCCATTCATTATGCTCTTCACCGTCGTGATCCTGCTGCTACCGCTTGAGAACAGCACCAAGAAGTTTGCACTCGGTAACAACCTGTACTTTGGTGAGTCTCCCCTCTAGTATTCGAATCCTTTGTGTAAGTTTTGACGTCTTTCGAGAGTCTAATCATTGTTGGTGTGTCGGTCATAACGCAGCGCTGACGATCATCAACCCGGCGAATCCATTGGACGGCACGAAGCTCAAGACGACGGGCGACTCGTCCTTCGAGACCGCCAACATCCTTCGCAACCTGGAGCTGTACTTCCTCGTTGGGTTTCTCGGAACCCTCATCTCGCTCTTCATCATGTTCATTCCATACCCAGTCTTGTGAGTCCTTGTTTGATATTACCTCCTGTACATTGAGTCATACGGGAAGCTAACTGAAAACTCCATGTTTGTATGCTTCAACAGCGCGATCAACCGTCTTCGTTCAGAGACGAGAAAAGCGTCCGAGGACATCCTAGACCTGCTCAATATCATCGTCGACTCGTACTGCTTCAAGAACAAGAACGTGGATCACATGAACTTTCTCAAACTCAAGCTGCGCCGCAAATTCGATGCCGCGAATGCTCGTCACCAGCGCATGAACAAGCTGCTCGACGATGTGTGGTGGGAGCAACTTCTCGGGTTCCACTACTACCTCAAGTTCAACCGATCGGTCATGAAGAACTACGTGCGGCTCATCGGATCGCTGATCGCCGACTTGCGGTCGCTCAACAGCGCCATGCAACTGGAAAAGTACGAGCACCTGCATCTCGAGTACATGAAGGTGCTCCAACGCGAGATCTACATCATCCAAATGCGGTCTGGCGATCTGCTGAACGAGATCTCGGAAGAAGTGCACATGTCCTCCAAGCGTACGTTTGACTTGAATTTTGGCGTGTTGGCTGTATAGTCTCGTCCACTGATGTGTTCTTTGTGGGTTGTACTGTTGCTACTGCTAACAGATCTGGAGCTCAAGTCGATCAAGACGTTGGAAACGCAGATGGAGAGCACGCTCCACCGCTATCGATCTACTCACAAGCGAACGCTGCGCAAGAAGTCGACAACTGCGAAGGATGTCGAAGGCAACGTGCCGCTCAACCTGTTCCTGTTCTCGCTCAACTCGTTCTGCAGCACGCTGATCGAGTTCCAAGCCATCCACAATGAGAAAGAGCACGCCGACGGCATCCGCGCGCGATCGTTCATCATGAAGTCCATCAAGGGTTTCTTCGTGTGCCACCACTACACGCGGTTGAAGCTGCTCTCGGCGTTCAAGGTGACCGTGGCCATTCTCATGGGTACGTTTCTCGCCGTGTACGTGTACGCGTACAGCGCTACGACGCCGTCGGCCGTCGCGTACGTGATGGGCAACCACATTGGTGGTTCGTTCAGCGTGACTGTGAACCGTGTGGCTGGCGTTGTCGCGGGGAGTGTCGTGCCGTCGGTCTTCCAGTTTTTCATCTCGCAGGTCTGCAACCCCAAGTACATGAACGTCGTCCTGTCGGACCTCGCGCTCTTCATCTGGGTAGCGGTGTCGATGTACGTCAACTTCTCGGGCGGCTACGGAGCATACGCCGGTCTGGTGTCGGCTTTCATCGCCGCGGGCATTCTCTTGAAGCAGTCAGATGTTTGCCTGGCTGGAGGCACCGACAGTTCTGCGAGTATCGCGATTTCGTCGTACTCGAGCTTGGCGCAGACGTCCGTGGGTATCATTCTGTTCATCCTGGTGGAGCTCGCGCTATGTCCCGAGAGTGCAACGAGTTTGCTGCGCAACAACATCCAGGAGACGCTGAAGGAGCTCCAAAAGAGCTTCGAAGTGCTCTTTGGCCATCATTTGTCGAGCTCGGACGTGATTGACGAAGACACAATGGACGAGTTGCGTCACATCCTCCAAGTCAAAGTACCGGTATTGCTGGTTGAGCAGCGCAAGCTGCTGCAGGAGGCGAACGCGGAGCCCATGATGTGGCGTCCGGCGTTCTCGTACCAAAAGTACGAGGCTGTGCTCGACAACTCGCACCGACTGCTCAACAACAACAACCTCCTGTTTAAGCTCGTGCGCTGGTTCAACTTTCGCGTGGACAACGACAAGGTGGACCTGAAAAACACTGTGGACATCCGCGACGGCGGCAAGGCTGATCAGGCGAACGACATCAACGGAGAAAACGTTTTTCGCCAGTGGGCGTCTGCCAGCCACCAGTTCCAGTCGTCGGTCACGGACGCGTTCATGACGCTGCAGATGCTGTTTAGCGACGGCTTTTTGTACTCGGACCCCGAGCAGACAGCGATTTTCATGCAAATGAAGGAGGCATTCCGACTCGCGGACAAGGACTGCAGCGGTGAGATCGACGCGGACGAAGTATCAGTGATGCTTGAGAGCATCTTCGCGCAATCAGGCGCTGTGAAAGAAGACGAGATCCAAAAGTACGTGGCCGAGTTCATGGACATTGTGGACAAAGATTGCAGTGGCAAGGTGTCGTTTGAGGAGTTTATGGACGCGCTAGAGAACGGACTGAAGCTCGAAGTCGAAGTGTACCAGACCCACCGACCAAAAGCGCCAGTGCTTCGACGTCAAGGATCTGTCGCCGCTGGACGAAACTCGATCAGTGGCGCGCTACCTCGCATCAACGAAGAGGACACGCGAGGAAGCAGCGACAGACTGACGCCACAGGGAGAACGCGCATCGTTGAGCGTGAACGTCACGACTGCACTCACACCAAAAAACATCAGCAGTCTGATGCGTCGTGCATCGACGGGCACAACCTTTGGCGGGCCATTTTCGCCCATGCGGCGGCAGCACGACGTGCTCAACGTGGAGGATTTCAGCCTGAGCGACATTGCAAACAGCATGAAGGCCGCGTACGTCGCGTGGCTCATGGAGCAGAGCCGGTTCGAGAAGGTGTCGATGGAGGAGCTGCTGCTGCTCAACTGCCTCGTGAGCGGCGCCGAGGGCATCGCGCGCAACCTCACGACCATGGAGGAGATCGTCGTGTCGTCGTGAGAGACTTCTGAGCAGCAGAGAAACGCAGAGAAAAGTACCATAAAAAGAGAGAATTCAATGTGCAAATACTAAACCATGCGCCTCGAGTGTTGAGTCCGTCCGAGCACCGAATGATCGCCGAGGGAATCGTAAAAGTTGCTCCGGTGTCACAGATGGCTACACTCGTGTCCATGCAACGAATGGTGGACCATCCAACATCTGATTACGGTATCCACTGAATACTAGCCAATCCAATCACTGCACAAATCAAGAAAAGATGTGATTCGCTGTAAATAAAGTACTGTTTTAACCAATAGAGAGATGGATGACAGTGCTGCGCTGCATTGATTGGCTGATGCGAAGCGGCGTGTTTTATGCAGCCGCCATATTGAACGAAGCTGGAAATACCCTAAATAGTATCAACTGCATAATGCAATCTATCAATAAAGCATTCTCCTGCACAAAACCAGAATTATTTAGTCAATGCTTCATAAACCTATATTTGCGCTGCGTTGGAATGTAGAATGCCTTGCGCTAATTAGATGTGATCTGTTTCCCCTCTGCCCATGTTGAAGCACTGCTCGAGTCCATTGGCGCCGTTCCTTTCGTGGCTCATTTTGCAATTCGCCACGTGTGACTCACTTCTCCAGCCTTCAAGCCTTCGCTCTCTCTCTATTCCGTTGTACGATGGGCGCGCTCTCGGACCGGTTCAACTTGGAGAAGCAGCTGGTGTTCTACCTGTCGTACCACGACAACAACATCAACCAGTACATCCACTTCGTGTGCATCTGGCCGATCCTGCTCACGGCACTCATCATGTTCGCCGACGTGGCCGTGGCTGGCGAGGCCACCGCCGTTCCGCTTGGGATTGACCTCGGCCTGCCCTTCCAGCAGTACCTTGTGCTCAACGGCTCCACTATCATCACGACCGTGTACATGGTCTGGTATGTGCTCCTGGACCCAATGTAAGTCGTGAGATTCGCTGCTACGCCTTCGAGTGTCTATGACCACTAACTCTGTTGCCTGTTGCATGTGTATGAACTCTCATTACCAGTGCCGGTTCCCTGGGTGCAAGTCTGGTGTTTGGCTGTTACCTGATCGCGAACTGGGTATCCCAGAACGCGCCGATCCTGTACGGCGTGCCGGGATGGAAGATCGGACTTCCAATCCATTGCGTCGCCTGGACGCTCCAGTTTATCGGCCACGGCGTGTTCGAGCGCCGCAAACCCGCGCTGCTCGACAGCTTGGACCAAGCGCTGATCACGGCGCCAATGTTTGTGCTCCTCGAAGCGCTTTTCCCGCTCGGATACCGCCGAGAGCTCTACAAGAAGGTCGAGAAGCAAGCCAAGCTCAACGTGAAGCTGTTCCGCGCAGGCGCCACCGCTGGCAAGACATTGTGAGCATCTGGAAGCCTATGTGTACCTGCTGTGGTTTGTTGGTTTGTTTTTCTTTTCTAAAGGTTTGAATGCCTTTCCATCTCTCTCAAGAGCTACTTTTGGAGCAATTGATAGTATAATGTCCGACTGTGTTTTTCTGTGTCATTATATGCAATGATGCACATTTACTCGCACAAAGGCACAAAGTTACTCACATTTATGTCAACTCTGATCTAGGCATTGGCTTTTTAGCATTGTTTGATTACACTCGGAAATCCATGCGATGGAAGTAGTACGTGGCCTGCCCATCCAGTCCTTTCGCAGCCTCCACAGCAGCCTCCGACATCGTCACAAACGCTGGCGATCCACATGCGAACACGCCGACGGGCTCGGCCGCGTACGCGTAGTAGCATTTCGCGACGCTCGCCATGAACTTGTCCAGATCTGGATCGAGCGACACGATGTGGAGCTTCTCCAAGATGTCTAGCTCCGCCATCTCGGTGGTCCTCGCAGTGGATGGTGGCATTGCCAAAGGCTGAGGATTCGACCGAAGCGAGTTCATCTCCGTCCACGCCGTCCTCGTGCTCGTGGTCGGATCACTCAGCGTGCTGCTAGGTGCTTGCCGATCACACTCCAAGTCGTAGGTCTGCTGTCGTGGTCTGCTACTGGCATTTCGTTTGCGCTGCACCCAGCGACCCAGTTCCTCGTAGCCGATGACAACGCAGACGCTGAAGCAGCCTAGGAGGATCACGACGACGCACGCGATCCGATGCAGCGGACGGAACATCCCGTCTTCTTCTTCTGCGTCGCCGCCAAAGATGCCGCTCCCGTGTACGTGGTCTTGCCATTCGACGTGCACAGCGAACGCCACAGTCGTGGTGACCACAATGATCAGCCCAAGGACTTTCAACAGCGGGGTCGCAAGTGCCGCATGGAAAGGCTGCGACCGAAAACCAAAGCAGCCACTTTTGTTCTGGGACGGCCATTGTTTCTTCTCCCCTGCTTCCATGTCGACCACGTGACCTTGACGGCCGCAGTCCTCGTCGTCTTTGTTCTTGCCTTTTCCACCTGAAAGCACAAAGTTGCAGGGCGGAGGACACGTGTACTTGATTTCCTGGAGCGTCGGCACTTTCGTCAAGAACAAGCGGAGGCGAAAGTGTTTCTCACTCGGATCCCACGCGCGGATCTCCATCAGCAGTGGCTCAAACTCATGAAACAGGCAAACGTCCTGGCAGACCCAGAGGAACCACACTTGGGTGTGCGTGCCGTCGACGTCCGTGCCAGCAGAATAGCGCTTTGCGCTGAGGAAGAGCTCCTCGAGCATGGCGATGACTCCCGTGGCGCCGATGCCTTCCGCGAACAGCACGACGCAGCCGTACTGTTCGTAGTAACTTGAGTGCGATGGTCCATAGAACCCGTCGGCGTAGACTGCGGGGGCTTCCTGGGTCGCGTACGCGAGCTTGCTCAGGTCGAAAAACGAGTCCGTCCAGTCCCCAGCAGCCTGAACATACACTTTGAACGTGTCATCGTGGGCACGAGGTCCACTCGCGACGTAGAACGGATGCCACTGGAACCACGAGATCCGTGACGCATAGAGATACACGAACTGGCCTGCAGTGAACGCATGCGCGTTCTTCGAGCGCTTGCAGACAAGCCGCGTCATGCCATTCGGCAACGGCGCCATGTCGACAATCTCAACCGGATACCGAGCGTGGCTTCCAGTGACCACTTTCTGGGAAATGAACAGGATCAACGCTGGGAACAACCACCAGAGCGCCATCTGGAAATGTACACACACGGCGAGCACGACGATCGTGCCCAAGATTTGCTGGGCACTCAGATACCACGCGTAGAACTTTTTCCGCATCACAGGGATCGACACTGCGGTCATTAGGATCATCGCCACGAGCGCGACTTCGCCAAACGCATTCACACCATTCGCGTCACGGATTGGAATCTCCTTGTACATGGCGCCAAAGTGGGGCACCAACTGCGCGATGAACTCGTGCCTCAGGTACAAACTCATGGCGTGGCAAAGTGCATGAAACACTGCAAACATCAGCGTCAGTGTGCTGAGCCACCGACGGTATTTCATGCCGAGAGGGTACGGCAAGTGGAAAAACTCTCTCCAGAAGCTGTCTTTCGTCATCAGGAGCAGCAACCACAGCATCGTGAACAGGCAAATGTACCCGCAGCTTTTGCCCATGGCGCGACACACCTCGGCCGATGTCGACAGCGACGAGATCTCGTCTCGGACAAGCACTTGATTGAAAATGAACGTGTCCATCGCCAACAGCAGCAGCATGAAGCCGATTTCGCCCCACGTTGCATCCAGGTACAGTCGTGGCACTCGACCAGACGATGAGGCAGGCTTGGAGTCTCTTGGATCATCGGACGCAGGAACAGGGGGAGACCAACAGACGGGCTTTTGCCGCAACAAACGCGACATTCTCTCCGATTGACACGCTGCTGACGTCAAAATGACATCTTTCCGAGTCTGCCATAGGGTAAACGCGACCACCATCGGAACCACGCCACTACACAATAAATACACAAACGCCGCCACATCTTCCTTCGTCTGGTAGGGCTTCAGATATGGTTGTAAGACTTCCAGGATCCATGGCTCGATCGTCTTCTGGTAAAACTTCGTGAAGAACACCAGCAACGCGATGACGTACCCGACAAAGCACCCTCCGATAGCCCACGCAACGCACGAAGCACCGGTATTCGTCTTGTAAGTCGATAGCCGCTGTGCATGCACGCCGATCTTGTCTTCATCGCTTACAGAGTCCTCTGCTGATCGTATGGACAACACAAGCGACCCAGCTTCCGGTCGAAGCTGGTCAGATTGGTCACCCAGAACAGCTACGTTGGCCTTTGGTGTTCGGTACACCATTGCTGCACCGCCAGCTTTATTCGTGGGGGATTGTTCGACAGGAACAGGACGCTTCTCTTCGTTCAAGAGGGAGCTGGGGGTATAGACTTCGCTGATGCTCAGGTCTGACAGCAATTCGCTCCCTTGGTCCTCCGAGCACAGCGAGTCGGGCATAAAGCGACGCGTTCCGTTCGTGAACGTCGCCATTTTTCTTGATGCAGGTCACGCGTTGAGTCAACTTGTTGGGGAAGCGCGCGTTTTAATTTGTAGGCGTGAGCAAAGGTGAGAAGCAGCACTCACGCTGGTATCCGATCGCCTCGCCTCAACTCAACTCGCTTATCAGCGTAGGAAGCTGCTTCAGAATGGAGGGCGGCACACGCACCGAACAGCTGGGTGGGTACGACTCAGCAGCAGGACGAACTATGACACACCATCTTGGGATGGCGTGCGATTTGCTCCAGTTTTCTGATTTTTTCCACATTTTCGGATCGTTTCTATTGTTCCAACGGAACACCCACTATGCGGAGCAACGCGCTTTCGCTCTGCATGCTCAACACTCGGAAATGAGAGTTACGGGGCGCAGAAAATGTCAGCAATGCATCTGATAATAGCGAAGCGTCCGTTATGTCACGTGCCTGTGTGCTGCGAAACGCCACTTGATTGTTTTCCTCGATTGCTCTGCGAAAGTGTAGTCAAGTAAATAAGTGGACGAAAAAGCAGAATTAGCGTATCGTCAAGCGATCTCCAGCAACGCTGAGGAGCTGCACAAGATGTGCTGGGCAGAGGAAGAGATGGGCGAACGTTTCCGCGTCACTACATTACATTAACACACTCACTTGACATTGCAACCTGACTACAGCCACGTCACATTTTCGCGCTTGGCCGCTTGCTCGGCGTCGCAATCGGTGCACTTGATCTCGAGCTCGCCTTACTTTTCACGACATCACGAGAGCTACCAGTGCTACTGCTGCCACTGCTACTGCTCTGGGTACTTGTCGCCCCGCTGTTGCTGGATTGTAAAAGCTGCGTGGCTTTGAGTTCGGACCACAGGCTCTTGCGGATGCCGTCCAACGATCGAAACGGCGACGCTTGCACGTTCTTGCTTCGTCCGGGCAACTGAAACAGATCCAGTAGCGACACGAGCGAGCCGATCCCGACGTCGATCCATTCGGCTGGGGAGTACTTTGTGTACAGCCGTGTGCCACCAGATGGTCCACTGTGGCGAGCCAGCAACGTCGACGCCAATCCTGATCCACCAGAACTCAGTGATGGCTGGCTGGACGTCCGTCTCAGTCCCGACGAGGATTTGGAAGCTGGTGACGCAACTGGGGACGGCGTCGCTGATGACGATGAAAGCCTCAGGTTGCGTCGGCCTTCGTTGTAGTTGCACTCGATCGTGTACACGTACGTCAGCCCCGTGGCTTTGTACAGCGCGACGCGTCCACTGCCTTCCCGGGACGTGGTCGCATTGTTGTTGTCGCGAAGATCGTGGCGCGACATGTTTTCCTTGTCAAATGAGCACGCCAAGTAGTCGAAAAACGGCGTGTTCAGCGCTACGAGGCGAGCAAACAATTGCGTCTCAATCTGCTTGGCGATCCCAGTTTCCACCGTGGCCACATGGTTTCCATACACAAAGCAGCCTCGGCGATTCGCATGTGCGTGCAAATCCAAGTAGACGACGTTGTCGGACGCACGGTCGCAACGAGCGCCACCGTACGCTTTAACCAACTCCAGCAGCAGCTCTTTCGCAGCAAACACTGTCGGCGCATGTTCGGGACTCGGCGCTTCGTACACTCGGTTCAGATTCACGCCACGCGTGTCGGTGCGATAATACCCTTGGCACACGCCATCAGGGTTGAGCATCGGGATGATCTTGAATACAAAATGGCGGCGTAGGGAGATCGCACCTTCGTCCGTCGGATGCAGAAGCAGCGCAAGCATCCCATGGAGCATAAAGTTGGCCGGCGTCTCGCCAGGATGTACACGCGCTGAGATAAACACTGTTTTCTTTCTTGTGACGTCAAAACGGAATGCGCGCTGCTGGGTTTCCACTGGTGCCTGGCATTGTTGCGTCAACTGCAGCGCATCGATCGCAGGATCGCGGGTTGATAGAATCCCGTCAAAAGATGAGATCGTGAGTAAATCCACTCGGAGACCTTCAATCGAGCGCGTTAGCAGCTCTCGGTGGTAGTAAATAGCAGAAGTGTTTGCCGGAGCTGACTTTGACAAAGTGAGGATGGCAGTTGGATCATGCTGGACTGATGGCGGATTTTGATATTTCAGATCGAGCGCATGGAGCTTGCGTTGAAGTCGTGAGAAGGAATACGGATAGCAAAATGCGAACCGCACGCGTTCGTGGGGAAATTGAATGCGATACGAAAACGACATCTTCATCTTGGTTTCCTGTTTCGTTCTTTGTATGCGTTTTTGCTGCGGCCCCGCTTCTGTCGACCGAACCGCGTCTTCTTCTGTCTGTGCTGTCATCCCGGGCTCGTTCACTTGTGCATTCTCGTTGAGAGGGACCGGTGCTGTATGCATGTATTTCTCAAAGCGCAATGGTGTCGGTATCCGTCTCCACTGCTTCTCGTTGTCGAAGACACGATCGTCATTCTTCTCAGGTCCGAGTGCACTTGAATCCACACCGCAGTACACCACTGTGTACCCGTGCGAGTACAATCCTTTTTGCCCGTTCATGTTCGTGAGGACAATGTGGAGCTCGCGCGGTGCCAAAGCGTCCTTTCGATCCATGCTTTGGGAAGTTTGGAGCACCTGAACCTCAAACTGGAACCAGGTCGTGTACCCTGTTGAAATGCCGCATTCGGATGCGTCCTCAGCGAGCTCAATGTGGTACGTGTCGGTCGCCACGCGCTCCGCACTGCGCATATTACCGCCGTCGAAGCGGGACGTGAAGCGCAATCCATCTTCTGGGAACTCAAAGAGCTGTTTCCCTGGCCCCGTCGTCGCCATGCGCTCGAGCGCGATCGCGTCCCAATCGCTCTTCTCATTCGTCTGCACAACTGAGACATCGTCACGTAGAGTCGACACAGTCGCTATCGACGCCGAGGCATCTTGCTGGTTCGTCAAAGCCGTGGCGCTCTCAACCACAAGCGCAGTCATGTTTTGTTGTCACAGATGCGCTACGCTGGCCACGAGCGTGTGACGGTTTCGGTGTTATCTACAGTCACTCCTGCTGCGTGAGACGAGGACTGACGTCGACGAAGAGATGCGAAGAGTGTCGGAAGCGGGAGTGTGTGTGTGCGCAGATGGAGGATGCGTCGAGAGGTGACGAAGAGCGACGCTTTCTCTCTTGGAGTGTTCTCTTTTGAAAAGAAGAGAGCTCCTAGGCAGGTTTGCAGATCCGACTGCGGTCTCCAGTATCAAAACAAGTGGTTCGTACCAATAAAATACAAAACAGGGTAGAGTTTTATGCTACTGTACTTTCTTCTGTGAGTGTTGGTCTGCATGTGACGTGAAGTGAACACACTTGTGAGGTGAGCCGAAGAGAACCCACGATATCCGATGTAGTTAGAAGGGAGGTTTGATATCTTTACTTTATAAGGTGAGGTATATTTAGGTTCATCTTCGTGACCTACAATATCCATTCTCCTAACTAATCTTCATTGCGAATTTCATCTAGGAGTGTAAATGTGTCTACAGCGCGGATTGCAATAGATCACTTCTGAATGCTAAATAATCTTTGACCATGATGGCATGTTCTCTTGGTCCTATGTGAGGCTGCCTTGTGTTGTCCAACGACCTTGGGTCTTCCGAACTTCGCATAGGTCAATGCATGACGTCGTTGTCAAGATCCTGGGTGAGATTGTTGAAAGCAGCTCGATGAGTTGGGAAGTGAACCTGCGTTGAGGTTCTGGTGTCCATGGCTAGGTTGGCGGCTGAGTCCGCCATCGTGTTGAAGGCACGGTAGTGATGGTACCATCCTCGGATGTCGATGCAATCCGCGAGTCGTCGACTTGTCTGGTATAAACGTGCCAATCGGTGCTGTCTAGGGGACCGATGCATTCGCTGTTGGGAGATAATCAGTGCACTGTCTCCAATCACGTACAACGGTTCGAAGTGACTGCGTTGGGCTTCTCGGAGTCCATGTATGAGACCCCAGTACTCGGCAAAGTTGTTTGTCGTGTCCTTCCTGCTATACGCCATGCTCGCGGCCCAAATTAAACTGGCTGTGTGCGAGTCCTTATGGACACGCACGATAATTGATCCAGTCCCTCCTGGTCCTGGATTGCCGCGTGATCCACCATCGAAAAACAACAGGTAAACGCCGCGAGTATCACTTGGAGTCAATGGGATGGCGTCGGTTTGGCTGAGAAAGCAGTCGACATATGCCTTGAGAACTGCTGCAACCGTGTGACCGTCAGAGTCTCCAGCTTGCGCTTCAGCGAGTCGTGTGATGTTTCGCATTCCTGCCTCTAATCTGGTCATCATGATCGCCATCTCAGCAGTCGATTTGATTGGATCCGAATCCATGCGTCTCAGATGCGCACACCAAATGGCATGTATGAGCGACGCGCTCATATATCGCCACAGCATGTGTGCGACGGAATAGAGGTGATCTTGGAGATGTTCATTGGAGAACTTGTGTCCGATAATGTGTCTCTTGATCGTGGTCCATGCATGCCTTGGATTATCTGGTAGATCCAGACTGAAGATCCAGATTGCGGGGTCGTGACCAGGAGTGATTCCGATCTTCGCCCATAGCGCATAAAAGTAGTTCCACACCAGTTTGGCTTTCGGACACTCCCAGAATAGATGTTGGACAGAAGATTGGACAACTTGGGAGCATTCGGGATTCGAGCAGGATAGATCAGCTTTCTCCTAGTTCCACATGGAGAGTCGGTTGGCTTTCAGCCGGAGAAGAGTCTGAGCTGTATAAACTGTAATCCCTGGGATGTTGTGCAATTCGCTCCACTGGATTAATTGCAGTCCTGGCCACAGAGATCCTGCTGTATGGACAGCTTTGTTGACTGCTGCATCTTGAGTATCTTTGCCAATTTGTGTCCTCGTTGCTGCAACTTGTTGCCGATAGAAAGATCTGGTCGTATTGTATCGTCCGTTGCCACCCCATAGTTACACGATTCTTGTGAAACGTGGATGTGCATGGAACGACACCTTCTGCCCGTTCAAGTCTCTTGTTGCCATGATGTCGCAGTCCATTGCGGAGTGAACTGTATGCGTAGCTTTGACTAGGGTCGTGTCGACGTGGGTCAGAGTTGCTTCACTGGTGTGCAGGTGCCATTCGTGGTTATAATGACGTTGCCCGTTGTACAGCCGAAGCACATTTGTTTGCTGTGGTCGATACAGAAGCTGTGGGAAGTTGGATACCAACGTAGCACATAACCGCTCGAGCGCTCGAATAGACGGCCGGGAGAATCCGGAGATTCCACATGTTGGGATGAAGCTAAGCACTCCTGGTCTTATCCACTCCCATCGAAGTATGTCACCCAGTTGTGCTGTTCCAACTGCTAATGATGTGTGAGCAAGCTTGCAAGGGGAGCCGTTGGAATCAAGAAGCCACCCATCTGCAGTCGAGGTCATGTATGGCAACCATTCTGCACAGAATGTCCCGCGTAGCTTTCGTCCTTCAGCGATGATACCTGGAAGCCTGCCAGACATTTTAGAGCTGAGGTCGATCTGGAACACATCGCGGTCCCATTGAGCCTGCACAATTGTCGACTTGAAGTGCTCGTAACACCAACGTACATTATCACGTTCTCTGGGATCATAGGGTCGAGAATGGAGCGACGCACATAATGCTGCGCCAGTTGTCCACATGTTATCACGAAGCTGGGGTGGCCGCCTTGGAATTGCGTCGAGCGGCGTGATGTACGTCGAAGAAGCCCTTGTGTTGTGCAGCAAGATTTCCCCGATGACCTGATAGATGTGAGAGGTAGTGATTGCCCATTTGGAGACTGCTGTGGCACTCATCGTCATCAGCTCAGTTCTGATGTTGGGTATTGACAAGCCTTCATTCATTTTTTGAGTTCAGCTTGTTCTTCCTTCATCCACGGTTTCGCAGCCTTGCCATTCCTTGAGCCCCAGACAAATTGTTTCACTAGGTCGTGTAGCTGATTGACAATAGCCGTAGAGGGCCAGGAGTGCCTGGCCACATAAAGCACTTTGGGTATGATGATGGCACTGGCAATTGCTGCGCGTTGGGCGACAGAGTGAGTTTTGAGACGCGCAAGTCAAAGTCTGACACGTAAGGCTTGGATGCACTTGGACCAGTTACTTGCATTCGAAGGCGTTTGTCCGACTTGGATGCCGAGGTAGCGGCAATGTTCCTCACGTTGTAGCACATGAATGTCATTGACTGACTCTTCGGTGGAGCTGTATTCCTTGTTCAGCGGTAATACTGCAGATTTGTGTCGATTGACTCGAAGCCCAGAAGCTGCTCCATATTTGTCCAGGATTGCAAACACGGCGTTAATATCCTTGGGATCGCTAAGATAAATGGTCGTGTCGTCTGCGTATCCTCCAAGTCTGACTTCAGTTGCGCATCCTGCTGCCTCGAGTTCAACGCCGTGTATTTCGTCACTCGCTTCGATTTTCCGATAAAGAACCTCTAATGCCAAGATGAAGAGAAGAGGGACCAGCGGACATCCTTGACGAATTCCGGATGTTACGTTGTACTTTCTCGACAGGAAACCGTTGACAATGAACTTGTAAGTGGTTTGAGAATGTAACACCTTCACTAAGTGTACGAACTTCAATGGGAATCCAAGATGCTGGAGCGCTTGTGCCAGAAAGCTGCGATCGAGTGAATCATAGGTTTTAGCAAAATCAAGGAGCAACGCGATCGCTCTGGACATGGCGGGGTCGCTCGTAATTTGCGTTATTTATCATTTGTTGTTTGTTTTATCGTTATAATAGATGGCGCAAATCCCCAGCGAGCACCAGCGTACCGCTCCTTCGCGTCCCGAACGCCACTTCCTGCCACACATTATGGTGCGAAAACATTCTATTTTGCACTCCTGACATTGAGGTGTCGTTGCCTGCTGTCTGTGTACCTCGAACCTTTTTTGTTAACAGATGCATGCTGGATGAACCAGCATGTTTTTGTATGCAGATTGCACAGAATCGTTTTGATGGGCTATTTTCATCCTGCATCCCATCTACTCGTGAGAACTCCTAGTGTTGTGGGTAGGTGACGTTTAGGAAATCCCTGCTTCTGCGATGCTGTGCACAGGACTGAAACGACAGCTACGCTTCCTTTTCAGCTACAGACGTCGTGGTAGATGCGCCAGCGGTAGAGTTATTCGTCACTTGTAGAGGTACAATGTGGCTCTTTCCATATCCGATGCGGGTTGCCACAAACGACGCAGAGATGGGTTTTCATGTGCTGTGACACATGAAATCCCAGGGTAGAATGAACCGCGGTGTTAAAATTCCATAATTGAATCAATGCGTTCCCACAGCCATGCTTCATCTACACGTACAGACGGCTGCATTGAAATAATTTCCATCGTCGCATCGGATTCAAGTCGATCCCAAGAGTCAACGCTGCAGTATTCATGTACTCCACCATGGCACGTAGGACAAGCAGCTTGCAGTCGCATGATCACAGCGAACACAACACGACTGCACTTTTCTTTCCACAGTCCAGGCAGCGACATTCCAACATTTATCTCTTTAAACAGGTAATGGATTCCCACAACTTATCACACTGTTTATTAAACCACTTTTTCAATAATTCTAACAATTGATCATAATGATTTATAAATGCGAACTATTTTTCACTGATCCTTCTAGGCGTTCTCCTAGGTCCGAAGGTTCCCCTTTCCCTCTCCGACGGCGGCTGTGATTTCGCCAACGACAGACACATTGTGCTGAGGTTTTCCGCGCGTTAGCCACTCAATCTCCCTCCACATCCTCCTTTTCTTTGTCCGACGGCGGTGCCCGATTGAGCCCAACTCACTGTGGCATGAGAGGGGCGATCGTCTCATTCATCAATTTGCAGTCGCCGCGTGACACAAGTTCAGTTTCGTCCCCTTCTCACCAGACAGATCAGAATACTGCAAATCATGTCTGAGTCTGAAACGTGTTGCGGATGCGTTGACTTGACGTCTGAAGATGACTACAACACACCGTTGCACATCGGCGCGATCTTCATCCTCTTCACGGTCTCAGCGGCCGGTACGCTGCTGCCAGTGGTGTCCAAGCACGTCCCCGCGCTGTCGTCCAACTCGATCGTTATGGAGTGGCTCATGACTTTCGGCTTTGGTGTTGTCATCGCCACGGGTTTCATCCACATGATGAACGAAGGCATCGAGATGCTCAGCAATCCGTGCCTTGGGGAAGTCGTGGAAAACTACGGGAGTCTCGGTCTGGCTGTGGTGCTTGCAACTGTTGTGGTCATGCACCTGATCGAATGTGAAAGCGCCGTTTTCTTCGCCGGCAAGACCCAGCACCTCCATGGTCACGCGCACGGTCATACCCATGACCATGGCCATGCCCATGCCCATGGCGCTCCGCTGAGCGCGGTCAACTCGGCGGTGATCACGCCGAGCGACGAAGAAAACCCGTACCGCCAGGATAAGCTCAGCGCCAATACGAGCGTCGAGACCAAGAACAAAAAAGTGTTGGCCGCCATTCTCTTTGAAGTCGGCGTCGTGTTCCATTCGGTCATCGTCGGCGTCGACCTCGGCGTCACTGCGGGCACCGAGTTCAAGACGCTGCTCGCTGCGATGTGCTTCCATCAGTTTTTCGAGGGCATCGCGATCAGCGGCAGCGCTATTGGCGCGATGGAGAGCTTGCGCAACGTGTTGTCGATGAACTTTGCGTTCGCGATCACGACGCCTGTCGGGATGGTCATCGGCATTGCGATCCGCACGACGTACTCGAGCACGTCGACCACGGCGTTGTGGGTGCAGGGCATCCTCAGCTGTGTCGCTGGCGGCATCCTGTTGTACACAGGTCTTGTGGAGCTGCTGACGTACCACATGACGACGAACAGTGAGTTCCTTGGGAGAAGCGGCACGCACCGCTTCCTGTTGTACGCTGCGTGCTGGCTCGGTGCCGGTGCCATGGCGTTGATCGGCAAGTGGGCGTAGTCTACGATAGTGTTGCTCTAAATGGATGTTTGTCAGGAGATCGGTGTAAAAAAGTCCCGGCGCTTCTGCTAATCGAAATGAATGATTGAAATCCACTGTGTTCCTTCTGTTTGCACATTTGGTCTGGTCTAGGACCTGTTCTTGATCCTAAACATTGTATCCCTTTGTCCAATTTGCACGCGACTCATTTCATTACTTTTGTTCATATTTAAACATCACTTTAGTCACACCTTGTGGCACATGAATCGAAACCAGGGTATACGTAATTGGCACACATGTTTGCCTACGACGAGACCACGATTTCTTCGAGCGCCGACAAGTTGAGTGCGACGCCCTCAGCGCCACTGACGAGGCAGTTCAAGAGCAGAAGCTCCTCCATCGACACGCGCTCGTACCGGCGGTCCTGCATCAGCCACCCCACGTACGCGGCCTTCATCGAAGCCGCAATGTCCATCAACGAAAAGCTCTCGACATTGATCACTTCGTGCTCCCGGCGCATGGGCGAGAGCGGCTGAAATAAGGTTCCCGATTCATTCAGTGACACCGCAGAGAACGTGCGCACCCTGATTTCGCCGTGTTTTGGCGTGAGCTCCGCCGTCACGTTCATGGTAGTGTGGTCCAAAGTCGCAGCCGGCGAATCGTTCAAGTCGCCCTGGCTCGCAGACTGTTCTTCCTTGATCTTCAAGAGAGCACCGCCTCGACTTGGGGTGTGGTGGAAGGATTCGTGAAACGACTCGAGGTCCTTGTCTTTGCTGCTTGTTGTTTGCTTGGACTTTGGTTTCCGCTGATGGTACACCTCGACTTCGAGCTTTAATCCGTTCTCAAGCGCCTCCATGAACTCTTCGAACGACACCTTGCCACTGCCATCTTTGTCCACGACAGCCATGAACTCAGCCACGTATTGGACGATATCACCCTCTTTCATCGAGCCTGCCTGGGCGAAAATGCTCTGCAGCATCACACGCACTTCACTCGCGTCGATTTCACCGCTGCAGTCTTTGTCCGCGAGACGGAATGCCTCTTTGATCTGCATGTACAGTACAGTCTGGTCCGGCTCAGCGTTCTCGAACGTATCGCCAAAGAGCGTGTGGAGCGTCGTGAATGTGTCTTTGACCGACGCGCGGAACTCGTGCGTGGCTTCAGCCCACTTGTTGTAGCTTTTCGTGTCGCCGTCGTTGTACACGTTGTCGTCGTCGTCGACTCGAATGTCGGCCGTGTCCATCATGCTGACGTTGTGGTGCTTGACACGGAACTGGAACCAGCGCACGAGCTTGAAGAGCGAATTGTTGTTGCTCAGCAGCCGGCGCGAGTTGTTGATCACCATCTCGTACTTTTGCGCCGAAAACGCCGGTCGCCACAGCGTTGGCTCGGCGTCAGCCTCGAGAAGCAGCTTCTCTTGCTCCACGATCAGCTTGGGGATCTCAGTCTCCAGCATCATGCGCAGGTGCTCCATGTCGTCTTCCGAGATCACATTGGCGCTCGACAGGTGGTGGCCAAAGAGCACATCGAAGCTTTCCTGGAGCTTCCCGAGCGTTTCCTGAATATTGTGTCGCAGCAGGTTCGCGGCACTTTCCGGGCACAGCGCGAGTTCCACGAGTACGAAGAGAATGACACCGACTGACGTCTGCGCCAAACTCGCGTACGACGAGATCGCGATGCTGCCGAACGTGTCTTTCCCGTTCTCGTAGCACACGTCAGACTGCTTGAGAAAGATGCCCGCGGCAATGAACGCCGACACGAGTCCGGCGTAATTGCCGTAGCCACCGGCAAACCGGAAGTACATCGAGCACGCGACCCATACGAAGAGCGCGAAATTGGTCAGAAACACATTGATGTATTGCGGATAACATACCTGCGAGATGAAGAACTGGAACACCGATGGCACGACGCTCCCCGCGACCACGCCACCGACTCGGTTCACGGTGATGCTGAACGAGCCGCCGAGGTGGTTCCCCATGACGAACGCGACCGCCGATGGCGTCGTGCTGCTGTAAGCGTACACGTACACAGCGAGGATTGTGCCAAAGCAGATCGCGGCGGACGCCTTGAACGCACCAATGAACTTCAGCCGGTCGTATTTGATGCCGTTGTAAAAGTCCTTGATGGTCTGTGCGACAAACGACCTGGCGCGTACTGTGCTATCTGCGTACTTTTTCTTGTTGTGGATGCCCTGGTAGTCGATCATGGTCGCACAAAATGAATTGAGCGAGAACAGGAACAGGTTCAATGGGACATTGCCCGCGACGTCCTGGATTGTCACCTTCTCCTTTAGCATGGTGCGGGCTTGAATCGATCGGTACAATCGCAGTGTCTTCTCCATTTGGGTCTCGAGGTGTTGAAGCGCGCGAAGTTGCAAAGTTTTGTTCGAGTTCCGCACTTCGGTGGAGATTTCGTTCAGGAGCTCCCCCGAGCGCACTTGGATCACGTAAATCTCGCGTTGCAGGACCTTCATGTACTCAAAGTGGAGGTCCTCGTACTGCTCCAACTGCATTGCATGGTTGAGTGATCGGAGGTCCGACACGAGCGAACCGAGCAAAGCGATCTGGTTCTTAAACATCGAGCGATTGAACTTGAGCATGGACGTAATACCGAAAAGCTGCTCCCACCAGACGTCTTCAACGAGTGCGGTCATCCGTTCGTTTCGCTCTTCGGCCGCAGTGAACTTCTGGTGCAGCTGGACCTTCAAGAACGCCATGTCGTTGACATTCTTGTTCTTGAAGCAGTACGAGTCGACGATCAGGTTGAGGATCTCCATGACTTCTTCGACTCCTCTCTCCGTTTCTTCACGGAGGCGATTGACAGCACTACACAAAGCAATTGACGGGGTGTTAGCAATCCAAGGTATCCATGTACTCATTGGCAAAAATCGACAAAGAGAACATACAAGACTGGGTAGGGGACAAACATGATGAAGACCGAGATGCACGTGCCCAAGAAGCCGACGAAGAAGTAGAGTTGGAGGTTGTTGAGAATGTTGTGGGCGGCGAAGAGCGGATCACCCGTCGTCTTCAGTTTGCTGCTATCAAGCGGACTCGTGGGGTTCAAAATCGTCAAAGCTGATGCCGTAAAACAAGCACACCCTCATGTTAGCTGCTGGCAACTGTGTGTCGGTTGTTGGAGGGGCCACGAAAAAAGATAGAAAACGTACCGAAAAAGAGGTTGTTACCCACGGCGAACTTCTTGGTGTTGGTCTCGAAGGGGAGCAGGAGCACCCCGACGGTGAAGAACATGATGAATGGCAGGATCACGTAGAAATTGTGCAGATTCACCCAGTACGGAGCCGAGCTGAACGTTCTCGTGATTTGGTAAAACCCTTTTTCCGGGTCTTCCGAGTTTGGGTCGGACATGCGCAACGTGTACACAGAAAACAGGATCATGTTGTAGACCAGCGCCATGCCGACGCCGATGAACGCCTGACACATCTCACGGATCGTCGCCCCAGCGTTGGCTTTGGCCGAGAAGATGACCGCGACGGCGCAGTAGCTCAGCCCACCGAAGTAGTACCAGTCAGGAAACAGCACCCATCGCTTCGTGTCGTGTTCGCCCGGCTGATACTCGGACGAGCGGGTTTGCACCGCGGACGCGATCAAGACCCCAAAAGCGACTCGAAGCGCCATCTCCGCGTTGAAACGAAACTCGGCTGTGGTTGATTGTTGGCACAAGATACGAGTCCGTGTTAGCTACATTGAACAAAAACTGGAAACGACCTGCTTCGCAAAGTACGTACGTGAGAACTTTTCAGTTTTGAGCATTTTGCCCTTCTTCTGGTCCATATCGATTTTCAACTTGGCATTGCGCTCGTAACCACGTCCACTGTGGAGCGTCTGGGTGCGCACTTTAGCAACACTGGGGCTCTGGATCGACTTGAACGACGAGATGGCGTCACTGTAGCACAAACAGGTTCGATGTTCGTCAGTGGCTTGCAACCGTTTTCCACGTGGAGATACAAAGCAATGGAAAAGTACACACTGGGAAGGAGTTGCGACCATGTGGCGGTCGCGGGAGCTCATGATATCCAAACGAACAGGACGAGCTGAGGTCGCTTTGACGGATCAACCGCAAGTTTGAGAATGAGCAGGATGGTCAATGAGGCGGCCGCCCACAGCGACAGTTCGAACTCTGCAAGCAGCGCCAGGAGCCGAAGGCAACAGTGGTAGTAGCAGTGAGACATCAATAGCACGTGTTGCACTGCTGGTGGTGGGACTTCTGCGCCATCAATTGCACCGGCTTGAGGAAAATAGAACGAATGCACCACAAATGGACAGCAAGTCGTCATTTGCAGGCGCGAGAGCCACACATTTTTTACCCAAAGGGCACTGCAGTAGTCGCCGCCGCATTCTGTGATGCGAAAGAAATCGGCACATGACGGAGGAGCCTTCCTCTCAAATCATTTTAAAGTGGGATGTCTGAAAATGAGGTGATTTGATTCTTTTTTTTGGTGGGGGAGGAGTCGAGCTTCACCTCCGAGGAACAACTCCAGCATTGTGTCGTAAGCCGCTTTCAATGTCGCTAATATGAGGTTACAGTGCTGCAAATAGCGTCAATAGTAAATAATGTACTCTTGTAACACGATACTATGCGCAAAACGCTTTGTTGCTTTATATGGCCGGCATTGTGATGCAAACAGATGGAAAGGATGCACCATCAATCAAATTACTGAACCGCAGACGACGAGGTCTCCATAAAGTCAACCACATCATCGTGCTGATTTCCTCGAAAGAACTGGCACACGCAGTTTGCCAGTAATGTGATACTTGGTATATTGTGGGTAGCAGTACTGCTGACGTGCTGCTGACGTTTGTACTGAAGATGGTCGAACCGATGGTCGCGATTTGGCAGTGCCGAGATATGAGAGAAAAGATACCACTCTCCAAACACATTTAATGGCCATCGCAACTCTGCTTCTGCAAACTTCTAGCGCTATTATAAGTTTGCTTCACACCGCAATTTGTGCATAGTTTGTACAACGGTAACCTCGATAATAGTCATCTTAACGCTGAGCAGCTCATTCGAACAACTCGGAATGAGAATGAAATTTGTCGTTCGAAAACGACTTGAATCCTCGAATAAGAAGGAACTAGATGGATGTGCGCATCCGTTCCCACTAGCTCTTACTAGATTCATTGTTAAAGGTTTCTCTGACAGGGCATTAAAATGCTGTGTGAATGATGGGCAGCTGTTGTCGATTGTACCTACACTTTTTTCGCTGTGCAGAAGTTTGTCAAATCATTTTTTTCTTCTTCTCTGAGATGATCGAGAGAGAATGACGCGTTGGCTACACTTGAGCAATGCAGTTGAAGCTGCCCCACACAAGGATGTGCTTGCAAGTGCTGTCTGAACGAAGGGATGCTGAGATAGTCTCTGTTTGCAGTACGCTAGGTCGTGCAAGAACCATGTTTTTGGTTATCGTTATTTCGAGTGGTCTGGGCATAAACACCATCCATGTTTTGAATGTGTATGCCAGAAGTTCACCACATTTCGCCAACGTTTGATAAGCCTTCATCACCCCAGAGTTCGTAAGATTTGAGGTCAGGCACAATTAGATAATGCGTGACCTCAAATACGTGAACTCTGGAGCCTGCTACTTGCACAGCTATACTAAGCTCTCGCTCGTCTCAAACTTCCTCAGCGCATCCTAACTCACACACTGTAAGCATGAAGAAAACCAAACAACAACGAAGGTTTCACCGAAATAAAGACCGACTCGCTATCGAGTTGACGTCCTTGTTGTCACCATCCGAATTTCGCTGGCTCCGAGCCATTGTTGCGCTCAACATTAGTATCAACACTAGACTTCAATTAATTGTTGATTATTGGAGGATAATTATACTGTGGCACTAGACAAAAGTGTGTCCACTCGACCGTCCCTTATTAGAAACCATCTACTAAATTAACTGCAAGATCTTCTTCCTGCCTTTTCCTGGTTCTAGCTTCCCTTTCCTTTTCAGAACTGCAACCGCCACGAAGATGGTGCGCAGGAAGATCAAGAAGAAGCGGTTCGGCGACATCGCGGCCCCGTGGCTCGGAATGATCGCGACCGTGGACCACAATGCTTGGGTCGCGATTTTCCGTCATGATTTTGGGTACAACGAACGCCCTCTGCCACCTTCATTTAAGAAAGGGGGTTCTCCCCCGGAATTCTGGCTCAGTTTTACGAACCAAGAGATCCCGTCTCAAGCTGAAGACATACTGGAAGACGACACGCCGTGCTATCGACACTTTTTCTCGAGCAGATCCACGGAGTCTGGCTACGCGCGAAGCGAGAAGTTGTTGCGCGCTCGAGAGGAAATCTGGCGCAACATTACGCCGGCGATGCGCTACCAATTGATCCGCGCCAAGCCGCTTGCGATCGATGCCAAGTTTCGTGGTCCCCAGCAACAAAACGATGCATTTGCGCAAACGTATCTAGAGAATGTGCGCGATATCGTGCGCGTGGAGATGTCGCTCAGCAGCTTTGTTAGCACTGAGGACATGGCAGCAGATACCGCGCAAGGATTACGTGCTGGATTTCCGTTTGCATTTCAAAACATCGAGCTGGATCTGTCAGAGGCGTCATTGTTGCCACCACCCACATTGCCAATTCTCACTAAACTCGGAGCTTCAGGTGTACAACTTGGTCCAGCGGTTGGTTTTGGTCGTACCGCTGCGTACGGGCGATTCTCGGTTGCTGAACTTGGGCCACTGTTGCTGGCATTGACCAACTCGTCTGTAGTTGGAGGATCACATGACGTACAACAAGGCAGGACGTAAGCGATGATAGATCGACTTGAAACCTCCTCCCGCACGTTGCGCTGCGGATACAGGAGCAGAGAAACCCCCGATGTCGACAATTACAAGTGTGAAGCAGTGTTTTCGGCGATGACGACGTGTCGGGACGCAGAAACGTTGCGGCTAAGGAATATGTTCTTAGCTGGTCCCAGCCGATCACGCGCACAGCAGTAGCAATGGCTGGCGTACTGTCTTTTCAACAACGAGTCGAAGTCAACCATATCGTCTCTATATATCGACGACGATGTGTTCATGGAAATCGACATGGCTGCCATCAATTCGGTTCTGGAGGCGAGAAACCCTGCTCTCCAGCTACTTGGTCGAAGTGTTCCGCTGAATCACGGTGAGCAAGAAGTTGAAAACGAATCCGCTGCAGACGCGCGGACTGATGAAGAAGACGCCTTGGAGTACGTGTCACTGAAAGCAGGTGCTACGATAACTATCAATCCTCTTGATCGCAGCGTCCAAGGCAATCCTGCTACATTCGAGTTGAAACGTGACAGCACTTTTCGAGTCATCGGTGAACTTGATTCGCGCGACCAATGGGACATCCTGGTGCCAACCTATGGTCATTGCTCAGTCCCTCGTGGACCAGACACCAAGTTGGACAAGACAGTTGAAGCACCAGCTGCGTCCTCACTCGTTGAAGGCTACAAAGGCAATATCACGAAGCTCGAAATGAAGTTTATGGTGATGAATGATGGTCATGCGCTTGTACCACTGATCACCTACCTTGCACCGCGACTCGAGCACTTGGAATTGTCTTTATCTTTATAATATGAGGTATATTTAGATTCATCTTCGTAACCTACAATATCCATTCTCCTAACTAATCTTCATTGCGAATTTCATCTAGGAGTGTAAATGTGTCTACAGCGCGGATTGCAATAGATCACTTCTGAATGCTAAATAGTCTTTGACCAGGATGGCATGTTCTCTTGGTCCTATGTGAGGCTGCCTTGTGTTGTCCAATGACCTTGGATCTTCCGAACTTCGCATAAGCCAATGCATGACGTTGTTAAGATCCTGGGTGAGATTGTTGAAAGCAGCTCTTTGAGTTGGGAAGTGAACCTGCGTTGAGGTTCTGGTGTCCATGGCTATGTTGGCGGCTGAGTCCGCCATCTTGTTGAAGGCACGGTAGTGATGGTACCATCCTCGGATGTCGATGCAATCCGCGAGTCGTCGACTTGTCTTGTATAAACGTGCCAATCGGTGCTGTCGAGGGGACCGATGCATTCGCTGTTGGGAGATAATCAGTGCACTGTCTCCAATCACGTACAACGGTTCGAAGTGACTGCGTAGGGCTTCTCGGAGTCCATGTATGAGACCCCAGTACTCGGCAAAGTTGTTGGTCGTGTCCTTCCTGCTATACGCCATGCTCGCGGCCCAAATTAACCTGGCTGTGTGCGAGTCCTTATGGACACGCACGATAATGGATCCAGTCCCTCCTGGTCCTGGATTGTCGCGTGATCCACCATCGAAAACAACAGGTAAACGCCGCGAGTATCACTTGGAGTCAAGGGGATGGCGTCGGTTTGGCTGAGAAAGCAGTCGACATATGCCTTGAGAACTGCTGCAACCGTGTGACCGTCCGAGCCTCCAGCTTGCGCTTCAGCGAGTCGTGTGAGGTTTCGCATTCCTGCCTCTAATCTGGTCATCATGATCGCCATCTCAGCAGTCGATTTGATTGGATCCGAATCCATGCGTCGCAGGTGCGCACACCAAATGGCATGTATGAGCGACGCGCTCATATATCGCCACAGCATGTGTGCGACGGAATAGAGGTGATCTTGATGTTCATTGGAGAACTTGTGTCCGATAATGTGTCTCTTGATCGTGGTCCATGCACGCCTTGGAGTATCTGGTAGATCCAGACTGAAGATCCAGGTTGCGGGGTCGTGACCAGGAGTGATTCCGATCTTCGCCCATAGCGCATAAAAGTAGTTCCACACGAGTTTGGCTTTCGGACACTCCCAGAATAGATGTTGAACAGAAGATTGGACAACTTGAGAGCATTCGGGATTCGAGCAGGACAGATCAGCTTTCTCATAGTTCCACATGGAGAGTCGGTTGGCTTTCAGCCGGAGAAGAGTCTGAGCCGTATAAACTGCAATCCCTGGGATGTTGTGTAATTCGCTCCATTGGATTAATTGCAGTCCTGGCCACAGAGATCCTGCTGTATTGACAGCTTTGTTGACTGCTGCATCTCGAGTATCTTTGCCAATTTGTGTCCTCGTTGCTGCAACTTGTTGCCGATAGAAAGATCTGGTCGTATTATATCGTCCGTTGCCACCCCATAGTTGCACGATTCTTGTGAAACATGGATGTGCATGGAACGACACCTTCTGCCCGTTCAAGTCTCTTGTTGCCATGATGTCACAGCCCATTGCGGAGTGAACTGTATGCGTAGCTTTGACTAGGGTCGTGTCGACGTGGGTCAGAGTTGCTTCACTGGTGTGCAGATGCCATTCGTGGTTATAGTGGCGTTGCCCGTTGTACAGCCGAAGCACATTTGTTTGCTGTGGTCGATACAGAAGCTGTGGGAAGTTGGATACCAACGTAGCACATAACCACTCGAGCACTCGAATAGACGGCCGGGAGAATCCGGAGATTCCACATGTTGGGATGAAGTTAAGCACTCCTGGTCTTATCCACTCCAATCGAAGTATGTCGCCCAGTTGTGCTGTTCCAACTGATAATGATGTGTGAGCAAGCTTGTAAGGGGAGCCGTTGGAATCGAGAAGCCACCCATCTGCAGCCGAGGTCATGTATGGCAACCATTCTGCACAGAATGTCCCACGTAGCTTTCGTCCTTCAGCGATGATACCTGGAAGCCTGTCAGACATTTTATAGCTGAGGTCGATCTGGAACACATCGCCGTCCCATTGAGTCTGCACAATTGTCGACTTGAAGTGCTCGTAACACCAACGTACATTGTCACGTTCTCTGGGCTCATAGGGTCGAGAATGGAGCGACGCACATAATGCTGCGCCAGTTGTCCACATGTTATCACGAAGCTGGGGTGGCCGCCTTGGAGTTGCATCGAGCGGCGTGATGTACGTCGAAGAAGCCCTTGTGTTGTGCAGCAAGATTTCCCCAATGACCTGATCGATGTGAGAGGTAGTGATTGCCCATCTGGAGACTGCTGTGGCACTCATCGTCATCAGCTCAGTTCTGATGTTGGGTACTGACAAGCCTCCATTCATATTTTTGAGTTCAGCTTGTTCTTCCTTCATCCACGGTTTCGCAGGCTTGCCATTCCTTGAGCCCCAGACAAATTGTTTCACTAGGTCGTGTAGCTGATTGACAATAGCCGTAGAGTGCCAGGAGTGCCTGGCCACGTAAAGCACTTTGGGTATGATGACGGCACTGGCAATTGCTGCGCGTTGGGCGACAGAGTGAGCTTTGAGACGCGCAAGTCGAAGTCTGACACGTAAGGCTTGGATGCACTTGGACCAGTTACTTGCATTCGAAGGCGTTTGTCCGACTTGGATGCCGAGGTATCGGCAATGTTCCTCACGTTGTAGCACATGAATGTCACTGACTGACTCTTCGGTGGAGCTAAATTCCTTGTTCAGCGGTAATACTGCAGATTTGTGCCGATTGACTCGAAGCCCAGAAGCTGCTCCATATTTGTCCAGGATTGCAAACACGGCGTTAATATCCTTTGGATCGCTAAGATAAATGGTCGTGTCGTCTGCGTATCCTCCAAGTCTGACTTCAGTTGCGCATCCTGCTGCCTGGAGTTCAACGCCGTGTATTTCGTCACTCGCTTCGATTTTCCGATAAAGAACCTCTAACGCCAAGATTAAGAGAAGAGGGGCCAGCGGACATCCTTGACGAATTCCAGATGTTACGTTGTACTTTCTCGACAGGAAACCGTTGACAATGAACTTGTAAGTGGTTTGAGAGTGTAACACCTTCACTAAGTGTACGAACTTCAATGGGAATCCAAGATGCTGGAGCGCTTGTGCCAGAAAGCTGCGATCGAGTGAATCATAGGTTTTAGCAAAATCAAGGAGCAACGCGATCGCTCTGGACATGGCGGGGTCGCTCGTGGCCCGCTGTTGTGCAGCCAATAGCACATCGATCGTAGTCGAGATTACTCGCCCTGGAACGAAACCAGCTTGCATGTGATGGATAAGCCAAGGGAGCACAGTTCGTAATCTGGTTGCAAATATCCGTGTGAATATTTTGTAATCAGAGTTGAGGAGTGCGATTGGTCTGTAATCCAGCGGCGATGCAGCAGAGACGGACTTTTTTATGCAGTGAATATGTGCTTCACTGAACGAACTTGGTAGAACGCATTCGGGTATCCACAAGTTGAAAAGTCGCTCGAATAGGCCGGTAATCTCGTCACAGTGACAAAAGGTAAGCACGGCGAAAAAGTGAATATGTGATCGCATCAACGTGTAAGGTCCTGTCGACCTGCCCGAGTTGAATCAGCAATTGAATGCAAAACAATCGCAACCTTGTTTAAGATCTCAACGCCGCCATCACCAAGTCGAAGCGGTAACAAAGAAGAATGGTCCCTTTGCTGGCTTTGTGGCGTAGTCTGTGTCTCGTTTTGGCGTATACGAGAGGCTCTTCCAGCGGCAAAACAAACCGATCGTGAGCGAACCGCGATCACCGCTGGATTCGTCAGCCGGTCGAGTCTCCGCGTTTTCGCGCAGGAAATGCAGCCACGGCGCGAGCGCGTACCAGCGCTCTCCCGGCGTCCCGTCCACGCGCATTCCTTGACTGCGAGTGTGGCCACATTCAGTCATAGCAATGCGGAGAGAAATGTAGTGCCTGACAAAAAGTGACCGCAGATTTAACAACGCGGACAAAGAAACTGGGAAACCCTGCCACTGTTACCTAGGAGCTGTCATACCTGCTGAAAAAGCCTTTTAGTCGGGTGGAACCAGAGACAATCCGTGGAGGGTCACGATAATCAGGACGAAGCTTCATGTCCCTCTCGGTCGTGTCGGACTCCTGCAGCGCCTACTCTCTCTTGGCACAGCGCACAAATTTACTGAAATGATCCTGGATGCGTGTCTAGTGTGAGGGCCAATGTTGACGCTACAGACTCGCATTCTCCTTCACAACACGGCCAGGGATCCAGTCATTCTAATATACACGTCAGTAGGCACATAGACCCAAATCCACCGTTTCTCTCCCTGATATTCTTTGACCATGCATTTGTACTCTCTGGCATTGGCTATAGAAAATGTACACGTTTTGTCATTAACCATGCATCAGATCATGCACCTGTGAAACATAGACGGTTCATTTTTAGATCGATCTTTCCCTAAAGCACTCGTTTCGTCGATGGGATGGGAAGTTGTTAACGCGCACTCCATTGGATGCGCTGGCAGCGGTGATGGCATGCGATGGTCAAGTTAGCGGGGTTGCGCTCTGTTGTGACCACCAAGACCGCTCACTTGGCAGAAACGCGCGCAGGTCGAAAAAGGAGCGCGCACTGGATGGCACCACGATCTTGATCACTGGAGTTACGGGCTTTTTCGGCAAGGTTAGTCATTCTCACCCTCCTCCGCTGGTCCTACACAAGTCACTTTGTCCTTGTTCGTTGCTGGTTCTATTCGCATTGCGCGTGGGTGCACTCCCCTCTTTCACCAAATCATAGACCATCGTGGAAAAGCTACTCCGAACAGCACCCCAGATTGACAAGGTGCGCACACGACACTGATTTCAACTGATTTCAACTTTTCTCCAGCTTTCCGTTGGCAAAGGTGACGTTAGGTGCGCTTACACTGCTTGCTTGTGAGCGCAGATCTACGTGCCGATTCGACCTCGAGCTGGCGTGGTACCCTCAGTTCGCCTACTGGCCGAGATCATCGACAGTCCGATCTTCGATCGACTTCGCCGCGAACAACCACACGATTTCGTGCAACTCGTCACCGACAAACTTCATGCTGTCGGTGACAATACGACATGCCAAAGCCTTGCGCTTACACCCGAGGACGCCGCGCGGCTAAAAACTACTGTGAACGTCATGATCCATTCTGTAGCGACTGTAGACTTTTGTCCCGCGCACAACTGGGCGACATACTTCGATGGGAGTGGGTAAGACCAGGAGTGCTTAACTTCATCCCAACATGTGGAATCTCCGGATTCTCCCGGCCGTCTATTCGAGCGCTCGAGTGGTTATGTGCTACGTTGGTATCCAACTTCCCACAGCTTCTGTATCGACCACAGCAAACAAGTGTGCTTCGGCTGTACAACGGGCAACGTCATTATAACCACGAATGGCATCTGCACACCAGTGAAGCAACTCTGACCCACGTCGACACGACCCTAGTCAAAGCTACGCATACAGTTCACTCTGCAATGGACTGTGACGTCATGGCAACAAGAGACTTGAACGGGCAGAAGGTGTCGTTCCATGCACATCCACATTTCACAAGAATCGTGCAACTATGGGGTGGCAACGGACGATACAATACCACCAGATCTTTCTATCGGCAACAAGTTGCAGTAACGAGGACACAAATTGGCAAAGATACTCGAGATGCAGCAGTCAACAAAGCTGTCCAAACAGCAGGATCTCTGTGGCCAGGACTGCAATTAATCCAATGGAGCGAATTACACAACATCCCAGGGATTACAGTTTATACGGCTCCGACTCTTCTCCGACTGAAAGCCAACCGACTCTCCATGTGGAACTATGAGAAAGCTGATCTATCCTGCTCGAATCCTGAATGCTCCCAAGTTGTCCAATCTTCTGTTCAACATCTATTCTGGGAGTGTCCTAAAGCCAAACTGGTGTGGAACTACTTTTATGCGCTATGGGCGAAGATCGGAATCACTCCTGGTCACGACCCCGCAACCTGGATCTTCAGTCTGGATCTACCAGATACTCCAAGGCATGCATGGACCACGATCAAGAGACACATTATCGGACACAAGCTCTCCAATGAACATCTCCAAGATCATCTCTATCCCGTCGCACACATGCTGTGTCGATATATGAGCTCGTCGCTCATACATGCCATTTGGTGTGCGCATCTGCGACGCATGGATTCGGATCCAATCAAATCGACTGCTGAGATGGCGATCATGATGACCAGATTAGAGGCAGGAATGCAAAACCTCACACGACTCGCTGAAGCGCAAGCTGGAGACTCGGACGGTCACACGGTTGCAGCAGTTCTCAAGGGCTATGTCGACTGCTTTCTCAGCCAAACCGACGCCATCCCCTTGACTCCAAGTGATACTCGCGGCGTTTACCTGTTGTTTTTCGATGGTGGATCACGCGGCAATCCAGGACCAGGAGGGACTGGATCCATTATCGTGCGTGTCCATAAAGACTCACACACAGCCAGTTTAATTTGGGCCGCCAGCATGGCTTATAGCAGGAAGGACACGACCAACAACTTTGCCGAGTACTGAGGTCTCATACATGGACTCCGAGAAGCCCAACGCAGTCACTTTGAACCGTTGTACGTGATTGGAGACAGTGCACTCATTATCTCCCAACAGAGAATGCATCGGTCCCCTCGACAGCGCCGATTGGAACGTTTATACCAGACAAGTCGACGACTCGTGGATTGCATCGACATCCGAGGATGGTACCATCACTACCGTGCCTTCAACAAGATGGCGGACTCAGCCGCCAACCTAGCCATGAACACCAGAACCTCAACGCAGGTCCACTTCCCAACTCAAAGAGCTGCTTTCAACAATCTCACCCAGGATCTTGACAACGACGTCATGCATTGGCTTATGCGAAGTTCGGAAGATCCAAGGTTACTGGACAACACAAGGCAGCCTCACATAGGACCAAGAGAACATGCCATCCTGGTCAAAGATTATTTAGCTTTCAGAAGTGATCTAGTGCAATCCGCGCTGTAGACACATTTACACTCCTAGATGAAATTCGCAATGAAGATTAGGTAGGAGAATGGATATTGTAGGTCACGAAGATGAACCTAAATATACCTCACCTTATAAAGATAAAGATAAAGACTTTTGTCCCGGGCTGCGTGACGGAGTGAAGATGAACTGCGTCGGCGCAACGCATGCACTGAAATTTGCCGAGCGCTGCTCGCAACTACGCTGCTACGTACATGTGTCTACTGCGTACGTGAACAGCAACCGGCGCAGCAGATACGTCCAGGAAAAGCTGTACCCGATCGGGTTTGATGTCGACGCCAAGCTTCATGAGATCATGCACGCTTCACCAATCGAACTTGAAGAGCTGACAGAGAACGTCCAGCGCTTGGGGTACCCCAACACGTACACGTTTACGAAATCCATGGCAGAGCACTTAGTCACAGCTCACGCGGCCAAGGCAGGTATTCCGCTAGTGCTGTTCCAACCGACCATCTTCGGCGCCGCGTGGAAAGAACCGGTTCCGGGTTGGGTCGACCAGATTGCCGGAATTGGTGCCACGATGCTGGCCATGTCCATGGGTGTCGTTACTGTGATCCCTGGTAAATCTCACAACGTCACCGACGTCGTGCCTGTGGACGTGGCGGTCAACAGCCTGCTCGTCGCAACCGGGTTCAAGATGACGGAGCAGCAGCACGCGAAAGAGAAAAAGCTGCTCCCGCTTATCGCGTACTGCGGCACGTCGAACCCGCGATAAAGTCCCTTGCGCATTCGCGTGATCCGAGATGAAGCCATCGAGTACTTTCGCAAGCACCCGCCTTCACTGGCGCTTTTCCCGCGTAAATTGAGTGTGGCGCCGTCACTGCTGCGGTTCGACGCGCAACGGCATCTCTCTTACACACTGCCCTCGTACTTGTACGCAGCCATGGCTGCGCGCACAAAGCACCCTCGACACGTGAAGCATGCCGCAGGGCTCGCGAAGGTGACACGGCAAGCTCATCGACTGGTTGAACGGTTCCGCCCGTTTGCTGAGAATCAGTGGGTGTTCCTCATGGACACCATCCACTCGTTGGCCGCGTTCGATGCGACCAGCGAGTGGTGGCGCAGCACGGACGGCATCACCTGGGAAGACTATTTCTCGAATTTCTGCATGGGGCTGCAGCGGTTCGCGACGCGTGACAACCTCCCGAGGTCGAAGCTCTAGAGATTCCAGTAAATCGTACATGTACTCTATCTCATTGATGGCTCTAGAGGTGTCACCCAATGAGTATGTAGCCATTCATCGCCGCTGTGCATCTGAATTTTGGGTTGAAACCGATGGTTCAAGTTCCATTTGCGAACCTCAAAATTGAGATAACTGCGGTTCTCTTTGTAGTTCTGAACCTCGAAAATAGGATTTTGATCTTTCTGTATTGTGCGTTTTGATTCGCTGGAATAAGGTCCCACCTTTTTCTGCCAATCATCCAAAACACAGATTTCTGCTTGGTTTCCCCTCAGTGTTGCAGCCCACTCTGTTTCATCCGCTTACTAAAGTGTAGCAAACAAGTTGTTCTAAATGACCAAATGTCCATTACTGATGCCCAGAATGCTGAAAGAGCTGTGTGCTGGCGAATCGACTGAGGGATCGTTTCGAGTTAAGCGAACTTGCATGCTCTCTTAGAGATGCTGCGTGCAAACAAGAGACTGCTCTACTTGGAACTCCATCTTGAAGCAGCTTACTTTGACGGATACCATCGTGAGGTCATGAAACATCACGGTGAATACCTTTCAGTCATGAAACTCCGTTCCCACTTCGAAGCCGACTCGCTTTCCTCTGTCTGGGCAAGTCGCCAAGATTGGAGCTGCTGCGTCGCGTCGGTGAGCGTGTGCTTTCGCTTGTATTTGAGTTTGCGGCGTGTGGTTCTGGAAGGAAAGTGGTTCTTCGACGAAAGTAGCATTTGTAAAAGTTCAAACTTGTGTGCAATGCTATCTGAGCCATCAACGAATTCTTATCTTGCACTATCAACTCTCAGCGGCATCGAACTACCACTTGACGAGTTGGTCGTTGAGCTGCAAACAAGAAGATCAGTGAGAGCACGTCTTGGTCGAGGCCACGAATGTCAAGACCCTTGACGCTTACTCGAGCTCGCTTGTGAGATGAAGGCACGTCGCCGCTAACATTGTCTCTAGCGGGCGTTGGCCTTGCGTTTACGACGCTGAGCAGCGCGAGTCGACACCGCGTTGGAAATGGCGTCTTCACAACGGGAAGACTCTGGTTGTGGAACTGGGCAAATCTCGGCTTAAACTCTCTAAACAGAGCTGGCGAGATGTACAGCTGAAAATTCTCCAAAACTTGGTTAACGCGCAACACTTCTAGCATTTCTGTGAGCAAGGACGCATCAAAGGCTTCCGACGACTCAGGAAACAGCTGTAGGCGCTGGAGCGTCTGTGCCGCGGCACTCGTTGGATCTTGAAGCACACGAAGAAACGCCAACGTGGTCGCACGTGGCACGAGTCCTGTAATGCACAAATCTGCAATCCTGCACCGCTTTGAGGCATACGCAACCATCAGTTCGTGCTCGGCAACAGAGAGTTGATCGTGGAGTTGAAACGTCTGCAAGTGCGGGCACGCATCCAGAACTGCTCGAACGGAACTCGAGGTCAACCCAACTGTCGATGGCAATTCCAGTGACGTCAATTTTGGGCCGAGGTATTGAACTAGTGGCAAAATCACATTCCCGTCCACAAAGCGCTCAAACTCGAGACACAAAGCTGTAATAGCACCACTGTAGCCTTGAGAGAGAGATGAAAGACTTGGATCAAGTTTGTCGTCATTGAACTCGAATTTGTGAACGGAAGTGCGCTGAACTCGGCCGTGACCGTAACGTGGAACAAGAATGTCGACCCACTCGTACCTCTTGTCGTTCCTCAACACAATATATCGAGTATCCTCGCGAATCACCAGCGAATTTGCGTCCTCGCCATCATCAAGCGCGGAAAATGGACCAATTTGGACAATGGTACCTGCGCGCACGTGTGCTGCTTGTAACGCCGTATCTTCTTGTTCTTCCTCTTCATCGCCTTCTTCTTCCTCACGGCGAGGACCTTCGTCGCCATTTCCACTGTGATCATCGTCATCAGAGAATCCATCTTCCTGGCCCGCACCGAAATTACCACGCTCTTCGTTTTCAATGTCGCGCATGAGAATAGCGCCAAAAATCTGATAGTCGTTCAGGTTATGCGCTTCATCCAATTCACCCTCGTCGTCCTCGTCGTCTTCTAGTTCGTGTTCCTCAGCCGCGTTCAATAGCTCTGCAGCCGGGTTTTTCGAGCGCAAAATGCGCATCATACAATGCACGTCGCGCTCGCATAGGTGCGGCTCTGTAATCGACAGCTTCGAAAATTTTGCGCTCGAGTGCTTACTGAACAGCGCGTACGCAAGCCACCGCCAGCACATCTCTTTTCGCGCATTCGATGCACCAGATATGATGTTATCGATGTACAGTTCACCCCCAACGTCTCCTTCTGCAGACGCAATCGCCGAGCACATTGCACGAACATTGTCGGCATATTTGCGACGGTCCTCCGTAGACCCATCTGATGAACGATAAAGACCGTGCGACTCATCGTCTTTGGTGATGTACACGCGATGACAGCCCCGAGCATGAGCAGGACACTTCATCGACGCTTCAAGCAACGGCGCCAATTCTTGGGGCGCCAAGCTTCCAATCGTGGCTTGCGGATCGATGCAGATCGACGGGTACAACTGTACGCACAGTGCCACCAGCTCGGCGAGAAGCAGCGACGCACTTGCAGGCAGCTCCAGGCGATTAACATGAAGCTCGATGCTGCTCAATGCAAATGGAAATGCTCTTCTGAGATCGGCCGTTCGCTGCTGTTGTCTTTCTTCTGCTGCCAGCAGCTCTTTCACTAGAGCCACCGCTTCCTTGAGGTACCGCGTGACATCGTGTGGCTCAATTGTGCGAGGAGGAATGAACCGCAGATTGACCGGATACAGAGCAGCTTTGTGCTCTGCCTGCAGCTTTGAGCTTCCCGCTTGAATTGCTTGCATCGCGACTTTGAAGTCTGGATGCTGGTCACTCACACCAGCCATCATCGTGCTGGCGCTCTCAGTATCGTCAGACAGGAAGAACGTGCGGTAGAAATGCGTGTCGAACTCCAACAGCGAGGCGCATTTCGAGTCTCCAAAGCGCAAGTCAAAGTGCGGCGCCAGGTGCCCCTTCTCGACGAGCGGCAGGTTCGTGCAGCCGCATTGGTGCTGCAGCAGCGCTTGCCACGCCGCGTTGTCCGCGTTCGCGATGGCGCCGAGCAGCTCCAGCGCTTCGCGGCATCGCACGATCGTCGAAGCAGGCAGCACGGGGTCCTCGCGGCCATGCGGACGCAGCCTCACGCGGATCACGAACGCGTCGTCGTCCTCGCGCGCGGCCTGGAGCGCCAGCTCGGCGTGCTTGCGCAGGAACGTGCACCACGGCGCGACCGAGGTCTCCATTTCCGTGGTGTCATTGCTGCAGTTGGAGGGAGCTCGTTGCAGCAAGCAATTGACCAAAATAAGTTTGGTCCTACGCATTTTTGTCCAATTAAACAATGATATTCGACAATGTTCGTTTATAAAAGCCAATCATGCTACGAGAAAAGGTGTTGCCTTTCTATTCCATCCATCCACATTCCTACTGCGGGTGTGCCTAGAGCTCGGTCTTGGCGCTGGCCAAGGACGACGACGCCGTGACGCGGAAGCGCGCGCAGAGCGGGTTGCTCGTCGTGCCGTACACGTTGCAGTCGGTCTCGGGCTTGATGGCGACCACGAAGTCGCTGGCCTCGACCACCTGGCTGAAACCGTTGCCGATCTGCGGGTCGTACACGCTCCAGTCCGCAGCCTTGAGCGTGAACGTGACCGTGGTGGACGCGCCGGCGTTCAGCGCGATCTTCTTGAACTTCTTGAGCATCTTGACCTCGGGCACCGAGATCTTGCGGAACGGCTGCGTCAGGAACAGCATCACGGTCTCCTTGCCCGCGAGCGCGCCCGAGTTGGTCACCGTGACCGTGGCTGTGAGCGAGTCCGACGCGCCAGAGACCGACGTCTTGCTCAGCGACAGCGCCGAGTACGTGAACGTCGTGTAGCTCAGCCCCGTGCCGAACTCCCACTGCATCTGGCAGTACCCGTTCGCGCACTGCGTGTTGGCGCGGTGGTTGTACGGGATCATGATGTTCGCTTGGTCCTTCGGGTACGTGATCGGCAGTCGGCCGCTCGGGTTCACGCGGCCATAGATAATCTCAGCGATCGCCTGACCACCAAGCTCACCTGGCAGCATGGCGTTGATCACAGCGTGCACGTCGCCCGGCAGTCCGCTCAGGAGACGTGGACGACCGCCGACGAGCACGATGATCACCTTGGTGCCGGTCGACGCGAGTTCGCGCACGTACGTGATCTGACCAGCAGGCAGCGCGAGGTCGTCGATATCACCAGGCTTCTCGGTGTAGCTGCCTTCGCCCATGACGACGACCGTGAACGCTGAATTGGCAGCTTGCGCTTTGGCCGTCGCCAAATCAGCCGCTGTGTAGGATCCATCGGCGCTCAGACCGTTAAAGTACGTCACGGCGCTGCCGGCGATCTTCTCGAAACCCTGCTTCACGGTCACACCATGCGGGAACATGTCGTTGCCGCTGTAGCCCTGCCATCTGAGAGACCAGCCACCGCAGAGGTAGCCGACGTCGTTGGCTGAGTGACCCGTGAGGAACACGGACGAGCTCGCCGCGAGCGGAAGCACGTTATTCTGGTTCTTGAGCAACACGATCGATTCGCGAGCGAGTTCGAGCGCCGAGGCCACATCCGCGGCACCGCCAACCAGGTTAACGTTGTCCGCGCCAGGCACTGGCGTCGTGTACAACCCGAGTTTGAGCTTCATCTTGACGACACGGCGCGCAGACTCCTTCAAGCGCGACAATTGATCCGGGTTCGATGCGAGCATCGCCTTGGTGTGGTCGATGAACTGCGTGTCGTACGGCACCATGCTCATGTCGATCGACGTCTGCTTGAGTGCCATGGCGACAGCATCGGCTTGAGTGGGGACAATACGGTGCCAGTCCACCAGGTTGTTAATCTCGGCCCAGTCCGTGACCGCGACACCCTGGAAACCCATATCGGAGCGCAGCAAGTCGCGCAGGAGCTTGGAGCTTGACACGGTTGGGACGCCGTTGACCGCGATGTAGTTCTCCATCGTCGACATGACGCCGGCGTTCACGGCCGCGATGAACGGTGGCACGAAGTAGTTAAGTAAGTCAAAGTCCGAGATCGAGACGCCATCGCGGTCGTGGCCCTGTGGGGTCTTGGAGTACGCGACGAAGTGCTTCATGCACGCGGCGATCGCGCTGTTGCTCTGCAGGCCGCGGATGATCGAGTCTGCCATGACGGACACCAGGTACGGGTCTTCGCCGAACGTCTCGTACGTGCGCGCCCACAATGGGTTCTGAGCGAGCTCCAGGATCGGGCCGAACACCCACGGGATGCCCGCAGCTTGGGTATCGCGGCCCGCGATGCGCCCCATTTCGTAGACCAGATCTGGGTTGAAACTCGCGGCGCCGTTGATCTGCTGTCCGAAAAGTACGGCGTTCGAGATGTAGTTGGCGCCGTGGACCGAGTCGATACCGAACACGATCGGGTGGCCGCCATTGTTTGCCATGCTCACGGTCTGGATGCGCGTCATGACGTCACGCCACTCTTGGGCTGTCCAGCCGTACTTGCCGTTCTTGGCGCCGCCGGCGAAGGGACTGTTGAGGTACGAGCCGACGCGCAGCTTCGCATAGTCGCGGACCTTGTCCTCGTCCAACGTGCCGTCGGTCTTGAGGAGGTTGTCGATGTTGATCTGCGTCATCTGGCCGATGATGTCGTCCACGGTGAACGCGTTCACGATCGAATCGGCCTGCGCGTCCCACTGATCAGCGGCCGCGCCGATAAGCGACTTGCTCACGAGCACGAGTCCGCACCACACTGCTGGCAGCCACGAACGAAGCATTTTGTTTTTGACAATTGGTAAGAGCGGGGAAGCTACTTGGGTCGTTCCTGCAACTCGGAGTGCGAATTGTGAAATGAGCTCCCATGTTCTGTTTTGCACGAGGGAGGGAGGTGGGAGGAGCTGTGCCTCCGGAGCTGCATGAGGGTGATACAAAGGCGGCAAGTGCAACCATCGGGTACCGAGACGGGGCAGCTCACTTGATTGATTCTTGCCTTTGTGGGGAGAGTCCTCTGGCGGAGACTGAAGCACCTCCCGCACTCGAGCACACAGAGACGAGCCAGAAACCACACCAACAACTCGCCAGAAAACACACACTGCAGAGTGGTTTCAGACTCTCTCTCTCTCTCTCTCACCTTCTGTCGAAGGAAAATCAAACCTCGTGCGACTCCTGCCGAGGTGACAAACAGACAGTCGCATGGGCGTTCGTGTGGCCATCGCGTGCGAGGACGCTGGACTATTATTGTCATACCGCACACACAACGCAGGGGAATACGCATTGACTTGAGGCATTCCCATTATTCACCCAGATCGTCAAGGAGAACGTGGGACGAACGCTCCGTCTGCGCTCGTAATGACCGAGTGTCTGAGACCTGCTGCAGTGCTTGAGGCATGCCGAGACGAGATCCATCGAGCCAGTTTTGTAAGATGGTCTAAACTTCAAGGTCCATAATCAGTTTCAGAAGTGTTAAATGTGCACACTGGACCTGTTACAATATACCCCCAGATAAAGAAACGGAGTCACTAATTGGTGTGATGTTTGACTGATCCTGTGTGGCCTGTTTGTGCTCGCCAGCTGCTGCCTTCGGCTGTACCCCAGCGGCTGTCGATGGTTCTGTATCACGATGTGCACAGGAATCTCTGGACCCTTCACCCCCATCTTTGCTCCATCCACACAAACATCGCGTCCGAATGGACTGACGACATCGCGGCCATTTGACTGTGCGCTGCCCCGCAACGTTGATGAAACCACAGCCTGTGAGACTAACGCAATCGTCGTCAACCGCGTGATGCGATAAGAGCTCGAGGTGGAAAAAGCAGCGCCAGAACCGGAAAGAACATATCCCAGTCGCAATGAAGCAGCTCTTTGTGGTCTCTGGTTGCTCGAGTGTGATCTGCTCCACAACATGGGACTCGGGATTTCGCTTGCGACTGTTCACAGGATGCCACGGATACCCTATAGAGACGACGTTCGCATGGCTTCATCAGATTGCTCCAACTTCGATTCTCGAAACAAAGTGCTCGATCCCTCACGTGTTGTGTTGTTCGACCACATTACGACGAGAAAATGTTGAGTGGCTCGAGTTATTTTAGCTAATGCGCCCGAGTCACTTGAGTTCAGAATCGTATCCGGACAACAGCCCACAGTGACCTCGACTTTCTGCGAATGTTGGTCTGAGTCATTTAAAACTGGGTCGACATAGCGTTCACAATCATTTTTGCCCGTGTTCGGCGCAACTGTAGTTTAGGCGAATGCATGAGGACAATGTCGTGCGTGTAATCTGACAAATTTTGTAATGTGGAAAGAGAGATCCCTGGCAGCACGGTTCCTTGAGGAGCACACGGTTTGCAGAAAGGCAGCCTCTATATGCTGCAGAGCGATGCCTCCCAGACTAGTCCTTGCCCGTTTGGTTGCACGCGATAGCCTTTCTTTTCGAAAAAAAGCAAGAGTGAGGAGTCATCCAATTATCATGCCTAGTGCACTGAAATACGATCTGTGTGCTGAACCCACTTTTGAAGTATCGGTGCCTGGTTGGAATCCAAGCTTCAGCGGAACTCGTTGCTATGGCAAAGCGCGAAGCAGAGGAGTCGTGGAATGTTGTGAGTCTCCAGCTGCTTAAAGCGCCGCGACACAGCGTCTGCTGAAGAGGGACACTCGCACCATGCGTGCAGCGCCGCAAACCTGTTGCGCACGTCACAGACTTTCGGTTGTTTACCACCGCTACATTCACTCTGCGCATGTAAACTACATTCATATTAGTGTGTGCCACACTATTTCGCTTTAGCGTCCAAAGTGACGCACTGCAATGAATGCGATTACGCTAGTGTTTTGAACACACGTATCCAACACACTCCCCCGATTCCGCAACCCGATCTGCTAATGTTGCCACAACGTTGCGCCTACACCAAGTATAATAATGCTCCGAGGAAAGCTCGCTCGCGCATTTCCCCCCACTATTGAACAGCACCACCAGGTGGCAAAAGGTACTGAGCGAATGAGAGCCAATATGCGCGTCTTCCCTTTGTGTGTGCACAGGGAGGCTTTATGTATAAGCGCTGTCTGATGCATGTATTTCTGTCTATGTGATCCTCTCTATATGTCCCTTTGTCTCTCAGTGCGCATTGGTGAACGGTTAGAGGACCAGCTATTCACGCGATGGCGTCGTTCTTTCCGAAGGTTGAAGACTCTGGCGCGTCCAGCAGCAGCAACAGCAACGGCGTCGGGTTCCGCGCGCGCAAGCCCGGCCACGAGAGCGTGCTGCATGGCTCCAGCGTGAAACTGGGTGCCGGCTGCGGCGTGAAGAAGAAGATGACGATCAAGCCCTTCAAAGTGACGCCGAAGCTGCCAGACGCCTTTGAGGACGATACGTGGAACAAACTCGAGGCTGCGATCACGGCTGTGCACCGCAAGCAAACGACGTCATTCAGTCGCGAGGAGCTGTACCGCTCGGTTGAAGACATGTGCACGTGGAAGATGGCGGCCAGGTAAGAATGTGTGTTTGTTTTGAGGATCTTGCGCTGTTGCGTCTATCTTCTTGGCGGTTGCGCATGCCGTAGCAGTATTCATAAACTCTTCATGGTGTCGTTGGTTTGCTAAACCGTGGGTGTGTTCGTATGCGAATGAACAGATTGTACAAGAAGCTCGAAGATACGTGCTCGATGTTCATTCGTGCGCGCGTCGAGTCGCTGCAGAAATCGACAGGCGACATCAACATGTTTCTCGAGGCGGTGCATCAGTTGTGGGAGGACCACTGCGAGGATATGCTGGTGATCCGCACGATTTTCATGTACTTGGATCGAACGTATGTGATGCAGACCCCGCATATTGCGTCGATTTGGGACATGGGGCTCAACCTCTTGCGCAACAACATCATACAGCGAAAGCACTTGGAAGCGAAATTGATCGATGGGTTGCTCGAATTGATTGAGCGCGAGCGCAAGGGAGAAGCGATCAACCGTAGCTACTTGTACAACCTGCTGCGCATGCTGCTGTCGCTGCAATTGTACCACTCGGACTTCGAGACGCCATTCCTCATGGCTTCGGAGCGGTTCTACACAAGCGAAGGCGCTACGGTCGCCGAAACCTCGAGTGTTCCGCAATTCCTCTTACACGTCGAGAAGCGCTTGCACGAAGAAAGTGACCGTGTCGTTCACTATTTGGATACGTCGACAAAGAAACAGCTCATCACGGTGGTCGAAAGCAAACTGCTGAAGCCGCATGTTGCGATGTTGCTGGAGCGAGGCTTTGAATCCCTCGTGGACGGTGGCCGCATTGACGACTTGAAGCGCATGTATACTTTGTACGCCAAGGTGGATGCTGTGAATGACTTGAAGACCGCGTTCTCGAACTACATTCGTAAGAGAGTATCGACTTTGGTCATGGACGTCGAGCAGGAAAAGAACCTGGTGGAAAAGCTGCTCCAGCTCAAGGTGGAGTTGGATAAGGTTCTGAGTGAATCGTTCCAGTCGAACCCGGATTTCGTGTTTTCGATGAAGTCGGCGATGGAGTACGCGATCAACGTCCGCGCGAGCCGACCTGCAGAGTTGGTTGCGAAGTACGTCGACTCGAAGCTTCGTACCGGTAACAAGGGTGGCTCGGAGAGCGAAGTCGAGAGTCTGCTCGATCGTGTCATGGTGATTTTCCGCTACATTCAGGGCAAAGATGTGTTCGAGGCGTTTTACAAGAAAGACCTCGCAAAGCGATTGCTTGTCGGCAAGAGTGCGTCGTTTGATCTCGAAAAGCTCATGTTGTCGAAGCTCAAGACTGAATGCGGGAGTTCGTTCACAAACAAGGCAAGTCATGCATGTGCCACTCACTTTCATTGTTTTGCACTTGAAAGATCTTGGAGACTCATTTTGTGTTCGTAACTCTCTTTTCTTACAGCTGGAAGGAATGTTCAAAGACATCGATCTTTCTTCTAATGTGATGGTGCAATTCCAGCAGCATGCGGCAAGCAGGTAATTACAACCTTAAATTGCGGCGTTGGATACATGAGAAGTGCGGCTAACCCACTCTTGATTTTGTTCTAGGGTGGCGTTGGAGAGTCTGGGTCGCGGGATTGCTGATATGCAGGTTCAAGTTCTGACCACAGGCTTTTGGCCACCATACGCTGCTGTCGACATTAATCTTCCGTCGTCACTCATTCCATTAAAAGACATCTTTGACAAGTTCTATTCATCCAAGTACCAGGGGCGACAGTTGCAGTGGCAGCATTCGTTGGCACAATGTGTTGTCAAAGCGACTTTCCCAAGTGGTAAAAAGGAGTTGGTCGTGTCGCTGTTCCAGACTGTGGTGCTGCTGTGCTTCAACACGACCGACTCGTTGGGATTCAAAGAAATCAAAGAACAGACTCGGATAGAAGATGGCGAACTACGACGAACGCTTCAATCCCTAGCGTGCGGCAAAGTGCGTGTCCTCCAGAAACATCCAAAGGGTAAAGAAGTCGAAGATGGCGACTCGTTTGTATTCAACAGTAGTTTTGCAAACCAACTGTATCGCATCAAGATCAACTCAATCCAGATGAAGGAGACGAAGCAAGAGAATGAAGACACCCACGAGCGTGTGTTCCGTGATCGTCAGTACCAGGTCGACGCTGCCATTGTGCGTATCATGAAGGCGCGTAAGAAACTCTCACACGCATTGTTGATGGCCGAGATCTTCACGCAAGTCAAGTTCCCGGCGAAGGCAGCTGACATCAAGCGACGTATCGAGAGCTTAATCGATCGAGAGTACCTGGAACGAGACCCAAACAATGCGCAGATGTACAACTATTTAGCCTAAGTACACAGCGGAGAAGACGGGAAGTCTCAAAAGGTCGAGACCAGACTCGATTTCATGCGTCAAGTGCCAAGAGCAGTCGAGAGATAAAGGGAAGCAACGCGAAACAAAAAGGAGAGTCAGAGAGTATGTGAAAAGCATTGATGCAAGAGTTTGATGAATGCACGACGACGCACGTGATGTTATGAGAATAATATGTTTATCGTTTAAAACAGGCGCATGCACAACAGCTTCGTAGCTTCGTGTGATCTCCTGGCGAGCTACATGCTCAAAGCACGCCGTCCGAATCATCGGAATCGTCTGAGTCAAAGCTTTCCATGCGGATTTGATATTGCAGCAGCACTGGGAACATCTTGCAGAGAACGTCTTCGCCTTCTTCTCGTGTCTGGCACAAGTAAGTTCGTGTCAATGCGCATGCTCCAGACCCCAAAGCAAAGTAACATGAAACTTCACGAGAGAAACTCAGCTTACCTTGTACCCCGTGATGATGATTTTGCCAGACACAAACACGAGCAGCGTGCATTTCGGCTTCACGACTCGATAGATGAGTCCCGGGAAGAGCTCCGGCTCGTACTGCAACACAGAGAGGTGAATGTTAGGCAACAAATCTTGGACTTATGTCTCTGGCAAATGAAGGCGTACCGTGCAAAAGCGCGAGTGTTCGCGCGCCAATCCTTCGAGCCGCACTTTGAACCCTAAATCAGCCGAGCCGACTACGTTGGCAATGGTGAACTTGGACAGATCCGACGGATACGACAATTTCTAAATGCATAGGAGAGATCACAGAACTCAGTCTCTACATTCTATCCTATCGTGTGCGGGTGCTTGGCATAGCTGCGTCGGCACCTTCAGTATGGATCGGAATTTGTCAAGCGCTTGATGCGTATCCGCTTTGCTTTTCGAACCCACAATCAAAAACTATGCGCGGAGAGCAACACACACACACACACACCTGATTAAACACTTTGTCACACGCAAACGCGGTACAAATCAACTCGTTATTCCGTGCATAGCAGACGAAAACAAATAAGCGCACCTTGCCGCTTCGGTAGACGAGCAGCGATGCCTTTGGCGTCTGGAAGCGAATCACCAGTGCGTTGAAGCCCTGTGTGCCAGCACACAACGCGCCTTCAATCAGTGAAGCAAATGCGATTAGCATATACGCAGCAGCAATGGCCTGTACGTACCCGCGGCGTGTAGTCTGCGTTCCGCACTTGCAACGCGAGCTGCTTGACGTCGATGGGGCTGCGCAGACTGCCGTGGGCGAGCATGTTGCTGCAATCACAAGCGCCGTTCGCACAACGTACACACAACAGTGAGATACATGAGCAAGTGTCTGGTGGAGGCGTTGACAAGTGGGTGTACGTACACGATGCGCAGCGTCACGCCGTGCTCCGACAGGCGCTCAGTCGTCCATGGCGCGTCTTCATCACAGCCGTCGTCGCCACACTCATGAGCACTCGTGCGAGTCATGTTACTGACTGCCGCCAAGTTTGGCGCCAATACTCAAATTGTACAATTTGATTGGCTATTATTTTGATCTATAGCCATCGGATTGGTTGAAAAGGTAAATGACATCAATATATTGCAATGCAATAATTGCATTGTGTTGGAATCGGAACTCTTGCTTTGCTAGAATTGAAATTGCAGATGGACGAGCTGGCGAAATGGAGCTTTGCAGCTCCCTGGTGCGCGCATCTGCGCGGCCGCATGGCGGTCGAGAAGCGCGCGTGTCCGCGCTCTCTGCGCAGCTCATACGCGTGGCTGCGCGTGCCGCTGCCTGCGGATGGCAAGGGCGACAACTGGAGGCGCATCCAGTGGTGCCGCGAGGCAGTGGAGCTGCTCGGCACGATCGCGCTCTTTGATGCGGACGCGTTCCGCATGCTCCTGGTGGAGAAATGCATGCTGCAGGTGGACCATGGACTCGACGTGCACGTGCTGCAGCCGCGTTTCTCGTTCGTGTTTTCGCAGTACATGAACCTCGACATCTCATGGGGGAGCACGCTGTACAACCAGTTCTTCCTGGCGCTCGACCACGAGTCCATGAGCGACGAGTTTCGAGACGCCATGGACCAAGTGCGCCGCATCCGAGATGCAAGCGCGGCTTCGACTTCTCCTGCAACGTCACATGGCCGTGAGAGCCGCTCAGACGCGCGGATACCTGTCCAGATCACGTTCCAGCCGCCGGAATTGCCTCCGCATTGGTCCGTGCAGTACCTGAAGAGCGTCCTGGAGACCGTGCACGCGATCCGCGATGAGTCCGATTGCAGCACCAGTGGCGGCGACCGCGCATTTCCATTCGCGCTCGAGTCTGTATGTCTCAATGTCAACCAGGTGACGCTGTCCAAGAAAGCTGTGGAGGTCCTGCGCGAGCTACTGGCTGCCGGGGTGCAGATCCCCCTTCTGTCGCTCCATCCATCTACCGCGATTGCAAAGGCACCTCGTGATTGCATGGGCGAATTCATTTCGACGCTGACGCGGTGCGCACTTGACCCCACCCCAATCCCCTATGCAGCAGATGCTAATGATCCCATGGACGCGATGTTGAATCCTGGATGCCGCGACAGTAGCGATGCCTTGCTTCGAGTACGAGGACCAGGAGTCGACTCACAGCAATTCGGTGCATTCTGCTCGGCGTTGGCGTCGTCGAATGGCATCCAGGGTGTTCACCTGAGCAATGTCTTTGCCGAGGAGCGAGGGTATCATCGATTCCGCAAGTGGCAATGGACAGCGTACGCGTTCTTCTGGCAGGAGTCGACGTCCCAGATCTCGGCGCTGCGCATTGATGACACGTGCTTACGACAAGAAGACGTTCTCGCAATTTCGAGCATCCTGAGCGCAAAGTACCCCGCAAAGCAGTTGTTGGGAAGGGAAATCCACTCTGGCCTCACGAACAACCATCCAGAAGACGGCGACGATAATCCAAATGACGGCGATGACGAAATTGTCTCGGTGCTCGTGAACAAAGATGCTAGAATCGACATTGATCCGGACGATCCCTATGGTCGAAAGTCGTTTACGCTTGACAGCGAAGATCATTTTCTGGTCATGAAAGACGACGAAACGTGTGAGTTTGTGGACATTCTGGTCCCCGGGTATGCGCATTGCGCCGTCGAGCGCGAGTCGATTCAGTACTATTTGCGCGATTCTAAGGGCACAGTTGCTGTTCCACCATGCTTAAAGGATGCCGCGCGAGAAGCACCGTCAGTGGATCGCTGCATCACATCGCTTGACGTCGAATTCAAGGAGGCAGTTCAAGCCGAGATACTACAAGCATTTATAGAGCTGGTTGGTCCACCGCTGGCGTCGCTTGTCCTGAAGGTGAGAACGCTGTCCAGCGAGTCCCTTGGTGCTATCCTGATATCCTGTCCGCGTCTTAAACGGTTGACTATCGACATTGTGGAGGAAAATTCGCTGGGAATCCTCGCTCAAGCGTACGAAGACGGTGTTTGCACGATCTCTTCGCTGAGCTTGCAGGGACTTGAGTTGGACAGCGACGAGGTCACGGATTTTGCGCAGGCGCTTGGCAACAAGGAGAGCGTGCTGGCGAAAACTTTGGAGGAGCTCTCGGTCGGCGAGTGCATTGAGTCGTACGCACTGGATGAAGCCAACCTCTCTGCGCTGCTGGCGATGCTGGAAACGAACACGAAGATAGAGTACCTGGAGCTTTACGTTGAGAGTGCGTTGTACGACAACTTTCTGCCACTGTTCAAGGAGTTTCACGGCCAAGAGCTCCCGGTGATGAAAGAGTCTATGCCGTTGGCGTGTCGTTTCGCATTTGTGAGCGTGATTCAGCACTTCAACAACACCGAGGAAGATTCGCATGCCAGATTGCACAGCTCTGACGAAGCTCAGCGAGCCGCAAAGAAAGCTCGGCGGCAGAGCACGAGCTCGAATGTGAGCACCGCAGGGCTTGATCGTCATGTAGTGTCACTGATTTTCCAGTTCGCTGCGATACCGAAGAAGCGCGTTGTCCGTCTTATCAATTTTCATTAAGTAATCACTCAAAGAAATGAAGCAACACGGTGACACACAGGGGAAATAGTTCAGGTTGGTCGAGCACTGCAGGAGCATTGGGAAGGTTTCCAAACAGAATGGGAGCAAGTAACAAAAGCCCTTTTCTTTTGCTTTCGTCAGCATCGCAGGTGTGGACGGATGCCGTGCTGACAGAGCGGAAACGCATTCTGGCGATGCTGTCTCCTGGGCATCTTCGTGTGCTCAATCATTGCGAGGTCCATCCCTGGTTGATCTAATGCAAGTACTTTGAGAACAGGTGATTGGTGCAGGACTCACGCGGATAGCGTGTCGAGAGGATCAATCAAAAACCAGGGTCTGGATTACTAGTTGGTTCGACAGAATTGCCACAGCTACCACCAAGCAACAACGAGCAGCACTGATCAACTCAAAGAACGACTGGCAGACACTCAGCAAATTGAAGTATGGAGGAACTCAAGGCGGTCTTCAAGAACGGAAAAGATCACAGCGAGTGGTCTGTCCTTTCGGTTGGCATGGCTCAGGTTGCTGTGGAGGTTGACTCTCTTCAGCCATCGCGGTATTATGTGTCTACTGCCATCAGGTGATCACGAAGGTGGTAGTAATGCAGAGGCAGACATGTTCGCGGCGCTGCACGCTCTTCGAACACATGCTGAGTGCGGTTTTGTTGCAGTCCATTCTGTTTACAGTCAACTCCATCAGACTACCGGCGCAGGTTGTCGACAACTCGTGAATTTGCAGAAACAATTTTCGGAAGAGATGCAAGCTTTCTGATCTTCATTCAAGTGGTGTGACAACTCGGTGCTTGAAGCCGTGCGTGGACTGTGATATTCTGCAGCGGGGAGGTACGATACTGACGAGGCACTGTAGTGCTGATAGTGCTTTATGCGAATATGAAACCCTGAACAAACAAACGCGATGCAGCCGCCTTTCATGCAAGCACATGCGATCGTATCGATCGTAGCGCTGTTATAACAGCGAGGTGTGCACGCGAGTGTTGTAACGTTATGCTCGCGATGGACCACATTTTGTCTGATCAAGAAGCCCATCTCCATGGTGCGTGTGAGGTTGACAGAAATCCACACCCTCTGTTCATATAGACAAGGCAGATCATTTCATTCCCACGGATAGAAAGAGCACGCGATGTTGAACGCGGATCCGACGACCATGCCGCCTTCGCTCGCTGACTGGGCCACGCTGTTGCGCCCGTGGTGCGCGCATCTCGAGCGGTCGGCGAGCCTCAGTGTCGTGCGCGTCGCCGCTGTCGCCGGTACTGCTGCTGAGGACACGTCGGTGCTTGGCGTGAATGTCGCGATCGCGCCGACAGACGCGACGCTGTCCCGTGAGAGCGTACGCTTGGTCCGCGACGCCGTGGAGCTTCTCGCGGCGCTTGCGCATGTGGACAACCCAGTATGGCGTTCCATGCTGCAGCACTATTGCGGCTGCTCAGGCATGCCTGACGACGACACATTCCTGCCGCCGCGGTTCACGGTTGGCTTTGGCAAAAACTGGTACTCCGCGACGGCGCTCGACACGCGGTTCTTTGACCAGTTCTTCTTTGGCGCATTAAGGGACAGGAACAGGACGGACGCCTACGTGCAAGCGATGAAGACGATCTATGCGAAGATGCCTGTAAAACTGCGGCGCAATTTTGCGGATCGAGGTCATCGCCGTTGCAGATACTTCATCTCGTTGTCGTTCAAGCCACCTGTGCACATGGAGTCAGCTGAGCGCGTGATCGCATACTTCAAGTCACTGCGCACGTTGGTGAAGTCCATCGCTGAGGTGTCGGTATCGCATCATCACGGAGGTGATCGAGAAGAAGAACTTGACCAAAGTGCATCCATGCCCGAGACCTTCCCGTTCGAAAACTGCTTTATGCTGGAAGGTGTGCGCCTCAAGATCACTCGGATCGACGTTCCGCCACGCGGCACTGCGCTCATCGCCGAGTTAATGGCGCAGGGCGTCGAGTTCACGCCCGAGATCGATGTCTACCAAGAATCGGCATTTCGCGCCATCACGGTCGCGAATAATGGACCGATGTTGATGGGCATCATGGATTCCGCGCGCTTGAGCGAGTTCCTTGGCGTCCCGAGGTTTCTACCTGCGAAGGCGTACAAATTACATGAAGTGCACGTGGACAATTCGGCGATATCAAAAGAGACATTCTACTACGACCCAGATACGCGACGATTTCAAGCGCTGTGCTCGGCTTTGGCGATCTCCCAGGATGTCGACGAGCTGTACCTAAACAACCTCTTTTACAACGACGACTATGCCGCACGACCGCACAAATGGCGGTGGCTGTCATACGCTCTGTTCAGTAACTCGGCGTTTTCGTCACCCAGGATCACGAGTCTCGTTCTTGCAGAATATTCGTTTCGTGAGCGTGACATGGCTGCGATCCAGAGTGTGTTAGCGGCGCGGTTTCCAATACAATTGCTCCTGGATCGAGCAGGGATCTGTGAGTTTTTCGACGAGGACGAGTATGATAGCGACGAAAACGACGAGCTTCACAGTAGTATGGACGTTGAAGGCGAGCAGAAAACCACGCACAAGGTTGAAAGTCTCGCACTCGGTAGCAGCGTAAACAGCGGGGAAACTCAATGTGATGTTTTTATTCAGAGCACAGATTATCAAGACGACGTGGAGTACGATGCACAGCGAGAACAAGTACGCCATGTCAGCGCCCCATACGTAGAGATGTTTACGAAATCAAGCCAAGAAAGATCACTTTTCCAGCCTCACTACCGATCAAATGTACCTGGCGACGCTGCTGTAAACAATGTCGTGGATGGCGTTGATGCTGCAGTCAATGACGATGCCGGGGTCGTGTTCTTGAAAGAAGGTGCTGTCGTGTTCGTCAATCCATTTGATCTCGAAGAGAAAGGAAAGCCGCCAGAGTCTCTCGTTCTCAAACACGATTCTTGCTTTCCCATCATTTGCAATGACGAACGGTGCCGGTGGATCGATATTCTTGTACCTTGTTTTGGGCATTGTGCAGTGCCACGCGTGCTGGTAGATCAAATTGTACCGACTCCGACGACGGACTCAATTCAGAACTCCTTATCACGTGGCTACACAGGCGCAATCCGATCACTGGAGCTCCATTTCAAAATCATTGACTCTGTCGAGCGCTCAGTGCTTCCGCTTCTCCAGTATCTCGGATCTCAACTGACAGCGTTGACATTCAGCAACAAGGTGACAGAGAACCTGGACGAGATGCGCCAACTCTTAGAAGCGTGCCCCCATATCCACACGTTTGTGACGGAGACTGCGCCACCTAAATTCGAGACCATGCTGCTCGCTGCCTACGAAGTTGGAGCATGTCGAATTGAATCTCTCAGCATTGATTCTTTCTCAGTTGATCCGCAACATACGCTCGCGTTTATATTGAATCTGCAGGATCCTAGAAGTGCTCTGGCTCGGAAACTGCGCAAGCTCTCGCTTTGCACCACGCGTGCCGCACCTTTTGGAGCAATTGAGCTTTCAGCGTTTCTGGAAGTACTGAGACAGAACAAGACACTCATGGAGCTGCAGCTAACCGTCCCGTCGAGTGTGTGGAAAGAATTTCAGCCCCAGTTGATGAGCTTTGACGGCGAATTGATCCCAGTTGAGAAGCAACCACTGCCAGTACGATGCCGAGTTGCCTTCCTGAGCGTGATGCGTGTGTCCGGGATCAATTGGAACGAGAGAGTGGCTGGCGAAGGTGGACGAACAGAAGAGCAAGAACGCTCGTACAAGCGGCAGCGTCTCGCTGCTGCTTCTGTCGACTTGACGCGTCTCGATCGCGGTGTGATGTTGCCGATTTTCCAGTTTGCAGCTGAAAGGGAGTCTCGGTCGATCCGTGTCGTCGAAATGGCGCCTCAGCTTGACGAGGAAACTGAGTATGACGAACACGTGGGAAACCCCGGCGACTTTTCTTAACATGTGTGCGCCTCAAGTAAAGCAAGTGGATGAAGTCGACGATGCAGTTTTGCGCGACCCAAACACTGGATAATTGACAATCAGTGTTACGCAATGCATAGCATGCTCAAAGAGCTGGTATCGCAGAGACTGACCGTTAGTTCTCCACAGCGACCAACGGTGCCAATGCTCCGAAAGTGTTACCTTTATGCTTGACTGTGCTTTGGCGAATTCGCCGTGCCGGACCAAACAGTGCCTGCCATCGTAAGTGCAGTAAGGAACCTTGACTCCTTTTTTGACTTGAGAACTGCGCGGTGCACTGCCGTAAGGGATATCTTGCTGTGACTTTCGGACCCTCTCCAGCGATCTCGACACTCAGCTTCTTTGCTTCCATCAAGCTCATCCAAATCCATTGCGGTGGCAAGATCCTCAAGATGTGGCTGAACCAGGTTGCCGCCAACAAGATTGTCGTTGCCAATATCAATATCAATACAATACCAATGTGCGTTGGATCTTTTCTATCCTGCATGCCGATTGGCTGCGAGAAACAAGGAACCCCACTCCCAACAAGGATGTTCTCCCCTACTCTCGACCTCAATTTATTTCTTCAATTAGGACACTTTAAACAATTTTATCCTAAAAGATGCTAATTCAATTAGAAATTCGACAACAGAAAAGGAAACCCTCATTTTAGCTATTAGTACCATAAATTTACTCGTTTTAATAATGAATGCCATCTACGTTGAAAGAGCTGCTCATTTTCATCCAATGCCATTGCGTTACGGCCATTATTGTGCATCTGCATTGTCGCGTGCATTGGCGGGTGTGTCGCCTAAGATTGCGGGAACAAAAAGAAATATCCGAGAGCAGCGCCGAATGGCAAGCAGCGCTCTCCCGCGCATCGCCCATTGCCCCTTGATCTACGCACGTACGCCATGGAAACGCTTAGCGGCACTGCTGTGCAGGACACGTGGGCCGTCGTGTACCCATGGTGCAAGTTCCTGCGCGGGCGCCTGGAGATCGAGGAGCGCGAGAGCGACGGCTCGCTGCTCAAGTCGCCCTGGTGGCTGCTCGTGGCGATGCCCAAGACGCGGCGCAGCGCCGGCGCGAACCACTTGCCGCGCATGCGCGAGGCGCTCGAGCTGCTCTCGCTGGTCGCACTGTGCGACAATGCGGCCTGGAAGTGGCTGCTGCGCGACAAGTGCGGCGTGTACTTTGACACGCACGAACGCATCCGACACGAGGATCTGCTCATGCCGCGGTTCATCTTCGTGCTCGATGACCATACAAAAGAGACGATCATGTGGCCCACGACGCTCAGCAGCAAGTTCTTCTTCAAGTTGCCAGCCACGCACGTGTGCAATGACGATTATGTGAGAGCACGGCAAGAGGTGCTGAGTATCATGCGCAGGATCGCGCCGCACATTGCGGCTGGCTACGCTTCAACAATACATGAGTACCCGGCGACACACAATGCCGCGAAACGGGAGAGCGCTATGGAGATCCCATTTTGCTTGTACTTTGCGCCGCGAGTGATGGACCCCGTCGCGTTCTCAACGTACCTGCACAGTGTCCTGCGGATCGTGCAAGGACTCGCCAGCAGCGACCAGTACTCGGGCGACTACGCTGACTTCGCGGCACCGTTCACGTTGGACGCGATTCAGCTGAACCTGACCGAATTTGAGATCACGGAGCCAGTTGCGCGCGTTCTCACAGAGCTTTTCCGTCTCGGTGTCAAGATCTCGTGCCTGCAGTTGCCTTTGAAGGCGACGGACTTCATCTCCGACGAAGAGTGCCCCCGACAAGCGCTCGGTACGTGCCTTAACGCTGCCGTTGGAGTGCGTGAGACGTACTTTAACGAACTCGAGAGTGACGACGACGGTAGTTTGCTTCCCTGTCAGTCCAGTTTACATTGGAAAAACAACGTCGAAGCGCTCGTGATAAATGACTTGAGCGTCGATGACCGGCGGTTCGCAGCGCTCTGTGCTGCGCTCGTCGAGTCGACATGCGTGAAAGAGCTCACTTTGGAATCGGTTTTCCTGAACGACAGTGCTCGCGCGCGTAACCTCAAGTGGAAATGGCTGGCGTACGCTCTCTTCAGCCGCGAGACCCGCACATCAGTTCGCAAACTCGTGATCAGCGCAGCGAGTCTGCGCGCCGATGATGTGGACGCCATCGCGAGCGTCGTCGGCGCCAGGTTTCCAGCCAAGCAACTGCTTGATCCGCTCTGGTCGATCGATGATCAGCTTCAAGATGCGCACAAGGACGATGCGATCCACTCGGTGCTCCTGCGGCGAGAGACCGTGATCTGCTTGGAGCCTGCATGTTGCGAAGCCGAGTGGCTGAGTGCGTCGGTCGTGCTCCATGAAGATGCAGTCTTCGCCGTCATCAACAACAATCCAGCAAGTGAATGGATCGAGATTTTGGTACCTGGGTACGGCAAGTGCTGGGTGCACCGCCATTTCACAGTAAAGTCTTTTTACGAGAGAGAGGAGGAGACGCTAAGCTTGCGGCCACGGAACCCGTGTGCCGGTAAGATTACGTCGTTTACGCTGGCATTGGATCGGATCGAGGACAGTCAAGGCCAAGTTGTCGCATCGCTGATTCATCTCATTGGAGCTAACCTCACGTCACTAGTCATTCAAACGAACCGGTTGCATGGCGATTGCCTTGACTCGATCCTCCAGAGTTGCCCGAAACTCAAGACGTTGTCACTGAAAGGCGCTCAAATCGACACGATGGACGTGTTCGCGACCGCGTACGAAAAGTATCAGTGCCAGCTGGCGTCGATCACACTGAATGACTTCCGCATTGATGTCGAAAGCTTAACGCGGTTTGCGTACACGCTCGCGGATCGGAAGCACCCAGCAGCAATCCATCTGCGCGAGTTGTGCTTTGGTTCGTTTGACAGGCACCACCCACTCGACGAAAGCAGCATGTTGGCATTCGTCGCGATGCTTGAGCGCAACAAGACGCTCGAGTATCTCGAGCTGCACGTCGGTAGCTCCCTCTTTGACGTCTACGCGCCGTCTATGCTGCACCATCACCACAAACTCTTGACATCCCCGACGGGGAAACTGCGGTTCCCAATGGCACAAAGACTAGCATTTTTAAGTGTGATCTCGGAACACGAAGCTGCCACCATCTCGAGCCACGACGACGACCACCATCATGACAACAACAATGACGAGGACACGGAATCGTCATCGTGTTCCTCCTCATCGTCTTCGTCCTCGTCTTCGCAACCGAGTTCACCGAAATCGTCGTCACCACCATCCTCTCCACAATACGCGGACAAACAGCCAGAGGCAACGAAAATACCGCATCACGACCATCGTCATCGAATGCAGACACGGCTCGATAGCAACACTATCACACTCATCTTCGCGTTTGCGGAGACGCGCACGCTCCGGCGCGTGTGCCTCGTAGAATACTAAATGGTTTTCATTATTAGCGACAACAATTAAGTCTTCCAAATTGAAATAAACTTTATAACTCGCGAACGCCGAAGCACATTAAATCGTTTACACGACAAAGCTTCTCACACTTGACTGCCACACAAGCCAACGAGAACGCTCTCTTGTTCGTCGTTCCTTCAATCATTACCAGCACGGCTGCTCTTGTACGCCGAGTTGTTGGGGTTGAGCTGATTCGCCCGGTTGTCGGTCGCGGCTTGTGACGCCGATCCTGACGAAGAGTAGCCGCGGCCACCTTCGCCACTGCCACCAGATCGGCTGCTTGAATATGCCGAATTGTTTGGGTTCATTTGATTGGACCTGTTGTCAGCTGCGGCCTTAGATGCACCTCCCGAGCGGCCTCCTTTGCCCGGCATTCTTGGCTCTCGTGTTTGTCAGCTTTTTGCTTGATTTTCCAATGCCTATCCTCGCTGCTTGTGCTGCTCGTTGGCGATTTCAGAATGATGCAATGCCAGATGGCAAAAATGTCATATCGTATCCCCGTTGGACTTGCTTTGGGACACGACCGTTAGAATTCGTATCGTACCGCCGCGTCCTCACTCACCTGCTCCAAGTTAATGGCACAACTGCCTAATATGACGAATACAGCAACTTCAACTTTAATGCAAACTTCAACATGTTATTTTTATCTTCACATGTACACTTTCTTCATGTGCATGGCAGTCGACCTAAGTAACTTAGCATGCGCTCGGCATTGCGATTTGCCTACGTCTTCATTTAAGGATGGTCAAGCTGCTTGGCTGGGCTTTTGGGGGCGTTGTCGGGCTGGAAGAGGTGGCCATGACCGCTGCGATTGTAGTACTTCGCTGCACGGCCAAACAAGACCTCCGGTTGCTGCGGCTGTTCCTGGTGCTTTGAGCCATGCGAGCCCATCACAGACTTGACTTCGTGGCGCGAGATTTCGGCGGCTCTGGCCAGTCGCTCCAGTTCTTCTTCGTGCTCGCGACGACGGCGCTGCTCTTCCCCGGAGGATACGCTTGGAGTCACGTCATTGTTGTCATGGGACGTTGGATTGGCTGGCGCAGGCTCCGACATTTTCGTTGTGTAGCAGAAGGCTTGAGCTGTTTTCGATTGCACGGCACTTTTGAGAGTGATGAATCTCTCGGACGTGGTCGGATTGGGATCCGACAGTTGGGAGAATGGCGTGGTGGAATATGCCCCAAGACTGTCTCATAACGGTGTCGTGAGACTGCCAACTTCAGCTGGGTCACTTGTGTTGGACTGTTGGCAAGTCTCAAACATTTAATATAAATGGATCATTGAGACAAAGCGTTTCAGGCAGTGCTTTGTTGAAGCGGCCACACCTCGACTTGACTAGGAGGTCGGTTTTCGTGGCTGAAAACGACATTCTCACTGCCTTGACACAGCCATCATCGCAAAGTCAGATGCAAATTCCATGATATCGGTGCGTTGATGACAGGGCAGGTCTCCTATGTTCCAACAACTTACTCGTCACTATTATTCAATGAGATCGGCTTCCAACTGTGCTTTTGCTGACAGCGCTTAAAGCAAAACAACCACCGAATAGAGTTTCAACATGCATTGTTTTTTGTTCTTATGCAGTGTTTTGGTTTTCTCTCTGCTTCCACAGCCCTTCCCTCCTTCCGCATGCATATATTCGCAACGAACGATGGCTGAGCCGGCGTTCATCCCCTTACTCGCCAAACAACGCCGCGGTAAACGATTTGTTCTCAATCTTGTCGTCGTGCTTGTTGTGCCCCTTGTGCTTGTTGCGGTCGTTGTCGTAGTCGTCGCGCAAGTCGCGGTGTTCTTGGTCGTGACTGTGAGACCACTTGCCGACCATGTCCTTCGCCTTGTCGACCATCGGTGGCACGAATGACTTGTCTTCGTGGTCATCGTTCTTGTTCGCGAAGGAGCGGCTGCCGTAAGTATCCTGGTGATCGCGGCAATTTTCAAACGAACTGTTGCCGCTGCAGTCATCATCACTGCGACTGTAAGAGCTGCTGCTACCGTGATCGTTCCAGGGCGTGCGGGCGCTATCTTCCACTCCTAGAAAACAAACTCGGTGACCTGATAAGTGCCAAACTGGTAGATCCAAAAAACGTAACCTTCAGAAGCAACGCGTGTGTAGGGTGACGGGAAGGCGCACGCGTTGACCCCAATTGGACTCATTGTTGAATTCGCGAGCTCAAGCTCACTGATCAATACACGAACTACTTACTACCTGACGAATCGCACCCGCATCGAACGAGGTCAAACCAAGATGTCTTCGCCAAGCAACGACCACCGCGAGACCGGAAGGAGCCACTCGTTCGACAGCATGAACACGAACCCAGGCAGCAGCTCGCACCACTCGCGCGATGGTTTGCATTTAGGTTCGAAATCGAAAGGCGGCCGAGCACCTGTTGGCAAGTACGTCGGCGCCAGCCAGCAGAGGTTCACTAGTAAAGACCAAGACTTGCACACCGACCAGCATCAAGGTTACCCCTCGGACGACCACGACAAGCATGGACACAAGTCTTCGTTCACGACAGCGATGCTGGACAAGGACAAGGAAATGGTCGGCAAGGAGTCTCATCATGACCAAGAGCATTGTACCCTGTGTCCTGAAGACTACGACAATGATCGCAGCAAGCACAGCAGGCACAAGGGTGACATCAATGACTGTGACAACGATCACAACAAGTGCAAGGACCACGAGAAGGGCCTCCACAGAGCAATGGACAATGACTGCATCAAGCTCAAGGAACACGGTAAGGACGAGAAGCAGAAGAACAAGTGCACGTTCGAAAACAAGTTGTTTGCGGCGGCAGTGACGGGCAACTAAGTGAATCGAAGCTGTATTGTTCGCGCGACGTACCACAATGAATATTGAAGGAGGTTTGGAGCAAAGTGCGTCTATTTTTTGTATTGGTGGGCTTAAGGTCTGTTCTTACGATGTGTCTGTGTATGGTTGTAGCTGCGGAATCTCAAGAAAACGTGGCGTGAGATGACGACCAGCGCAAAGCCCACTCCGACTTCGTCATCGTTGTTCCAATTGCTGAGCCAGTATATGGGCGATAGCAAACCCGATGAAAGACATTCTTCCGTTGGAGTACATGAGGAAGCTTTGTCAGAGCACGGAGTTTCACGCACAAGAACAAATAGCAGCGTCTCAGTAGACGATGAAGAGAAGAATCAAAGCGACGCAGGTGCCAACAAAGAGAACAAGAATGAAGAGGGCGATGACGATCAGATCGATACGGGTGTTGGTGAGCATGGTGATGGTGCAGTTTCTCCGAATTCTGGTGAAGATAACGGTAGCCCAGACGTAAGGTCAGTCACTGAGGGACAGAGCACGAGAGAAAGTGCTCTGCCAGATATCGAGTCTCAAAGAAGAACCGCGCCGATGGGAACAGAGCAAGCCGAGTCTGCTACTGATGCTCCGTCGTCTCCTGGTTCAAGCAGAAAACGGCAAAAGAGAAATTCGGCATCGAATACACCAGCTGCACTACCCGTCTTGAGCGCGGCAGCTGCAGTAAGTGATCACGGGGGCATTGATTCTGGTATCCTGTCGGTTGTGCATGGATTGCGCACGATGGTCGAAGGCGTGATTGTGACGAAGAACAACTCGGCAGAGCAACGAGCCATCTTGACCGAGCTCCGCGAACACAATGCGTTGATGAAGCAATACTGCGCCGAAGTGAGCAAGCAAACCGTGAGTCTCAACGCGCTTATCGATCTACTGGCAGCCAAAGCTAACAAGGAAAAATAAGACAAGAACCTGCACCCAGTAACATTTCCTTCTCGGGAATGGAGAAAAAGAACTTTGTCACCCAGCATTTCTATTAAAATAATGTACTGTCCAAACGTGCTTCAGCATGTCACTCTTATTTCATGAGTGTGGAATCAACGTCATCGTTTTCAAAGTGAGCATACCGTTGGCATCATGCAGGGTGTACACCAACACCTTGCTCACTTGTCTCCTATCGAAAGCTGGCGAAAATTTCAATGTTCTTGCCAGCCAGATGTATGATATTGGGATGTCAACTACTGTTAAAGTTTTAAAGGGGGACACGCATATGGGACATCGCGTTGGCTGGTATCAACGTCGCTTCAATGCCGAGCACCAACTGGCACGTTCAAAACGCAGCAGCAGATGTACACTCATGCGACACAGGCTCACCGACTATACCCCTTCCTTTGTGCCAATTTGTACCAACGTGTGCCTCCATGACGTGTGAGTGCTTCATCCGAACTCTCACTATTCAATTTGCACACTCGAGCACAGCATCCAACAAACCACACGGCAGACCACTTTGACCGAGAAGAAGAAGCAGAAGCACAAACAACATGTATTCGTCACGAGATGACAAGGTGCATCCAACGCTCGAGCGTTCGGACCGCATCGGAACCCGCGAGGACACGTCGCTACCAAGCTCGTCGCAGTATCAAAGCAGCAACTACCCACCCCAAGGCGGAAATCCGCGCGACGACTACGGCACACACGGCCGCCAACACGGCAGGACGTGGGGCGAGAAGGCCAAGGAGATGGTCGGAATGGAACCTCACAGCCACGGCACAACTGGCTCGTACGACAACTCCGGGTACGGCACCAACGCCAACACCAGCACGTCGTACGGAACCACCACGACCAACCAAGGCGGCAGCTCGTTCCAGCCTGACCATGAAACGCGTTCGGATTTGCATGGCCACAATACCACCGGTGGCCAGTACAGCGACAATGACGCGTATGGTGCTCGTCAGGACGACAGAACGATGGGCGAGAAGGCCAAGGACATGGTCGGCATGGGACCCCACAGTTATGGCACGACCGGATCGTGCGATAACACCGGATATAGTAGCAACGCCAACACTGGCACCTCGTATGGAACCAACCTAGGTGGACACCACACCACTAGCAACCAGTACGGGGACAACAGCTCGTACGGACATCGTCAAGATGACAGGACGTTGGGAGAGAAGGCGAAGGACACCGTTGGCATGGGTCCACATAGTCACGGCACGACCGGCTCGTACAACACCAGCCCCAATGATCAGTACACTAGCCCCTACTCCGGTACCATCAGCATCGGTGACAACCCGAGCGGCATTGACAACCACTCCAACACCAGCACTGCTGGCAGCAGCGGCATTGGCAGCAGTTCCAACACAAGCTCGCTTGGAAGCACGACGACGAACCCAAGTGGAGACTCGTCAGGCTCGCATGGTACTCGCACCATCAACGATACCTACGAACACCATGGGGCTGGCACCACCATGAACCCAAGTACTTCAGCCACTGGCACCCACGCTCGAACCACTGCCACGAACGATACCAACAACCGCGAGCACAAGTCGTTCATGACGTCGATGATCGACAAGGCGAAGCACTTGGTCGGCAAGGGACACGACAACGATCCAGCGCATCACCACCAGGGACGCGACACGGCCCATGACAATGACCCCAACAAGTTCGGCACACACAACAACGACTATGACAACGATCGCAACAAGCACGGCAAGCACAAGGGTCACAGCAAGTACGAGGAAGCGAACGAGAACAACTTGTTTGAGCCGTCGTTGACCAACCAGTAGGCGTGGGATCCTCGCCATTCGTTTGATGCATCACGAGAAGCCTGCAGCTAGGCGCAGCCTTTGGGACTGCAGCGAATGTATATCTGCTTAAATAGGGGTAGCAAACAGAAGCTCGAATAACGTACGATTCCTGTATGTGCGTAACAGGAAAAATATACGTTGATGCAGCTCCTGCTTTCCTGTCGAGCCGCATTCCATGAACTCCTGTCTACTAGGGTAGAATCCAAGATAGTGTACCACATCGCTGGCAACCTGATTAAGGCGAACTAGAACGTTTGTAGTCTCCAAGCCTAAGATCTGGCACAATACTTTGTAAACCTGTGTGGCATAAAGGACAACCTGCACTTTATTGCATTTTTTTTACCATCTCACTCCTGTTGTTAACGACTGCAGGTGACAACATGGCAACACTATGGCTACACATACACAGGTCTGCCAAACGCAATGGCGGTTGTCCAAGTCGGCATTTGAGGAACTTTGAGGATCATTCAGTGGCATTATTGGGTTCACCTTCAGTAGAAATTTTGAAGTTTTCATGCGATATTCAATTTTCTAGAATATTTTCCACTCCTAGAACTCAAATTCGAATCATTGCGCGAGCCAGACGAACACCCACGTGGATTTATCTTTATCTTTATAAGGTGAGGTATATTTAGGTTCATCTTCGTGACCTACAATATCCATTCTCCTACCTAATCTTCATTGCGAATTTCATCTAGGAGTGTAAATGTGTCTACAGCGCGGATTGCACTAGATCACTTCTGAAAGCTAAATAATCTTTGACCAGGATGGCATGTTCTCTTGGTCCTATGTGAGGCTGCCTTGTGTTGTCCAATGACCTTGGGTCTTCCGAACTTCGCATAAGCCAATGCATGACGTCGTTGTCAAGATCCTGGGTGAGATTGTTGAAAGCAGCTCGATGAGTTGGGAAGTGAACCTGCGTTGAGGTTCTGGTGTCCATGGCTAGGTTGGCAGCTGAGTCCGCCATCTTGTTGAAGGCACGGTAGTGATGGTACCATCCTCGGATGTCGATGCAATCCGCGAGTCGTCGACTTGTCTGGTATAAACGTGCCAATCGGTGCTGTCGAGGGGACCGATGCATTCGCTGTTGGGAGATAATGAGTGCACTGTCTCCAATCACGTACAACGGTTCGAAGTGACTGCGTTGGGCTTCTCGGAGTCCATGTATGAGACCCCAGTACTCGGCAAAGTTGTTGGTCGTGTCCTTCCTGCTATACGCCATGCTCGCGGCCCAAATTAAACTGGCTGTGTGCGAGTCCTTATGGACACGCACGATAATGGATCCAGTCCCTCCTGGTCCTGGATTGCCGCGTGATCCACCATCGAAAAACAACAGGTAAACGCCGCGAGTATCATTTGGAGTCAAGGGGATGGCGTCGGTTTGGCTGAGAAAGCAGTCGACATAGACCTTGAGAACTGCCGCAACCGTGTGACCGTCAGAGTCTCCAGCTTGCGCTTCAGCGAGTCGTGTGAGGTTTCGCATTCCTGCCTCTAATCTGGTCATCATGATCGCCATCTCAGCAGTCGATTCGATTGGATCCGAATCCATGCGTCGCAGATGCGCACACCAAATGGCTTGTATGAGCGACGCGCTCATATATCGCCACAGCATGTGTGCGACGGGATAGAGATGATCTTGGAGATATTCATTGGAGAACTTGTGTCCGATAATGTGTCTCTTGATCGTTGTGGTGTTTCACGGACCGAACGAGACGTCAAACACTCAAATGGGGGAGCTGGAACTCCCGGGTACTCGCTACGTGTATTCTCAACGCACGAGACCAGATTCTCAAGAATGAGAGCTCGTAAGATATGCAAACAACACACACTGATCTCTACGCTGCTCTCAACCAGTTGTTCACTCGCTCGCGCCGTTGGTCCACACCAACGGTGCGATCCAGGGGGTGCTTATCTGGGTTGTGTGGCAGCTGCCTGGTCGTGGGTTGGCCCATACCACTGCGCACGCCACATGTACACTCGCTCGAGCCGTTGGTCCACACCAACGGTGCGATCCAGGGGGTGCTCATCTGGGTTGTGAGGAAGCTGCCTGGTTGTGGGTTGGCACACATCACTGCGCACGCCACACTGCCTCCCCAAGCTTTCTCACATCACAGTCGTCCATCGCACTGTCGTTGGTATCGTTGGAGCTTTCGGTCGCCACTTTGGTCGACGTATCTTTTCACCAGATCAGGTACATCCGCTCTGATTGACCCCACAGGCTCCCAGGAATCTTCAATATCTTCAAATCCTTTCCATTTCACGAGAAGCTCATAAGACTTCATGTTGTCGTTGAATTTGTGGTTGCAGATCCGTTCGACGCCGAGCAGCGTATCTTGGGCACCCACGTGTTCAATTAGCTCGTGCGTCACGTTCAGCGAATCGTCCCTGTAGAACTTCAGCCTCGAAGCATGGACGTCAGTGCGATCCTTCGTGATCAGATGCTCGACAACGAAGTAATATTCGCATGCCTCCACGACTCGAAATGGCCCTGTCCAAGTTACCATCAGCTTTCCTAACCCTCTACGCTCGTCAACCCTCGAACGCAGAACGTAGTCTCCAACGCTGAAGTTGACAGGCTTGCCTTTTCTTTTTTCCACGTTGTATTGCGTTTGATTCCTCTTCTTTTCTTTGACCACCAGGTGCATTGCGCGCAGAGATTCACGTAAGCTCCTCAGCTTGGCCTCCACGCAAGCACTGGTGTCTTCGATTGTCACAATCATCTCGTGGCTGCTTGGTGCCAGAATCGTCGTAAGCGGCGACGGACACTGCAGACCCGTGAAGAGTTCAATCGGAGCCTTGTGCGCGAGTGACGCCACCTGCGAATGGTTCAAGCTAGCTTGCACAAGAGGCAGTAGGTATGGCCAGTCGCGCCTATTGATCTTGTACTCGAGAATCAATACTTTCAGTACTTGAATGATGTCTCGATTAACACGCTCTACCGTACCATTGCGCCACGGACAATAAGCGAGCACAAAATCTTGCTTGGCTTTCAAACGCGTGCACAGCTCGCGAATCACTTTGTTTTTAAAGTGGGTTCCGCAGTCACTGATCCAGATTTTGGCCAGTCCAAAGTTGCTGTACCAGTCAAGCATCGCCTGCGCGGCGACTTCGGCTGTCGGGCTTTCACATCGTACGAGCTGCGTGTAATGAGTAGCTGCATCTTTCAGTACCAGAAGGTATGCATTCCCCTCAAATGACTCTCCTAAATACAGGAAGTCCCAGTGAAGTGCCTCATTCCGCTCATGGGCATGAAAAGTTTCACTCCACGGTCTTGGAATTATTCTTCCTCCTTTGACGTGCAAGCAGAGCAGACACTCGTTACAAAACCGTCGCACGAGCTCTTTGAGGCGTACCACCTCGAACACTGCTTTCAGCTGGTTCTGCATCACGTCCATACCTCTGTGACCTCGCGATCCACAGTGCGAGATCACCAGAAGCCTCTCCAGTAGATCGTGCGCTTCTTCAGGAATCCAAACCCTGTCATTAACGCGCCACGTTCCATCACCATCTTGCTCTGCACCGCTGGGTGGTCGGTACAATTTCTGATATCGCTTTATCTCTTCATAGGTCGGCCACACAAAGGCGTCGCTATCAAGTGGGCGAATACACACAGTAGAAGATCGGCGGCGAGTCGTAGTTAACTTCTTTGCCCTCATGGCTGCGAATCTCTTGGTCACATGCTCACACTCCTCGCTCTCAAGGGAATCATTCCTGCTCTCACGACACACATCGTCACCAATCGAAACTCTCATGGTTTCCGAGGCACTCATGGCCTCCGATAACTGGTCACGACCGTAGACGCCAGTCGCGGCACTCATGTCCGCAGCACTCTTGGCCCTCAAACACGAGAACTGGCGCTCGCCTACGTGCTCATAGCCATCTTCGACGCGGGCTCTCATGGCCGCCAATCGCCGGTCGGCCACAGCGTGGGCTCTCATGGCCTCCTTCCGCTGGCCAAGATGGCTGTCATTGCATCCAATCCCGGTGTTCACAACCGCGGCTCTCATGGCCGACAGAGACTGGTCCTGACAAAGTGTGTTCATGTGATCTCCTCCAGCCCGAGCACGCTTGGCCCCCATAGGCTGGTCGCAGTGATCACCACTTCCGCCAGCCTCGGTATTCATAACCGTGGCTGTATCGGCTGTGCTAGATCGGTCTGTGCAGTGGTCATCTCCCATCTCTGCTCCCTTGGTTCCATGAGCAGCCATCGCGCCTCCCCAGCGCGATATCAGATCGGCCCATAAGTTGTGGATGCCATCAATGTGTTCAATTTGGTAGCGATAACCGAGCAACTTCGTAGACCAGCGCAGGAGCTTCCCACGCACATGCTTCTTCAACTCTTTCCCTGGCACGAACAGGTGCACAATGTTTCGGTGGTCGCAATAGATTTTAAATCCTTGCGCACGCAGCAAAAGGTACTCGAGCTTGTCACACGCATGGGCAATGGGGAACATCTCTTTCTCAAGAACTGTCCAATTCAATTGGGAACCCTTGAAAGTCCCACCCATGCATATGAGGAGTTCATGTTGCTGTGCTTGTATAGGGGTCGTAGGCGTCCAATTTGCGACTTGTGTTACTACAAGCCCCCAGCCTTTGTCCGAGGCGTCCGACAACAGGCACATTTGGCTCTCTGGCAGAGGATAAGTAAGCACGGCGGAGTGAGACAAAAGCTGCTTCACGTCGTCAAAGCATTGCTTCTCTTCCACACTCAATTCGATGGCAACATGTGCCGCCGATGCTTTCGTTCTCCTTCGGCCTTTAAGCGCAACGTCCAATCGCTTCTGAAGTGGTTCGATCACCCGAGCGTAGTCCACCAGTCCGTCACGAAGCCAATTCGTGGCACACACAAACTGTTGAAGGGCTGCAGCAGTTGGCGGGTAAGGCAGACTTTGAAGAGCGCGAATCCTTTCCACATCGTGCCCTATCCCGGCCTCACTGATTATGCGTCCACACCATTTCACTTCGGTCAGGAATAGGTGGCTCTTTTTCGGGCTCAGCTTTAGGCCACGCTGATCCAGCAAGAAGAAGACCCGCTCCATCACGCTCAACAACTCTTCAACGCTGTCGGAAAACAGCAGCAAGTCATCGATCCAGACCAAGACATGCTTGTACAGCAGCTCATCCAAGACTTTCTCAACCGTAGCTTGAAAGTGCAAAGCAGCATCCGCAGATCCTTGTGGCACCCTCATAGGCGTAAAAATTTTCTTGTCCGTCATGTAGCTCAGGATTTCTCGACTTGCTTTGGCAAGCGGAAGTTGCCAAAAGCCTTTCAAAAAGTCAAACACCGAGTAGTATTTCTTCCCACGGCAATGTTCGAGAGCAACATGAAGGTTTGGCATCATCCCCACTATTGTATCCGTCTTGTCATTGACTGGCCGGTAGTCGCTCGTCTGGCGGTATTCTTTGCTCTTTGCCTTCCGTACAGGCACCGCCGGGCACGCCCATCGGCTCTTCGGGTTCTCGTACACCCAGCCAATGCTCACCAGTTGGTTGTTGAAGTCCTCCAAGAACTTAGACTTCTCCGGGCTATAAGTCCGGGGACGGCACTTATATGGAGTCGCTCCAGGCTTCAAACGGATCTCCAACGGGTCCACCAGCGCAGGTGGATCGTTCCCGAGCGCAAGACGCCAAATGTCGTACATCAGACATGTCTCTCGCAACTTCTCTCTGTTTCTCTCTGGGAATCCTTTCCTGATGGCATCTTCGACCATCTCACTCACAATCTCAATTACATCGAGTTTGACTTGGAAAGGTTCGGGGGTCTCGGCGGGCGAAACAGGATCGTCATCACTATCGACTTTTCGGGCTGCCAACATCTCTAGCAAACGATCCACGTCAATGCCCAGCTCTCTCAGCAATGTCTTTCCCACAATGAACTCCTCTTCCTCGCCTTCAATCACCAAACACAGTTTCCGATCCTGGCAACGAACAGGTCCGGCTGCGGTATGCAGAGTCACAAAAAGCTCCACAGCATGTGTAGACTGAATGCACCCGCCCACTGTGCTCGACACTACAGGCTTGTCGAGTGCGTATTCAATTACGCTTTTGTCTTTTGCCTTCACTGCTTCAAGATGCGCACGCGAGATCAAGTTCACATCGGATCCACTGTCCGCGCAGTAAGGAACTAATTCCACGTCATTGAGACAGGCCATCGTCACTGGGTTCGATCCTGATTCTGTCATGGCCGACCCGGCTTTTTTGGCTCTCATATTCTGCTTCGGAAGGGAGCCACGCAACTTCGCAGAATGTTCCTTGAGCAACTTGACCTTTTCATCCAAGCTCACTGTGGGGCAGGACCGTACCAAGTGCTGCCCGCCACAGTGTAGGCACATTCTCGGAGACATCGACTGCGAGCCATCGTGGGGACTCTTTTCCCACTTCACTTCCTCTGCGCGACGCACCTTGTCGCCGTTGCTCTTCACAATGCGTGGCTGGCCTGTTCGCGTCTTCTTGACTCCAGCAGTGGCGTTCCGCCCAAACGGTCGCTTCTTCTGATCCGGCCGGCGAGACTCAGACAGCAAATACATCTCTTCTTGTCTCAAGGCTTTCTCCATCACAAGGTCGAAAAGCTTGACCGCATCCGCCTTACTTGCCGAATCATGAAATCGCTGGTGTAATTGAACTGTTTCTCGGAGCGCAGCAGGTTCGATGGACCGTACCAAGATCTTGCACTTCTCTTTAGCTCCTTGCTTGCTATCCATGATCGTGGTCAGCCCGTTCTCCCGAATGATGTCGTCACAGAGCTTGAAATAGTTGATCACGCGCGCACCGACATCACTCTCGCGGAGGTTCATCTTTAAGCGAGAGTCAAACAACTTGTCGATGTCAGGTACGGTGCTGTTCTTCACGCTATCAACTATCTTGTTGAGCTCCTTCACCAAGCGCTCGTCATCTATTTTGTCGACCGCAATTTTCCATTTGTACGTACAGCAGGCAGTGAGCAACTGCAGATCCATGCTGTTCTTCACCGACACCCTGACGCTGTCGGGATTTTCTTGCGTTCCAGCGCACCACGTCTCTACCATCGCTTCATACTCCTCACGCGCACTTCGCCACTTAACTAGCGCCTCGTGAGATATGCTATCAATTCGCGGGGGGCACAGTGGCGTGTACACAGGAGCCGCGAGGCGATCTGTGTGCGTCGGCACTGCTGTCGCCGACTTGGTTTCGTCATCCATCTCCGCGCGTTCGGCGAAAACAGGTACTAAAGTTAACTTTGTGGTGTTTCACGGACCGAACGAGACGTCAAACACTCAAATGGGGGAGCTGGAACTCCCGGGTACTCGCTACGTGTATTCTCAACGCACGAGACCAGATTCTCAAGAATGAGAGCTCGTAAGATATGCAAACAACACACACTGATCTCTACGCTGCTCTCAACCAGTTGTTCACTCGCTCGCGCCGTTGGTCCACACCAACGGTGCGATCCAGGGGGTGCTTATCTGGGTTGTGTGGCAGCTGCCTGGTCGTGGGTTGGCCCACACCACTGCACACGCCACATGTACACTCGCTCGAGCCGTTGGTCCACACCAACGGTGCGATCCAGGGGGTGCTCATCTGGGTTGTGAGGAAGCTGCCTGGTTGTGGGTTGGCACACATCACTGCGCACGCCACAATCGTGGTCCATGCATGCCTTGGAGTATCTGGTAGATCCAGACTGAAGATCCAGATTGCGGGGTCGTGACCGGGAGTGATCCCGATCTTCGTCCATAGCGCATAAAAGTAGTTCCACACCAGTTTGGCTTTCGGACACTCCCAGAATAGATGTTGAACAGAAGATTGGACAACTTGGGAGCATTCGGGATTCGAGCAGGATAGATCAGCTTTCTCATAGTTCCACATGGAGAGTCGGTTGGCTTTCAGCCGGAGAAGAGTCTGAGCCGTATAAACTGTAATCCCTGGGATGTTGTGTAATTCGCTCCACTGGATTAATTGCAGTCCTGGCCACAGAGATCCTGCTGTTTGGACAAGCTTTGTTGACTGCTGCATCTCGAGTATCTTTGCCAATTTGTGTCCTCGTTGCTGCAACTTGTTGCCGATAGAAAGATCTGGTCGTATTGTATCGTCCGTTGCCACCCCATAGTTGCACGATTCTTGTGAAACGTGGATGTGCATGGAACGACACCTTCTGCCCGTTCAAGTCTCTTGTTGCCATGACGTCACAGTCCATTGCGGAGTGAACTGTATGCGTAGCTTTGACTAGGGTCGTGTCGACGTGGGTCAGAGTTGCTTCACTGGTGTGCAGATGCCATTCGTGGTTATAACGACGTTGCCCGTTGTACAGCCGAAGCACATTTGTTTGCTGTGGTCGATACAGAAGCTGTGGGAAGTTGGATACCAACGTAGCACATAACCGCTCGAGCGCTCGAATAGACGGCCGGGAGAATCCGGAGATTCCACATGTTGGGATGAAGTTAAGCACTCCTGGTCTTATCCACTCCCATCGAAGTATGTCGCCCAGTTGTGCTGTTCCAACTGATAATGATGTGTGAGCAAGCTTGTAAGGGGAGCCGTTGGAATCAAGAAGCCACCCATCTGCAGTCGAGGTCATGTATGGCAGCCATTCTGCACAGAATGTCCCACGTAGCTTTCGTCCTTCAGCGATGATACCTGGAAGCCTGTCAGACATTTTAGAGCTGAGGTCGATCTGGAACACATCGCCGTCCCATTGAGTCTGCACAATTGTCGACTTGAAGTGCTCGTAACACCAACGTACATTATCACGTTCTCTGGGCTCATAGGGTCGAGAATGGAGCGACGCACACAATGCTGCGCCAGTTGTCCACATGTTATCACGAAGCTGGAGTGGCCGCCTTGGAATTGCATCGAGCGGCGTGATGTACGTCGAAGAAGCCCTTGTGTTGTGCAGCAAGATTTCCCCGATGACCTGATCGATGTGAGAGGTAGTGATTGCCCATCTGGAGACTGCTGTGGCACTCATCGTCATCAGCTCAGTTCTGATGTTGGGTACTGACAAGCCTCCAACCCACGTGGATTTGTCGTACTGCCGCACGAGTTGCCCGTCACATTGGAATCGTTGTCGAGGCGGCCGCTGCCATACGAGCTGCTCGTACTGTAGTCGTTGTCCGCATTGCGACCGCTGCCATAGGAGCTGCTGTAGGTGTCGTACGTGGTCTTTCCGGGCGTATTGGAGCTGGACTCCGTCGAATAGCTGTCGCTTCCACTGCCGTAACGAGACGAATTGCCGTCTTGTCTTCTCAATCGGTCCAAACGATCGTGTTTGGAATGCTGAAAGGTGCAGCGGTTACCATCTCGCGGTGGAAACATCTCTTGCTGTTTTGTGTCTTTCTGAATACGCTTGGGTTGGCAAATGCAACAATGAGTATCCAATGGTGCAAGCATGCACCACGCACAGTCCATTGTCGTCGTGACAGTTGGGCTTTAGACAAAGTGGGTGGCCCATCGGTTGACAGTATAAAGATGCATGCGCCAGCTTGAGACGTTGAGGTTGGATATCTGCTTTTGCTGATAAAGCTGGCCTTTTCCCTGAAGAAGAATGCGTTGGAAACTTCAAAAGGATGACACTGGTGGTGTATGAGAAAGCACTGCTTCAACGACATTGACGATTATTGTTTTTAGACAATATCAAGTCGCGCAATTGTGCTGCAGTCAAGCGTCACAGTTCGAAACACTTCTTCTCACTTACCTTTACCTTTCCGCACGAAAATGATCTTGTGATTGCTGGTGAGATACAATGGCGACAGAAGAGATCGTCGACCCAAACTTTTTTTGCTTAGATGTTCACGAATGGTGCGCTACAGTATGCGAATCATCGTTGTTCTCTTCAACGTCTCACTGCATGCAGATATTCCTTTGCAGCTCGCAATGAGCTGCGTCGCGTTTCCAAATTTCGTTCAAAGATTCATTGTGGTACGTCGCGCGAACAATACAGCTTCGATTCACTTAGTTGCCCGTCACTACCACCGCAAACAACTTGTTTTCGAACGTGCACTTGTTCTTCTGCTTCTCGTCCTTACCGTGTTCCTTGAGCTTGATGCAGTCATTGTCCATTGCTCTGTGGAGGCCCTTCTCGTGGTCCTTGCACTTGTTGTGATCGTTGTCACAGTCATTGATGTCACCCTTGTGCCTGCTGTGCTTGCTGCGATCATTGTCGTAGTCTTCAGGACACAGGGTACAATGCTCTTGGTCATGATGAGACTCCTTGCCGACCATTTCCTTGTCCTTGTCCAGCATCGCTGTCGTGAACGAAGACTTGTGTCCATGCTTGTCGTGGTCGTCCGAGGGGTAACCTTGATGCTGGTCGGTGTGCAAGTCTTGGTCTTTACTAGTGAACCTCTGCTGGCTGGCGCCGACGTACTTGCCAACAGGTGCTCGGCCGCCTTTCGATTTCGAACCTAAATGCAAACCATCGCGCGAGTGGTGCGAGCTGCTGCCTGGGTTCGTGTTCATGCTGTCGAACGAGTGGCTCCTTCCGGTCTCGCGGTGGTCGTTGCTTGGCGAAGACATCTTGGTTTGACCTCGTTCGATGCGGGTGCGATTCGTCAGGTAGTAAGTAGTTCGTGTATTGATCAGTGAGCTTGAGCTCGCGAATTCAACAATGAGTCCAATTGGGGTCAACGCGTGCGCCTTCCCGTCACCCTACACACGCGTTGCTTCTGAAGGTTACGTTTTTTGGATCTACCAGTTTGGCACTTATCAGGTCACCGAGTTTGTTTTCTAGGAGTGGAAAATATTCTAGAAAATTGAATATCGCATGAAAACTTCAAAATTTCTACTGAAGGTGAACCCAATAATGCCACTGAATGATCCTCAAAGTTCCTCAAATGCCGACTTGGACAACCGCCATTGCGTTTGGCAGACCTGTGTATGTGTAGCCATAGTGTTGCCATGTTGTCACCTGCAGTCGTTAACAACAGGAGTGAGATGGTAAAAAAAATGCAATAAAGTGCAGGTTGTCCTTTATGCCACACAGGTTTACAAAGTATTGTGCCAGATCTTAGGCTTGGAGACTACAAACGTTCTAGTTCGCCTTAATCAGGTTGCCAGCGATGTGGTACACTATCTTGGATTCTACCCTAGTAGACAGGAGTTCATGGAATGCGGCTCGACAGGAAAGCAGGAGCTGCATCAACGTATATTTTTCCTGTTACGCACATACAGGAATCGTACGTTATTCGAGCTTCTGTTTGCTACCCCTATTTAAGCAGATATACATTCGCTGCAGTCCCAAAGGCTGCGCCTAGCTGCAGGCTTCTCGTGATGCATCAAACGAATGGCGAGGATCCCACGCCTACTGGTTGGTCAACGACGGCTCAAACAAGTTGTTCTCGTTCGCTTCCTCGTACTTGCTGTGACCCTTGTGCTTGCCGTGCTTGTTGCGATCGTTGTCATAGTCGTTGTTGTGTGTGCCGAACTTGTTGGGGTCATTGTCATGGGCCGTGTCGCGTCCCTGGTGGTGATGCGCTGGATCGTTGTCGTGTCCCTTGCCGACCAAGTGCTTCGCCTTGTCGATCATCGACGTCATGAACGACTTGTGCTCGCGGTTGTTGGTATCGTTCGTGGCAGTGGTTCGAGCGTGGGTGCCAGTGGCTGAAGTACTTGGGTTCATGGTGGTGCCAGCCCCATGGTGTTCGTAGGTATCGTTGATGGTGCGAGTACCATGCGAGCCTGACGAGTCTCCACTTGGGTTCGTCGTCGTGCTTCCAAGCGAGCTTGTGTTGGAACTGCTGCCAATGCCGCTGCTGCCAGCAGTGCTGGTGTTGGAGTGGTTGTCAATGCCGCTCGGGTTGTCACCGATGCTGATGGTACCGGAGTAGGGGCTAGTGTACTGATCATTGGGGCTGGTGTTGTACGAGCCGGTCGTGCCGTGACTATGTGGACCCATGCCAACGGTGTCCTTCGCCTTCTCTCCCAACGTCCTGTCATCTTGACGATGTCCGTACGAGCTGTTGTCCCCGTACTGGTTGCTAGTGGTGTGGTGTCCACCTAGGTTGGTTCCATACGAGGTGCCAGTGTTGGCGTTGCTACTATATCCGGTGTTATCGCACGATCCGGTCGTGCCATAACTGTGGGGTCCCATGCCGACCATGTCCTTGGCCTTCTCGCCCATCGTTCTGTCGTCCTGACGAGCACCATACGCGTCATTGTCGCTGTACTGGCCACCGGTGGTATTGTGGCCATGCAAATCCGAACGCGTTTCATGGTCAGGCTGGAACGAGCTGCCGCCTTGGTTGGTCGTGGTGGTTCCGTACGACGTGCTGGTGTTGGCGTTGGTGCCGTACCCGGAGTTGTCGTACGAGCCAGTTGTGCCGTGGCTGTGAGGTTCCATTCCGACCATCTCCTTGGCCTTCTCGCCCCACGTCCTGCCGTGTTGGCGGCCGTGTGTGCCGTAGTCGTCGCGCGGATTTCCGCCTTGGGGTGGGTAGTTGCTGCTTTGATACTGCGACGAGCTTGGTAGCGACGTGTCCTCGCGGGTTCCGATGCGGTCCGAACGCTCGAGCGTTGGATGCACCTTGTCATCTCGTGACGAATACATGTTGTTTGTGCTTCTGCTTCTTCTTCTCGGTCAAAGTGGTCTGCCGTGTGGTTTGTTGGATGCTGTGCTCGAGTGTGCAAATTGAATAGTGAGAGTTCGGATGAAGCACTCACACGTCATGGAGGCACACGTTGGTACAAATTGGCACAAAGGAAGGGGTATAGTCGGTGAGCCTGTGTCGCATGAGTGTACATCTGCTGCTGCGTTTTGAACGTGCCAGTTGGTGCTCGGCATTGAAGCGACGTTGATACCAGCCAACGCGATGTCCCATATGCGTGTCCCCCTTTAAAACTTTAACAGTAGTTGACATCCCAATATCATACATCTGGCTGGCAAGAACATTGAAATTTTCGCCAGCTTTCGATAGGAGACAAGTGAGCAAGGTGTTGGTGTACACCCTGCATGATGCCAACGGTATGCTCACTTTGAAAACGATGACGTTGATTCCACACTCATGAAATAAGAGTGACATGCTGAAGCACGTTTGGACAGTACATTATTTTAATAGAAATGCTGGGTGACAAAGTTCTTTTTCTCCATTCCCGAGAAGGAAATGTTACTGGGTGCAGGTTCTTGTCTTATTTTTCCTTGTTAGCTTTGGCTGCCAGTAGATCGATAAGCGCGTTGAGACTCACGGTTTGCTTGCTCACTTCGGCGCAGTATTGCTTCATCAACGCATTGTGTTCGCGGAGCTCGGTCAAGATGGCTCGTTGCTCTGCCGAGTTGTTCTTCGTCACAATCACGCCTTCGACCATCGTGCGCAATCCATGCACAACCGACAGGAGACCAGAATCAATGCCCCCGTGATCACTTACTGCAGCTGCCGCGCTCAAGACGGGTAGTGCAGCTGGTGTATTCGATGCCGAATTTCTCTTTTGCCGTTTTCTGCTTGAACCAGGAGACGACGGAGCATCAGTAGCAGACTCGGCTTGCTCTGTTCCCATCGGCGCGGTTCTTCTTTGAGACTCGATATCTGGCAGAGTACTTTCTCTCGTGCTCTGTCCCTCAGTGACTGACCTTACGTCTGGGCTACCGTTATCTTCACCAGAATTCGGAGAAACTGCACCATCACCATGCTCACCAACACCCGTATCGATCTGATCGTCATCGCCCTCTTCATTCTTGTTCTCTTTGTTGGCACCTGCGTCGCTTTGATTCTTCTCTTCATCGTCTACTGAGACGCTGCTATTTGTTCTTGTGCGTGAAACTCCGTGCTCTGACAAAGCTTCCTCATGTACTCCAACGGAAGAATGTCTTTCATCGGGTTTGCTATCGCCCATATACTGGCTCAGCAATTGGAACAACGATGACGAAGTCGGAGTGGGCTTTGCGCTGGTCGTCATCTCACGCCACGTTTTCTTGAGATTCCGCAGCTACAACCATACACAGACACATCGTAAGAACAGACCTTAAGCCCATCAATACAAAAAATAGACGCACTTTGCTCTGGCATTGGTGCGAATCGAATCTCCTGCCTGACAACTCGCTCAGAGTCTTTGCCAGAAGGATCCAGCATTCACCAACTTCGAGATTGTTGCGGACTCTCTCAAACTCTGGTCGTATGTCCTGGAACCGTAGCTTGAGGAACAGCGCAGTGACGTCGTCGTCCCATTTCGCAGCATGCTTTACATTGTCGTCGGATTTCTTGGGTCTACCCGGCCCTCGTCGACCGATTTTCGTTGCTGTCGATGGCTGCGATGCAGCACCATCTCCACTTTTAGATGCTGATCCAGACAAGGACTTTGTCGGCGTCACCAGCGACCTGCTGATATTGCTGGCATCCTGCACCGCGCTCACCTACAACAATCGTACAACCAACCGTACACGCAAAATCAGACTGCGATTGCTCATCGCGGTCACTCACTAAATCCACACTCACACACCTCTTGATCTCCAGGAGTGATACTATCCCCAGTGGAGCTGCCAGATGCGTTCTTGCCGTTGGCGCCATTCCCCTGCTTCTTGGCGTTGGCGACGCGCAGCTTCCAGAGTAGCGCGGCGCTGTCGTTGTCTGACCGCTCGGTGGATCCTGCCGCTCGTGGCACGTGTTGCGACGCGGCATCAGTGGCGCCAGATGTAGCGGCTGGAGACGCTGCCGCCGGAGCTGCGGGGTAACTGGCGTTGGCGTGAGGCATTCGGCTCAGCAGGCGTGGGTTCTGATTCTTTTTCCACACTGTGGGGTTTGTGCGGAAGAATCAATCACAACGGCCGCTGATTTTTGTTCTTTGCAGGTTCAGATAAAAAAATAGTTTACAACAATAAATTACCGACACAATTATCTGGTTACAGGAAAGTTACACTGTTTGGACTGCAGGTATAACCAAAATGGGCGAATATTACTGGTGGAAAAGATGAGCGAGAAAGATGCATGATTGGCTGTTAAAAATTGAGATCGGAGACTTCGATTCGGAATTTCCTGACTTGGTGACACGGAAAATCAGGAAGGAGTGCAACGCTGAATTGGTGGGCTTTTGCACAGCAATGGCACGTGAAAGCAGCACAACCCGCGCATCCTCCTTTTATGTCATTATCTTTATAAGGTGAGGTATATTTAGGTTCATCGTCGTGACCTACAATATCCATTCTCCTACCTAATCTTCATTGCGAATTTCATCTAGGAGTGTAAATGTGTCTACAGCGCGGATTGCAATAGATCACTTCTGACTGCTAAATAATCTTTGACCGGGATGGCATGTTCTCTTGGCCCTATGTGAGGCTGCCTTGTGTTGTCCAATGACCTTGGGTCTTCCGAACTTCGCATAAGCCAATGCATGACGTCGTTATCGAGATCCTGGGTGAGATTGTTGAAAGCAGCTCGATGAGTTGGGAAGTGAACCTGCGTTGAGGTTCTGGTGTCCATGGCTAGGTTGGCGGCTGAGTCCGCCGTCTTGTTGAAGGCACGGTAGTGATGGTACCATCCTCGGATGTCGATGCAATCCGCGAGTCGTCGACTTGTCTGGTATAAACGTGCCAATCGGTGCTGTCGAGGGGACCGATGCATTCTCTGTTGGGAGATAATCAGTGCACTGTCTCCAATCACGTACAACGGTTCGAAGTGACTGCGTTGGGGTTCTCGGAGTCCATGTATGAGACCCCAGTACTCGGCAAAGTTGTTGGTCGTGTCCTTCCTGCTATACGCCATGCTCGCGGTCCAAATTAAACTGGCTGTGTGCGAGTCCTTATGGACACGCACGATAATGGATCCAGTCCCTCCTGGTCCTTGATTGCCGCGTGATCCACCATCGAAAAACAACAGGTAAACGCCGCGAGTATCACTTGGAGTCAAGGGGATGGCGTCGGTTTGGCTGAGAAAGCAGCCGACATATGCCTTGAGAACTGCTGCAACCGTGTGACCGTCAGAGTCTCCAGCTTGCGCTTCAGCGAGTCGTGTGAGGTTTCGCATTCCTGCCTCTAATCTGGTCATCATGATCGCCATCTCAGCAGTCGATTCGATTGGATCCGAATCCATGCGTCGCAGATGCGCACACCAAATGGCATGTATGAGCGACGCGCTCATATATCGCCACAGTGTGTGTGCGACGGAATAGAGATGATCTTGGAGATGTTCATTGGAGAACTTGTGTCCGATAATGTGTCTCTTGATCGTGGTCCATGCATGCCTTGGAGTATCTGGTAGATCCATACTGAAGATCCAGATTGCGGGGTCGTGACCAGGAGTGATTCCGATCTTCGCCCATAGCGCATAAAAGTAGTTCCACACCAGTTTGACTTTCGGACACTCCCAGAATAGGTGTTGAACAGAAGATTGGACAACTTGGGAGCATTCGGGATTCGAGCAGGATAGATCAGCTTTCTCATAGTTCCACATGGAGAGTCGGTTGGCTTTCAGCCGGAGAAGAGCCTGAGCCGTATAAGCAGTAATCCCTGGGATGTTGTGTAATTCGCTCCACTGGATTAATTGCAGTCCTGGCCACAGAGATCCTGCTGTTTGGACAGCTTTGTTGACTGCTGCATCTCGAGGTTACGAGAGATACATTATTCCCTCATACGAACCTCATGGCATTCTCGCTCGTTATTTCACATACCAACTGCGCTAATCTCCTTTCACGCTCTTTGAGAAGCAAAGCAGCATACTTGTGCAAAGTAATGATCCTTCATGACGCGTCGAATCGTCGGGTAGGCCAGCCAGTTCACGCCGGCGCACTTGATTTCTTCGCCCTTGGGGTCGTACAAGATGCGCGAGCACCAGATACGATCGAACGCGGCTTGAGCCTCGGCTTCACTTTTATAGCGGCACACACGGACGTTTCCACATCCTTCCTCAGTCGCAACGATCCAACACGGTTCACAGGATTTATCGCGTGGTTCGTAGGCGCTAACGTATTCGTGCTGGCCGCTGCGGCAGGTCTTGTAAATCGCGGCGCTAGCGACTCCACCTACAACAGCACTTCCGATCGCAATTCCAGCTATGGGACCGCCGCCGAGACCAACAGCGCCGATGCTCTGCAACGTCGCCACAGTGCCACCACTCGCAACGCCTCCTCCCGAGGCCAGCGCGGCCGCCGACATCATTTCAGCGGCAGATGATCCAGCCACGATGCCGCCAGAGGCGAACCCAATCGCGTTCACGATCGGGACGACCGAGGCGGCGATAGCACCGCCGACCGCCATGCCGCCAGCGACTCCTGCAGTAGCGGCCACAAATGGACGACTCGTATCGGCCTGCTTCTCGTTGTTCACCATGACGCTTCTGTTTAATTGAGAATGTTGGGGCTTGCAGCTATGCTGCTTGTTCTTCTTTCAAGTGTTGATATTTTCTTTCCGTCGAGGTCACTTTGATTGGTGGAGATAAGGGAAATTGCGCTCTCATTGGTTGTATTCAACAAGAAATTGCAATCATGTGGAGTTGGAATGCTCCAACGCCCAAAAAGAGAAACCAAGTCTCATTATTGATTTGAGCAGTGACCTGCTGATGTTACCCTTCAGAACTGCGACGGTACAGGTTGCATCACGCAGCAACTTGGAGCTTGGGTGAGGTAATTAGACCACATCAGTGTATTTGAATGGAATACAAGCGAGTGAACTCTGGCGTTCAACGAAAGAAGGCGGCCGCCATCGAAACGAATTCTTGCCATAGAATGCAGGGAGGAACAAGTATGCGCACTGCACCATTATCCAGACGGATTTCGGGAATGCGTCCCATTTCACACCATCTCGCTTGACTTCTTCCGCTCCTAGTTGCACAGGATCCGTGCCTCCACGTATGCGCAGTGCACACTTCAAAGTCCCGCATAACGCAAACACACACAGAGGCTTCGTTTTCTTCACCTTTGGTTTGCATGATATTGTAGAAGGAACAACTTGGATCGTCATGTCGCCTTTGTTGGCGACATCGGTGAGACTTGGTGATCGCTGAGACCTCCAACGGTTGAACGGTTCCAACTGTTGCGTTGACGAACGCCGACCAACTGGCAAACAGAGGTGGTAAGAAATTTCTGGAACGATGGCGACTCGATCAAAGTGAATGAATGTCAACGTCCGCAAGCATACGTTCTTGCAGAGTAGTTGTAAGCGTGCATGACACCTGCGTTTTGCTGAATGGTCATCATTCTGTGACAATGTTGGTGACATGGCTACACTTGTCCACCAGATTGTTGAACTTCAACGATATAGACAGTGCACTCGGAGCTTCACAGCCACACAATCGTTCCATCATCTTTTATTTATCAATCATTTCTTGAGTAATGTACGCAGTCAATCATCCATTTCGCTTCGCGCTCTCACATGCGTGTTCTCTTTCTCTATTCTTTACTTGGCTTCGTGTATTGCATCGCATGGCGCACATCAATGCAATCTAAGCGCACGCAGCCGAGCACGCGCTCAGGCAATTCCAGGCTCGTTTGCCCCTCGATCACAAACGCGAGATCGATGATCAAGTCGCGCGAGTACCCGAGCAAGAGCTTCGAGATGCTCGCGGCGACGGTGCTGCTGCCGATATCATAGTCAATTTCAAGGTACTGCTTGCCTTGGAAGTACTTCTGGTACGTCTTTGTGCCGAGAATCGCAGGGGTCGTCCCGACACCTTCGCGGATCGGCCATGTGCCCTGCACGACACGCGGGATCAGCTTCAATCGTTTGCTTCGGAACTCGTCGTTCGCGCCATGGAAGAACTCGTGGAAGAGATCCGCGAACACGGAATTCTTCGTGAGCTCTGCGGGATCTTCCGGTGTGAAGTACAACACTAGCGAGTGGAAAGGAGGACCGGGAATCATAAAATTGATGATCAGCATGAGCGATTGATCGTTCGGAGCCGCGAGGCTGCCACCACCACTGCCGTTACTGCCACTGCCCGAGGTTTCTCCTGCACTGTTGTTTCGCTCAAAGCCAACAAACGACGACAAGCCAATGTGCTCAACGGGTTCCTTGGATTTATACAACTCGACGTTCACCAACCGCAGCGCTTGTCGTTGGGACGGGATCTTCGCTTTTGTCGACAAATACTGCGAGCTACGGATAAAGAATCCCGTCGCGTCTGGTTCGCTCCAGAATTTCGTCGGTAACCCGTGTTGGACCGCGAGATCTGTACGGTAGGGCTCGAGAAGCAGGAATTTGGTCTCGGATACAATCAGCTGACTCGTCGGTGTCGTTGTTGACACAGTACCATCGGGGTACATGCTTTCTCCTCCACTCAGCGCTGGATCTGCTCCAATAATGGAGCGCCGATGTGCCTGGTTGCCCCCATACGACGCGATGGCTGTGATCATCTCCAGAAAGTAGGCACCGTAAGCGTGCATGTAGTACCACGACCGCGCCAGTGATGTGTCGATCCATCCTTTCGGGTTCATCTGGATCGTGAGCGTCACCCAGCACTCTTCAAAATTCTCTTCGGCGTGCACACGTGGCGAGATAATGAAGCCGCCACCCATAACCGAGCCAAGCACCGAGGAAGACGACGTCGGGCACTTTGCGTGGGTTGTCGACTGAAAACAAATGAAATACGAACTGTCTTGCTCCTTGCGCCAGTAGCGCAACAAGCACAGATCACGGGTCTCGGCGTAGAACGGCCAGAGAAACGTCGGAGCAAGTTTCCAGTACACGACATCGCTGTGGTCTTCGGTATGTTCCTCAAGGATCTTTGCCTCTTGGATCACGTGGTTCGCGCTGTAGAAGGAACTGTCTGGTTTCATGAGCATCTCAAACACTTTTTTCGGCGACGCCATGACCTTCATACTCGTTCGAAGCGCTGGTGGCGGACTCGCCTTGGCCACGCTGTGCTGGTGCGCGCGCTCGACGTCGACGCGGATCTTGGACGAGAACTCGTACAGTTTCCACGAAGACTCGTGGGAAAACGTCGCTGAGGTTCGGAACGTCTTGGCGATCGAACGAGGCACCGTGCCAAAGGATCCGGATCGGGCTCGCGTAGGATGAAGCCCCGAGGATGACAGCGACGCGTTGTGTTGTACCGTTGTGTTCATGGATGCGGGTGCCATCCCTGGTGTTGCTCCATGGGAACCATCCACAATCTCCTCCGCTCCAGGAGTGACTTCATACTGGTCGTGGTCTTTGTCCATGTACCAGTTCAAATACCGTTTCCACTGCTCTTCGGCTTGCGCAATGCATTCCAAGATGCTGTTGCGCCACCACACCGCGGTCTCCAGGGACTCAGCCGCCAGCGCAATTGGTCCTTTACTGCGATTCTGGGCAATAAGGGCACCAGCGGCACCCGCACTCGCTGCTGCAGCCGCCGCACTCATGCCCATGCCCATGCCGATACCCACACCAGCGAGTCCACCTGTGAGCACGACTGCAGTCGCAGCCGTCGCTGCTGCAGCAGCGGCCGCTGCACGATTTCGAAACTTGCGTGAGGTTTGTTTCTTCACAATCGCCTTCGACGCGTCGTACTCGTGATCCACCATCGTGGACGATGTTCCGTCGGGGGAGACTGGGAAGTCATAGCTAAGCGCTGCGGCTCGCGACGGCGTGAACGCTGGCGGCAGCGACAGCGTGGAGCCTTCGATCATGGACTGAGGCGCCGCGGCGCTGGCATCGTCGACTTCTTCTGACGTCGCGTGCGCAAGATGGCGGATGCGGAACGTAAACAGCTTTTTCGTCTCGATCTTGCTCGGCGATTCGCGCACTTCGTCGACTGTCGCACCAGGACCCAAAACGTACCATCCGCGCGGATCCTTGTCGCCCTTCTTGCGGAAGTAGCACAGATAATGCGAGCCATTCGGGGTTGAGCGGATCATGAAATACCGTTCGCGCCAGAGGTTCACGTGCTGACCCTTCTTACGCAACCAGCCTTCCATTCGGATCTCCCCGGTCGTCGGCGGCGCTGCGAGCACTTGCGGCGCAACCGGAGCAGCAGCAGCAGGCGCAGCATTCTGACTCGAGCCACTCAATGCGGAAAACACGGAGCGCATCGCACTATTGGAACTAGTCGAGTTGCTGCTACTTCCTGGCGCAACGCTCCCTGCACCCCCACTGCTACCCGCTGCAATCTGCCGATCGCGCTCTTTGCACACTTCTTCGACGAGCTGCACGAGCTTGGGCTTGAGCACTTCGCGCACGAGACTGTCTTCCATGCCACGCGGCGACGCCGGCACATAGTGTATGCTCTGGTCGGTCTGTGCGTGTTCCTGTCGTTTCGTTGCAAACTCGAGCATCAGCTCGTCGTAAAACACGCGCGCGCGCTCCTGGAATACTGGGTCCTGCTTCAGATTCACGGCCGTGGGAGCGCCTGGCGTCGCGGGCGCGTGCGCAACGTACGCCGCCGCGGCGTTCACGCTCAGAAAGAGCTTCTCGAGTGCCTTCCAGATGACCTTCTTGCCGTTCTCGCGACTCGCGTAACTCGCCGTGATGTAGTCGGCGCACACGAGGTCCAGCAGCATGTTGAGGCGGTCGCCGTCCAGCAGGATGTCGCTGGGCATCGGCGGCGCAGGTGTGTACGCAGCAGCTGATGACGACGGCGTCGTCCCCGCGCCGTAGAGCGGCGGATACTCCATTGCGATCTCGCGGCTGTTTCCTTCCCCCTAGTGCGCTGATAATGGTGCTTGTGGCTTTATGACGTGGGCGGCGGGTTCACGGGTTTGTAAAAACGGGTTTGCAATGGGCAATAGAGAGCGTAATAATGATTACGGCGACGAGCGTGTCACATCGACGGGTCTATTAGTTTAGAAGGAAAGGGTTGGATGGAAATTGATATTGGAAGGTTGTACGAAGGTCGCATGAGAGCACCGTAGCTTTTCGGGTATGCAGCATGCACAAGTGATGCCTTGGATGAATGGAAGGTGCTTGCCATCATTTCCTCCGTAGTATGTGGCTTTATGTTTGTACTCAATTGAGCGAATATGCGCCACTCTGTCTCTACTCAGTATGGCGGGCGTGTTAATCGTATAGCGGATCGCTCTCGTCTCGCTTTACCCTTCGATGACGGTGGCAGATCTTGATGCCCACTGCAACATGGCTACATGTTTGTGTAGCCATTTCATCAAGGAGAGTCAGCTGTTTCTTATGCGTTCAACCAACATATTACCCTTGTCGAACACATGCAACACAATCAGGGCAGCAAGAAGATAGCTATCAGGACGCATTTTGAGAAGACCGCTGCACCAAGCGAACGCGATATGCTGGCATCCCCGACAATGCTACGCTTCAGCATCAGTTTATGAAAGGATTTGCTCTTTACACACAGCCTTCGTTCGCGGTTTACCCGGATCTATCTCGAGTATTCCCTGCTTCGTCGTCAGGTAGTGGCCAGCGCGTTAACGACGGAGGCTGTCGTCGATCTTCGAGGCAACGAAGGCGGTAACTTCAAACGTCGTACGCCAGCCAGAGCGGATCACAGTCTTCCTCAAATTGGGTTGTTTTCAGCCATGCAAACTGGAAGCTGAAGTCGACTCCAAAGTGTGCGAGCGGAAACTGCATGGCGAACAGTACCCCGAATACCAGTTTAGACTGCACTTGCTGCCATTGTGTCTCCAGCACAAATGCGAGCTGGTGCAACGACGAGAAGCGCAATTTGTGCTGCAGCATTACACCCAGGAATGCGAGTGAGCAAGCTTCGAGCGACCCGTACACGAGTACGTTGCCGATATCTTTATCACTACACGGTGAGGTATATTTAGGTTCATCGTCGTGACCTACAATATCCATTCTCCTACCTAATCTTCATTACGAATTTCATACAGGAGTGTAAATGTGTCTATAGCGCGGTTTGCAATAGATCACTTCTGAATGCTAAATAATCTTTGACCAGGATGGCATGTTCTCTTGGTCCTATGTGAGGCTGCCTTGTGTTGTCCAATGACCTTGGGTCTTCCGAACTTCGCACAAGCCAGTGCATGACGTCGTTGTCAAGATCCTGGGTGAGATTGTTGAAAGCAGCTCTTTGAGTTGGGAAGTGGACCTGCGTTGAGGTTCTGGTATCCATGGCTAGGTTGGCGGCTGAGTCCACCATCTTGTTGAAGGCATAGTAGTGATGGTACCATCCTCGGATGTCGATGCAATCCGCGAGTCGTCGACTTGTCTGGTATAAACGTGCCAATCGGTGCTGTCGAGGGGACCGATGCATTCGCTGTTGGGAGATAATGAGTGCACTGTCTACAATCACGTACAACGGTTCGAAGTGACTGCGTTGGGCTTCTCGGAGTCCGTGTATGAGACCCCAGTACTCGGCAAAGTTGTTGGTCGTGTCATTCCTGCTATACGCCATGCTCGCGGCCCAAATTAAACTGGCTGTGTGCGAGTCATTATGGACACGCACGATAATGGATCCAGTCCCTCCTGGTCCTGGATTGCCGCGTGATCCACCATCGAAAAACAACAGGTAAACGCCGCGAATATCACTTGGAGTCAAGGGGATGGCGTCGGTTTGGCTGAGAAAGCAGTCGACATAGACCTTGAGAACTGCTGCAACCGTGTGACCGTCCGAGTCTCCAGCTTGCGCTTCAGCGAGCCGTGTGAGGTTTCGCATTCCTGCCTCTAATCTGGTCATCGTGATCGCCATCTCAGAAGTCGATTCGATTGGATCCGAATCCATGCGTCGCAGATGCGCACACCAAATGATCTGTATGAGCGACGCGCTCATATATCGCCACAGCATGTGTGCGACGGGATAGAGGTGATCTTGGAGATGTTCATTGGAGAACTTGTGTCTGATAATGTGTCTCTTGATCGTGGTCCATGCACGCCTTGGAGTATCTGGTAGATCCAGACTGAAGATCCATATTGCGGGGTCGTGACCAGGAGTGATTCCGATCTTCGCCCATAGCGCATAAAAGTAGTTCCACACGAGTTTGGCTTTCGGACACTCCCAGAATAGATGTTGAACAGAAGATTGGACAACTTGGGAGCATTCAGGATTCGAGCAGGATAGATCAGCTTTCTCATAGTTCCACATGGAGAGTCGGTTGGCTTTCAGCCGGAGAAGAGTCTGGGCTGTATAAACTGTAATCCCTGGGATGCTGTGTAATTCGCTCCACTGGATTAATTGCAGTCCTGGCCACAGAGATCCTGCTGTTTGGACAGCTTTGTTGACTGCTGCATCTCGAGTATCTTTGCCAATATGTGTCCTCGTTGCTGCAACTTGTTGCCGATAGAAAGATCTGGTCGTATTGTATCGTCCGTTGCCACCCCATAGTTGCACGATTCTTGTGAAGCGTGGATGTGCATGGAACGACACCTTCTGCCCGTTCAAGTCTCTTGATGCCATGATGTCGCAGTCCATTGCGGAGTGAACTGTATGCGTAGCTTTGACTAGGGTCGTGTCGACGTGGGTCAGAGTTGCTTCACTGGTGTGCAGATGCCATTCGTGGTTGTAATGACGTTGCCCGTTGTACAGCCGAAGCACATTTGTTTGCTGTGGTCAATACAGAAGCTGTGGGAAGTTGGATACCAACGTAGCACATAACCGCTCGAGCGCTCGAATAGACGGCCGGGAGAATCCGGAGATTCCACATATCGGGATGAAGTTAAGCACTCCTGGTCTTATCCACTCCCATCGAAGTATGTCGCCCAGTTGTGCTGTTCCAACTGGTAATGATGTGTGAGCAAGCTTGTAAGGGGAGCCGTTGGAATCAAGAAGCCACCCATCTGCAGTCGAGGTCATGTATGGCAGCCATTCTGCACAGAATGTCCCACGTAACTTTCGTCCTTCAGCGATGATACCTGGAAGCCTGTCAGACATTTTAGAGCTGAGGTCGATCTGGAATATGTTGCCGATATGCTGGAGCAGCTCTGCTGCGTCGATATCTCGAAGTTGTTCGTAAAATGCTCGATTTGGGAGGTAAAACGCAAAGCCAAGGTAAATACCTACAGACAGTCAACACTAGAGTGAGTCAGCATCCTCCTTCGCGTGTGCACTCATAACTCATGCGTTGTATACAGGCTTACTGTATACAACCGGCACGACGACTTCGATGAATTCCACGAGCAACAGAAACTCGGTCATGTACAGAACATGCAAGATCTGCTGCACAAACTCGAGGCGACTCGAGCCGCTCATCGACAGGAGCAGGTGTCTGTGCTCCTCTGTCAAATTTGCCGTGAGATGGCAAAGTGCTGGGTCTGGCTCGTATAGTGGCGCAATGGGTTGCGTCGGATGCGGTGCTCGTTGCTGTTGAATCTTTTCGTGCCCCGATATCTGTTGGCCATCGTGCTTTTGCCCCTCCGGTTCAGGAGAAACTTGGTTGGTCTTGGGTCGCTGCAGCGTACTTGGATCAGGTTGGGTATCTTTCACTTTCTGCTGCCCAAAGTGAGTCGACGAGAGCAGTCTCACCACACGCGGCAATTGACTGTGGGTTGAGTGCCGATTTATTGACGGATGCTGTAAAAGTCCTTGATCATGCTCCAGCAGAAAGATCGCAGCGTCCAGGTAGTGAAGGCTTCTCCAGGCTTCCACATGTCTCTTCTTCGCTGGCTTCGTGTGGTGTTTTGCCTGTGCGCCGGCAGTCATAGTGGCATGCGGGCCAAGTTGCGAGTATGCTTCGTTTCTCACGACCTCGTGGATCGAATCCAGTACCAAGCCTGCGTCACGCAACGAAATGCACGCGATGCCGAAATCAACCCCCATTAAGACCACGAGCGAGCTGTATGACGTCGAATTTTGCAGGCAGGTCGCCAAAAAAAGCGCGTGGAACACTTCGACGCGGAAAACGACGAACTCGGGTTTGAAGTCCTGTTTCTCGCGCATCACGTAGCTCATCCAGTTCTTTGCCACGATCTTCATCGTCAGAAGCAGCAGTGCAAACGCCGCTTGCGCGAGACCAGTGGACGTATTGAAGCCGTACGTGTACACCGGGTAGACGTACGTGAACGCTAGCTGTGTTGCCAAGACCAGTCCGTAGAACTGCAGCTCTTTCCTCAACGCAGGCATCTCTCGAAAGTACTTTCCCCACACGACATTGAGCGCGATCGCCATGATAATGCACACGCACGGTGCAGAAAGGATAGTCGTGAACGGCACGGGGAATCCAATCCAGCACGCCAGCCCAAACGCCCACAAGATCGACCCGAGCGCATTGATTAGCGAGACACAGACCATCTGAGTACTCATCATGGGAAGCGAGATGATGAACAGATGGCACTGCACCAGGATCGCATACGTGAGCATCCAATCGCCTAGGAACGCATGCAGCCAGAACATGTGGCTGTGGCGGATTCCTTTCTCGGGTACCTCGAGTGGTATCAATTCCAGCGAGAGCGCAGCAAATAGGCACGGGACTGGCGTCAGGACCATGCAGACCACGGCTCGAGTCAGGCTTGTCGCGCTCTGGAAAAGCTGGAGACTGTATGTGCGCTCGGTCGAGTATCCTCCATGCAGCTCGGCCTGGATCGACTCCCATTTGCGAACGAGTCGTCGCCAGCATCGTGCAAGCATCTTGTCGTTGAGTGAATGGTTTCAATACCTGGGGTAACGCGCGGAAGCAATACTTCATCCACCCCACACTCGATGCTAATGATGCTTCAAGGACGGATCAGGGAAAACACACAAGGAGGTTGGGGAGCAAGCAAGGTATTTTGGTCACCTTTGCGAGGACAACGTCCACGGTTTCGAATGCCGGCTGTCTCTTGTCGATCAGTTGAGCGTGTGGGGACAGCATTGCATTGCGTAATGGTTCACTCGCAGACTCTCTCATTGCATCACTTTTGAGTGGTGATAAAGCGCCGCCACAGAACAACATTGAGGAAGCCGAGAATTGCAATTGCTGGTGTAGTCGCACAGCACGAGATGCAGGCAGTAAGCTTGCGCTTCTGTCGTTGGTCTCCCTGATAATAAACATAGTCAGACTTGACACAGAGGACGCAAACAAACAAGGAGCATTCGTACCATCAAGTGAATTTGTGTTTCACGCCATACCAAGTGGCTTTTAATCTGTTTTATTTATGGGGAGAATGGGTCGCTCTTGTTTTTTCTCGGCATCGCCTCGGTCTCTCTGGCGTCTTCAGGTGGGTTTAGCATTTCACAAGCAGTCTGGCAAGGTGCCGCGTCATCTACAGACAGAGCTCCAAGTACGTGCGGTTGTACGTATTGATCCCGTCGTCTTCGATCATCGGGTACGCTGGCGTCAGCCCGTCCTGAGCGTACATGTACAGCGAGTTGTACATCTTCCAGTACACTTCGCGGACACGACGCGCTGGATGGAAAAGACCCTGCATGACGTACTGCAAGATCACATGGGGACCCAGCGCGACGCGGCAACCTTCGATGGCTTCAAACACAGCGTTGATCACGTGCGGAGAGGTCTCAAAGATGTTGGGCCACACATAATTCAGCAAATGCACCAACGCGTCTTCGCAACCAAGTCCCGCAACGCCCAACGCGATGTGTTTCACCGTTGTGCACGCCGTTTGACGATGCACCAGGTCTCGATCCATCAGCGCATCCTGCAGGAGTGGCGTCACGGCGTAAATGTAGTCTTTGCCCATTTCACCAATGTACTCAAACATGAACGAAAACGCCTTCAGCACACCGTTTTGCACGTTTAGCTCAGGCACACGGTACTCGTTCATTAGCGCCGGGACAACAGTGAAAGGCGAGCACGTCTCGGCCACAATTGCAATCGCGACGGTCGTACACACACGATTTTGACGCTCTTGCACTTTCAGGTTGTTCAGCAACGTGTGGAGCACATCCTGTGGACCAATAGCCTTCGCAATGTACCCAAACGTGTTCACAGCGGCTCGGCGGATACCCTTCTTGTGCGCCTTGAGCATGTCCAAGAGCTCGAAACAAATACGCATCCATTCCCGTGATGACACCAACTCGGCGCCTCGATCCGCAATACGGCCGACCAAATCGATACAATTCTCTTGCACTTTTTCGTGACGATTTTTCAGGATCGGTGTCAATCGAGGCAACAAATCCTTGATCGGCGGCGTCATCTTTGTCATACCAATCACGTTCACAATCGCCTTCAACGCACCGAGAATACTACCCAGCACTTCTGGATACTCTTCGCCCAGATATTCGTAAAGCACGACACCCATATGACCCATCAACTGCTCTTGATCACACGTTTTCATCACGACCGCAATACGATTGATCAAATCGGCAGCTTGCATACGCACTTTCGCTGGCTTGTTGTTTAAACGCCATTTGATCGTACCACAAATCTGCGGCAAGTAGTTCTTCGCACGGATCCCCAGTGCGTTGACAACAATGCCAAAGCCATTCAACATCACAAATGTGTCATCGGAAGTCTGCTCCTGGAATGCGTACAAAATGCCATCAATCAGCTTCTCTTCGAGGTCTGGACCGATGTCTGTCGCACCAAGATTCGAGATAATCTTCTGGATCGCCTCCATCACCATTCGTCTGTACGGCTCACTTTCATCCTTCAGGTCGTCCACAACGCGCGAAATGATCTCACTCGCACCAACATTGTTGGCCAACTCAACGGTTGTCTCGACCAATTGACGGTAGTTTCTGCGATCCAAAGCCATTCTGCGAACCCAAAAGTGTCGGAAAAATTCAGGCAAAATGTGCTCCTTCACGTAGGCAGCTTCCACACCTTCGGTCGACACACATTGCTTCACCACCTTCAACACGATCTTCTTCATTTCTTCATCGGGAGACTGGAATTCACGGATCAGAATCACCATCACTTCTCGGGTGTAGTAGTTTGCGTAATGTGCATCCATCAACGGAATGATGAAACCAATCGCCTTGAGGAATGCGGCAAGCACCTTGCCACGGTGCTGACGAATACCTTTCCACAGTGGTCGCAAAACCGAATCGAACGATTCAATACCGTAAGGATGTGCCGATTCAGCCAACGCTGCAAGTGCGAGGGCGGTGATGGTGCGCACCTTTTGCTCGTCCACGAGTCCATGCTCAATGATCTCCACCAAATGCTTCAAGTGAGGAAGCACCGCACAGCCCATCAAAATCGCAATCTGCTGCACAATCTTGATACCAGTGTGACGCGCTTGCCACGACTTGCGCGACTGACACACAGCCTTCAGGAACGGCAACAGTGCTGGAATACCAAGAGCCGATGCGACAACCGCAAACGCGCGAGCAGTCGTGTTTCGCACGTACTCGTCTTCGTTGTCAATATCAGGACGCATGGTCGAGATCATCGTCGCCAGACCTGCAGCCTTCGCAAGGTTCGAGATGATTTCACGGCCTTCAACACGGGCGTAGTAATCTTCATCAATCAGGAGTGGCTCAATCACGACCAGAATCTTGTGCACATACGGACGCACGAGATCGTCGAGTTTGTACAACACACGGTCAATTACCTTCACCAGCAAGTGCCGTTCTTGATCTTCAAGCGTTGGCGACATGAGCAGCGGGAGAATCTGGTTAAACAGCGGACCAGCACCAAACTCACGTGCCTTGTCGGTCATCTGTCGCAATGCCGTTTTTCTCTGTGGCGGAGTACCATTCTTGATCTTCAACAGCAGTCGCATGATCTTGCGTTCTTTGGCTACTTCCGGATCCAGTCCTTCTTCATCCACCTCTTCCATGAGCTTCCCAAAGTATTGGTAATCTTCTGGTTTAATGAATGGAATGCCATCGCCGGACGGTGTCGCTGCCGCGATCCCGTAGTCTTCACGCGCAGGAGTAGCTTGCATCGCGAAGCCAGGGGTTTGACCCATGGGCGTTGGCGTCGCCAAGAGCTTTCGAGACGGAGTCCGAATCGGGACATACGATGCCGGAGGATCCAGAATCTTGTACCCTGTCGCTGGGAACATCGCATCAAGTTCATCGTCCGTCAATGGACGATTACGTTCCTCGATTTCTCGCTCCCAACGCATCCGCTGTGCCATTTCGGGGGTCAATGCGCCACTGAGAATGTTCGCCGCGATCGATCCACCAGGGGTCATCTGCACACTCTTCATAGGGGTCGCATCTGCACCACGGTCACCAACCACAGGGGTCTCATCCCAACGCGATCGCTTCCCTCCAGGCGCCGGCGTAACTCCACCAGCATTCAGCGACACAGGCGTGGCATCCCATTTCGATCGCGTCGAGCCTCCGACAGCACTACCGTTCGCATTATGCACAGGCGTTGCATCCCATCGATTTTTCTTCGCACCTGCAGCCGGCGTGGCATCCCAGCGCGACGATCGCGCCGGAGTCGCGGCAGTCGACGCGTCACTGGCACTCGCCTCCGACGCTGTATCCCATTCCGATTCCTCGACGTCCGTCTTCTCTTCCGACGACGCGGGGTCCGCGCCGGCATCCCAGCGCATTCGCTTCCGCTTCTTTTTCGCCACATCGCCATCCGCACCTGCTTGTTCGTTCTGTAATTGCTCTGTTTTCTCCTTCAACTCAGCTTCTTCCTGTTGTTTCTGCTGGATCTTACGGATCACCTCGGCGCGCTCGGCGTCCAATCGCTGGCTCTGCATGATATCTTTGTACGACCGCTGCGGGGTTTTCCCGTCAAACACATCGCCTCGCTCAGGCGAGAGCATGCGCTCGAACCGGCGTTTCCTGTAATCATTCTCGCGGTCCACAATGCGCGTGTTCACTAACCCAGAGCCGTTCTCCTCACGCGCCGTCGCAAACGGATCGTAATTGTCATCGATCAACCCGTCGCCAGCATTCTGCTTCTGGGTCGGTGCGGCACCGCGCGACTGCCGCAGACTCGCCATCTCGTTCGCATCGTCGTCGTCGTCATCTCCGTCTTCGACCACCGCCGTGCTGTACCCTGCAAAGCGGTCCTTGCCGCTGTCCCCATAGAGATCCGCGTCAAACTTCCCTGCGGACGCGAGTCCCACGCGGTCGTCGCCGCTGTTTTCTGCCATTTTCTAAACTTGAAGTCACAAGACAATCGAGACGCTGTATACACGAGCGTGTAGCTGGAACGAACGCGCGTCTGCTCCTCTGGATGCTGTCGCCGTCCGCTGTCGTCCTGTTCACCTGCAGCGCCTGAGAGAATGCGCCACTTCGCGATCCTGTCGTGAGTTTCTCTTCGCTTGGGCTTTGTTTCCTCCCTGCCCGCGTCCACTACTGCATGGGTGGCCCTTTCGCGCGAGCTTGGATTTTTCAGAATGAGGTTTTAAGGTGGAATACAAACCATCCACATCTAGGACACTGTTTGATATTATAATAAGGACATGACTTTTCATATATTAAATGTGATGCTCTTTACAGTAGACATTACTCCCATAACCGACAATTATATCATTCTTGAAAAAGGGTGATTGAGGAAGCAGCATGTGAAGCGCAATAGAAGACAACGTCGTATCACTCAGTAGCCGAGGTTGTCGATTCACGGGCTGCCAGAACTCGGCGCGAATCTAAACGAGTAGACGACACCTGCAGGTGATGAAATACCAGAGTGAAGTTGTTGCCTCTTGGTTCAACTGCGAGCATCTCATGAAGCTGACGCACCGTTGTGGATGAGGAGGTACTGGAACACGAAGAGCATCCACCTGGCGAAGTAGCCCTGGCAGATGCGCCACTCGTTCTCCAGTGCAAACGCGAGCTGATACATCACCGACACGCCAAAATGCCGTTTGATCATCTGGTGCACGTATCCTAAACTGAACAGCTCCAGCACCGCGTAAGCCACGATGTTTAGCATGATGGTGTGAACCTGTTGCTTCGTCGTACCTTCCAAGTCTTCGTAATACTTGGAATTCGGCAATAGCCGATTCGCGGAGTACTCGCGGCGTCTGCTTTCAGTAGCGGCGACCACTGCAGTCGCCCAGGATTATGCCCATACTCTGACACCTCTCATCCTCGTTTCTTCTTCTTCCTTCCTTCCCGTAGCAGCGAACATCGCTAAGAGGTGCTGCGTTGTTTGTTGAGTGATCAAGTTTGCACGATGAGAAGGCAAGTCTCAACGATTCTAAACTCTCCATGTGTAAAACAGAGCTGAATCGCATGCGGGCTAAACCCGGAGACCAATTTTATGGATAATCGTTCGGAGGCGAGCCTTGCGCGGAACGAACAAACTCAACCACCTAGAAAACCAAGCAACAATGAGCGAACGCACTGAATCACCAAAAGGTGCAATACAAAGCAGCTCGCTTTGTGTCAAAAATGATTTTGTTGCCAAAGGCTTCACCTTCACACTGGAACAGATTATGAAAGCAGTAAGTCGCTTTCCTCCCCTCTTGCTTCCACCGAAGTCGTCACAAATGTTGGGTTCTGCACCCATTGGTTCAGCCGCATGGGCACAAAGGGTTCGTTTGTGTCGTGAAAGAGTGGCGACAAACCAATTCCATTGTGACGAAGGTGATCTTTGGGGTCTGATGCAGGGCAGGGTTCACTGTGATCAGTACTTTTGACACGGGTTCCCGCCTCAGCCGGTGACGAATCAGGCCACTTGATGGCACAACCTGGGATGGTTCGATTTTTAGAGCCAAACCGAACACAGCAGCAGCATAGACATGCTCGACGCATCATGACCCAAAGCACCTACAGGAGCTCATTTCGCTGCAGCATTCGTGCTGCAGTAGTGTCCAAGTTGGAGCGTTTACGGTGGGCATTTGGAAATGCTAGAGCTGATGGTCGAAGTTCCTTTGGTGTAGACGAGCGCGCCAAGCAGTTGGAGGTTCTATTTTTTGTTTTACATGGGGTGGGAGAGAGCAAAGAGGGAGTGACGTGCTCGAGCCAAAACGGGTGGCGCCTGGAGGTCTGTCTGGCAGTGGTAAGCCTTCTGGTTGATGCTTCCATGATGATGATGGTGGTGGTGGTCCTTTCTCTCTGACGAAATACATCGTGTATCCACGCAGTCACATCCAGGGAGTGTACGCATAGGAGTGCGCTCCATGTTGGTAAAGAAACACGTGCGCCAGTCCACGCGCAGCCGCCCAAACCAAACAATCCACTTGGGTGTCAACGTCAATGGTGATGCACCGTTATGTCTAGTCGGGGGCAGTAGCCTGTTCTACCTCTCTTCTCATTGGCTAAAAAGAAGCAAACAGTGTTTGTTTCTTTTTTGTTCTTCGTCCGACCCCAAAAAAATGAGCCACAACTGCACATTCCCACTTCAACATATTTACAGCCAATCGTTGCTCTTTATTTCATTTTTTCCATAACTTTAATTGGCTCAAAATGAAAGTAAAGGTGTCGTCTCTCTTGTTCTTTCCATAGAAAAGCACCTGCGTGCGCCACGCACCATCAACACCGAGTTGCCATTCTCCAATTTGCGTCCAAGTCCGCACTGCTCAAGACACACAGAGAACTACAATAGAAGGAGACAAGTCACGTGAGCTTATAATGGCCGAACATCCGCTGCAAGCGTGCATGGGAAACGGCGACACGGTCGTCGCGTCGTCTGCGATATTGAAAGAAGAGAGCGTGACTGTTGAAGATCGCGCGGATGACGACACGGACAGCGAGCACGACGATGTGCACCCCAAACATGCAGACAACTACAACAGAGACGGGTCTCAAAGGCAGACGCCGCGGCGCTCTTCGTATCGTATTCTAGGCGCGCACAACCCACAGCGATTGCAGCAACAGGAAGACGACGACCACGGCGAAGACGAAGACGATCCGATGGCGTGGGCCGATCTTGAAGCGTTTGGCGGCACGAAGAAGACACTCGAGAAGAAGAAACCGGTGCGCAAGATGACCCCCGAGGAAGTTCGGGAGCAATTGCAGGAACTCGACGAGATCGAGCACCGCATGCTTGAAGCGCATCGCGAGAAGAAGTCGAAAAAGGGGATGATCGACACGATCGCGTGGCTGAAGAAGCACAACGAACACGTCGACGCATCGCGAGACGTGAACCACAAGATGAAGCGCTCGTCGTCGTTTGTACGGTCGCTGCTGAGTGTGTTTTCGCTTGGGAGTCGGAGTCGCAACAATAGTCGACATGAAGATCCGCCACGCAGCAACAATAGCTACTCGGAGCACAGCAACAGCGTGTTTGACGAAGAGTACGAACATTTCCCCAAGTTGGCTGCGCCATGGGGCCAAAAAGAGTCAAACTGTACGTGGTCCGAAGTGGGATTTGGTATCTTGAACGAAGCGATCTTGGAAGATATGCGTCGTGTGCGTGCTGTGGTGTCGAGTGGTGCGCTCGCAAGCGCCACACCACAAGCTCTGGTCGCCGTCGCGAAATGGCTCACGCTGTTTGACCAGCACGTTCACGATGTGATCACGCTCAAGGAGTATCTTCTTGAGGAGCGCACAGTGATCGCCGGAGTTGGGTACAAAGTGACGACCGTTTACGATACGTACAGTGAGACACTGGCGACAGCTTTGGAAAAGGTGCACGATGATCGTCGCTATTTAGGTGACGCCATCATCGCCACTTTTAACGAACTCGAAGCCGTGTTGCGTGAGGAGGTGCTGGCTGTGCAAGATGTGATCTCGCAGTCGCTAACCGAAGAGCAAGAGTACGAAGCGCTGAGTAACCTGTTCCATCACCTGAGCGAAGAGGAAGGCTGTGGTGTGATTATCGCCAAGCTGCTTGGCTGGATGAAGACCAACTTTGACGTACAGGATACGAAGGCGTTTTTGGATCTGTTCGACCACGATGCTCAGGACAAGATTGCAGGCGAGTGGATGCGCCAGTATGCATCGTATTTGCATCTGCTGGACGAGTTCTCGGCCAACTCGGAAACCCCAATGACATTCTACACGTAGATGATAGTTGATCGTATATAATATGTGTCGAGATGGGTGAGTCTAGTGTAAATGTGCTCGAATCATTTTGTTTCTTTTTGTCATCGCACTATCACTTGTGGTTGTTTGTTGCTGCTGATACGCGTTGCCAACTAATACCGTGCGCTGCACGGAGAAGCTCTGGATTGTAGACTTTTGCAAGTGCCTTGTTTATTTGTAACTCATAAACACTGTGCTGAGAGGGTCATCGCATGTTCGTCCGTTTAGCGAAAAGAAGGAGATGCGTGAGCACTGCCTTTTGTTTGAGACTGTACTGATGCAAACCTCAACACCCCAGGCAGCTCTTCTGAGATATGTCTATTGCTCTCACCAACTATTTCCCCTCTTCCTCGTGAAGCAACACCATGATGAAACTCTTCCCTTGCTCTTTCAATCGTTCAAATGTTGGGAATGGTTGGGAATGCGACTGCAGCGCAAATGTTGGGAGTGCTGCTGCAACCTGTTCTTTTCCTTTTGGCAACCTCCAACCTTAGGTTTAACTTATGCATTCAGGTTAAAATCCGGGTTAAACCTGTTTTTAGGGTTAATGTTGTTTGAGTAGACCTCAAGCAGCATTTGCAGGATTAAATAGATCTGAGGAAGGTTATAACTTTTGCTTGTGCTTTTTGTTTGGAAACACAATGCAGTATCATCTGATGTTTGTTACAATTTCATTTACAGCACATTTATTAATTAGAAGAGGAGTGACCCTAAACGCGGAAGGAAACCGTTTACTGGATATAAGCAAATAGGATATCAAGATGTGCGTCTCTCAATACCTGAAAATCATACAAACACTTTTTGTGATATTCTATTTCTAATCACATGATTAGTTTATGAAGGTGAATGGCATCCCATAACTACTCTGGATACAAAATCCAGAGAATCAAGCTCATCCGTCAGAGGCATCGACAATGTCGTCCAGCATGTTGCATGGCGATGTGGCGCTCGCTGATGTGTGATCCCCAATCTGGTTGCAGTTGACAAAACGCACAGCGACTGACACGGAACAGATGTGATTGTAACACCACTGCGTCATCAGAGATGTCCTAAGAGACAATCAGGAATAATTGTGATCCACCAGCAATGAAAACATTGCACCGCCATGCCAAATTCGACTTCAATGGAGCGCAGACTGCAGTCCTGTCATGTTTATTCGGAAAACACCAGCTCTGTCAATGTTCATTCGGAATACCAATTCTGTCGTGCGTTCACGCAGTTCGCACTCAAGTGCTTCTGCATAATCATGGCCCTTTATCAGCAAAAATTGTTTCTAGAACTTTCTGCAACACGGTCCAAAAGCTGCGTGCGCACCAATCTACACTCTGTCGATTCTAGCACGATTGTATCCGTTGGCTCAATATCTCCACAAAGTGGTGATCGCGTCCGTGAGTGATCTGTAGAATCCGCTTGGCTTCCTCCAGGTACTCCTTTGCTCGGCTTGGGTTCCCGTGAGTCTCTAGCTGCTGGAGATGCAGATCGCCGAGCGTGAATAAATGCAACCCAGTCAGCGGGTGGTTTGCTGGGTACACTCGTCGGTAAAACTCGAGCATTCGTTCTCCGTAGAAAATCGCTTCGTCCATTCGTCCATCTTCCATCTCAGCACTAAACAGAGCCGAGCATGTCTGCAGGATGCTGATATGCTCTGGGTGCAAGATGCGCTGCTGAATTTCTAAGGCACGCAACAATGTCGACCTCTTTTCATCACTGTTTTTGCCAGTAGCCATCGGACTGGTCAGTAAAGCGGTCGCTGTCTCAAACTCTTTTGTACGGTCAGCATTCCATTGCGATTCAGGGGTTCCATCAATATCCGAATTGAGATTTGCATCCAGGCTTTGAGGATCTTCCATTGGCACAATGCATCTCGGGCATTTGCATCGGAAATGATACTTGCTCTCAAGTCGTCTCTGGCGCTCATACCTTGGAAGCGCAATATCAACTGCAGTATTCATCAATGGAAACACGCGTGCAAAGTTAATGGAGATATGAGATCATAGTGAAAATAACTGATATGGACACATTCAGGATCTGCGTATCGTACCATAAGACTGCGTAATCTCTTCGTTTGGCGCAATGTTCCTCATTGCACGAAATCCCACCGTGTGACTGTTTGCTGTAAACCTATTGGAAGAAAGCATTGAAGTCGCACAATATCAGCGATCATCCTGCTCAAACCTCGAAATACGTGCAGCGAACTACAGCAATAAAATAGTACGCACGTGACTGCACAATTGGGATTACAGCTGTGGTTCACCATCGCTCCAAGGGGGAAACACCCTGCACCGATTTCAAGCAGCAGGTCGTCGCAAATGGAGAAATTGTTGTTGGCAAATCGACTCAGCATCATCTGGAGTTCGCCACTGGAGTAGGATTCTGCGCGACAAAATGAGAAAAAAGAAAACAAACAAATCGCTTGGGAATATAGCGACATCGCGACCACATACCATCGATAAGCTTCAGCTTTTGCGCCAATGTTGCAAGAAGCAGCATTTCCTGGCAAAAGTCCGCTTCGTACCACACCAGGTCCGTCGGAAGCACCCCCTGTTCCGCACTACCACCGCTCTTTTCCGCATTCAATCGACGCATCACTCTACCCAACAACAGCATATCCGAGACTTGCGTACTTTGCAGACGCAGCGACACAATTTGCTCCAGTTGCCGGCACTCCACTTGGTGATCAGGCTTCCAGTCCTTCTGCTGACATGCTCGCGAGCCTAGTGCGCATACAAGCACATGTGGTCAGCAGCATTTGTATATACCCGATTACATTAACAATAGCTGCTCAAATGACGCACAATAGTACGCAGTGCGGCAGCGACCGCATCGACTGAGCTTCGCCGCATCGGTCGCCGGAGCGAAGCAGTGGTGGCACTGAGAGCTCCACAGATCCGGGTGCAGCAGCTTCGCAAACGGCGGCGTCTGCAGCACCAGATCGCCGGGTACGACGCCCTTGGGGTGCGTCTCGGGGTCGAGCACCACGCACCGCCCGCAGTCGCCGCTGCGGTCGCTGGCGCTCGTCGCATCCGCTGGCTGCACGACGACAACGGCAGCCATGATGGCGATCTTTTTCTGTTTGAAAAATGATAGGAATGGCATTTTATACGTTGAGTGGTACAGTAGAAATCAACATTTGTTACGGTACGTCGCTCTAGAAAACCCGATGTCATGAGTATTGGGACTTCAACTTGATATACACAGGTAGAATAGCCTTTTAGTTGTATGTAATCCTTTATATAGAGGTAGTGTCAACTTGGATAAAAATATCGAACTTGATGGCATCGTCACTCGATGGATCCAAGTGAAGCCGTGAAACGCAAGACTCGTGGCGCCAATGCGATAGATTATCATAGGGAAGACTCAGTTTTATGAGCTAATGCGCCACAGCAAAATGGGTTGTGTGCGTGTGTGTGTTTGCTCTTGGTGGCTTGTGCATGCCTACTGATGATGCGTGTGTGAATGAGTATTGCATAGTTGGCGCACTCTCGAATCCAGAGGGACCACGTCAGCGTTTCACAAGAGAGGGATGTGTGCTGCAACTAATCACTCCATCCCCCTTCTTCAGACAGTCAACCCGCTTCTTTCCGTGCATCATAAGAAGTGTCCCATTGTCTTTCCACACAATAATACAGATGCAAAACGCACTGCAAATATCTATCTATCAAAACATCAAATATCATGCATTGGAACCCTTGAAGAATTCAGCACGTCTCAATAGAGGGGTTTCGCGCCACCATATCATACTGCATTCGTACTTAAACTGCCTATCACTGTACCCGCATTGGGCGTTAGTGGATGCTGCTGCGGGTGTTAGCGGGCGTTAAAGAGTGATGGTGTCCGCGCTTTTTGGCGGGGTTCCCTTCGCAGTCCGTTCAAACTGGGAGCCTCAACCCGCATTTTGCCCTCCCTCGTTCTTGTGACCATCACTCTTCCGCTTTTTTTTTCTTCTCACTCGAGGGTGGGAAGGAAGCAAGGACCGAAGCAAGACCCCAGCGCGCGCGTTTCCGCCAGCGACTCGACCGCGTGCGCCCGCGCGTCCCGCCCACCAGCAGTAAGCCGAGCTCGCGCGCCACACGCCAGTGTCCGTCTCGCCTCCGTCCACGGTCTCCAGCGCGCACGGCGTTGGCCCCAAGACGCCGCCTTTTTTTTCTTCGGCTTCGTCTCGAGTCTGCATTCGTTTCGAAAAGGGAGGGGTGATTTATCGGTAAATTACCCATACATTGCAGGTAAGCAAAAATAGTTTCCCTGAGTGGCTCTTTGTGTTGGAGAATGGCATGGGGTGGTGGTGTGCGCGAATATATCTACATATTCATATTTTGTATATGCGCGTGGAAGCCGAGGTGCGTGGCATGAATGCAGAGGGTGTAGAGGTGGCGGGTGTATGGCTATATGCATACCGATCTGTGTGTCTTGGTGTGGGCGTCCTGTATAGTGTGTGTATGTATGGAGTGATGTGCGAGAGAGTGCAGCTGTGCACTGGTAATTTATGCGCACGTGCTGGTGCATTTGTTTATTGTCCATGCACTACGTGTGCGTGTCTTTACAGCAGCATTAATGGAATGGGTGCACTATTTGCTATATGTTGATTTTGAATGCGGTGCTTGCATGCCCCCTCCTTTTAATTTTTTGCATTGACGCATGAATGATGCAATGGTTTATATGTGGAATGAGATGCTAACTATTTTGTATTGTTTTACATAATGTGCATGCACTGCTTCTTTGTTGCTGATGCAGTCAAATTAGTTGGCTTGTGGGTGCACCGATATTGATTCCATCGATTGCAAGAGCTTGTGCAGCATTTTCGCAAGAAAAATTGGCTTTTGACGCTTTTTGGACTAAAGGAGCGGCGATTTGATTTTTTTGACAGCATCGCTTTGACGCAATCAACTGTGAGCTCTTTTGAAAAACGATTGGGACCAATTGCGGTTTGGCAGTGTGCTCATGTCTGTTCCTCCGCAATCCATGTCCCCCGTTCCACAGTATGCAGCAGATTCGGCTTCAATAACTACATCGACAGCAGCAACGAATGTAAGTGCTTCTGCGCTGCATTGTATCGCTAATTTCACTTGATTGGAAGTGCACTAAAACTTGAAATCGCTCTTACGTTGTTTTGGGTAGATCATGAATGCCAATACCAGCAGCATAGCTTCGACTGCGCAGCAAGCCGTTTCGGCAGCCGCAGCAGCAGCGTCGCGGCAAACGGATGCAGTGACTTTAACTTCTGGAACCAATAGCAGCGCCGACGCTGGTGCGAATGTTGGTGCAAACGGTACTGGTGTTGGAGTTGGAGTACCTGGAGGTGCTGGAGGCGATTGGAGAGATAAGGATGCAGACCGAAGTGCACGGCAGCAGATTGCTCGGATCATGTACGCTTACAGTCGCTCTATTTTTTTTTGTACATCGAAAAATGTGTGCTGACCGTTGTATTTTGTTGTGGATAATAGCTTGACGCTGATTATGAAAAGTGCGAATCGCCCGGCATCGGTGAATTATAACCCTCGAGAAATTGCCAGACGACTGGAGCATACGCTGTATATGAGTGCATCATCGCGGGATGAGTACAGCAATGTGCAGACTTTGAAAGCGAGACTTCAGCAGGCACTGGACAATTCCAGGCGGCGTCAGATGCAGCAACAGCAGCAACAACAATCGACCCCTACATCTCAGGCAACGGATTTACAGCAGCAGGCTCAGGCTCAGGCGCAGCAATTGCAACAGCAACAGCTCCAGTTGCTTCAGCGACAGCAGCAGCAAATGGCAGCTCACCTGCAAAGCCAAAGAAATAGTTTCCAAGGAGTGCCGTTTGCAGCTGCACCAGTCCAAATACCACAGCAACCAGCAACAAGCCAGCAGCTACAGATGCCACTTTCAGTCTCAATGCAGGTGAATAATCCATCAGCCGTCAGCATGGCTACCACGATGACCGCTCCGTCCACGTCTACGACAAATGTTGGCGCTCCGAGCTCAGGAAGCTCCATCCTTGATGAACTCGAGCGAGAAGCGGACGAGATGGCCAATGGAGTGAGTGATGAGCCTATCGCTATGCCTGAATCCGAGCTACAAGATACAGCGACTGTGGCAACCTCAATTGCTGGTGGAAACAACTTTGGTGGTGCGCCGACGTCCGTTGCATCAACCGTGGCAGGGGCGCAATTCAATCCAGTGGCGCTCAGCATGCCTCCAGAAATTAGTGCGGGCTTATCGTCACCGTCGGTCTCAGCTTCTGCCGGATTTGGCTTGCAGCCGAACCCTGCAATGGTTGCAGCAGTGCCTAGTGCTGTAGGTGGCTCAAATTTGTACCATGGAATGAACTTGACCGGTCCTCAAATCCAGCAACTCCAGCAACTGCAACAAATGCAACAGCTTCGTCGGATGCAGCAAATGCAGCTTCAGCAGCAGCATGTTGCCAATGTTGCTAGTATGGGTATGAATCCCACTGCCACTGGAAATCAGCTACAGAGAGGGGTACCGACCGCAGCACCCGTCACATCAGCAAGTCCAGTAACTCCAACTGCTGGAACACCTACTGGAATGGGACAAATGACCGAAGCATCGATTGCACAGAAGCGTGAAGAGTTGAAGAGGCGGCTGATTCAATTGAAGCATGCCCGGACATGCACGACTGGAGAATGTACAATTGAGTATTGTAGCCGCACGAAAGCACTGTTGGCGCACGTCTCCCGATGCGCGAATGCTCAGTGCACTACGATTGGGTGTAAATCAACTCGTCAACTACTTTCCCATTTCCGAAAGTGCCGCAATCTCCAGTGTGATGTGTGCAGCGCGATTCGACCTCCAATGAACGAGACCGAGCAGCAGTTGGTTCTTCGCCGCCAGCAAGAGCGCTTGTGTATGTTACGACATGCCAGCACATGTGCCACGCCGCAATGTATACTACCGTACTGCGCTGGAATGAAAGTTTTGTGGAAGCACATCTGCGAGTGTCATCAGCGACAATGCCGTACGGATCACTGCATCTCGTCGCGCTACGTGTTATCGCATTTCAAGCAATGCAACAAAATGATTTGTGAAGTGTGCGGACCAGTGAGAAAGGCAATCAAGATCGTCGACTCGTGCCGTGGCAATCCTGCCCAGTTGCAAATGGCTGCAAGCCAATGCCCGGAAGGCGTCCGTGGCTTAATCAAGATTATGAACACCACGGTGTCTGCAGGTGCAGCAGGAAACTCGCTCACTAACAATGGAGCGGGGGCTGCTGGTGTGAGTGGAACTGGGCACAGTCCTTCAGCACAAGCAGCTGCAGCTCTTCAGCAGCGACAAGCAGCAATGCAGCAATCTGGTGGTGCTGCGTGGACGGCTGGTAGCCAGCCTGGCGTCGTCAAAACCGAGAGCAAAGTGAATGTAGCATCTTCGAATCCAGCTGTTGCGTCGACTAATGCATCAATGCTGGGTGCAAACATGCCGTCTGGGTCGGTTGATGCAGCAAAACTTCCCAACGGAAACGCTGTTGCGCAGTCGTCTGCTGGAGTGGATATCGAGTCAAAAACTGGTGCTGTCGCTGATCTCAACGAGCTGAAGAAGAAACCTTTGAAGTTTCAGACCGAGAAGGAGAAGAAATTGCGAAGAAAAGAGCAGGCTAAGATTGCCAAGGCTCGTGCGCAGGCAAAGGCTCAAGCTGCGTCAAATGGAACTGTTGTCCCTGGCACTCCAGTATCTGAAAAGCCTGCTGCTCCCGCTAAGGCGGCGCCGGTGCTACCAAATGGTCTCGTTGTTCGCGGAAGTCAAGCAAGTCTTCGAAGTGATCAGCATGTCTCCCACCAAGACATTTCTTATCTGGACTCAATGACTGAAAGGCAACTGGATGAGCATATCCGATCCCTTCGGTTCAACTTCTGTGGTCACATCACATTAACGGAACTGAAGAATCGGCTGATGCCACTCATCACAAAGCTCATGGAGAGTGAGTATGGCTGGACGTTCAACAATCCAGTCGATCCGGTGCAATGGAACATTCCTGACTATTTCGACATCATCAAGTGCCCAATGGACTTGGGTACGATCAAGAAACGGCTAGAGAATGAGCACTACAACAGTGTTGAGGCTTTTGCGGGCGATGTTCGTTTGGTGTTTGAGAACTGCATTGCGTACAACAGCAGCACGAACAAGTTCAACCAGGCTGCGAAGCAGTTATTGGCATCGTTCGACAAATCTTTAGCTGCATTGAAGAATCAGCTTGAGAAGCAGTTATTCAAGCGATGTGAGCAACGCCGCGAGGAAATGTGCCAGCTCTGTGGTGGGGACTCGTTCAAGTTTGCCCCATGCATGCTGTTTTGCAGTGGACCCTGCGCTGGACGCATACGCCGACACACCCACTACTACAGTGATCCTCGTGGGGAGCATCACTGGTGCTCAAGTTGCTACAAGCAAATGAAAGATGGTCCGATTGACATGTCGACGCTTCCGCAGCTGACAGCAGCAACGCCAGCTGATGGCGCGCCAAGTGCTGGACCAACTGCTATCGTGCCTTTTGACGGTGTGCTGAAAAAGTCGTCTTTGTTGAAGCGCAAGAACAGCGAAGTTGCCGAAGAGCCATGGGTCGAGTGCGATTCCTGCAAATTATGGTACCACCAAATTTGTGCACTATTCAACGAGCGGAATCACGCTATTTCTGGTGAGCAAGAACCTTTCGTTTGTCCAATCTGTGTGAAGAAGCAGCGAGTTTCTGGCGTCAAGCCTTCAACTGAAAATGGTCTGAAAGCAAGCCGTCTTCCTATTACGCGTATGGCGAGATTGATCGAAAGGAGAGTTCTTGAGGCAATTGAACAGGCTGGAAAAGACGAGGCTGAACGTATGGGAAATTTGGGGAACTCGGACAGCATCGGCTTTTCTCGCGGAGTCGACGAGCCTGTTTCGGAGACGCACTTTGGTGTTACAATTCGAGAAGTGTTGAGTATTGACAAACAAGTGCAGATCAAACCGAAAATGGGAAAGCTGCTTGCTGCTCATTATGGAAAACCCAAGAAAAGTGAAGCCAAGGGTGCGAGTGGAGCCAATGCGGGAGGAACTGGGCAAACGAAATCCCTGAAACGACAACGCACGTCCTCGACAGACAGCGCAACGAAGAAACGCAGTGGAAATGCAGCAGGGTCAACAGCATCGGCACAGTCTCTTCAGCTGACATATCGTTCGCGATGCATCTGCGTTTTCCAGGAGCTTGATGGTGTAGATGTGCTTATCTTCACGTTGTATGTCCAAGAGTACGGTCCTGATTCACTCGAACCAAATGCTGGGCGTGTGTATGTATCGTACTTGGATTCAGTCAACTATTTTCAGCCGAAGAAGCTTCGCACGCTCATGCATCAACAAGTGATGCTGGGATTCCTAGAAGACTGCAAGAATCGTGGATTTCATACTGCACACATTTGGTCGTGTCCTCCTTTGAAAGGCGACGATTACATCTTCTTTTGCAAGCCTGAAAACCAGAAAATCCCGAAATCGGCACGGCTGCGTCAGTGGTATCAAAAATTGCTGCAACAGGCGAAGAAGGATGGCCTTGTGTGCAATATTTCCAATTTGTACGCGGAGTATTACATGAAGAAGAAAGCAGCTCACGAGTTGCCATACTTTGAGGGTGATTATTGGCCGCGTCTTGCCGAGGATCTGATCAAGCAGATTGAGGAGAAGACGTCTGGAGGTCGAAGCGGCGAGAAGTCGTCTGGTTCTACAAATGCTGAGGATCAGGCGGAAAACTCAAATGACCACGGTGACTCGAATGCTCCAACACCTGGTTCGCTGAGTCCGAGCGAAGCTGGCACGGTGGGTGAAAATGAAACTGCGGACGAGCCGTCTGCAGCACCCACAGGAAAGACTTCCAAGAAAGCTGGCAAGCATTCCAAGAGCAAAAAGAAGCGAAGCAAAAAGTCAACGACGTCAAGTGTCGACGCCCCAGCGTCTTCAACTAGAAGCAGTACGACCAAAACGCGATCAAAGAAAGGTGGTCCGCTTGGCCGTCCGCTTGGAAGCTCAAAGAACGTTGTCAATAGCGATCCGTTGATGCAAAAGCTCAAGGGGATTTTGGAACCGCAAAAGGACGACTTTTTTGTCGTAGATCTCTATCCGAAGTGCCATAAATGCTCCGTTCCAATCGCCAAGGTTGGATATTGGGAGCTGAAAACGCTTCCACCATCAAATTCCGTGGCTGAGCTTTTGGAGGCGGTGAAAAAGACGAGAGCATCCTCGTCCAGCTCACGCAACTCGCCACCTCGTCATTACCACCACTACTATTGCTCTACGTGCTACAACGCGACCAAGACCCAGTTACTCCACCGCGTCGAGCTTGCGTCAAATGGAGCCAAGCGTGCCGAAGAGCTGAGTGCAAGGATTCTCCCTATGAATGAAAAAGCAGCAGCCTCGGAGCTAGCTGACTTGGACCTTCAAGAGATCAAGTACACTGTTTCGTTGGGTTTTGTTGATCCAAATGAGGACAAGACGAAGGTGAAAACCGAGGAGGGTGAAAAGGAGAAAACTAGCAGCGATGCAAAAGACGATGGCGGCGACGTGATTATGAAGACTGAGGGAGATTCTGATGCTGCGAGAAATGCAGCAACTTCAGAACCAAAGCCCGCCGCACCGGCTGCCGAAGCAGTCGTGAAGGCGAAAGATAAGGCTGTCACCAAGGCTCGCGTTTCAGATGACGATTTAGATGATGTCATCATGCCATGCGAGATTTTTGATACGCGGGAAGCGTTTTTGATGTATTGCCAGAACAATCACTGTCAATTCGACCAGATCCGTCGTGCCAAGCATTCGTCCATGATGGTCCTCTACCATTTGTTCAACCAAGGCACAACGGGGTTCACATTTAGCTGTTCGGGCTGCAAAATCGCACTGACGAGCGGGAATCGATGGAATTGCTCCATCTGTCCTGTGTTTAATTTGTGCGACGAGTGCAATGCCAAGACAAAACACGAACACCAGCTGCATTTGTTCAAAGTTGTCCCGATTCCAAAACCTGGCGAGCAACCTGAGACTAATGTGCCTGCTGCTGGTGCTATTGGAGCTGGCAAAGGCGCTCTTCTCGCTGCGCAGGCTAGCGGAGCGACAGCATCTGGTCCTGGTCGGCCGATCAAGCGTGAGGTTGGAAGCTCGGAGTTAAAGCGAGCAAAGTTAGATAAGACTAATTCAGTCAAGAACGCCAAGATGACGACGGGACCAAGTCGAAAGCGAAAGTTGAACCAGACATCGTCTCCAGTGAACGCAGCGACTGGAGGAGACGCTGTGGGTGCAGCGAATGCTGCGAGTGTGGATTCAACGGTAGCTGCACCATCGACAGCGTTCAGTGGAGATGGAGTCTCTCCTGTGGCAATACAAGCTCCAGCTGATGGCACAGCCCCATCCTCGGCAGCAGCGGCTCCAGCTTCTGCCTCGGCAACTGCAACAAGTGGAGATGTTGCGTCTGCTTCCGCTACGCCAACGTCGCAGGAATCAGGTGCCACTACCTCTTCTGCTGCCGATGAAGATCCGAGCAAGAAGCAGCGACGGATTCACAACATTGACCCACAGCTGCTTCTCCAATTGGAGCACGCAAGCAGTTGCACGGTGGCGGACTGCACGTTTTTCAACTGTCATCGCATGCGTTCCATGCTGAAACATGGCGCGATGTGCGAGCAGCGACTTGCCGGTCCATGTGTGCTATGCAAGCGAATCGTTGGGTTGCTGTCTGCGCATGCGCGCCAGTGCGAAAAGGATTATGCTGTGTGTAAAGTGCCGCGCTGTGCTGATATTCGGCGCCACTTCATGCAGCAGATGCAACAGCGACAGGAACAAATGGAACGGTTAAAGCAGCAGCAGCAACAACAACAGCCAACAGCAGCAACACAACCAGCGCAGCCTGCTCAGCCCGACCAAAAGGTCGTGACAGCAGCGGCAGAACCGGTTGCTGCGAACCCCGAGGATCCCAAGGACGTTGCAAGTTAGACGTGCTTGTTTTGAAGCAGGAAAACAGTGAGTGCTGGAATGCTCATGTGTGGTTGTGTTGTGGTTGGAGAATGTGTCGTGTGTACCAGAGCATGAAAGCGAATGGAGAAAGGACGAAAAACAAGGATAGAGTGATAGGTAGGATGCGTAGGGTATTAGGTAGATAGGTAGTAGGAACGAAAAACAACAAGTGGAGTGATTGGTTCACTTTTCGTCTTGTCATTGGTTTCCCCATCTACATGTCCATTTTGTGATATGTCTACCTGATGTGGACGACGAAGTGTCCATCTCTACGATAGGTACATCTCGTGTCCAAGCGTATCCTTTGGGAGGAGCTCCGTGCATTCGGACGCAGGAGTATCGCCAGAGTTGCTGCTGCTGTTGTTGATGGCTGCTCCTGTCCAGAAGCATCCTGGACTAATTGGGCGACGCTCTGCTGACGTCCATTGGATTGGCGCCATGATGCCAGCATGCTCGTACGCCGCCACGACAAAGCACGCACTCAGAGTTTCATGCTGGTCATATCCTTGCACATGCGCGTTTCCTCCATCAATGGTAGCAAGACGAGCCACGTTATCAATGCTTCCAGGTGGCTTTGCGTCTGCTTTCACTGGTGTTGGTGAGTCGTTGTGACCGGATTGCTGTTTGATTGCATGGCTTGTTTGAGAATTGGTCGTCTTGGAGAATCCCTTGCTGCCCTCAATGTGGTGATAGGAGTCGCTGGAGGCCGCGGTGTTAACGAGCGCGATGCTTTCCTGGAGAAGTGACAGCGCCCGCTTCATCAGCGCTGTGACACACAGTGGCAGCTGAGCTGTTGCAGCCGAATGATCATGCGCAAGCGCCATCGGTAGGTCACGCTTGCCGAAAGATCGCCACTCGAATGACGGTCCCAGAGCCGTGATCTCAGCGACCAAGGTGCGGAAAAAGTCACTCGCGCAGTGATTTTTCAGACGGCGAATGGCGAACTTGGCAGGCAAGTCACACATACACAGGCGCAATTACACTTACACTCTTGACACAGCGCAGCAACTGATATGCAATGGAAACAAAGCAGCTTTACCCGATCTCGGTGCGTGAGTCGGTTCGCGATTTTGTCACTGGATGGAACCAGCACGAGGCCGTCGATCGTGATCTCGAGGACGAGCAGACGGCCGTGCTGTCGAAGCAACAACGCACAGCTTTTCAATGAAGACAAACACAGCAAAACAACCACAGGAAGAGCAAAATGAGACCAGAGATGGCTTGCAGGCTGAAAATGATGTATTATACTGACTGGCGTACCTCGTCCACACTTGAACGACAGATGGAGCAGTTGGGCATGCAAAGAATCAAGCGCACAAACACAGCAGCTAAATACAATAAGACAGGGTCCATCTTGGGCAGACACAGCGGCCACTCTTATCTCCATATTTTCAAAAGTGACAGATTCGCGTACCTGGTAACTTTGTGATGCGCTGCGTGGGGAACTGGCCGTGCTGCATGTGTGCAATGTCACGCGCGGCATAGGCATCGAGCATGACGCGCAACGCGGCATGTGCGCCTTGTTCGCGTACCAGCAGCAAATCGCCGTCCTCACACACGGTGAGTGCGTCGTACTCCGTGATCTCGATGCGCGCTCCGCCATCGTGCAGCTTTGGCGCGTGGGACGACCACGAGTGCCCCATATTTTCACTTTCGCTCACTGCACTCACCACGGTATTTCCAGCTTTGCTACAACAGTTTGGTATGCTATTATAGAACATACCGCAAGACGACAGAGGCCACACTTGCTGCACATACGTCAATGTGAGCCGCTATACAGAAAAATGAGGCTTCAGGAGCCAATACGATCCTTGGCATTGACGCTCGAGACTCGTATTCTGGACTCACTTTAGTCGAACGCAAACTTCACGGGTTGCTGTTTGGTATGTAATTTTCTCCAAAAGCGACAATTCTCCCGGTATTGGCGGTGATGATGATTCACTGCGTCGACTCGAGTTGACGCTCCAAGTTGGTCGGTTGAAGCGATGGCTGCTCTGCCGACGCTGCAGTCGTTGCTTCTACGCCAGTGGGAGAAGCTGAAGGTTGAGCAGTGGCAGGTGCTTTGTCTCCGTCTCCTTTATCGTCATGATCCGATATGGCAGTCAAGCCTTCAGGAGGAGCAACGCTTCCGACATTTTCTGCAGCGTGGGCAAGGGTCGGTCTGGTAATCCTGGTTTGATGTTCCGTCCTTCTTCGCGAGTTCGAGACAGAGTGTCGGCGGCGCTGATGGCTTCCTTTGAGGACACATGTGGTGGTTTCGATTCGTCAGCACCGATTCCTTGCATTTGCTCCGAGCTGTGCGTATCCGCCGGAGTCACTGGGATCGAAGTATCCATCGTGGGGGCTGGATCTACTGGTTCACTAGCTACGTTTGCCTGCGCTGACGACTTGCTTCCCATTCGCTGCTTCAGACTCAAACGAGGAGCTGCAGGTGCTTTCGCAGGCTTTGTATTATTGTGGGCGACGAGTGGTTCTTCTCCAGATGTAACACCAACGCCATCCTCACTTGCTTGAGCTCCATCAACAGCAACGGTTTCTACAGCTTTCTTTGATTCTGCGTCGTCATTTTTCTTGGTGGGTCCACTTGCTGATAGAAGTCGCTGCTTCACTCCCAAACGAGCAGGAGCAGAAGCTTTTACTGGCGGCTTCTTGGCGACATCGGATTCCTGGGCGTCGACACTGGAACCCATTGCAACTTGCTCTGCTGCTGTTAACGGAAGCGCATCGTCCTTCTTCTCCCTCACAGCATTGTCGCTTGTCTGCTCTAGTGGTGACGAAGCGTCCACCACAACTGCAGAAGCAACAGACCCATCCTTTAAAGCGCTCTCAGCCACAGTTGGCACGGTTGTGTTCACACCCAGCGTCGACTTCTGTTTTGGAGGTAGCCGCGGCTTCGCGCTTGCTATCAAGAACGGATGCGGGTACTTCGATCAAAAGCGACGCGCTTGGCTCACGGTCCCCAACATCTTCATCCCCAGCCGATGGTAGCGCTGCACAATCACCAGCGCTGCTTTCTTCACCAAAACTCAGCTCACCCTGTGCTGAGTCGACAGCAATCCCAGCATTTCGCTCTTTCTTCATGTCCAAAGCAGACTTCATAGTACGTCTTTGACTCGCGGCGATGGGCTTTTGGCTCAACCTCGTGGCGGCAGCTGCCGTTGCATCCTTTGCTTTGACTCCACTGTCAGAGCTTCCTCGTGTCGAATCTACCGTCTGCCTTGCATCTGCTGGATGTACTCGACTACTGCCAGTAGCACTACTGGAAGACAACAGCTCTGGTTTACTAATAGGTACTGGCTTTGCTGTTTGTGGCACCGCAACGGCCATGGGGATCGCGACGTGCATCTTGCGTCGTCGTGTCGGGTGCACTTGCACCCAGCATAGAGGGCAAAAATGCAGACTCTCTTCGCATTCTTTGCACTCCAGCACGGCCTGTGCCTCGCCGCATTCTTCGCACTTGCCTTTGCGAATCGCACGGCCACGAACCATGATAAAGTACTCCGCGCGGATCTCCTTGGCTCGAATTCGGCCCTGCGCGCCTCGGTACGTTCGTTGGATTGTGACAGCTGCACGCTCCTCCTTCGACCGCCGCTGCTTGACGTGCTGTCGCCGAGCTTCAATCTCCATCTGCAGCCTCGTGTTGACCTCAATCTGCATTTCGACCTCACCCACGCGCTGGCTCACCTGGTTCTCGAGTCTCGCAGACATGGCTTCGATCATACGTGCTTGCTCGTGGGTACGATTCTGCTACTGCGTTTGCTGACACACGCGATAGAACACCGGGTTGGCGAGCGCTTTGGGCGAATACCGTGCACGATAGTCCTCTTCCTCGTCATTATTGCTATTGCCGCCTACTGGCAAATGGCGATGCATGCAGTGGGCTCGCCACCACTCGGACGCGGTGGCATTGTTTACGGGCGTAATGACATCATTTCCATGATGCTGCTGTCGGTATTGGAATGTAAAGATGCTCAGTGGATCGCTGGCATCCTCGGCTTCATCATGAGAAGGAGGCTGATCATGATGGTCCTGTGCGTTTCGTGGCCACATCCACACTTTCCGCTCGTGATCTCAGGGGCTTCTTGCCGTCACGTCGCGAATATCGCGCTCGCTGCCTGCGATCGTCGTTTGCCACCACTTTGTCTTGCTCATCACGGCGTGCACAACGTCGCGATGATGACGCCACACTTCTGCTTTGTGCTGGTCATCCCAATCGCGTGTGGCTGCTTGAGACGCCAGCTTTTGCGCCTCAAGTCGCTCGGACGGAATCAGCGCCATCACCGTGTCGAGAGACGTCGACGGCCGCCTCAACGGATCGCTTTCGTCGTCGTGCGAATGCTGCAGTTCCGCCAGCCGATTCGCACAACTCGCAACGAGCTCCGCTGCCCGCAGCTCTCGCACTGTGCACGTCGCCCGCGATGTTTTCTCGAACTCATGGACGAGACGAGATACACCCAAACGCATTTGCACGAGACGCTCGTACAATTCGCGACGGCGCGTGTGCTTTTCTGACGAAGATGAAGTCATTCTTGGCGGTGCTGTCATTGTAGCAGGGGGTGCATGCTGCTGCTGTTTTGTGTGTGCATGATCTGTTTGATTCTGTGTTGTCGCCACGACACAAACGACATTTCAATCTGTTAGCTGCTTTGCTCTAAGCGTTGCAAGACATTGTAAATGCATGCCCTTTTTACCTGTCCTGCAAGTTTTTCCGGCGATTAGCAAACGCTGTTGGATCAGCTAAACGAGAAGACCCGCTTGGTCGAGATGATGGAAGTGGTCCCATCAACGTGCTCACACGGTGGTCAGCAGTTGCCTGCATTCGTAGCTGCTCACGTAATGCATTATCTCGCGGTGTGTTGCCGTTGCCTTTGGCATCATACCCGCCTACGTAGAACGGATCAAACGCCAAGATCCGATCTGCTAGAGACTCGCTCTTCGCACGACGCGTCCGTGAAGAAGCAGTGCCACTTGGATTCGTGGCACGCCATGCTCGCTGAATCACACACGCGCTACGCTTGCGTTGGAACACGCGGAAAGTCTCCAATTGATCAGCTGCTGTGTGCTGCAGAAAATAGAGTTCCTGCTCATGGCGCCAGATCCGGAGCTGGCGACGCTTGGCGTCATGTAAGAACGCTTCCTGATGATAGCGCAACAACAGCAAGCCACACGTCAATACTGAGCCTTAGGACCACAATCGCATGCACTTTGGACATTTACCTGCTCTTTGGCGAATGCGAGAAGCTGGGCGTACGCTCGTCTCGAATAGCGGCCGCGCTGCTGGGTTTGGAGGCGCGTGATGCCCGCGATTGCCTTCTGGCGCTGAGTTCGGACTTTATTGCCTCGATACCGCGCCTGGATGCGCGTTGCTGCTGCGTCCGGATCCTTCGGCATATCCTCTTGGAGCCGAATTGATTGATGATCAAGAGTGACCCGGAAAAGTGGAAATCCCTGCGTCTCTTTATTGTCTACGTAGCCCCAAAGATCCCGATCCTTTTGGTGTTGTTCTTCTTCTTTTTTCTTCTTTCTCAAGAGCCACACATTGATTCGTGGACATGGCTACATTCCTGGCGCCACATTGAGACTCGCACTGTCGAAGGGCTCACCTGGAACACGAAGAGCTCACTTAACTAGATCGAATGGCTTCCAGTTTGCCTTGCAAAAGCGTCCACGGATGTCCTCTACAGCCTGTGGAAAGCAAGTTTTAACAACGCAAAGCACACAATCACATACACACACTGGCAGCCAGTCGTTCGCATGCACGGATAGATGGAATGGATGGATGGAGGCGGGTCTTTTTCATATTATAATAGCAGAGAGCTCTCCGAACTGCACACAAAAGCACACCACACAGACACAAATACAGCACGCGAGCACACATTGTTGTTCTCTAGAAGACGACGACGTCCGGGGTACCTGGCGCGAGCTGTGGAGTAAAGCTGTGGACGTGTGCACAGCAAACGAGACTCATAATAATTAATGGCGTTTTTCCTTCTTGGGGGCTGTCACGATCACCACGACAACGAGTCGCTGCTCGCGCGGTCGCTCGACACGTCCCACATGTACAGCGAAGACCCGTTGCTTCTTCTGCTGTCGTTGTTGCTGCTGCTGTCGTCGTCATCGTCGTCCTCGTCGTCCCATGCGCAGTCGATCTCATCAATGTCGTGAGGCTCTGGGAAGTCCAGGATCGGCACGCTGTCGCGCTCGACTGGAGCACTGCCACTGACGGTACTGAGGCCAATGTCGTCGTCGTCTTCCTCTTCGTCGATCAGCACGTTCATGCTCTTTCGCGCCAGCAGCCGCGTGATCGTCGAGTTCCACGGGATCCGCGGGCCGTCGCTGACACCGTCGACGTCGAACTCGTCGTCATCGACCTCTTCGCTGTCTGTGTCCTCGGTCTCGCCCGAGTGACGCCCATCGGGACCGTCGCTCGTGAACTGCTGACTCAGCGCTGCGATTTCTATAATACAACAAGGTAAAAAAGCACAGAGTTGAGTGAGAACTGAGCCAAATGGGACTAATGGATCTACAACCATGGCAGTGAAACGTACCGAGTTCACTCATGACCATGGTCGTGCGGCTCGGTGTGGACGTCGCGATTGAGTTGCGGTTGTACTGATGCAGACTGCCGACAAACGAACCGTGGGTGCGCGGCGTGCCGATCTCGCTCAGCAGCGTGCCGCGGTCCAGCGACCGGAACGATGACAACAGCGACGAGTTCTGGTCGCCTCCACGGCGCGAATCATACAGCGCATCTCCATCGTAGCTGTCTGCATCGTCATCTGCGTAGTCTTCGCTGTTAAAGCTCATAAAACTGGTGGTGGACCCATTGGGGTACGGCGCTCCGCTGACCGAGTACGACGATGAGCTGCTGGACTGGGAGTGCTCCGTGTCCGTTTGCGGCCGAGTGGACGGGCGACTGGAGGCGCTCTGGCTGCTGTAAACGGTCGGATCCGTGGCTGCGAGGCTGCGCTCGTGGGTCGGATGGCTGCGCTGGCTCAAATCTGCGCTGGAGCTGCTGGAGGAAGGATTCGAGGACGTGGACCTGGACGACGACGTGCGGCGGCTACTACCGACGGTAGCGCCGTTATTCTCTGTCGTTTTCGGTTCTGTTGGCTGTTGTTGCGGTTGAGTTGCGCCATCGAGGCGCACGAGCCGGATCTGGATGCGCACGCGGCCAGCATCCTTCTTGCCGTCCTGCAGGCGCACCCAGCGGTCCACAGTCTCCTCCTCGGGCACGTCGTGCAGCGGCACACAGCACGCACCCACGGCGGGCGACGACATCAGGCGCGCGCTCTTGACGCGCAGACTGATGAGGTCGTCGTGCGCGTCCACCACTGGAACCTCGAACTTTTCGTTCCAGACGGGGTTCGCGCGAGAAAATTTCTGCACCTTGGTTTTAAATTCGCGCATGCGCGTCGTGTTGACACTTCCGCCTGTGGTTGCGTTTGCTGAAGAATTGCTGGTGTTGTTGTTGCCGTTTGCCTGGGATTGCTGGAGGAATTTTTTGAACGACTGGCGGCCCTTGCGCGACACGGCCATGTCGGCGTTGCCGACGTAGATCTTGCAGTACGTGCCGTGGCTCGATACGCTGCGCAGGTTCTCGGCCGCATACACGCGCAGCAGCAGCCGATACCGCGACTTGCGGGGCTCCATCAGCAACTGTGTGGGGGTTCGCTTGCAGTCTCTTGTTTGGAGAGGCCGCTTGGTAAATGCAGAGAGTTGTCAAGACGTGCCTCGTCGGCGTGTAGGGAGGGAGGGGTGGCGGAGCGCGCTCTTCTCCGCAATTGGAGCTTCCCACACAGACGACGTGCCGTACGAATGCCGCCTGCGGGGCGTCCGTGGAGTTGTAAATCGCGTCTCTGAGTCACACACATGCATGCGCTCGTGCACTTGGCGAAAACGCAGAACCGAACACACGTGTTGACTTGGTGTTTGTATGGAGTGGCCATCTGGGCAGCGGCTCTTCTCTACCTCCATGTGCTTCTGTGGGGAAAGCGCAGGAGGGAGGGAGGGGGGAACTTACAGGGAAGAGAAAGACTCAACGCAACATGGGGGTAGGGGAGCGCTGAGCATCACTTGAGGTTTTATTCTCCCTAATTTGCTGAGAACACGGGGTTTGTAACGAGGAAAGGGAGTGGACTCACTCACATTCGCCGAGGTTTTTTGTTTGCAGAGTGAATGTTGTTGATTTTCTGACTGGCTGACGAGCATACTGAGCCCAAGTTGTTGAGGTGCATGAAACCTGTGATTCCAAACACTTGGACTAAATGTGCGCAAACAATTGCGGGCTGCTCTGCCGCCGTGATAAACGTCAGCAAGCGCAGCGCATGAGCACGCATGTAGAAATGCCACAAACAGCGCGGCCGAATTGTCAAGTATTGTTTGTCAACTGCACGCCGCACTCGCGTTCAATGTGAAGTTCTTCCGTCCTGCCTGGCTGCATCGGTGACGCGTCTGGACTATACGACCTCTCTATTTCTTTCGAAATTCGCCGCTCGCACGCAGAACCTATCATACAGCATATGCGAACTTTGTGCAACGCCAAGTCGCAGGAGATGTCTCGAAGCAGACAAAATCCCAATATTAACAGTGGATTCTGCCCAAAATATGCAAGCAATCAACATCCTCCATAAATGAGCACCCTTGCAAATGCAAACTCGCAATCATTTACGACGCATTCAAAGCAACGAGATCAGTCACTACAGAAAGCCGCTTTTGATGACATCCTCGTTGTTTATGCTGAAAGTGTAGATTCTCGACCAACTGCAGCGGTGGATGTTGGTGCGCTAGTGGACCGTCATGGTTGTGAGCTCGTGGAGGGTTGCAAGGGGAGAAAACCATGTCGGTTATTCTGACTCCATCACCGATATCGATTCCTATTCTATGAAAATCGCCTCAAGTCAGGAAGAACCAGCCTCGTTTTCGGATATGCCTCGACTCTCCTAGCTGAGAACACCCTCATTTAGGAAGTTGACTGCTGTCAAAGTATGAGCGCAATCAACCTCCCAGTGTCGTGCGTCCTTCCAACGCTCTCGTGACCACTTACGACACTTTGAGAAGCACGATTGAGAAAGCCGCTTTTGATGACACCCTCGGTGTTTATGCTGACCAATTGCAGCTACTCTTTGACACTTTCGCACGTGTATACGGTCGACCAAAATGACCTGTGTGACAGGTTTCGCCGACTCGACTTGGACAGACCCCAATTTAGGAAGTGCCTCGTGCCCAAAATATGAGTCAGTCAACTTCCTATTTGTGCGTGTGTTGTGCGTCTTTCATCGCCATTTACGACTCTCTGGCAAAGCACGAAAGAGAGCCGCTTTTGATGACACCCCCGCTGTTTATGCCAACAGGACAGTCTCGACCACTTGCACCAATGGATTTTGCTGCGTCGAGAGTCACAATCGCCACTGTCGCTGCTACTTTTAGACACCTTCGGCAACTGTGCGCAAGCGACAAGAGACGCACAAAGGGACACAGTATGCTGTTTGGCAGGTTTGCTGCTGACTTGATCAACTTGATCCATTTTGCATGTTTGCGAAAATGGTCCAAGTCAAAATTGTGCATGGTTGGCTGCTCAGTCTCAATCGTTTTAATATCTGTTGTTATATATAAGCAAGCATGCACATACCTCTTGCTAATCTCTTACAGCCGTCGGTACATGGTCTCGTCAGCGTCCGGGTACGACTGCGAGCGCAGGAACGACTGCGAGCGCGGCTGCTGCACGGGGTACGACACCTCGGCGGTGTGGGCGCTGCGACTCGAGTCGAGCGCGTCGAACTCGTCGATCAGGTCGATGGACCCGGACCGCTGCGGCACGTACGACCCCACACGCGGGCTCTGCGTGGCGTTGCTCTCGCTGCTGTCGTCGTGGAAGCTCTGGCTCACGTTATTCATGCTCGTGGACGTAAACGTCTGGATGTTGGCGTTGTCGCTGCTGCTCGTGCTGTCGAGCGTCGACTGGTTCACGTACGGCAGGCGTCGAGACGACTGGTTCCCGCCCGCGCCGACCGCGAAGCGGGACTGTTGGCGCCGTATCTGGAGCTGGTTCTCGCCGTGTGCATGGATATCGTTCACACCGGCCGCGACGATCGCGGCGGCGTCCGCCAGCGCCTGCTTTTCCTTCTCCGCTTTCTTTTCGCCCTTGAGCTGGATCGCACCAATCTTGGTACTCGCGCAGAACATGAAGAGCACGACCGTCATCAACGCACACAACGCGCCAAAGATGAAATGCGTCGCGGCGAACGAAGGCGTCGCGAGGAACACGACCCCTTCCGTCAGATAGAACACGCACAGCGATAGCGAGAACAGAATGGGACGCTGCGATGTTGGGAACATCTCCATCGCCGAGAGCCACGCCACGCTCAACAGACTTAGTCCCGCAGCGATGTACAAGACGAGCAGCAGTCCCTGTAGCACTTTGCCAGTGTCACTCGTCGCACTCGCAATCATGCCACAGAAAAACGACAAGATCGCCAGGCACGGCAAGAACTCTTTCAACAGTGTCTTGCGGCGCACGTTGTCCACCAAAAAGATCCCAAACGCGAGCCCCGCAGCGCTGCAGATCGCATAGTACTCAAACCACAACGAGTACCGACTGCCGGTCGTCGACGTGCTGGTCTCTTTCAACTGCTGGCGGTACAAGAGTCCGTGCGACATCACGAGACCGACCATGATCTGCAGCACAAACACAAACGAGATGCGGAACGGCAGGTTGGTTCCATTCGCCGCCGAGCCCTTCAGCTCCTCCTCGATCAACGCCATATCCTGCTGCACATTTTCACGCTGACGGAGTCGCGCAAGCACTCTTCTCGCGTGATCCGTGTGCTTGTTGCGAAGCAGCCACACAGGACTCTCCGGGATCACTTTCAACACGATTCCCAGCACAATAATGACCGGCGCGGCGACATACAGCGGCATCATGCGCCAGTTGTCATTGTAGCTCTTCGAAGAGTTTGTCGAGGTCATCACCTCTCTGTCAAGGTTGGCTTGCATGATCGCGTGCACGAGGTACCCGAACATACTGCCGAGCAAGAACATCACCACACTCTTGCCACGCCATCCCTTGGTGCAAATCTCAAAGCTGTACAGCATGTAGTTCATCGTCAGCACGGCGAGCCCTGCTGCTGCGAGGGTGCACGCAAGAATGATCATCACCCTCGATTCGATAAAGTTGAGCACCATGCTCGCCACGATGCAGACAGCACCCGAAACCATGCTCCATCGACGACCAAAGAAGCGACTCAGCATCAAGCTGATCAAGATCGCGACAATCGAAGCCCCCGCGCACGCAGTCTTCAAGTACCCTTTCTGCATCCATTTCAGCAACTGGGAGCTCTCGCTGTCCGACAGCGCGTTCGTCACAAAGTAATAGAACGACCGGTTCACAAAGTTGTCGCTCGAGTCATTGACGTAGCCCAGTGCAGCAATAAAACACGTCATGAAGCCGTGCACGAAACCAGCAACCAAGCCGAGAATGATCACCAGCGACGCCGCGACTTCCGAGCCAGAGCTCAACGCGCGCGAGAAGCCTCCGTTGTACAGCATGCGCGTTTGCAGGATACGCATGAACGGGAGGAAGGAAAGCGCCATCAGTGGCACGACGAGGAAGAAACCCACGAGCATATCGAAGAGAAAGCCCAATGCAATCACGGGCCGCGTCATCGCGAGACGGAATCCGTAAAAGCCATGAAGCGCCAGTGCAAACTGGCAGATCGAGTTCAACCCCAAGAAGATCGCACTCGCGAGCACCAAAGCCTTGTTCACTGACCAGCCAGCAATGCCTCCGATTACAATTGGCGCGATCATCAGACCACAGACGACGACAAGCATGTACACGATGCCACGCACGGTGAGGAGCTGCAACTTTTGCTTTCGCGCAATGGTCGAATTGGTCACGAGATCTCCTGCAGACAGTGCCACCCAAATAGCGCCAATCACGATAATCAGCCAAATCATGTCGGTGAGCGAAAACTGGGTCGTGAACACGTAGTACATCGCCAACGGGTGGCGCAGCTCCCGCAAGCAGTACGTGATCCGTCCCATGCCACCCAGGTTGAGCATCAAGTCGACATCTTCCTTCCACCACTCGAGCCATCCGTCTTTCGGCGTTCCAGACAAGCTTCTCTCCTCTTGGTCAATCAGATCGTCGTCGCGCTTTACGCGCATCATCCACGCGAACCAGTTCGCCACATCGATGTTTGTCTTCTGAAGCACCAAACCATCCGTGTTAAACAGGAATGGTGCCATCAGCCAGCACGCTCCAAGAAGAAGCACCGCAAAAGAAGCAAGACCGTAGCTTTGTGGCGTTGCACTGTACGCTTGCAGCGAAGTGATGTTGGCTGGAATCAAATCTGGTTCATCGTCACAATCAAACGTTGCAGTCTCACAGTAGTCAGACAACGCATCTTGACCAATGTTGAAGTTTCCGCAGATTCCAAAGAGAATCATGACGCCGATGAGCTCAACAGCCTTACGGAAGTGGGACACATTGTACTCCTTGAAAAAGTTGACCATCGGATCTCTCGTAATGGCAAATCCTCGTCCAGTTCCACGATACTTGGAGCCACCACGAATCAGCGCGACATCGTAGAAATGAGCCTTCGTCCCAGTGAGGAAGACGTAAAACACAATTCCCAGCGTCGAAATCAGCTCCACGACTCTCATCGAAGCTTGCTTGAAACCAAACTCAACATATAATGTTGCCAGGAGCGGGAGCGTCGTCAGCATACCAAATTGTAGAATGTACTGCGTACTCATCACGGTCGACAGAGACGACATACTGTTCGATGCCATGACAGCACTCACTTCAATGTCTTCATGAGTCGCCACGTACAACTTGGCGTATGCGTAGATGTAGACACACAGTACCGTCAACGCATTACAGATGTAAAAGCCGAAGTGTCCAAAGAACATCGAGTTCAAGCGGAAGAAGTCCAGGTTGTTCGACAAGCGATGCCCTTCGCGACTCAAACAACTCTCAGCACAACCATTCGAAAGCTTGGCTTCAAAGGCATTGATCTGACTCAACGTCACATCACGTCCTTTTCCGCATTGCATGAACTCCACGTGCGTCACCAATCCGCCACGCAACGTCACGTTGTAGCCGCTGAACACATCTTCAGACAGATTGATCCCCTTGCTCGCCTTCGACACACCGCCACTCGTGATAACAAAAGACTTCTCAAACACGTCAGGGTGCCCGTAGTGCATACGAGCGCGAAGAGGAGTTGCAAGCACGCGTTGAGTCAGCGTGACAAACACAAGTTCCTGCAGCGTCATGAAGCTGGCCAACGAAGACGCGCGTCCAGTGAACACGTGTTCCTTCATACCGATAATCGTCACATCTTCACCGCTTGAAGTCGCAGTCGCCAAAAAGTTCGGCATCTTCAGCGTTTCTTCAAAGTAATGTTCTTGGTTCATATCAATGGTCTGCAAATATTCCCCTCTCGTAAACGGTAGTGCCACATTCTGGTTTTCTGGCTTACCTTCACCAAGGATCGGGTTGCCAGGCAGTTCGTATCGATACACCTCCACGATTTCGTTGTTCTCCGATTTCACCAAGACACAGTCGTAGCGAGTCGTATCGCTTCCTTTGATCGTATCCACAAAACTCACTCGCCAGCTCGGATATTTCTTCATCAAGAAATCGATATCATCCGCGCGATGGTCGCCCTTTGCCACTTGCTGGGAATAGATTTGGCAGCCTGTGATGTACGAGAACTTCAACGCAGAAATTCGACTCATCTCGTTCGCCTTCGTTGCTTCGTTCATGTCCGCTACAGCGTACAGTTCAAGCCAGCGCAAGAGTCGAATCGCATCTTCATACATCATCATGCCCTGCACGGTACGCGCAAGCGTCTGACCTCTCAAGGATGCCCACAGACGCACTTGCATCGGAACGTCGGCCAGCGCTTCTTCAAGGGTGGCTACGCCCATTCGCTCAAGAAAGTTGCTCCACTCTTCGGCGTGTTGCGTGATCAAGTAGCGCATGATGCTGAGCTCACCACGTCCTTTCGTCGTGGCTTTCTTGTCAATTGCTTCGAAAAGCGGATTCGAGTGCACAGGGTCCTTCAGCTCATCCAAGGTGAACAACACCGTTTCACTGTAGTACGGCGTCATCACCGAGAACGACGGCATGGCTTCGAGCGAAGTCACTTCGGGCATATCCATGTTCAACGAATGGAGGAAAAAGCCCATTCGTCGTTTGGCCTCGGGGGAGCGCGGCAACGAGTTCGCAACATCAAGGCGAAGCAGAATGAACAAACGTGTGCATCCTGAAATAAAGTCTTCTCTTGCAAAACGCGACGACGATGCATACGACTCGTCGTTTTCGCGTCTGTGCGCCGAGAAAAAACCGTTCTGCAACATGACATCGGCCTTGTACAGGGACAACAACTGCTGCTTCTGGAACGCAAAGTCAGGCGTGAACTGAAGGAACCGACACGTCTCGAGCTTTCGTGACAAACTCGCGTCATTCACCATCTTTCCCACGATCTTGAACGTATCACGAACAGATTGGACCACTTCGCCAACTTGAACTTGAAATTCCAAACGAAGGCTCTGTGTCTCAGCATCGTTGCCTTCAATCGATGCAATGTCTTCCGGCATGTCGAGCACAAGACCCAAGAGCTCTACGATTTGCTCGCTGAGTTCAGGCAAATGCGTAAAGTCAAGCAGAGACGCTATATCTGGCGAGCCATAGATGTACTCGAGCACGCTCGCAGCACCGTTTGGGTCATCGCTGTCACCGAGAAGAAGCGTGAAAATCTCACGGAGCAAGTACAAGCCATCTTGCACACCGTCCAGAATCGATGCGCTCTCCAAGTTCTTTACGATCGTCTGCGTACTCCACTTGTTTGCGGACGCAGCCGACGTCATTGTAATTGCCTTGGTCAGCGATCCAGCGAGCAAAAAAATCGGCACTTCCACATGCTCTCCCTTGCCGAGAATTCGGTATTGCAGCATCACAGTTTCACGGTCATCGAGTAAATCGTTCAGTCGAAAATTGCTGATCACTTCGTTCCAGATGATAGCAAAGCGCAGGCGCACGTGGTCAATCTCACCGTCTTCTTTCGAAGGCGCGGATTCTTGCTGAACAGTTTTTGCGAGCGTCGATGTGACCCGCACATCGAATTGCTTGGGTGCAGTGTACAAGCCTGCTTTGAGCGGCTCCAGATCAATGTAGTGGCCGAGCTTCATGCGCACGCCCATCACCATCCCGACAATCGTCTGGTACAGGATGAAGTAGATCTGCGAGTCGTACATGTACACGACAAACACGGGGATCCAGAGCGCGACGATGAACAGGATGTTGTGGTTCGATTTAATGATGCCGTCCGAGTCCGAGGTCACAATGTCGTAAACCACGATCGATGGTCCCACCAGCGGCTTGATCATGAACTGCAGGTTGAACAAAAACTTGCACAAAAAGATCACCAACCACGAGAGCGCGTATTGCGAGTACGCTGCCCACGGCTGCGCCATTTGACGCCCAATGTACTGTCGTCTCGTGCCATCCAATCCGTTCAGAATGCGAATACCCCATACAGCTTGCGCGCAAAACATGCGCAAAAACGCGGCAAACAACACTGGCATGCAGTAGACGATCATGTACAGCAAACCCATCGAGAGGTATGTGCCGGCATCACCTCCGCCGTGAAGAATTGAACTGGCCGAGCCGAACAACGCGCTTTCCGCGGGCGACAGACCGACCAAAAGAAACAGCGCAAAGAAGAAGGTGTGCCAGAACATGCGGCAAAACACGCCGATCATGAGCCACGTGTTCTTGAAGATGCGCAGTCCGTAGAGCCACACTTGCAAGATCACCTTCATCGCCAACAGCGCCGAGATCGTGATGAAAATCGAGTAAATCGCATGCGCACGGATATCGGATTGGCTTGTCGTGAAGAAGTTGCCGTAAAACTTCAGACCACTCGATGCGCCATTGTCGGCGCGGTACGCGACGTACACAAACACGACCATGATGTGGAACATGACGACGAGGAAGAACCAGATCCGGAAAAACGCCAGCAGCGGGTTGAACACGCTTCGCTTCTCCTTGAACGTCTTCGGGTCGTTGACCTTGAGCGCCTCCGCGATGTTCAATTCGTCAAAGTCGAGGCACGCGGGCGTCCAGAAGAATTCGTTCACATCGTCGTAGTTGGTCACGTCGGCGTGATCCAGAGGTTTCGCGCCCTCCGGAGCGACAGAAGTGCGCATTGTCGAGATCACCTCGTAGATCGGACGAACGATCGTCTTCAGGTAAAATCCTTCTTCAACATTCGGCAAGTACTCGACCTCATCCAGCTTATTCGCCATGCTGTGGTACAAAAAGCAAATGCACTCGGGCATAAAGCGCATGTTGCCGGCTTCGCCCCAGATGAGCAAGAACAGCGCGAGCTGCTTCTCCATCACGAGCGCCGAATTGGCGTCCGACATCGGCGGCTGTTGGGACGCACGGCGGCCGTTGCTCAATGCCGTCACGGTTTCAGGCGCAACGTACGGCTTGGTGCGCAGAAACTTGCACCAGCCGACGTAGTTCTTGAAAAACTTGGCGTGCACGCGCATGAGCGCGATGCGCGTGGCGTCGGCATCGCTCAGATGACGCGTCTGGGGCTCGTGCTGCACGCGGAGCTGGTAGTTGGTGAGCCAGTAGACAAAGTGCTCCTTCTGGTTGGCTACGGCGCTGGCCTGGAAGCCGAACTTGGCTTGCAGCACCGCGAAGATGTCGGTCGTAGACGGCGCGCGCGGCGCCTGGCCCGTGGGCGGCGTGCCCTCGCCCTCATCGTCGTTGTACGCCTCGTACTCGTTGTGCGCCTGGAAGGCGGGCGTCCCGCGGAAGGACGACTCGAGGTGCACGAGCGCGGGCTCGTGATTCGTGCGGATGTAGTTGGACTCGGCGCGCCGGCGGCTGCTCTGCCTGCGCTCCATGGCGCCAGACGCGGGAAGCTTGCTCTTTATATGTGGGTGCTGCGCGCAGAAGCGCGGAGATTCGGGAGTGCGCAGATAAGGACAAAGGGAAAGGGCGGACAGCACACACCTTCTTTCCTCGTTATTATGCGGCTGGGGTTGGACTCGAAGGAGCGAAGGAGTGGAAATCCGCGAATGAAACGTCTGGGGGCACCGCCCACGCACTTTGTATGGCGTTGAGTGTGGAATGGAGCGCGCCTGTGTGCCCAAAAGAAAGAAAGCAAGCAAGCAAGCAACCCATCATCGGCTGTCCCCCAATCAATGCTCCTGCAATCAGGCAAAGACCGTGTTTACCTGTATGTGGACTGTAATTATGTCAAATCTGTAAATATGGGATGTTTCGGGACGTAGGACACAAAATTGCCCTCATTTTGGAATAAGGCTATTTTGAGGCTGGTTTTGCATTCTGGATGTGTTTGTTTGCTGCAGAGGACCCGTATTTTGTAAACTGCAGTTGAACCAAAAAATCCCGGACGAGAAAAAAATCATGCTGGGACGAAAACGAGTCGATGGGTTCACAGTTGCCATGTGCCAGATCAGCACCTCTCTTCACCGCGATCCTGTAGAGCGAATGCAGTTCGACAAAGCATCACATATCAAAGGAAGATTGTACCTGGTGCAGCCCAATTAGCATAGATATGCACATGCAGATATCACATTATGAACGTAACATAAAAGAGCGGCACTTTTGACTCCAACTTGCATGGGACATTCGACAGAGACGGCAGGTTTTCTGGTCAATATTTGATTTGAGGATCTTGCACATCTTGCACACGCCGAAAGATTGACGTTAAGTGGCACCGATTCCTGCACTTCCGACGAGGACAAGGTGTCTTGTAGATGAACGAACTTGAGCAGCTCCATGTCGATCGCACTTTACAAACGGCACCCGAGCAGCTCTTCTGGAGCCACACATACTGAAACCAGAGACCAGTTTTGCCTTGTTCTATTTGTCGATACGGATCACAGCATATGGCGATGTAAACGTTCGTTTACCTTCCGCAACATATACAAGTTGACCTCTTGTGCATTGATACGTCAGCGAGAGCTCGAGCAATGATAAATCACCACAAAACGAATGAAAATCGCTGGTAGAGGGAAGCGCGAGCATGTGCAGCGCGCACCCACAATGATTTGATCGGTGGGACAAACGCGCCACACGCAAACAAACCCTAATGAGGACCTCAATGCTCAGCTGCCAGCTTGGTTCTTGTGTTTGGTCCTGCTCATGATCACAGGAGTCCTGTGATCAGTATTCTGGGGTCAGCATTTTCATCCAATCAAAGTCGGTTTCACCAGGCAGCCATTGACCTCTTCCTGTGACATGGCTACATGCTCTTCGCACCAAATGAGGATGCATGGTCGAGCGCTTCTTACAACTGCTTGGTGGTGTTCGTTGTCTTCGCTTGCACCACCACAGTAGCATCTACTCGCTGGTTTTTGCTATTGCTCTGCAACGACCCGAGCAAATATGCATCAACAAGTATTACGATAGAACTAGGAATTCTGCCATCGTGCTATCGTCCTCGTGAGCCAGGGAAGCACCACTTTGCCTCTGGGACAGCTGCTTTGGTCTACATGTTGGGGTGCTGCCACAATTGTCCCCAGATGGCGAAGAAACTTACTCCAAGGCAAACTAGTGGATTTTTTTGGCTACTTTCACGCCTAGTGCAAAATGCCACGAATGCCTCTGCGACACAAGCGAGAAGTTCGTGTCTTACGAGAGAGTGGGGCTAGAATATCACCAACGTGTAACAGTCATCCACGACAGGAGTTTCGACAGTGCACCATGCAAGTCATGAAGCACATCAATCAGCTGCGTTGATTTGGAACTACGAATCTATAAAGCGTTGCGCATTTTCGAAGATTGGACGGACACCGAGTGCAACTTCAAAGCTGCACACTACCAACAGGCACGGAAGGCTGTCGGATCCACTCGAACGAGATTTCTTTGGGTTAAGTGATGCAAATGCGCTCCTCAAAACAACCCCTGATCCTCTCTCAACGTGGGTACGTTTCTTCACGTGAAATGTGTGTCCATTTCGGCAAAGACCCACACAGATCGCAGGTAGGTGTCCGGATACGTTGCAGTGTATACCGTTCTGCAGCACGAATGGATGGGTTCGCGATTATCCGGATGATGTAAAGACATCCGCATCTGCGAAAGTGCCGGACAGAACCCATCGTTCCACGCCAATTCCTTACAAACACTGTCAGTAGCGGTCTGCGGATGGCATGAAAGCGTGCCAGAATAGGGAACTCGCACGCCTGACGGCGCGCCAGGAAAACACATGGCTGGGTGAAAGGCTGCCAGTTTTTGTGGAAATCCGGCACAGCCGAGGCTCGTCGACCTATTTACTGAAGAAGATGGGGGCAAAATGGATTATAACACTCTACAGAGAGCAGAAGTGAGCGGTCGAGGGAGAATCGCCGAATGGCTGAGTGTCATGCCGAGCCAGAGAACCAATCCAGCAATCTCGAGCAATCCTTCATTCCATTCCATCCATCAATCGATCCAAACTATAGACGGACGCACGACGCTCCTGACCTCTCCCTCGAAACGGAACCTCCGAGGAAAAACAGGCCAGCTTTTCCATTTCACTTGATTCTTGTATGATCAAAATATATGTTTAAAACACCCCAGCCGTTAGAAACCGTCAGATAGTCAGATTGCCACACACCCCTTCCCCCACCTTGCTTGCTTCCTGTCCGTGTCTCTCGCCTCTTCCCCACTTTTTACTTTTTTCACACTCTCCGCATAGTGGACGCAAGTCGAATCGCGCTCGATCGACAACAACAGTGTTTCTGTTTTCTTGCTGGCCATACTTCTCAACAGCAAACAGCGAGCGAGCCAGCGTTGGGAGTCAAACTGCAAGATCACGACTGGAAGGGAGGCAGGGAAACCCCATACGAAACAGTACGTCCTCTACATGCGCATGGCACGTCAGGAAGGAAAAGGAAAATACGCGGCCGTCGTCTCGACGGAATCGCTCCGCTGCGAGTAACATGGGACACTGACGCCTTCATTTGGTTGTTTGCTGCAGGTCGAACTATCGAACGGGGCACAGGCGGTGTTTGTTGAGTGGGCGAGAAAGCGATCGGACGCGCGGCACTGTTACTTCCACACACACCACACATTCCGACAGACACGCACGTACACAGGCAAACATGGCGTCCAAGTGCACGAGCAAGTTGGTGGTGCTGATGCTGGTCGTGTTTGCGGCGCTCGCGTCGACGGCGGACGCGGCTGACGAGTGCTGCAGCACGTGCATCGGCAAGACGTCGCAGAGTGTGTACGACTACGATCCGCTCGTTTTCTCGCAGTGCTCGGTAAAGAATGTGTCGCGCGTATGCTGCTTCACGTGCGGGAGCTTGGGTGATCCGACGTACGGTGACACGATCTCGTACGCGAGCGACGGCACGACGGCGACCGTGAAGGCTGGCACGTGGATCAAGATGCAGTGGAGCGACATCAAGAACGTCACATACATCACGCTGCGTGAAAACCAGAAGAAGACCATGACGCCGACGATCGGAGACACGGCTGCGACGGTGACGGCGGGATATTTCATGATCTGCGCCCGGGCGGTGGGGCAGGTTATCTTTCGTGGCTGGGGCTCCGACTCGTGCCGCCAGGCATCTCTTGAGAAATCCATCACGGTACGTTGTGCGTGTGTTGAAGTGGCTCGGAAAGTTGGATTGAAGAGCGTACGCTAATGGCTGCATCTTTTTGGATTATTCATAATGATATGTAGGTTCTCACAGGTGACGCAGGCGCCTCATGTGAAGCTGCTGAGCCAAATGCGCCAACAACCACGTCATCATCGTCGTCCAAGTCATCTTCAGATACCCCTTCTGCGGGCTCTGGATCCGCAGATACCTCTCTGTCGGAATGCAACCTGAACCGAGCAAGTGTCAAGTTGGTCGATGGCGTAAAGCAGTGCGTCTGTGTCTCAGATTGGTCGAACCCTCCTGCATGTGACCAGATGCCTACGTGGAAGTGGATCGTTACGATTGGTGGTGGTGTCGCTGCTTTGCTTTCGATCTTGATTTCCGTGCGCGCGTTCATTAAGAGCCGAGAGAAGAAGCGGTTGCAGGATGAAGATGAGGACAGCGCGCCCGTTGACCCGCGCCTCGGCTCGCGCAAAGAAGAGGTCGAAACGCTGCAGATCACGCCAGACCGACGAAGCAATGAGGCTGCTGCGCCGTACGCCCGCGAGAACAACCGCGCGCTCTCGCAACCGCGAAAGCCTGACGAGCGTGAATTCACGCTCTAGTGAGAATACGTAATTAGGTGGTACCATATAGATGAAGGGAGCCCGACACGCGCGCCACTGAAGTGCGTACGCCGCGCGGGAGAGGGATTGCTGATGAAGAGAGAAAGAGTGAATGAATGGAGAAAATGACCAAGAAAAAAAAAGCGTGGAGTTTCAGATTGAGAGCAGCAGCGATAGGGTGTCAAAGTAGCCTGGCCATCACGTGCTTTGGAGACAACAGAAGCATCCTCTCGATGCCTGCATCCATTTGAATATGCGGGAGCTCCACACAAACAATTGTGAACATAATAATACACGTCAACAATAGCATATTCACATGTGTGCGGACATTATCGAGAGAGAACATACCATCCGTCTACATACTGCGAACTTAGCGATCACCGACAGCACTTAGCCGAATGCAATTGGCGCCAACACAACAACCATCTGCATTGCAGAATCGGAAGAGAAATGTCTTCGGAGCGAGTGCGGCTCTCGCGGCGCGCCAAGCTGCAGGACGTGGACTACGCCGTGCTGGCGTCCGGGCAGCAGATCCCCGAGTACTCGAGCGAGTCGTCCAGTGACGACGACGACGAAACGTACGGCAGGCGAAGGAAGGCGCGCAAGCGCAAAGGCAATTCCACCGAAGCCGCCATGGCGCCACCTCCTAATGGCAATAATGAGCGCAAGCGCAAGCAGCTCTAGGCAACGGACCAGTGCTTCATCTGCGAGAAGGAGTCCAAGAGCGCGTTCATGCAGTGCGAGATCTGCGCGCGGTGGTATGTGGCCATACGTACTGGATGCATTTTGACTACGGGACTCAGATCTTGTGTCTACATGCGCTGTTATGACAACTGCTGCGTAGGTATCACTATCGGTGCTGGAAGCCCTTCGAGGCGTCGTCCGTGTTGGGCCATACAAGCTGCCACGAAGTACGTCCGCTCTCGTTGCTCTATGTCTGCTGCGTCTTGACTCTAAAAAGCTTGCTTTATGCCAATAAAATCGTTGTGTAGTGCGTGCAAGAGACGCCATCCAATGGTCTCAGCGCTGCTTCTCCACAGCCTCGCCAGAAGATCGCAACTCTGAAAGATTTCGTGAGCGTGCTGAGAAAGTCCAAGAAGATCCTCGTGGTGGCGGGCGCCGGCATGAGCGTGTCGTGCGGGATCCCGGACTTCCGGTCGAAAGACGGCATCTACGCCATGGTGCGCCACATGGACACGCACCTGCCGGAGCCCGAGTGCTTGTTCCAGATCGAGTACTTCCGCCAGGACCCGTCGCCATTCTACCAGCTGGTGCGCAATGTGTTTGCGCACTCGCCGCTGCCGTCGCGCACGCATCGGTTCCTGAAATTGCTGCAGGACAAGAAGAAATTGCTGCGCGTGTATTCGCAAAACATTGACGGCTTGGAAGAAGCGGCGGGCGTGACCAAGTACATCCCGTGCCACGGCAGCTTTGCGTGGTCGACGTGCATGAAATGCAAGCACCGCGTGGCCACGAGCACGCTGATGGATGTGATCCACGCAGGCGTGATCCCGACGTGTGCCATTGAGGGCTGCCGCGGCGTGCTCAAGCCCGACATCACGTTCTTCGGCGAATTGCTCTCGGACCACGTGAGCACGAGCATCACGAAGGACCGGCTGCAGGCGGACTTGCTGCTCGTGATCGGCACGTCACTCAAGGTCTCGCCCGTGGCCGAGATCCCGGGCTTCTTGCCGCGCCACATCCCGCAAGTCGTCATCAACAAGACCGCATTGAAGAAAAAGAAACTGAAGAAAAGCTCCAGTGCGAACGGCGCCAGCAAGAAGCTCAAGAAGAATGACGGAGACGGCGATAGTGACGACAAGGACGAGTTTGATTTGACGCTGCTGGGCAATTGCGATGATATCGTGCAACACATTTGCGAGCTTACGCACTGGGACTTGCCAGAGGCAGCAGCCACAGCAGCAGCGCCCAGCAGTGAGAGCAGCAGTAGCGACACTGGCGCTTCACAAAAGAAAACGAATAAAAGATCAAAGTCACCAGAAGTGATCGCGATCGATTCAGACGACGACGACGATTTTGAGCCACAAGTGGTAAGAAAATCATCCGCAAAGCACAACAGCAACAGCAAGGACAAAAGGATGAAGAAACCCGCTCTGAGTATCGAAGTGATCGCGCACAAGGAGAAATCAAACGTGCTGTGCTTTGGCGAGTGCCACTGCGCGAATCAACTGGACGTGCAACATTATCACGAAGATGACAACAGCGAACCTGACGGATTTGTGTGGTAAGATATGTGTGTTTGTGCTGGCGCATACGACGTGTGAATAGATCAACAATTGCAAAGAGCTAACCGGTTTTTTGCTAAACAGCGATGGTTGCGGTGAAGATTACGGCGCCAAACTAGCCGACATGGGTCATTATCGCTGCAAGTACGTGACTATTTGCTGTTGTTGTGATTGTTGCCATAATCTCTGTTGACAGTTAATTTTTTGCGTGTTGCAAATTTAGTGACTGCTTTGACTTTGACTTGTGTCGCGCATGCTACCGCAAGCAAAAACACACGCACAAGCAAGGCACGCACCAGTTCTCCAAGGTCTCATGATGCCGTCGACCGATTTCAACACTTTGCGGGTCTGCCGGTGAAAATGAAGATTGACCCATGTGGTCGTTGGTGCTTCCAGTAAGCGCAAGTTTGCAAGTTTGGGTTATGTAGTTGCATTTGCTGCGCAAGTAAATTCTGTTCGTGTGCTCTTCACATATTTTTGTTTATTGTTAAAACCACTCAGCAAAATCATACCGACGTGACGTTTTCCCACGAGTTTGGCTCGTACAGACCGATCATGACGCCGTCGGGCGAGCGAATCGCGGCCACCTGCACAAAAACAAAGAGTTGCATATACACACACATAAGAGTAAGGAAGTGCCACATTATGCTTTGCAAGAGCGCACACAAGAGACGCACCTTGCCGTGTGCGGGGTACTTGATCGGGCCGTCCATGATCGCTCCCATCATGAGCAGCCGCGGCACCGTGTCGCTCAGGTCCTGGATGTCAAAGTTCAGGAACGGCGAGTACCCTGTGCTGCATGCAGCCTCACTGCAAACACATGCAAACAAAATACACCAACAACAACAACACAATGCGGATACAAGGTCAACATCCACATGTGTTGTCCCCGTGCTTGCTTGCCAGAAAAAGACGCGCGTGCTTGCCGTTTGTGGTGGCAAGCAAACACATGACAGCATGCAAGCAAACATACAAGGTCGCAAACGACATCGCAAACATATTGGCAAACAAACAGCAAGCAAATGCGACGTACTTTTGCGCCAACTTGATGCACAGCGGCACGCCTGCTTTGACATCAAACTCCGCAAAAGTGTCGGACGAGCGCAGCAGCTTGAGCCCGAGCCCCTCCTGGAAAAACTGCGTCGATTTCGCGAGGTCGCGACTGAGGATCAGCACTTGGCGCAGCCGCATTGTGCACTTGTTCTTTGCCTGCGTTATGTGTGTGAGCGAATTGTGACACGAAAGTACAGTATGTTGCAAAACCAGTGTGCAAATCAAAACCAAAATGCTGTGGTTAGTTGCAAAAATAGTTTTCTTCTGGTACCTTCGAATTAGAAGCAATTTGCTAAAAGGTAGGTTTTTAGAATCAAGATACACGCTTTTAAGGGAAAACAACATAAACTTGCATTGATACTGAAGTATCACGGACACTTGGGCTCAAGGATGCAGCACACAAGCATTTCCTTTTCTATTGTATTGACAGCTCCGATTGTTTTCAAGCAATTACTGTTACTCTTTGCATCTTCTACAGCTCACAGACATGAACAACAGGCAAACGTGCATCAGTCTAGTTCCATGCCAGCACGATGGACACGAGCGCGGCGCCAACGACACTCGAGCAGAACGAGTGCCATCCATTAACAGCAGCAGCGCTGGAAGCAGTCGGGGACGGCGTCGGCGTTCTCGTTGAGTTCGCAGACGATGCCGATGAGTCCGTCGTGAGGTCTTCGATGGAGGTGTCCTCGCTGCTGCTACCGGATGGAGCCGTCACAGTGTCAATCTCGGGGTCGTCCGTCGTAGGCGACGCCTTGGCATTGCCATCTTCCGAACCAGAGGACGTTGACGACGCACTGGTGGACGGAGTCGTTGTCGTGGGTCTCGTAGTCGCAGGAGCGGTTGTCGACGGCTTTGGGCTCGGCGATGGCGACGTAGTGGTGGTTGTCGTTGGAGCGACCGTGCCCGCCGAGCACTTCATGGCGAGCGTCGCCATCGTGAACGCGTCATTGCATTTCTGCTCGCCGGGGCACACATCCGTGGACAGATCAGCGACACAGAGCATCCAGCAGTTGTGACCCGCAACCGTCTGCGTCTCACACTGGCAGTTCGCCTGACAGAGCTTCGCGTCGTCGGTCGAGTCGTGGTTGCACGTGATCTGGCACGAGTTCAGCATCTGGGAGCTGTCGGCACCGGCCTTGAGCGTGCAAATCTTGGTCATGCACTTGCTGTCCGAGGCTTGCAGACGACGATCTGGTGGGCACGCAACAGCAGCGAAGCCCAAATCCGCGTTCGACTCCATGAGGTACCGGGTCGTGTGGTTCGCGTACTCGCCGTAAGACATGCCCGTGTTCTGCATCACGTGCTCCGAGTTCATCAGAATCATCTTGCCGAACCACGCACGCAACACCTTGTGGTCCTCGACATTGCTACCATCGGCGTAGCTCAGTCCACCGTAGCTCAGTCCACGTGGGAAGCGCATGCCGTGCAGCACTGGGTGCAGCTTCGGCGTCGTCTTGATCCACTGGTCCACGCCAGAGCCAAGCATCAGCACCAGCTCGTCAGCCTGAAGCACGGGACGCACGGTCTTGCCCTCAGCCGTCTGGATGATCAGACCAGCGTCCTCGCTGCGTGTGTTCTTGGAGCGCACTTCGCCCGAGTCTGCCACGTCAAAGTACTCTGGCGCGGTCATCGCGATCATGAGACCGTTGTCCGTGTGCATCTCCAACGACAAGTCGGCGGTGCTTTCCCTGTACGAACTCGACAGCTTGCGAGTAAGATCTGGCGCTTGGTAGGCGTGGAAATGGTCCAAGTGCACGGACTCCTCCATCAGCTCGCGCGCAGTGAGCGCCAACTCCGATCCTGTCGCGATGTGGAGCGCCTGGGTCGCATCGAGCGCTTTGCCGATGTCAGCGACCGTGTCTTCCACCAGTTTGCTGAACTCCTGGTACACCTCCAGGTACCCTGGACAGTGCTCGAGCGTCTCCTTGCCGGACTCGCTCAACTTACGTCCCGACTCGGTGCTGATCGTGTAGCGCTTGGTGCCGTCGGTCAGCTTGCGGTACAGCAAGAACTCGGCTCTGTTGTCTTTCGCGGTCACGGCGCACGCCGCGGCCTTGGTCAAGTACTTTTCCCGCAGCGCAGCGTATTGGGGCACGTTCTGGAGCGCGACGATGCCGTCCTTCTGCATCGCCTGCAGCAGTGCGGTTCTTGTGTCCGCCGCAGCATCAGCGCCACTGCCCAACTGGGAAAAGTCCACAGCAGGCACGACGTAATCATCGAGCGCAGCGCAGACACCGACGGCAGCGCCTGCGACGAACACGCTCAACGAGGCAAACTTGCTCAAGACCATGATGAGTGACAAAAGAAGAGCAGCTCGAAGGTCAAAGAGAGGGAATGAGGGGAGTCAACAGTGCAGATGCGTGCGCTCGACGGCGGATTGCGGAGTGAGCCACAAAGGCACCGAGACGCACTTCATCACAGCGGAGAGCTCCGGATCAAATCGCTGCACGTTTTCCAGGTGGCCACTATTAAAATCCTGTCATACAGCATAAAGACGCTAATCGCGGCTTCAAAGGTTCAATTTGTAGTAGTGTTTGTGTGACAATTGAACTGTTGAATAGCATATTGTTGTGGAAAAAGTGCGAGTTTTCTTTGTTGTTCGGGACCAGATGGAGATTAATGAACAGACGACAGCCGCACCGTTTCTACAGCATCGATTTTTCCCTTTCATAACTGTCACCTTGAATAATTGATGGTATCTTAAAGCACAATGTTCTATCTAGCATATTTATACGATAAAATTGCACTTTATATTGCATGCATCAAGATGGATCTGGAGGTTGGAAATGGTTGGCTGCAGCGTGCGCAGAGTAGAGGGGATCTCGTCCTCTACAGCGCGTGCCCATCAAATGCTGCAGAACCTTGAGACCGCATGCACAGTTTGCCACCTGGCTAGCTTTATCTCTTTTTTTCTCCTGTTCCTCCCACAGAACTCGGCTGGAAATGCACCAACTGCAGACACAATATGAAACTGCCTGAACTCTGTCTCAGTTAATAAGTCACCTAAGTTTTAGCAAGAATGCTTCCGAAAAGTGCGTGAATTAGACGTATCAAATCAGAATTAGATAAGTGCTTTTTTCCTGATACAACGAGGCAAGAATCAGCAAATTTAACCTCCTGGTTGTAAAGTTATGGCTGCTGGCGGTAACAATTACTCTACGGGTATATCGTCCGTTACCAGCAAGTACTTGTTCTCTACCTCAATGCAGTGCGCAACGTTTTTCACCCACTGTGACTGATCAAACGACCGCAGATACGTGCGTGTGAGCTCTTCTACCTTCGCAAGAGAGAAATCTCGGTTGTTTCGTGCCATGAACCACTTCAACCCGGACCAGACCATCTCAATCGGGTTGAGCTCCGGGTGAGCAACTGGAAGGAGAATAATCTCGCACTCAAAGCGCTGCGCCAGTATGCTCACCTCGTAGATCGGCCGTGGCTTGTTCTGCTTGCAAAGGCTGAGCAGTTCAACCCGCGTCAGGGTCATAAAGTCCGCCTCAGTCGAAAGGCCATTGTACTGTACATTTTTCTGAGCCAGCCACTCTGCGAACTCAGCTTTACGAAAGTCCGAGCGAACTGGTCTCGACTCCGGCGTGAGCGTAGTATGGTAGGTTGCGCGGTCCAACACGAGAACAGACCCTCTTGGTACATTAGGGAGAACCTTCTTCTCCATCCAGTCGAGAAAGACGTTGGCGTTCACCTCCGTGTGATAGTCCGAGTCCTTGAGGGACTTCTTCCCCCGGAAGACAAGCTCGGCACCATGAACGAAACCAGTCTCGCCGCCGATGTGGCAAACGATGGAACGTTCGCCCTTCCCGCTCGGCACTTTGATGCCTCCTTTGCCCTCCTCGTCGAGCCAGACAAGGGTCGGACTCATGTTCCGGTTGACCCACGTCTCGTCCAGGTAGAAGATAGGCCGTCCTTGGTCGCGAAAGTCCCTCATTCGCTTGATGTACCGAACGCGTTGAGCAGCCACGAAGACGTCCTCTTTCAAATTGTCGTAGTGTGAGCGTCGCTGGCCGTATGAGTAGCGCATTTTTGCTGTTAGGAATCGGTGGAGCGTTGCTCGGCTCCACTTCCATGTTGTTGAGCGGGTCGTGATTGACTGATCTTGTAGCTTGGCGAGGAGGGTGTTGAGTGTGACGTGCTCTTTGGCTGTGTGCATGTCCATGATGACTTGCCGGACGATAGGAATGAACTCGTCTGGAACGTTCATGTCACGCGCTCGCTCGTCGATGTCTGGATACTGGTCGCCGTCATCGAGGTGGTCGCGGACACGCAGTACCGATCGTGTGCTGATATCGAAACAAGCGGCGGTGCGTTCCACAGGCGCCATCAACTTGTTGTAAGAGGGCGCTGTTAACAACAGTCCCTCAAACACGGCACACACGCTTGTGCCAGAGGAAGCGATCTCCCTACTTGGAGGGAGGAAGAAGACTTGAGGGCTTGGAGGAAAATTTGCAACTGAATTAAAAAGGTTATGGTTCCTGTCGCTACTTACAAATGAACCCCAAGGGATCCTACAGGTTTTATAACTAAAACCTAAATATACACAATAAAACCTATGAATATGATATATAAAACCTTGGGTACACTGAGGTTGAACCTACGGGATCTTCGAGAAGCTTGAACTTCAAGTCTTGTTTAAAATACCTGCAAAGTGATTGGCTCGCACCACTCACTCCAGGTGGCAGAAACACGTCGGTCTCGTCGCCAGCCCAGTTTCCCAAGCAGGAACCATCACTCAGTACTTGATTAGTACATGGATGTTATCGCTCTGTACTGATCAGTACATGAGAACACCACTCTGCACTGATTAGTACAGAGAATACTCGTGACATCATCGAATGACGTCACACGTGCATGTGGGGACTGTATTAGCGTGATCCCATTGTTATTTGTGTCTCCACAATGCACGCTGAAGGTGGTGTGTGACACACTAGATCTGGGGACAGATCCACCTTCATGTAATGGCTGGTTATAGCCCATTACATCATCCCCTCCTTAAAGCCACAAGTACCTTGCGTACTTTTGCAGACCTTTCGGAGCAGTTCACTTTGCAATTGGCAATGAAGCGACCAAGTGACCAAGTGAACCGTGAAGAACGTCCGTCGTCCAAGCGACAGCAGACAGCTCCAGAACTCTTCGACATTTCTCCCATTCTGAAGAAGAAGGGGGAGCTCGAGTTCTACAAGGAGCGGTTCTTCAGTTGGCGTCGGATCAACGATCGCGATGATCCGAGCCAACACACCGCAGCCCAGCGAGACTCATGGCGAACATTTGTTCGTCTTGAGAATGAGAACAAGATGGAGCGTCTTCTTCGTCGTGGCAATGCTCGTCCTGAAAGAAGAACTCCCGCTGACGACAGAGCGAACCGTAGTTCTGGTCGTCGTAGTGTCGCCCCTGGCGACGCTACAAGCAGTTCTCATAGCTGCGGACCACGTCGGGAACATCAGACTCCAATGTCTGACGAGGTTCCCACGTGTCCGAGCTCGGTGGATATCCACGCCACCGAACTCTGTAGAAGCGTTGATGGTTCAACCGCTTCTTTCCTCGACGATGAGTCGGTCGATCTTCATGACCAACAATCGACTCAACCACCCAGCGATGCTCTCCCTGAGAGTCTAATAACGGGGGTGGGGCTGAACGAGAAAACGATTGAGCGACTCTGGAAGTGGAAGAGTGCTCACCGTGGGCAAATCGAGGCGCTGCAGCAGCGTTGTTCGACGCTTGAGGAACGCTGCGAGAGTCTCGAGAACCTTGTCGCCGATCATGAGTCGAAGATCGACGATCTGACAGAAGGTTCTGCCCAGTGTTCGGCTTTGGAGTCCCGTTATGAGGAACGGTTCCAACAGGTTCAGGACGAACTTGTTCGACTCCAGAAGAACGAGAAGTCTCGTGAGTTGGCTCACGATCGCCTGTTGCGCTCTGTGGGAGAGGCAGGTTCGGCTCTCGAGGTACTTCGTGGTGAGTACCATTCTCGCCTTCAAGCGTTGGAGGCAGTGAAGGACCAATCCTTCGACGTCCTGCAACTCCTGTACGCCGAGAAGAATCTCCAGAGCGATGAGCTGTTTGCTCTTCGCAATCAAGTGGAGAAGCTTCACGATCAGCTCGATCGTTTGCAGAAGATCTCGTAGGATCCGCAGATCCACTTGGAAGGTAAGGCTTCAGTCTACCCACATAAAATGTTGGGTGTAGACGCATGCGTGTAGGTATGTCTAGCGTGTAGGCATCACCATTGCATTTCACTACCTTGAACGGTCCAATGAACCTTGGCAGAAGCTTTGAGCTTCCCAAGTTGGGCACTGCGTGTTCAGGCAGGTTCGCCGTGCTAAGTAATACAAGATCATTGATCTTATAAACTTGCTTGTTCTTCCTTCCGCTCTTGTCTGCTTGTTCCTTTTGCAGATCCTGAGCCTTCGCGATTGCATCTCGAACAAACCTCACAACGGCTTGTCTCCTCACAACAAAGTCATCGACTTGCTGCTCTTCACGACTTGTTAGGCCGTCGAGGGGTTTCATCGAGTCAAAATTGGCTTTCAACTCGGAAGCAGCATTCAGGTCGTAAGACGACTTCAGCTTGTTTCCGTGAGCCGGAGTCCCTCCCCCACTTAAGGTAGAGACCTCACCCATTATGGAAGCAGGCACTCGGGGATGAATGCCATAGTTCACATAAAATGGAGAGTGACCTGTCGAGACATGCGTGGAGTTGTTCAACGCAAACTCGGCAGGAGGGAGATAGTCGCTCCACTCTTTGAAAGACGTTGCGTAGCTGCGCAACACGTCTTCGAGGACGCGATTCACTCGCTCTGTTTGACCGTCCGTTTCAGGGTGTGCCGCTGTTGACATGGGCAACTTGGTGTCCAGAAGTCCGAACAGTGCACGCCAGAACTTGGACGTGAAACGGGTGTCACGGTCAGACACGATCTCGACTGGTAGTCCGTGTAGACGGAATACGACGTCTACAAAGACCTTGGCAGTCTTCTCAGCAGAGATCTCGTCCGAAACAGGCGCAAGATGAACCATCTTGCTGAATCGGTCCACAAACACAAGGATGCCATTGCGTCCATGTGTGTCTCTTGGAAGTCCGAATATGAAATCCATACTCACAGACTTCCAACTGTCCGACGGGACAGCCAATGAACGAAGTGGTGCCTGCGTGGAACCAGAAGGTTTCACTCGTTGGCAGATCTCGCAAGTCCTCACATACTTGCGCACCCACTTGTACATGTGTGGCCAGTAGTAATCCCGGGAAAGACTGAGAAACGTTTTCTCGCGTCCGAGATGGCCACCCGAAGGACTGTCATGGTACTCATACAAGAGTCGATGACGCAGACCTTCGTCGTTGGGAACAACAACCCTTGCTGTATCCCCTTGTTCGACCGCATAGTACAACAACCTATTGTGTACTCGGAAGCGGTGAACTCGCGATCTTGTGCGCGACGGAAGACCTTGCAGTGCTTTGTCGGAAGGGTCCTTGAAGTACTTCAACAAGTCCTGACATGTTTCGTCAGACTTGTACCCTTCGACGATCTCTTCTCGCACTGTAGTCGTTGCTTGCACTGCGATCGCTTGAACATCTTCACAGAGTCGACACGCTCCGTCCGTGTCTTCACTCTTGGTCTTCGGATCGTAATCCGGACGTCTTGACAGCGCGTCGGCTAAGATGTTCGTCTTGCCTGGCTTGTAGTGTACAACAAAGTTGTACTCTGCAAAGAAGGAGAACCATCTCGCCATTCTTTGTGACAAATGAGGAGTCTTCGCTGCCGTACGCAGAGATGCGTGATCAGTGTAGATAGCAAAGCGCTCCTCGCCAAGCAGATACACACGGAACTTGACCAAAGAATACTTAATCGCCAGAAGTTCCTTGTCGTGAACTGGGTAGTTCCGTTCTGCGGGTCGGAGTTGTCGTGACTGATACGACACAACTCGCTCATGACCCACATCATCGTGTTGCATCAATGCGCAACCGATGGCATAGTCGCTCGCATCACAGACGACGTGGAACGGCTTGTCGTGGTTTGGTAGAGCCAACACAGGAGCTTCTCGAAGACTCCTCTTGACTTCTCCGAACGCCGTCTGATGGTCTTTCGACCACTTCCACTCAACGTCTTTCTTCAAGAGCTGTGTGAGGGGTTGCATCAACGCTGCATAATTGCGCGTGTACTTGTGCAAGTAGTTGGCTAGACCCAACCATTGTCGCAGCTGTTTGACGTCCTGAGGCACAGGCCAATCGTCAATAGCTTTGACCTTCTCCGGATCGACTCGAACACCGCTCTTGCCCACAAAACAACCGAGAACAGGGATCTCAGGGGCGAATAACATGCACTTCTTCAAGTTTGCGTAGAGTTTGTTCTCACGCATGACCTGGAAAACTTGACGAAGATGATCGAGATGAACATCGACATCAGACTTCCCATTCGTGGTCTTACTATGGACGAAAACATCGTCAAAGTAACTTGGTGCGAATGTTCGCAGAGGACGAAGAACGTTCGTGACCATTCGATTGAAGGTCGCAGGAGCATTCTTCAGTCCCTGTGGCATCACTAACCATTCCCATAGCATACCACTCGGGGTGCTTACTGCGGTTAGTGGGACATCGTCTTCGCGCATTCGAATCTGATAGAACCCATCTTTCAGATCGATAGCACTGAAGACAGTACTGCCAACCATTCCATCAAGGATCATATCCTTGCGTGGAACCGGAGTCTGGGCTGGAATGGTAGCGTCGTTCAGCTTGTTGAAAGCGTGGACAATGCGCCAACCACCAGTTGCCTTCTTCACACAGAAAGTGGGGCTGCAATGCGGAGACTTGCTCTCCCGCACATGACCAGCCTTAGCGCGTTGTGCAAAGAACTCGTCGATTGCCTCGACTTGTTCCTTTGGCAACGGCCACTGTCTTGTGACGCAGTACTTCGTGCCAGGAAGTACATCAATCTCATGACGAATGCCTCTATCGAATGGCAATTCGTCCGGCACCTTGTCAGGGAAAATGTCTTCATATTCCCTGGCAAGCGCATACACGGGGTTCTTCTTGAGGGAGTCCCACGACTGCTCCTCGAACCTTTCCTTCCGTGTCTTTTCGTCCAACACATCTGCATCCGCACTCGATGCTGTGTTGACGAAGCCTTCGTTGGCCATTTCGACGATCACACACACCTGCGCAATATCGCCTCTCGCTAGGCTGCGCTCCAGTGTCTTCTTGCTCATTGATGGCAAGGAAATCAATTCTTCGACTGAACTTGGAGGATTTTCAATCTTCACGTGACGGATTACATCCACGTCACCTTCTTCATTGTAGACCGCGATATTCACAAACTCGCTTGGAATGTCTTGTGCTTGGACACTCCCTTCGTCATCACCACTTGTACCTTGATCAGGGGAACTCAGAACTCTTGGCGAAAAACTTCTCTTGCTGGTCTTCTTGCCTTGGGAAGGGTGTTTGTTCCACTTCCATTCACTCTTGTCAACGCCATCGCGAACCTTGTCGTCGTCGATGGCAAAGGAGACAGTCTTTTTCTGGCGCCTGACTGCTCCACCTCCGTTCGTCGTCTTCAAAATGGGTGCCACTTGTGAACATGGGGGGCCATCGCACACCGCAATATCACAAGGGCCAACTGGGATCTCTTCCACAGATGTGTACACCCATACCACTTCATCCGTTGTTGTGCAGCACAAGTCAACATCGCGTGACTTGGCAACGGAGATCTTCATATTCATCCAGTCAATGCTAGGTTGGTAACGCTTCAACCACGGCATTCCCAGGATGATGTCAAACTTGTCATCGAGGTCGAGTAAAATAAACTCGTCTTCACCTCGGAAATCTTCACACTTGATTGCCAAGCGCACCACGCGCTTCGGCATCTTCACAGTTGACCCATTTGCCAACCGGATAATCATTGTCTTCTCTTCGTTCGCATCAGGCACAAAGACACCATGCCTGACGATCACTTCATTTCGAACAAAGTTGTTCGACGCACCAGTGTCAACCAAAGCTCGTAGAGGCGTTGCAATACCGTCTACATGAACTCTGTGAACGATCAAACTTGACGTTTGACTGACACTCTTCTCACTCATAGTGGAAACTGCATGTGCTTGGTGCACACAGGGGCCAGAGTCCTGTGTCTCCACAACGTCCACAGTCCTCTTTTCCGGGTGAGTAGGAGGCCCCGCCCCTACTGTCCATTCCCGTTTTTTGGCCCAGGTGACCGCTCGAACCGACGACCGTAAGAACGATCGTGGCTGTTCGAACGAGCACCCTGTGTCGTTTGCCGACCCGGCAAAGACACCTTGCAGTTCCGAGCAATGTGACCTGGCTTCCCGCAACGGAAACACTTCCCATCGTTGCGAGGACGCTCATTTCCAGGCGTGGAAATGTACGAGATGTCCATGGGCTCGGGACCATCATACACGGCATTCGATTGCCGCATTGGTCTCGACGCAAACCCATGGAACTTCGCTTGCTTCATGCTGAACTCTTCTTGCATCGCACGTTCGATAGCTTCGTCCAGCGTCTTGGGGTACTCGCGGAACAGTTGGTTCCGAATCGGACCATCGTTTAGACCCGTCATGAACGTCACGACTTGCGTCGGAACGTCAATCGGCTCGTCAACGATGCTCGATACCAAGTAACGAGCACGTTGTGCATACGAGTGTAGGTCGAAACGGCCTTGACGAAGCTTGAGGAACTCGGCGCGCGCACGGAACTCACTCTGTGGAGGTTCAAACGCCTTCTTGAGTTCGGTCTTGAAGTGGTCGTAGCTGGGGAAGCAGTTTAGATCGGCTAAACGCTTACCATAAGCCCAGCTCTTCGCACGACCCGCAAGGTTGGACATCGCGAACAACACTTGCTGCGAAGGGTCTCGCAGTTGTCTTGCAGCGGTGGCTGCATCCAACTCGACGAACCATCGTGAGAGGGGTTCGTTCTCTCCGCCGCGATACGGAGAGACGTCAAGCTTCAGTGGCACCGTCCTGATTCAGGAAACAGGGGTTGCGACCTGCTTCCGGGAGGACATGATCTCGTGGTGCATGAAGCTGACCACCGCACTCTTCTGGTCCTCCGGAGACGCCGATCAAAGCAGACTGACCACGGCAGCCTCTCCGATGACATCTCGCATGCGCTCAAGCGCCATCCACTCATGGGAAGACAGATGAGGGAAACCCTCAATAGTCAACTCGACAGTTTCCGGTACTGCTGGACCGAGTGGGGTTCCTGTAGCATCCGTGTTCCGAACAAGGATGCTCGCAGGGTCTTGGACAGGAATGCGCGACGTGCTTAAAGCCGCGTCGTCAAACCTCTTCACTTCACTGGGTCGTTGAAAGGACCGCTCGAAGTGCTACCAGGTGTAAGAGGGCACTGTTAACAACAGTCCCTCAAACACGGCACACACGCTTGTGCCAGAGGAAGCGATCTCCCGACTTGGAGGGAGGAAGAAGACTTGAGGGCTTGGAGGAAAATTTGCAACTGAATTGAAAATGGTTATGGTTCCTGTCGCTACTTACAAATGAACCCCAAGGGATCCTACAGCTTTTATAACTAAAACCTAAACGTACACAATAAAAACTACGAATCTGATATATAAAACCTTGGGTACATTGAGGTTGAACCCACGGGATATTCTAGAAGCTTGATCTTCAAGTCTTGTATAAAATACCTGCAAAGTGATTGGCTTGCGCCATTCACTTCAGGCGGCAGAGACACGTCGGTCTCGTCGCCAGTCCAGTTTCCCAAGCAGGAACCATCACTCAGTACTTGATTAGTACATGGATGTCATTGCTCTGTACTGATTAGTACATGAGAACAACATTCTGCACTGATCAGCACAGAGAACACTCGTGACGTCATCGAATGACGTCCCACGTGCATGTGGGGACTGTATTACCGTAATCCCTTTGTTATTTGTGTCTCCACAATGCACGCTGAAGGTGGTGTGTGACACACTAGATGTGGGGACAGATCCACCTTCATGTAATGGCTGGTTATGGCCCATTACAGTAGTTTCCTGCTTCATTCTGTTTACCGCATCGAGTCGTCAACGTGATGTGACCTGTTCCTTTCGCCATCACGTTCGCATGCTTCGCAAAGCCACTCAAACTCCCTTCACATTTCTCTTCCTTGTTGAAGTCACGGTATGAAGAGAAGTAGTCCTTAGAGCCCACAATGTGAATGTTGCACCCGTTGTCAAGGTGCCATTCATGTGGCCGCTGCGCGGCATCAGTGCCCGCTCCTTCAGCAACGTCGGTTCTCGTTGCTCCCATCTCTGATTCGCCACATCCTTGAGATTTCACTCGGTTAGCATCGATGTCCTTTTCGTCATCGCACGCAAGCGCCACCGTCTCTGCTTTACCATTATCAGGTTCCACTGGGTAGGCACTCTCTTGTTCTGGATGATCCTCATTTTGGACATTGTCACTCTTTTGAGTTTGAATTTGCAGCCTTTTCCGACCGCGCGTCGAGATACAAGCCCCAGCGCGTTTCTTTGCGGCTGTGCCTGCCGTCTTCATATAGCTTTTGCGTTGCTGCTCGCTACCAGCCGCAGCAATTGCCACGCTCGCAGGTAATGAGTTTGGACAAAATCGTGCGATGTGTCCCGGCTCGCCACACCGATGACACGTGCCATGCTTGGGACCTGGAAATTGTGGCTTCAGTCGCTTCTGCTGCTTGACGCTCTTCTTCAAGCTGCCGTCACCACGCTGATTCCCAGTGCCCTTCTGCTGCCAAATGTCTTCCTCGAGCATTTCGGCCTCAGCTAACAAAATCATATCGCACACGCCTTCGGGAGTATAGTTTTGCGCGCTCGCTCCAATCCGAATTGATCTCTTTAGTTCACGGTACTCTTGAGACCTAGGCATTGCCTTGATCAAAGCGGCAATCATATCTTCGCTCTGCACATTGAGTTGTAAGAGCACAAGACGATCACGGATGCGAAACATGGCGGTGATATGTGTCTCCATTTCGCCGTGCTTGCAAACGCAATTCTGGAGTTGTTGGACCAAGCGCCGGATCTCAAACGACTTGCGTAGGGGGTCTGCGTACCCCTCGTACGTCTTCATCAAGTCTGCCCTGATGTCCGACCCACTCGTGTGGCTCAGAAATCTATTCGCGAGATTCATGTTCAGCGAGCTCAAGATCAAGCGGAAGATCTTCGCCTACTGGCACTTGAATTTCGCCTTGCGTGCGTCGTCCCAGGTTTGGTCCTCCTTCAGCGTTCCAGTTGCAATCTCCAGGAGCTCGTTCTCTCCGAAGGTCGCCATCATCATAGCCTTGTAGTACTCCCAGTTCCTTCCGTCCCAGTTGATTGGGATGCCCTTCGTCGAGAGTTCGATCTTGGCGCTCAACGATGCCATGGTACTCTGTAAATAGTCTTCTAGTGAGCAAGTCTTCGGTGGTGCAAGCTCACACAGCTTTGGGCTCATAACCCTGTTGGAAATCGCACTCACCCTATTGCTACACTTAAAGACACGCAACTTGTTACAGAGACTTACTTTTGGAGACTGGCTCGGCACCTGTGTGGCGAGCCCCCTACATATACATGCAGACCACTCTTGGTCCTCTCACCACCAACTGCCACATGACTATTATCGAGACCTTTCCCAGATACCGAACACAGCACCGGTATTCTGACACTCCACCTTCTTTTACCAACGCGCAGGCGTGTCTCTCTAGCACGAGGACACCACAAGATATTCTTTATCTCCATCCGCGCTCCACTCATTATCCAATTTGACGCGATTCGCACAGTCCGCTCGCTCGCCAGCATCAGCATTCTTTCCCACCACCTCGCAACCCAACTCCCGGTTGAAAATGGCCACCACCAGCACCTCCAGCCCAAGTCCAGCGACCACCTTCCGCGCCTACGTCTTTGAACAGTTCGGTGACGCATGTGAAGTCATCAAACTCCAAACGGTGACGCAACCTCCACTGCCACCAACTCACGTGCGCATCAAAGTGCACGCCGCGGCGCTCAACCCGGCCGACTACAAGTTCATCGAGCACATGTTCGAGATTATGCCGACGCAACCAAGTGCGGAGCACCCCTTCCGCATCGGCTTTGACGTCGCCGGTACCGTCGTGGAGCTCGGTTCAAAAGTGGACGCCAGCACCACGGGTCTCCACGTCGGCGACGCCGTGTTCGCGATGGCGTACTTTGGCGCGAACGGCACGTTTGCCGAGTACGTCGACCTGGACGCGACGTTCGTGGCCCCCAAGCCAAAGACCATGACGTTCAACCAAGCTGCGGGCGTGCCGTCGGCGGCCGGCACCAGCTACCAGTGTCTCGTGTACTTTGGCAAGATCCAGGCAGGCGACCGCGTGCTGATTATCGGCGGCAGCAGCGGCACCGGCGCGTTTGCCGTCCAGATCGCCAAGTCACTCGGCGCGCACGTGATCGCGACCACGAGTAAGCGCAACGTCGAGCTCGTCAAGTCACTCGGAGCCGACCAGGTCATCGACTACACGTCGCAGAAATGGGTTAATGTGCTTGACCCCCACTCGGTCGACGTCATCTACGACTGCGGCTTTGAGCCAGACGCATGGAACTCGGACGCCCAGCGCATCTTGAAGCAAGACACCGGCAGATTCGTCACCATCGTGCCGTTCGACAACACTATCGAGTCCCCCATCGGTGCGCGACTGCACCGAGTCGGGGCCAAACCCGTCGCCACCGACCTCGTCGCGCTCACCAAGTTCATTGACGCCGGCACGATGGTCACACCGATCGACTCGGTGCACGCGTTTGAGAGACTGCGCGATGCCATGCGAGTGCTCAAGAGCAACCACGCGCGCGGCAAGATCATTCTGGAGGTCGTGCCAGTGCAACAGCAATGATATTGGTACCAGTACGGAAACGAATTACCTTCGATTTACATGTTCTTACTTGCCAGGCTGAGCTAAACGTGTCCACCATCTCGGAAGGTGCCTCAGACCAACAAAGTGAAGCTCGAATGCACACTCAGGTTTTTTAGTTTAGCTTTTTATGGTTTTAATAATAACTTGAATTTTTTGAGGCTCAGTCAGGTTTTCGCATCTTTTTCCAATCCACTTGCTGTGCTTCACATCTTGTGAAGCTGCTACTGCAGCTGACGCATGGCATGAAATGAACGCAGATTTTCTACAGATCCTCAACAGATTTTCCATCTACGCTTGTGCGTATTCGAGAGGATTGGCGCACAGTGTAGCTAGGTCCATGTCTGATATCATTGGCAATGCAAAGTGCGCTGTCTCTGACAGGAGCTTTTCAGCGTTTGGACTCGCCAACTTTACGTTGGAGACCTGTTCAACATCAAGGCTGTTAAGGTTCAGTGGTGCCTTGGGCATACTGTGAATGCATAGCTACATTATTACCTAACAGCTCTTTCTTACAAGTCGCACTCTGCATTCTTCAATGAGTCAACCGTTGTTCAAACTATTGCAAGTACGACAATGCATACTGAAGCCTCACTCACTGTGGTGCCTGCACGTCCCGACGATGCGACCAGCACACCATTTGCAACGGTTGTGAAATGAGTTCAGTAGCAAAGCAGAAGATACGCTGTGGAATGCGTCTTCGCACCACATGAGATCAGTGCCAAGTCTCCAAAGCTGTCATCAATACGGGTTTACGCAATGCTGCGCCATGCAGCATCAATATCATTGTTGCTGATGCTTTTGATGTGCACAACCATCTATCTGTCAACAATAGCCAGATCATCATCCCATCGCAACCCAAAGTGTGCCCACTCTTCTCAAAACCCGACGTTGTCTCATGTCCAATCTTGGCGATTTTGTTGTAATAAGCATCGCATTTTCGAATCTTGTCACCTGCTGAACTTTCAACAATACCGGGTGGAGCATCTGCTTTTCAAGCACTTCTACCCTCCATCAATTGATGTCACTATCCAATTACACAAGATATTAGTAGATAGGTTCAGTGTGTGACGGACAACGCCTTTTGGAGTGAACTCTGCATTTGCGGATATCAAATATTACAGGTGGATGGCGTTTCGAGGGACTTCAAGAACTTCTGGAGGCAGCGCCATCCTCTCGCCTATGGTCACTTCAAAATTTGTCAGCTACTGCGCAAGTCCGTCTCAGGCTCCAGTGAGTTCAACTCCCACAAGACACCAAGATGGTCCGCGTTTCCACGATGCTGCTGGGCCTCGCTGCCCTGACAACCACTGCCTCGCCTTCTGCCGCTGCACCAAGCGCCTTTGACACGCTGCCGTCGTTCGAGATCCCGGCGTTCGACTATCCGACGCTCGCCGAGGGCGCCAACCCGCACCGTCTGCTCGATGAGCTCCAGGCCAATGGCATCGTCGCGCTGCGCAACGTGCCCAACTACGCCAACGTGCGCGCGCAGTACCTGCAGAAGGCGGCCGAGTGTGCTGTCCTCGCGGCGGACTCGGCTGAGGCCAGCTTCCTCTCGACCAAGCAGTTCCAAGACGGCACGACGCGGTACACGATCAGCACGAACGCTGGTCAGGAGCTCGCGGGTTCGGCAGCGAACACGCAGGAGACCTGTCCAGGCTACCAGGAGTTGTACCAGGAGTTCAGTCAGCTGATCGAGCACGCGGTCAACACCTTTGGTAGCACGCTGGATGCAACCAACTTCACTGCGTCGGATGGTGCGCAGACCATCACGTCGCGCAAGTTGGTGAGTGAAGCTGTGCGCTTAGACCACTTCCACGCCTACCAGGCTGCTACCAAGACGGAGGATGTGGCTCAGCACCGTGAACTGGAGTTCTCGTTGCCTCTTCACGAAGACCACGGTCTGTTCATCGCGATGTCTGCGCCAAAGTTCTTTGACATCCAAGCGACTGGTGGTCGCAAACTAGCCGAGCGCCAACTCGCTGCGGACAGATCTGGTTTGGTGATTCAGACGGCTGCGGGCACCCGTGTGCGTCCAGTGCTGAACGAAGACGAAGTGGTGATCATGATGGGCACTGGCGCGTCGCGCTGGCTCAAGACGAGCCACACTCTTTCGGCCGTGATGCACGGCATGAAGATGCCAGAGAGTATGACTGGCGAGGGTCGCTCCTTACGTGCGTGGTTTGGCAAGATGACGCTGTTGCCATCGTACCAGCGCATGTTGCAGAACCAGGACGTGGTGTTTGACGCACACGTGAACAGTACGACACGCTACCTGCTGCAGCAGAAGGATGCTGAATCCGAGCTGAAGACGATCGGTTGTGCCTCTGGCCGCATGCTTGAGGCATCGGAAGGATCATGCACATTCCGTGTGTGCTCGACCAAATCTGGTGCGACGGCTCCTGCGGACGGCTGTGCGACCGTTTGCAACCGTCAAGGGCACAGTGATACTGATGCCACTGAGTGTGCCTCGCAGTGTACTTGCACAGATTCGACGGGTACGGCCGAGCGCTGCTGGATGCTCTGTGTTGCCAACCTTCCAACGAATGAGTGTGCGTTGAGCAGCCAGACTTGCAGCGGCCAAGCCATGTCGTGCACTTCGCCAATTTCAGCTCCGACTACAGGTACGCCAGTTGCTCCAACGCCGACTCCTGCGGCTGCTGCAACTACAGCACCGGTCACGGCTGCTCCTACGCCAGCTGGTTCCGGAGCAATTACTAACGCGCCTGGCACTGTTTCCCCTACGCCACTTTCTCCGTCACCAGGTTCCTCGACTCCAGCGCCAGCGACTACTACCGGAAACTCCATGGGTACGTCCAGCAGCAACGAAACTCATTCTACCACGACCACCTCGAGGTCAGCGGGAAATCCAAATGCACCTACTGACTCTGTCGCCACTGATGTTCCCACTACAGGTTCCATGTCGATGGGCTCCGGTTCGTCGACCGGCATGACTACCACCAGTGGCTCGAGCTCGACTACGGTGACGGCGCCAGCGACGACGCCAGTGCCAACAACTGCTGCACCAAGCTCGGCGGCTGGCTCCGTTTTGCCATCGACTGCTGCAGTCCTCGTGAGCACGATTGGTGCATTCGCGCTCGCGCTTTTCCAGTAAGCATTTCTGCGTACCACAGCGTCTGTGAAACGAGTTCGTATTCTAGACTTGGCTCTATCGCAGATGGCTGTGGTGTCGGCAAGAATTCTGATTCAAGCCTTTTTGATTTTGTGCCAACGATAAGGTAATACGTCGTTGTATATTATCCAAAACCAATGAAACTGCTATTATTCATGCTTGAGCACACTCCCTAAACAAAGGCATGACATTTTCGTGAAGTTGTGCTATGCAGTCTCACGCACAACGATATCCATCCGAGGTAATTCGTTTCCGTACTGGTACCAATATCATTGCTGTTGCACTGGCACGACCTCCAGAATGATCTTGCCGCGCGCGTGGTTGCTCTTGAGCACTCGCATGGCATCGCGCAGTCTCTCAAACGCGTGCACCGAGTCGATCGGTGTGACCATCGTGCCGGCGTCAATGAACTTGGTGAGCGCGACGAGGTCGGTGGCGACGGGTTTGGCCCCGACTCGGTGCAGTCGCGCACCGATGGGGGACTCGATAGTGTTGTCGAACGGCACGATGGTGACGAATCTGCCGGTGTCTTGCTTCAAGATGCGCTGGGCGTCCGAGTTCCATGCGTCTGGCTCAAAGCCGCAGTCGTAGATGACGTCGACCGAGTGGGGGTCAAGCACATTAACCCATTTCTGCGACGTGTAGTCGATGACCTGGTCGGCTCCGAGTGACTTGACGAGCTCGACGTTGCGCTTACTCGTGGTCGCGATCACGTGCGCGCCGAGTGACTTGGCGATCTGGACGGCAAACGCGCCGGTGCCGCTGCTGCCGCCGATAATCAGCACGCGGTCGCCTGCCTGGATCTTGCCAAAGTACACGAGACACTGGTAGCTGGTGCCGGCCGCCGACGGCACGCCCGCAGCTTGGTTGAACGTCATGGTCTTTGGCTTGGGGGCCACGAACGTCGCGTCCAGGTCGACGTACTCGGCAAACGTGCCGTTCGCGCCAAAGTACGCCATCGCGAACACGGCGTCGCCGACGTGGAGACCCGTGGTGCTGGCGTCCACTTTTGAACCGAGCTCCACGACGGTACCGGCGACGTCAAAGCCGATGCGGAAGGGGTGCTCCGCACTTGGTTGCGTCGGCATAATCTCGAACATGTGCTCGATGAACTTGTAGTCGGCCGGGTTGAGCGCCGCGGCGTGCACTTTGATGCGCACGTGAGTTGGTGGCAGTGGAGGTTGCGTCACCGTTTGGAGTTTGATGACTTCACATGCGTCACCGAACTGTTCAAAGACGTAGGCGCGGAAGGTGGTCGCTGGACTTGGGCTGGAGGTGCTGGTGGTGGCCATTTTCAACCGGGAGTTGGGTTGCGAGGTGGTGGGAAAGAATGCTGATGCTGGCGAGCGAGCGGACTGTGCGAATCGCGTCAAATTGGATAATGAGTGGAGCGCGGATGGAGATAAAGAATATCTTGTGGTGTCCTCGTGCTAGAGAGACACGCCTGCGCGTTGGTAAAAGAAGGTGGAGTGTCAGAATACCGGTGCTCGAGGGAAGCAAGCGGCGTTGATTATGGCTCGTGGGGATGTTTATCGCGCTCTCGTTTACGCCAAAAGCTTCATTGTTGGAGTGCGTGGCGTTTCTGCGAAAGTGCTGACTGATCCCACTGCCTTACATGATTATTGACACGCACGGCGTGTTTATTGCTGGTCACCTGAGAGTGATGGTCGTATCTTGGAGAACAGTTGCGAATGGTTGATACAAATGATACCCTGTTTAATATGATGCTATAATCTATTCTAAACACTGTCTCACTTTATAAATCACCCGAAAAACGACCATTTGTGGTGCATCCAAACGGATCACCGTATCTATCCCAATAAGAGGCTCTGTTAAATATCGTTTGGATTGGCTGAAAAAGGAGTTATTTGCGGACATTCTGAGCCCTTCACGGCCTCCATCAGATAAAAACAACACAAGCAACAGCGGTGCGAATATGGAGGAGAGCGGCGCAGCTCAGCAGGAGAAAAAGAGAAGCTGTCGCATCCTGTCTGCAGATACGGCAAAGGCAATCAATGATGTCAGAAGCTTTTTCGAGAAGGAGGCGAAGGCCAAAAAAGCGCACAAGTGTAATGGGCCATAACCAGCCATTACATGAAGGTGGATCTGTCCCCACATCTAGTGTGTCACACACCACCTTCAGCGTGCATTGTGGAGACACAAATAACAAAAGGGATTACAGTAATACAGTCCCCACATGCACGTGTGACGTCATTCGATGACGTCACGAGTGTTCTCTGTGCTGATCAGTGCAGAATGTTGTTCTCATGTACTAATCAGTACTGAGCAATGACATCCATGTACTAATCAAGTACTGAGTGATGGTTCCTGCTTGGGAAACTGGGCTGGCGACGAGACCGACGTGTTTCTGCCACCTGGAGTGAGTGGCGCGAGCCAATCACTTTGCAGGGATTTTATACAAGACTTGAAGTTCAAGCTTCTAGAAGATCCCGTAGGTTCAACGTCAGTGTACCCAAGGTTTTATATATCAGATTCATAGGTTTTATTGTGTATATTTAGGTTTTAGTTATAAAACGTGTAGGAGCCCTTGGGGTTCATTTGTAAGTAGCGACAGGAACCATAACCTTTTCAATTCAGTTGCAAATTTTCCTCCAAGTCGGGAGATCGCTTCCTCTGGCACAAGCGTGTGTGCCGTGTTTGAGGGACTGTTGTTAACAGCGCCCTCTTACACCTGGTAACACTTCGAGCGGTCCTTCCAACGACCCAGTGAAGTGAAGAGGTTTGACAACGCGGCTTTAAGCACGTCGCGCATTCCTGTCCAAGACCCTGCGAGCATCCTTGTTCGGAACATGGATGCTACAGGAACCCCACTCGGTCCAGCAGTACCGGAAACTGTCGAGTTGACTATTGAGGGTTTCCCTCATCTGTCTTCCCATGAGTGGATGGCGCTTGAGCGCATGCGAGATGTCATCGGAGAGGCTGCCGTGGTCAGTCTGCTTCGATCGGCGTCTCCGGAGGACCAGAAGAGTGCGGTGGTCAGCTTCATGCACCACAAGATCATGTCCTCCCGGAAGCAGGTCGCAACCCCTGTTTCCTCACTCAGGACGGTGCCACTGAAGCTTGACGTCTCTCCGTATCGCGGCGGAGAGAACGAACCTCTCTCACGATGGTTCGTCGAGTTGGATGCAGCCATCGCTGCAAGACAACTGCGAGACCCTTCGCAGCAAGTGTTGTTCGCGATGTCCAACCTTGCGGTCGTGCGAAGAGCTGGGCGTATGGCAAGCGTTTAGCCGATCTAAACTGCTTCCCCAGCTACGATCATTTCAAGACTGAACTCAAGAAGGCGTTTGAACCTCCACAGAGTGAGTTCCGTGCACGCGCCGAGTTCCTCAAGCTTCGTCAAGGCCGTTTCGACCTTCACTCGTATGCACAACGTACTCGCTATTTGGTGTCGAGTATCGTTGACGAGCCGATTGACGTTCCGACGCAAGTCGTGACGTTCATGACGGGTCTAAACGATGGTCCGATTCGGAACCAATTGTTCCGCGAGTACCCCAAGACGCTGGACGAAGCCATCGAACGTGCGATGCAAGAAGAGTTCAGCATGAAGCAAGCGAAGTTCCATGGGTTTGCGTCGAGACCAATGCGGCAATCAAATGTCGTGCATGATGGCCCCGAGCCCATGGACATCTCGCACATTTCCACGCCTGGAAATGAGCGTCCTCGCAACGATGGAAAGTGTTTCCGTTGCGGGAAGCCGGGTCACATTGCTCGGAACTGCAAGGTGTCTTTGCCAGGTCGGCAAACGACACAAGGTGCTCGTTCGAACAACCACGATCGTTCTTACGGTCGTCGGTTCGAGCGGTCACCTGGGCCAAAAAACGGGAAAGGACAGTAGGGGCGGGGACTCCTACTGGCCCGGAAAAGAGGACTGTGGACGTTGTGGAGACACAGGACTCTGGCCCTATGTGCATTAAGCACATGCAGTTTCCACTATGAGTGAGAAGAGTGTCAGTCAAACGTCAAGTTTGATCGTTCACAAAGTTCATGTAGACGGTATTGCAACGCCTCTACGAGCTTTGGTTGACACTGGTGCGTCGAACAGCTTTGTTCGAAATGAAGTGATCGTCAGGCATGGTGTCTTCGTGCCTGATGCGAACGAAGAGAAGACAATGGTTGTCCGGTTGGCAAATGGGTCAACTGTGAAGATGCCGAAGCGCGTGGTGCGCTTGGCAATCGAGTGTGAAGATTTCCGAGGTGAAGACGAGTTTATTTTACTCGACCTCGATGACAAGTTTGATATCATCCTTGGAATGCCGTGGTTGAAGCGTTACCAACCTAGCATTGACTGGATGAATATGAAGATCTCCGTTGACAAGTCACGCGATGTTGACTTGTGCTGCACAACAACGGATGAAGTGGTATGGATGTACACATCTGTGGAAGAGATCCCAGATGGCCCTTGTGATATTGCGGTGTGCGATGGCCCCCCATGTTCACAAGCGGTACCCATTTTGAAGACGACGAACGGAGGTGGAGCAGTCAGGCGCCAGAAAAAGACTGTCTCCTTTGCCATCGACGACGAGAAGATTCGCGATGGCGTTGACAAGAGTGGATAGAAGTGGAACAAACACCCTTCCCAAGACAAGAAGAAGACCGGCAAGAGAAGTGTTTCGTCAAGAGTTTTGAGTTCCCCTGATCGAGGTACAAGTGGTAATGACGAAGGGAGTGTCCAAGCACAAGACATTCCAAGCGAGTTTGTGAATATCGCGGTCTACAATGAAGAAGGTGACGTGGATGTAATCCGTCACGTGAAGATTGAAAATCCTCCAAGTTCAGTCGAAGAGTTGATTTCCTTGCCATCGATGAGCAAGAAGACACTGGAGCACAGCCTAGCGAGAGGCGACATTGCGCAGGTGTGTGTGATCGTCGAAATGGTCGACGAAGGCTTCGTCAACACAGCATCAAGTGCGGATGCGGATGTGTTGGACGAAAAGACACGGAAGGAAAGGTTCGAGGAGCAGTCGTGGGATGCCCTCAAGAAGAACCCCGTGTATGCGCTTGCCAGAGAATATGAAGACATTTTCCCTGACAAGGTGCCGGACGAATTGCCATTCGACAGAGGCATTCGTCATGAGATTGATGTACTTCCTGGCACGAAGTACTGCATCACAAGACAGTGGCCGTTGCCAAAGGAACAAGTCGAGGCGATCGACGAGTTCTTTGCACAACGTGCTAAGGCTGGTCATGTGCGGGAGAGCAAGTCTCCGCACCCCAGCCCCACTTTCTGCGTGAAGAAGGCAACTGGAGGTTGGCGCATTGTTCACGCTTTCAACAAGCTGAACGACGCGACAATTCCGGCCCAGACTCCGGTTCCACGCAAGGACATGATCCTTGATGGGATGGTTGGCAGCACCGTCTTTAGTGCTATCGATCTGAAAGATGGATTCTATCATATTCGAATGCGCGAAGACGATGTCCCACTAACCGCAGTGAGTACCCCGAGTGGTATGCTGTGGGAATGGTTAGTGATGCCACAGGGACTGAAGAATGCTCCTGCGACCTTCAATCGAATGGTCACGAACGTTCTTCGTCCTCTGTGAACATTTGCACCAAGTTACTTTGACGATATTTTCGTTCATAGTAAGGCCACAAATGGGAAATCTGATGTCGATGTTCATCTCGATCATCTTCGTCAAGTTTTCCAGGTCGTGCGTGAGAATAAACTCTACGCGAACTTGAAGAAGTGCATGTTCTTCGCCCCCGAGATCCCTGTTCTCGGTTGTTTAGTGGGCAAGAGCGGTGTTCGAGTCGATCCGGAGAAAGTCAAAGTTATTGACGATTGGCCAGTGCCTCAGAATGTCAAACAGCTACGACAATGGTTGGGTCTAGCCAACTACTTGCACAAGTACACGCGCAATTACGCAGCGTTGGTGCAACCCCTCACACAGCTCTTGGAGAAAGACGTTGAGTGGAAGTGGTCGAAAGACCATCAGACGGTATTCGAAGAAGTCAAGAGGAGTCTTCGAGAAGCTCCTGTGTTGGCTCTGCCAAACCACGACAAGCCGTTCCACGTCGTCTGTGGTGCGAGCGACTATACCATCGGTTGCGCATTGATACAACACGACGATGAGGGTCATGAGCGAGTTATGTCGTATCAGTCGCGACAACTCCGACCCGCAGAACGGAACTGCCCAGTTCACGGCAAGGAGCTTCTGGCGATGAAGTATTCTTTGGTCAAGTTCCGTGTGTATCTGCTTGGCGAGGAGCGCTTTGCTATCTACACTGATCACGCATCTCTGCGTACGGCAGTGAAGACTCCTCATTTGTCGCAAAGAATGGCGAGATGGTTCTCCTTCTTTGCAGAGTACAACTTTGTTGTACACTACAAACCAGGCAAGACGAACATCTTAGCCGATGCGCTGTCAAGACGTCCGGATTACGATCCGAAGACCAAGAGTGAAGACACGGACGGAGCGTGTCGACTCTGTGAAGATGTTCAAGCGATCGCGGTGCAAGCAACGACTACAGTGCGAGAAGAGATCGTCGAAGGGTACAAGTCTGACGAAACATGTCGGGACTTGTTGAAGTACTTCAAGGACCCTTCCGACAAAGCACTGCAAGGTCTTCCGTCGCGCACAAGATCGCGAGTTCACCGCTTTCGAGTACACAATAGGTTGTTGTACTATGCGGTCGAACAAGGGGATACAGCAAGGGTTGTTGTTCCCAACGACGAAGGTCTGCGCCATCGACTCTTGTATGAGTACCATGACAGTCCTTCGGGTGGCCACCTCGGACGTGAGAAAACGTTTCTCAGTCTTTCCCGGGATTACTACTGGCCACACATGTACAAGTGGGTGCGCAAGTATGTGAGGACTTGCGAGGCCTGCCAACGAGTGAAACCCTCTGGTTCCACGCAGGCACCACTTCGTTCATTGGCTGTCCCATCGGACAGTTGGAAGTCTGTGAGTATGGATTTCATATTCGGACTTCCAAGAGACACACATGGACGCAATGGTATCCTTGTGTTTGTGGACCGATTCAGCAAGATGGTTCATCTTGCGCCTGTTTCGGACAAGATCTCTGCTGAGAAGACTGCCAAGGTCTTTGTAGACGTCGTATTCCGTCTGCACGGACTACCAGTCGAGATCGTGTCTGACCGTGACACCCGTTTCACGTCCAAGTTCTGTCGTGCACTGTTCGGACTTCTGGACACCAAGTTGTCCATGTCAACAGCGGCACACCCTGAAACGGACGGTCAAACAGAGCGAGTGAATCGAGTCCTCGAAGACGTGTTGCGCAGCTACGCAACGTCTTTCAAAGAGTGGAGTGAGTTTCTCCCTCTTGCCGAGTTTGCGTTGAACAACTCCGCGCATGTCTCGACAGGTCACTCTCCATTTTATGTGAACTATGGCATTCATCCTCGAGTGCCTGCTTCTGTAATGGGTGAGGTCTCTACCTTAAGTGGGGGAGGGACTCCGGCTCATGGTAACAAGCCGAAGTCATCTTATGACCTGAATGCTGCTTCCGAGTTGAAAGCCAATTTTGACTCGATGAAACCCCTCGACGACCTAACAAGTCGTGAAGAGCAGCAAGTCGATGACTTTATTGTGAGGAGACAAGCCGTTGTGAGGTTTGTTCGAGACGCAATAGCGAAGGCTCAGGATCTGCAAAAGGAACAAGCAGACAAGAGCGGAAGGAAGAACAAGCAAGTGTATAAGATCAATGATCTTGTATTGCTTAGCACGGCGAACCTGCCTGAACATGCAGTGTCCAACTTGGGAAGCTCGAAGCTTCTGCCAAGGTTCATTGGACCGTTCAAGGTAGTGAAATGCAATGGTGATGCATACACGCTAGACATACCTACACGCATGCGTCTACACCCGACATTTTATGTGGGTAGACTGAAGCCTTACCTTCCAAGTGGATCTGCGGATCCTACGAGATCTTCCGCAAACGATCGAGCTGATCGTGAAGCCTCTCCACTTGATTGCGAAAAGCAAACAGCTCATCGCTCTGGAGATTCTTCTCGGCGTACAGGAGTTGCAGGACGTCGAAGGATTGGTCTTTCACTGCCTCCAACGCTTGAAGACGAGAATGGTACTCGCCACGAAGTACCTCGAGTGCCGAACCTGCCTCTTCCACAGAGCGCAAAAGGCGATCGTGAGCCAACTCACGAGACTTCTCGTTCTTCCGGAGTCGAACAAGTTCGTCCTGAACCTGTTGGAACCGTTCCTCGTAACGGGACTCCAAAGCCGAACACTGGGCAGAACCTTCTGTCAGATCGTCGATCTTCGACTCATGATCGGCGACAAGGTTCTCGAGACTCCCGCAGTGTTCCTCAAGCGCCGAACGACGCTGCTGCAAAGCCTCGATTTGCCCACGATGAGCACTCTTCCACTTCCAGAGTCGCTCAATCGTTTTCTCGTTCAGCCCCACCCCCGTTGTTAGACTCTCAGGGAGAGCATCGCTGGGTGGTTGAGTCGATTGTTGATCACGAAGATAGACCGACTCATCGTCGAGGAAAGAAGCGGTTGAACCATCAACGCTTCTACAGAGTTCGGTGGCGTGGATATCCACCGAGCTTGGACACGTGGGAGCCTCGTCAGACATTGGAGTCTGATGTTCCCGACGTGGTCCGCAGCTATGAGAACTACTTGTAGCGTCGCCAGGGACGACACTACGACGACCAGAGCTACGGTTCGCTCTGTCGTCAGCGGGAGTTCTTCTCTCGGCACGAGCATTGCCACGACGAAGAAGACGCTCCATCTTGTTCTCGTTCTCAAGACGAACAAATGTTCGCCATGAGTCTCTCTGGGCTGCGGTGTGTTGGTTCGGATCATCGCGATCGTTGATCCGACGCCAACTGAAGAACCGCTCCTTGTAGAACTCGAGTTCCCCCTTCTTCTTCAGAATGGGAGAAATGTCGAAGAGTTCTGGAGCTGTCCGCTGTCGCTTGGACGACGGACGTTCTTCACGGTTCACTTGGTCACTTGGTCGCTTCATTGCCAATTGGAAAGTGAACTGCTCCGAAAGGTCTGCAAAAGTACGCAAGGTACTTGTGACTTTAAGGAGGGGATGATGTAATGGGCTATAACCAGCCATTACATGAAGGTGGATCTGTCCACAGATCTAGTGTGGAACACACCACCTTCAGCGTGCATTGTGGAGACACAAATAACAAAGGGATTACGGTAATACAGTCCCCACATGCACGTGTGACGTCATTCGATGACGTCACGAGTGTTCTCTGTGCTGATCAGTGCAGAATGTTGTTCTCATGTACTAATCAGTACAGAGTAATAACATCCATGTACTAATCAAGTACTGAATGATGGTTCCTGCTTGGGAAACTGGACTGGCGACGAGACCGACGTGTGTCTGCCACCTGGAGTGAGTGGCGCGAGCCGATCACTTTGCAGGGATTTTATACAAGACTTGAAGTTCAAGCTTCTAGAAGATCCCGTAGGTTCAACCTCAGTATACCCAAGGTTTTATATATCAGATTAATAGGTTTTATTGTGTATGTTTAGGTTTTAGTTATAAAACGTGTAGGAGTCCTTTGGGGTTCATTAGCAAGTAGCGACTGTCACGTGTGCCTGACCTCGCACGCCAGGCACGCGCGTAGGATCGGCATGTGCCTGACTTCGCACGTGCCTAGCGTGCGGAGCGTCGTGGCATGTGTAACGTGTGCCTGACCTCGAGTCCGAGGTCAGGCTCTCATTCATATGTAACACTAATATATACAGTTATATGGAACTAGTCAGATAAAAATACAGGTGCAGGCAGGACACCTGGATAGGAAGAAAAGTCGAATCAGTTGAAGAAAAGGATAGGCATGCATGCAGGGAGGCTTAGACGTAGCGCTAGCGAACTAAGTCCTCCATTCAATTCACTTTCCAATTTGCCATCAAGTTGCCACCTCCTCCTCCGAGTCCAAGCCATCGTCCCCGACTTTCAGCCAATCAAGTTCCGACTTTCCGACTTTCGACCAATCAGATCTCAAGAAGACCCCAAACCGTTACAGTACACACGCTTGTGCCAGAGGAAGCGATCTCCCACTTGGAGGGAGGAAGAAGACTTGAGGCTTGAAGGAATTTGCAACTGAATTGAAAGTTATGGTTCCTGTCGCTGTAACGGTTTGGGGTCTTCTTGAGATCTGATTGGTCGAAAGTCGGAAAGTCGGAACTTGATCGGCTGAAAATCGGGGACGATGGCTTGGACTCGGAGGAGGAGGTGGCAACTTGATGGCAAATTGGAAAGTGAATTGAATGGAGGACTTAGTTCGCTAGCGCTACGTCTAAGCCTCCCTGCATGCATGCCTATCCTTTTCTTCAACTGATTCGACTTTTCCTCCTATCCAGGTGTCCTGCCTGCACCTGTATTTTTATCTGACTAGTTCCATATAACTGTATATATTAGTGTTGCATATGAATGAGAGCCTGACCTCCGACTCGAGGTCAGGCACACGTTACACATGCCACGACGCTCCGCACGCTAGGCACGTGCGAAGTCAGGCACATGCCAATCCTACGCGCGTGCCTGGCGTGCGAGGTCAGGCACACGTGACATCCCCCCAGACTTGACTTCGCGTTGGGAGTCTTGAAACTCTTGAAGGAGTCGATTCCAATGCGAAACATGGTGGATGTTCTTCTCGTATTCCCACGTACTCTCGTGCGCAGGATACCCGAGCCACTTGACCAACCACATTCGTTGGCGGTTGTGGGTTTTACTGCGAAGTAATGCTTCCACAACGTGCAGAGCCTCACCAGTCTCGTCGTCGAGGATCACGGGGGCTGCCTTCGGAATTGGTCTTGAATGGAACTTGGTTGGATTCTCCACGTAGTGGCTAAGCAACTCCACATTGAACGCTGGATGCAAGCGCTTCATGTTTGGAGGCAACACCAATCGAGCCGCATTCTTGTTCACCATTGAGTCGATCTTAAACGGTCCAACCTTCTTCGCTGCCAACTTCGCCTTTTGGAGAGAGGTGCTCTGAGCGACCGTCTTCAAGGGTAGATTCTTCGTATCTAACATAACGAGATCGCCAGCGTTAAATTCCACTTCGCGACGCTTCCTGTCGTAGTATTTCTTCTGGCGCTCTTGAGCTTGCTTGAGGTTCTCTTGGGCAAGCTTGACGACTTGTTGGCGCTTCTCCGCAAAGTTCTTGGCAAACTCAGCTATATTTACTGGTTCGAAGTTTCCTTCGTCGACGCCGAACTCTTGGGCAATTAGGTTGCGCACCTTTCTTCCAGTGTCGACTTCAAACGGCGTCAACTTGGTCGACTCATTAACGAGAGTTGCATGAGCAAACTCGATCGTTCCAAGGTGGTTCACCCAATCGTCTCCATGGTATGACACCATGCATCGCAGCGCATCTTCCAACACGAGGTTCTGACGCTCGGTTTGTCCGTCTGCTTGCGCGCGATGAGACGTTGTCATGCTCAGCTTGATACCCATGAGCTTGGTCAGCGACTTCCAAAAGTCCGACGTGAACTTGGGATCGCGGTCGCTGATGATGACCTTCGGCAAACCGTGGTGACGAACCACTGCCTCGAAGAATACCTTGGCGGTACCTTCGGCATCTGCTGTCGAGTGTGTTGGATGGTACTTCGGACGCTTCGACAACTTGTCCACCGTGACAAAGATTGCGTCAAAACCTTCGGACACTGGAAGTCCAGTGATGAAATCCATCGACACAACATCCCAGCATTCTTGGGGCGTCGGAATTGGCATCATCAAGCCGATCTTCTTCCGATTGTTCGCTTCCATCGAGCACAAGTCTGGCAACTGCCAACATACTCGTGAATGTCTTTTTCCAAGGCGGGCCAGTAATACCATTGAGCCGACTTCAGCTGTGTTCGACGAACTCCTGGATGAGCAGCCACAGGAGCATCGTGAAACTCTTGAATAACATCTGTGACCAACTTGCTCGAGTTTGGTACACACAATCGCAACACCGGGTGCTTCGTTCGCAAGAATAGAAGACCGTTGCGCTTCTCGAACTTCTCGTTCCCTTCGCGACTCTGCCACACTTCGGCAAAACTTGGGTCGCGCGCATAGCCAGCGTGAAAGGATTTCTTCGTCGCTTCGGACAAGTGAACACTTGCCCACTGTGTGTCGACGGTGTGGACTTGCTCTTGCCGTACTGCCACGGCGCGTCTCTCCCCCCGAAAGTCCACAGCGGAGAGGAATACGGAGCAATCTGAATCTGGCAAGTGACGTAGAAATGCCGCAGATACCACAAGACGGGAAATAGACTGTGACCGAATATGACACGCATCATCGCAAGCGTGCACTTCGGGAGTCGAAACCTTGATGGATTCATCAGATGGCTTGTCTTCTTCCAGTCCTGGTCGAGACAAGGCATCAGCAACCACATTGGTACTGCCTTTCACATGGTGCAGGACAAAATCAAACTGAGAAAAGAATGTCAGCATCCGCGCAAGCTTGGGAGTCACCTTCGGTTGATGAAGCATCCACCGACATGCTGAATTGTCCGTAAACACATCGAACTGGCGACCATGAAGGTAGTGTCGCCACTTGGACAACGCGATCTTGATTGCAAGTAGCTCCTTCTCATGAGCAGGCCATTTTTCCTCATAGTGCCCGAACTTCTTCGAATAGAACGCAATGGGAGCGTCAAACCCGTCGATCTTTTGAGACAAGACACCACCCATGCAGTAACCCGAGGCATCCGTTGTGACCGTGAACCGACAGTCAAAGTCAGGTAAACGCAACGTCGGAGCCTGTTGCAGTGCCAACTTCAAGGCACGAAAGGCGTGATCATGTTCGGATGACCATGTCCACTTTGCATCCTTCTTGATCAGCCTATGCAGCGGCAACGCAATCCGCGCAAAGTCGCAAATAAACCGACGGTAGTATCCGGCGAGACCGAGAAAACTCAACAATGTCTTCTGCGTCGTCGGGGTAGGATACTTCTCGATCGCGGTTGTCTTCTTTGCGTCGACTTGGATCCCTTCAGCCGTGACTGTGTGACCGAGGAAATGGACACTGGGCTTGCCGAACTCGCACTTGGACAGGCGAGCGTACAACTTCTCATGACGGAGGACTTCACAGACCATCGCCAGATGTTGCGCGTGGTCTTTCATCGAGCGGGAGAAGATACAGATATCATCGAGATACACGACAACAAACTTGAATTTGCCAAAGAGTACTCGCATAAGGCGAGACCATACTCCCGGCATACCCGCTAATCCCATCGGAGCGACACACCATTGGTACGTTTCCTTTTGCGACCTAAAAGCCGTGTAAGGACGACTGTCAGACTTCACGCGCATCTGATGGTAACCTTGCGCGAGGTCGATCACCGTGAATACTGTCGCACCGAGCATCTGATCAAAGAGTTCTTCAATATGTGGTAGAGGGATCTTGGGGATCTTCGTCTGGCTGTTGACATACCGATAGTCGATGACCCATCGAATCGGCAACTTTGAATTTGAATTACCACTGCGCAGCCATTCAGCGCGCTTCACAGCCATACCCGTCGCGGGATCCTTTTCGGAACACCAAAGATATTGGAAATCCATGGGGAGTTCGATACTTCAATCCATCCCTTCTTCACATTGTCGCGAACGAACTCTTCCAACGCGCCTTGCTCTGTCTTGGACAGACGAAACGGCGGACGCGAGCTTGGCACTGCGTCTGGCTTCGGCTGGAGCTCAAAGTTCACAGCACGCTCTGGCGGTAAGCCATCCGGAAGTAACTCCGGGAAACAGTCCGCGAACCGATCAATGACAGGTTTCAACTCTGGCGGGACGACTGGAGAAATGTCGTTAACTGCGGACACCTTTACGGCGAACAACTCTTCATACTCTGCATTCTTGATCTTGGAGCAGATTTCACTACCGCTGCGCTCACACACCGATGTGTCTTCCGGCAATGCAAACGTCTGCTTTCTCCAATCAATGATCGGGTTGTGCTTGACGAACCATGGCTGACCGAAGATGACATCGTGGCTGTTGGGTAGATCCCATTCCGTAAACTGCATTGCCTCAAACTTCTTGTCTTGTACTTGGCACGATGCTTCCACCTCGTTCACTTGCTTCTTGGTCCTTCTGCCGTCGAATCCTTGCACTTCGATCACTGCTGTATTCAGCACTTTCTTCACCAACCCACGCTGGATCAGGTTGGTCGAGGCGCCCCTGTCAATTAAAATGCGCACATCATTACCATCAACACGGCCGTTCACCACGAACAGGTTGCTCTTACGCGCAATGCCCACTGCGTTTAGCTCCGCATTGTCAAACACAATGGGATAATCCACTTCATCCACTGTCGCCAGGTTGTGCTCAACCATCGGACTTGATCGACGAGCTCGCTGTGTCGGACGCTGATATCTTGAATTGCGCGTCGTCTGTGGCGTATTCGCATGTCGCTGCTGGCGCGGCGCACGACACTCTGACGCTCGATGTCCAGGTCGATTGCAATTGAAACAAAGGCGCTGACGCAAACACTCTTCACGACCCAAGACTCGGTCATTGTCCACTTCCATCGGACTTGCACCATTCAGTCGGTATTGGCGATTGTCGAAACGTCTGTACCTAGGTTCTGAGTGGGACCGACCTCCATCCGCAGAGCGACGATGCGAACGGTCATAGTCCAACGCTAGAGTGATGGCTTCCGACAACGCAGAACATCGGCGATAGCGCACCTCTGTTCGGATCGCTGGAGCTAATCCTCGCACAAAGTACATGATCTTGTCGAGCTCACTCATCTCTTGTACTTGTGTGATAACATGCCTAAAACGACTGACGTAGTCGTCAAGGCCTCGACTCTAACCCTGGGATAGCTCACCCAACTGGTCACGCAAACGCTCTTGTAGATCGGCGGGAATAAATTCGTTTCCTAGTTCCAGGAAGAATTGATCAACCGTCTCAATCTCTGTCTTCTTCACAATGAACCACTGGGCAGCTCCCTGCCGCAGGGTCCCTCCCAACATCGCCAAAAGGCGTGGCTGTAGGCTAGCATCCTGTCTGTCAATGTCCCTCGCCTTTAAATAGTCTCCGACTTGCTCTTTATATAACCGAAACGGCTCTTGTAATGCTCCACTATACACCGGTAATTTACATCTCTCTAATTTTATCTCTGACTCCCGTTTTACTTGCTGGAATTCTTTGATCATCTCTGCTTGCTGGTTTAGCACTGCCAGCATACTCCGCAACAACTGGGCATTCGTTGGTTCGTTCATCTTTGTACTTTTCTTGACTTGACTTCACACTCGGTATTTTACGTAACCGGTTTCACTTGACTTGGCAGGCAGGGACGGGAGTCGAGATTCTATCTTATGGGATCTCAAAAACCAGTATAATACGAAGCTATACTTTTATTTTTTATTTTTTAATTGTGTATTTTTAGTCGAACTTAGGCGGAGGAACTTGACCTGGACGCAGCTTGGCCTTCCCAGTAGCTGTACTCGATGCCAGCGGGTCTCGTAGCGCGCGGCGAAAACACTCGCCAATACCGTCGGATGCGTCGATGATTCCTTGAGCGATCCGGATTAGAGCCTTCTTTGCACGTTTCTTCTTCAGCTTGTCTGGACACTTGTCCACGTGCTTCTCTAGCACTTCACAGATCCGGAAAGCCTTCGTCAGACAGTTCACGAGGCCTTGACGGGCTTTATCAGCTTCTGCAGGTTTCGGCACGTCTAAGTACGTATGGCTGCCTTGAATCGGGACCTGCTTGACGCGCGGCTTCTTGGGCATCGAGTTGGGGAGGTTACCAACTCTGGGAGTTCACAATCACAGTCTTGATCCTCTAATGAGGGCTTCACCTAGGCACGCCTGACGATGAAACCACGGAATAACACCCTAAAGAACACAGACAGTTAGGGCGGACCCGAGACACCGTGTCACTGTTAGAGAAACCGAGGTAGACCAGAACACAGAATTACGCACAAAAGCACGACTGGCTCAACACTACAGGAGTTACTGCCACAGAACACCAAAGGGTCAACGCACCGACAATGATTCCGGTATTTATGTCACTAAAGCAACACCCGTTCAGAAAGCGGCTCGAATAACAACCTCGGAGGTGCCTGGCTTGGACGACGACGGCGACTTGAACGCTTGGAAACGGCCACGCTCCCCCCCCAGACGCAAAGTGCTACCAGATGTAACGGTTTGGGGTCTTCTTGAGATCTGATTGGTCGAAAGTCGGAAAGTCGGAACTTGATTGGCTGAAAGTCGGGGACGATGGCTTGGACTTGGAGGAGGAGGTAGCAACTTGATGGCAAATTGGAAAGTGAATTGAATGGAGGACTTAGTTCGCTAGCGCTGCGTCTAAGCCTCCCTGCATGCATGCCTATCCTTTTCTTCAACTGATTCGACTTTTCTTCCTATCCAGGTGTCCTGCCTGCACCTGTATTTTTATCTGACTAGTTCCATATAGCTGTATATATTAGTGTTACATATGAATGAGAGCCTGACCTCGGACTCGAGGTCAGGCACACGTTATACATGCCACGACGCTCCGCACGCTAGGCACGTGCGAAGTCAGGCACATGCCGATCCTACGCGCGTGCCTGGCGTGCGAGGTCAGGCACACGTCACATGTGCCGTGTTCGAGGGACTGTTGTGGAACAGCACCCTCTTACATAAACGCCCCCAAACTACTCTGTTTTCATCTGATCTTATGTTCATGTCTCTCTCTTTAATCTTGTGATATTTTTCTTATGGACTTGAAGAAGTCCAATGGAACTGAAATTGAAACACAAGATTGTCCCTATTGCTCTCGACAACATAACAAAAAATGAGCTTCGCAGAGTAAAAATCCACAAAAAAAATCGAACATCTCGAGGAAAAAACTGGTGTCCTTAAGATTATGGCGCGCACTGTATCTAGCCGCTGAACAGAGAATCAGTGCATTGATGACTGGTTTCAATTAGCACCCCATGAGGGTTAGACGTACTTCATCGGCAAAATCAACTCGAAGGAAAAAATCTGACCGCTGGATGGAGTTGCTGGCTGCGCGACAAGTATTCTCGGGGACTGAGAGGGTTGCCACTGGATAGCGCAAATGTGAAAAGTGAGGTTAGTGGAGTTCACTTGCTTCGAATGGGTTCCTCGAAAGGTATGTTCGTGGTAGGTCACGACGATGAACCTAAATATACCTCACCTTATAAAGATAAAGGGATGTTCGTGGTTTCCTCGATCAAAAGGGTGGTTTCCAAACTGCCAGGATCATCGTTTATTGGCATTAAGTGTGTTTTCTTCCGCTCGAGTTTTTGCAGGCTGCGCAAGTTGAAAGTAACTGCAGCTCTTATTCGTGGATGGCAGTAAGTCAAAGAGCAAGATCCCGACGCGACACACTTCAAGATTCTACTGCAGATATCGTCTCTGTGCAGCACGAAGAAGCGGGAAGCAGCCATGACGGCGACGTGTCTCCGCTCGACGAGTGGGAAGCGTTTGTGGAGAACGAGCTGCAAGTGGACGCGCTCGACGTCGTGGCGCTCGAGGCAGATCCCGCGTTTGAAGAGTACACGCTCGTGGAAGTCCCCGATGGCGACGTTGATGGCAGTACGAGGGCACCAAGTCCACGCAGCAGCATGAATGCGGCTGATGATGCGCGTCGCGCCCATGTAGCTACAAGGAATGAGTCTGCAACAAGAACGGCTACTTTCGAGCGAGTGCTTGCGCACTACTGTGCGTTGAGCGAACGCGCTGTGTCTAGTGAGGATACAGACGACGAAGATACTGAAGCCAACTGCCAGCGGCTTGCCAGCGATCTGCAAGTCATTTGGGACTACACGCAGAGAGAAGCCCAGTTTTCATTTGATCACGTAGTGGACGGGCTTGCGTCCCTTTCGACGGCATCAGAAGTGTTCGACACAGCAGGGATCGTGTCGGATATGTTACACGCAGAAGAAGCAACACAGCTGACGGATCTAGTGGCTGCGGTTGTTATTCGCGCGCCGCCGCCATCTTGGGTGCTTTTTGCGCGGCTTTGTGCTGTTGTTTTCCGTCTCACGCGCGAGCAGGTGGTCTTGGGACGTGAAGAGAGCTTGGGATTCTGGGAAGAGGTACTGCACGAGTACGCTGATGTCCTGCCGTTGCTAGTTGAGCGCCTGGAACTTGTGGTGTATCTGCACACTCAGCAAACTCAAGCGAAGCAGCCCAATGACGAGTCAGTGACATCGTCGATACCCCAAGAGTCAACGCCTCACTTCAATGTTGAAGAATTGTTGGCCTGCTTCCCTTTTGTCCGTACCGGCGTACAGCCAATATGCCTTCAAGATATCCGGCGGCTTGCAGAAAGTGTTACACGCCAAGATGTGATTTGCACCCGCTACGGAATCGACCCAAATGACAAGGCAGCAGTGCTTCAGTTGCAGCAATTATTTGTGTACTATTTGGAGTGCATTGAAGACCGATGCTGGGGCAAATCCGGTACCGAGTGGGGGACGAACGTCCTACGCATACTTTCAGAGGTTTGCTGGACGATTTCGGATCTGGAAGATGCAATGATGGGGCTACTGCTGCGAACGTCGGAAACCTCTTCCAGAACGATAAACGACCGCTTCGAGTCCTTTCAGCAAGAGGTGGCAGCATATTTGACTCAGCTTTTAAACGAAGAAGGGTCGATACTCGACGATCACAACGCCGATACGCTGCAAGAGCTAGAATTAGCTGAAATCACTCGTCTTGTTGCCCGAGAAAATGCTTGCGTCGAACAAACGAATCGACTGACCGATGAGGATATCGAGGCAGTGGCACGAGATGTGAAGGATTTGGAAAGCGCTTTGAAGTTACTCATCGGACAAGAGGCACTACCATTCGACGAGCACAACCGTTGTGAACTCGAGTTTCCGCGGGATAGCGACTTGAAAGCCCAACTCTCGTATATTGGCAGTGTGATATACTTTGCCTCGAAACGAAGAGGTAAACCAATCAAAGTTAGGGCGACGCAATGGCTAGCCGTGTTGTTTGCTGTGAAAGAACGCTTGTCTGAGCACGGCGAGTTCATGGAAAGTGACTTGGCAAACCAGCCAGGGATACGTGCGTCTCGATTCACTCAAATGCACACGGGCGAAGGAAAGGCTTTGGTGATCGTCATTATAGCCATGCACTTCAGTGGCCGTGGTCACTACGTCGACATTGTCACGAATAGTGATCAGCTCGCCTTGGATGCCGTCCGTGAGTACGGGTATCTCTACTCGGCGCTCAGATCCTCTTGCAGAGCACTTTTGACCACATCTCACAACAACAAGGAAACAGTCGCAGTGTATGAAGCGAACATTGTATATGGGACGTTGCTAAGCTTTGCTGCGGATCACTTGCGTGAGTCGCTATTCTTTCGGAAGGTTACAGGCAACCGCTCGCGAAGTCTGCTGATAATCGATGAAGTCGACAGCATCGTTGTTGACCGCGCAACTGATAGCAACATGTTATCGGCGCCGATCGTCGGATCTACCTCGCTTTTTAGAGTTTATGCGGTCGTCCACCAAATGGTCAAATCTCATGGCCAACACGGCGAGAATATTCTTCCTGACGTCAACGACATGTGACGAATGATGTGGCTACCGTGTGACTCCCAGTGCGAAGGCGACAGATCTCTTGAGAGTGAAGCAGTTGAATCAAGATCTCATGGTAAGTGAAATTGCACTAAACTTTCTCTCGACATGGATTCTGCCGCAAATCGACTGACGCGTTGGAATGATATAATGCTGGTGCGTTCCCTGTAGAAATGGATCCCAAGCCAGACGAGTATCTACTTGAAGACAGCGAGATCCCGCAATTTTTCAGAGATATGGTGGGTTGGAAGCTGCCTCGCTACTTAGAGAACTGCGCATCGGTGCAGTCCGATTTAAAAGAAGGTTATCATTACTTGAATCACTCGGACGAGGTAATCCCGCTCGACTCGACGCATTCTGGTGAAGTAATGTTTTCATCGGCTTATTCGGATGGCACACAGCAGTTTCTGCAAATTGTGAACCAATCGAGGTTAAGCGCCGAAGGATTGCCAGCGACGTTCTTGTCGAACATGGGCATGATCAACATGTACAGCAAGATCATCGGATTATCGGGAACCGTTGGCGACGCAGCAGATCGGGAACGCGCTTGTCTAGCCCTACGCGAAAAACTGCGACCCAGCTTTTTGTTTCTCCCGCGCCACAAATCAAGAAAGTTCACAAATATCCCTGCAGTTCTCCACAACTCCACAGTCGAATTTGAGGCGTTGGTTCAGCACTACGTGCTTTACGCTATTAGAAAAAGGCGAACAGTGCTGCTCTTGTGTGAAGATGTCAACGACGGAAAGGAATGGCACAAAAAGCTTTCTGCTTTAAAGATCGAAGGCGTGCGGAGGCTTGTTCTGTACCTCACAAATGACAAGCCTAACGTGGCGGATCAAGTAGCAAACGAGTTGCAACCCGGAGACGTTGTGATTACGACCAGCTTCGGATCCAGAGGAACAGATTACAAGAATCATCCTATTGTGGTGCGCAATGGCGGTCTTTTTTGTGTTCAAGTCACGATCCCCACGAACGAACGAGTTCGAATTCAAGGCGATGGACGAGCGGGACGTGCGGGGCAACCTGGGTCTGCAATGATTCTTGGACTCTACCCAGCGAAGGAATCCGATTTCTGGACACGAAACGCCATGCTGCGTGAGCTGCAACAGAAAGCAGCAGAAGAAGAATCAGTTGCAGCAACGAAGGACATTGAGTGGGCGAAAACGAAAGATTTGCTGTTTTTGGACTTTGTTCAATTCCATGGCACGTTTGCCCGCGAAATCTGCAGCGACCAAAGAAAAACACTCATGTATGCAAAAGGCGTTCAAGACTTGGCGTGTTTGCGAGCAAGATTTGCTCTTTTCGTGGATCAACTGAGCAGCGAGCGAATGGATGTCCTTTCTAAGGGGAAAGTGTACGATTCAACCTACGAAACAATCCAGAAAAAGTGGGAATCGTTCATTGTCAAGATTGGTGAAGATCACAAGCACAGACGAGTCATCAACAATCCCTTCCACTTGATGCAGCGATCCATCGATTATGTCAAGTTAGCGCACAAGCCCAACCAAAGGAAATTGCTAGACTTCGCACTGCTGGATATCCAGAACGCTTTGAAAATGGACGAGGTCGCTGTTGCAGCATCTGCGAATATTAACATGGTCCACGTACTATCGCTGAAACATGGGAAGGAACTTGTTGCGGCAAAGTATCGTGATACGATCATCGAACACCTTGACGCTTCCATTCCAGCACTGGGTCGAGACTCAAAGCGATTCATGCCCCTTGCAGTGCTTGTCACGGACGCTTCGAAAAGAGACAACCAGTTGATCCGCCAGATTAACAACGTGCTGGGCATTTACCAGATGCTTGAAATCAACTGCAAGGAGCTCATAGAAAAGCTGAAATCTTTTGAAGACGACAGCACAATTCAGGTGAAATTTCGGCCGTTTCTTCAGGATGATCCATTTGCTCGTGACGTATTTTTCGAGTTCTTCGACCCGCTCGCCTTTCAGGGCTTGCTCGACATCACGGAAGAGAAGAAGTGGAAGTTTTCGTGGAGTGCACTATTCGTCACAATACTTGGTACTCTTCAACTTCTCGGTGGCATTGGTCTCATGTGCTTTGGGTTTGCTAATGTCGGGATGGGTCTCATCGCTGAAGCTGTCAGTGACCTTGCTGCTGGGATAGAAGGTCTAGTTACGGGGAATTTGGACTTGCGAGACTACTTCACAAACAAAGCAATTTCCGTAGCGATCTCACTGGTTTGTGGCGGAATCGCGAAATGCTGCAAGTCTGTTGCACGTGAAGGATTTCGGCAAAGCCTCGTCAAGTTGAAGGAAGCTGGTTATAGAGGATTTCAATCAGCGAAGCGTGCAGCATGGAAATGTATTACAAGACCCTGGGCTTCGCTAAAGACAGGGGTCAGCAACGGTGTAGCAAGAGCGAAGCAAATGATGTGGAAGCTTCATGACCGCATTCTGATAAATAATCAGCTGCGGCATCGCGCAGCTCAAACGATGAGAGAAGCTTTCAAGAACGGCTGGCTGAAACACCAAAACCAGATCTTCAAAGTGGTTGCAACAAAAGTTGTCGTCAAAGGAGTCAATATGGGCGTCGAGCAAGGTTTGGAAACACTGCTCAAGCAGTTGGAACAGGATATCGAGCACAGTGTGCGACGAACAACCAAGGAACACATACAGTCCATGAACTTGCTGCTTAGCCAATTCTGGCACTGCAATAATCAAGCGCTAAACGAGCAAGCACTTGTCCAGCATGCTCATAGCCAAGTATTGCGCCAGCCCACCGAGCTGGAAAGAATTGGCAACAGATTCCTGAAAAGCCTCCTTAATAAAGCGAAGAAGTCCGATTGCAAGAGAGTATCAACTTTCGCGAATTTGGTCTGCTACGCCATGGATGGCGCTGATTTTGGGAAATGCATCCAACTATCTGTCAGTTTCACCAACTCAATCGTGCGCGAAGTGGAAGGATATTTCAAGAGCCAGGTATCGTTAGCCCCATCGGAAATGCTGAAGCAATTTGAGGATCCTATTTTCCGATCAAACAACCAAGTTCCTGATATGCAGCGAGCTTTCTTGGAAAGTGAGATCATCAAGGTTTGCGTGACAGAGATATCTTCTCAATTGCACAAGGCAATCAACATGGTGGTATCAAGAGGACTTCACCGTGCCACCGAGAAAATTGTCGCTGAGCTGTGTACTCGCTATATTGATGCGAAAGGTGCTCGATTGATAAAGAAACAGAGTCACTTCAATCGGTTACAACCAGGAGCCGCCAAGGAGGCGAAAACTACCCGATGGCTCAAGCAAGTCAACAACTATTTGTCCGATGAAGTCGTGTCTTCGAAAGTGTATAGCACTCTCGACCAGGTGATCAGAGGCGGACCCGTGCAGAGTCGACTTGCATTGGGTATATTGTGCCAGGCTCTAAAAGTGCAAGTTGTCTTACTCCGAGACAAGAAACTTCAGGATGCCGAAATAGGTGACAACGACGCCGGCGTGAAAACAAAGCTGCGAGAAGAGGCTTCATCGCTAAAGGTGCCAGCGGGTGGCACAAATCTCTCCTATATCACGCCTGCCCAGCGATCCACCTCTCAAAGTGGCGCAACAGACCGATCGTACGACGACAGCCAAGATGACTTGAATTGCTTGTTTCGCGCATTTCATTATGAACTCACCGGATCCAATCCAACGGTCGACCAGCTCAATGGAATGCGAGTTATCGTGCATCAAGAGTTGGAAGAGAATTCGGGGCACCAGCTATTATGCTGGCTGTACCGGAAGGACCCAGCTGCTGGTGGAAAGAATGATGCGCGGAAAAGCGATCAATCAGCCACCAACCCTTCTCGGTCAAGCACAGATGAGAAAGATGCCAAGGATGCCCAGACAAACCCCTTCCAATTCCCATTGAAGAAGATCAAGGACTCACAAAAAGATACACCCAAGGAGCAAGACAAAAAAACGAAAGCTGCAGTAGCCGCTGCAAAGTACCTCTCACAAGTGCTGGCGCGCAACAAAGTCACACATGGAATCGCTGGCGGTGTTTACATGCACGTTCTAGATCCGTCGCGAATGACCGAGATAAGTATTTTGCTCGACGTTTATCTAGTAGTGTTATGCTTGCGGGATGTACTTATGCTAACTATTTTGTGTCGGCGAGTACGATGTTGATGTAGACGCGGTGCTGCCGAAGAAGATGAGTGAGCAGCATTTGAAGGATATCTTGCGTCAAGACCCACGGATCGATGTTGGACAAGGAAAAAGACAAAATGTCAAGGTGCTGGCTAACCATCGAGTTGTGGAAGTAGATCTAAAGCTGAAGCATTCAAGTGAAGCCCGCGCCGAGGATGCAGCCCGATACCGATATCTCAGCGTTTTAGGAGCCTGGTATTTATCTCACAATGCCATGCTGGAGATGAAAAGGGAGTCGGAGAAGAAGAGAAGTATCCCGGCGAAACAACTGAAAGATCGACAAGACATTGTAGTATTGGAGAAGGCGCATCAAGATGCCAAGAATCTAGGAAGCATGCTCGACAAGGGGAAAACTGGAGAGAAGTGAGTTACGAAACAAGAATGATTAGTGCATACTTCGAAGTAGCTTTTATATTGGCTGAGTGGATTGATTACTTTTGATATGCACGCTATCCAAATATACTTGGTAACTAAAATCAAACAGGTAAGCGACAGTGCTCAGGTCGTGCTCCTCCTGATGTGTGGACAGTGGAGGGCTAGATAGCTCGCATTGGCGTTCCTGCCCACCTGTTAAAGTCCTCGTCATTGATGACAACCCCGTCCCGTTGCATCTGTTCCATATCGTTCATCCGTGTATGCAACTCGGCCACAACGTTTCGTACTTGTTGGGAGGTGAGCTGGTCCTGCTCCACTTGCTGGCGAAACTCATGGCGCAAATGCTCAAACTGCTCGTGGCGAGCGCTTGATTGCTCCAATTGAGCAATTCTTTCTTCAATTCTCTGTAGTAGCGCTTCCACTTGTTGAATCTCGTCTCGATTGCTCGCCTGTTCTCTATAGCGCACAAAAATCACCGCAGCACAATACACAGATGAGGTCTTTGATGTGCTTCACTGACAAAACAAAGGCATAGTCGGACCGCTGGAAGAAGGCGTTAACTTCCTGACGCGCACTCAAGACCCATTGCTGGAATCTACCCATGTTCAGCCGGTACTCTGTTATGTCCTCTGTGTACGTCTCTTCTTCCTCGTACGGGACCCGGACGCTAAGAGCAGTAGTACAAGAACGACAGGGTTGTTGCAATACCTGAAAAAGACAAGCGCATTGATTAAAAGGAACACTCACGTGGACGTAGCAGCAACACCGGCGATCTCCGTCGTGCCCAGTGACATGATGTCCGCGAAAACGCGCAGCCCCGTATCCAAATTAATCCGTTTCTCGTTTCTTCGCGATATCTGGTGACCGTGCGGTGCCTTTCGACTTGCGAGACTTCTCTTGTAAACCAATCCGGCAGGTCGAAGAACCTGCCGACCAAGTGTGACTCCACTTTTCCGTCCCACTGGTCTCTCGGCACGGCGGTCGGGCGGTCGAACTCAAGGATCTCGCGTGCATACGACGTCGCACTCGCTTGCAGCTCCTCCTGCGTCGAAGTCGCGGTCGGCGACGGCATTTTCTTGAGGCACGAACGAGCTACCGGTATCTTCCAATGAGGTAGATCCCTCAGAATGAGATCTCGCGAGCAACAGAGTTGTCTTTGATGCTGGAAAGGTCGAATCGGGCTTCTGCTCACTTGAGATCGCGAAAGCAAAACTGATTGCATTTCGTGCTCAGCTCTTGAGAGCTTTTTTGGTGTTCCATGAATTGCACTCAGTAGTTTCTCAACGTTCTTCCCTCGTACCTAGGGATGTGACTTTTTTTTCACAGTATTTAACGCGATGCATTTTACTAGCGTTAATAACAGTATTTAACAGTATTTAACATTAAAAAAAAGTGGGACAAAAAATTATTGAAATATTTCCATTTGTCAAAAACGAATTGTATATTACATCGTATATTTCACGCACAAAGCAAATAAACGTAATATTTCCAGAAACATTTCCATTCTGGGGAGTATCTCCGAATATTTCCGCGGTGAGCTTCTGCTACCTATTCTTGGATTTTTGGGCATGACATTGGACGAAATTCGTCGCCGTAAGCACTCGAAGCGCAATTTCTTATGTAGGTTCGACTACGTCAGTCGCGACTCACAGCGATCATTTCGTGCTCTCGCGGGTTCTGCAGACGTACGCGGCCACGACCTGGAATGTTTTACCGAAAGCACATGTTGCATTGCCAGGTGCTCGACCAGATCATCTCGAACTTTTGGACATCCGAGATGACATTGATATGCTGGGCATGAGATTCAACACGCTGTTGTTGATGGTGAGCACGACGAATGGGCTGCTGGCAACGTATTCCGTGGCGCTCAGCGCAAGTATGTCCCCAATCGCTCTGTTATGGCATGTTTCATCAAGAGACGCGAATTCGGACGTCGACGGAAAGAGTAATAATGAAAATGGGCTCGAGCTGAGTGCTCACATGGAGATGCTCATTCAATTTGTCACGAATGCCAAGAGGAATGACAGACTGGTGTGGCTGACTTGGTCGCGCAGTTCTAGAGGACCACGTTCCACAAGGTGGTGCTCTCGAATTGCATGTGAATCGCCAAGTATGGCACCAAGTTGCAGTCGATGGTTTACCTTTTGACGTCTGTGGGCAAGATTGCATCGACGAGTGTACCGCGACTCCATCGGGCAAAATTAGTGTTGAAGACGCCCTCAAGAGGCCCATCGTCCCAGGCTGCTCGTGGTGGATGATGGGATCGTAATTGACCTACTCACCACCGAGGAAGCGTACGCCATGAATGCGCTGCACGAACGTATCAATGCTGCAATTCCCTACCACTTGGTGCATTTGCACTCGCCCCTAAGCGACTCACTTGCATTCGCAGCAACAACAGAAGATGCATATCTATCAACTATTGTCGCAGAATGCACATGCAGACAAACTCAGTAATAACTTCGATGGACGTAACCTAGATCTACTGCAGTTCATGGTGGCGGGGATAATGTTGGACTTGCAACATAGCTAAGTGGTTTGTGTCGACTGCTGAGATGGCGATCATGATGACCAGATTAGAGGCAGGAATGCGAAACCTCGCACGACTCGCTGAAGCGCAAGCTGGAGGCTCTGACGGTCACACGGTTGCGGCAGTTCTCAAGGCATATGTCGACTGCTTTCTCAGCCAAACCGACGCCATCCCCTTGACTCCAAATGATACTCGCGGCGTTTACCTGTTGTTTTTCGATGGTGGATCACGCGGCAATCCAGGACCAGGAGGGACTGGATCCATTATCGTGCGTGTCCATAAGGACTCGCACACAGCCAGTTTAATTTGGGCCGCCAGCATGGCGTATAGCAGGAAGGACACGACCAACAACTTTGCCGAGTACTGGGGTCTCATACACGGACTCCGAGAAGCCCAACGCAGTCACTTCGAACCGTTGTACGTGATTGGAGACAGTGCGCTGATTATCTCTCAACAGCGAATGCATCGGTCCCCTCGACAGCACCGATTGGCACGTTTATACCAGACAAGTCGACGACTCGCGGATTGCATCGACATCCGAGGATGGTACCATCACTACCGTGCCTTCAACAAGATGGCGGACTCAGCCGCCAACCTAGCCATGGACACCAGAACCTCAACGCAGGTTCACTTCCCAACTCAAAGAGCTGCTTTCAACAATCTCACCCAGGATCTTGACAACGACGTCATGCATTGGCTTATGCGAAGTTCGGAAGACCCAAGGTCATTGGACAACACAAGGCAGCCTCACATAGGACCAAGAGAACATGCCATCCTGGTCAAAGATTATTTAGCATTCAGAAGTGATCTATTGCAAACCGCGCTGTAGACACATTTACACTCCTAGATGAAATTCGCAATGAAGAATAGGTAGGAGAATGGATATTGTAGGTCACGAAGATGAACCTAAATATACCTCACCTTACAAAGGAATAAAGGATGATGCTGAGTTCACGCATGACTGAGGTGAGTTTGACCCCAGACTGAGATCTTCACTCTTAATCAAGGTATCAATGTGAAGGTGTTACACTCTCAAACCACGTACAAGTTCATTGTCAACGGTTTCCTGTCGAGAAAGTACAACGTAACATCCGGAATTCGTCAAGGATGTCCGCTGGCCCCTCTTCTCTTCATCTTGGCGTTAGAGGTTCTTTATCGGAAAATCGAAGCGAGTGACGAAATACACGGCGTGGAACTCCAGGCAGCAGGATGCGCAACTGAAGTCAGACTTGGAGGATACGCAGACGACACGACCATTTATCTTAGCGATCCCAAGGATATTAACGCCGTGTTTGCAATCCTGGACAAATATGGAGCAGCTTCTGGGCTTCGAGTCAATCGGCACAAATCTGCAGTATTACCGCTGAACAAGGAATATAGCTCCACCGAAGAGTCAGTCAGTGACATTCATGTGCTACAACGTGAGGAACATTGCCGCTACCTCGGCATCCAAGTCGGACAAACGCCTTCGAATGCAATTAACTGGTCCAAGTGTATCCAAGCCTTACGTGTCAGACTTCGACTTGCGCGTCTCAAAACTCACTCTGTCGCCCAACGCGCAGCAATTGCCAGTGCCGTCATCACACCCAAAGTGCTTTACGTGGCCAGGCACTCCTGGCCCTCTACGGCTATTGTCAATCAGCTTCACGACCTAGTGAAACAATTTGTCTGGGGCTCAAGGAACGGTAAGCCTGCGAAACCGTGGATGAAGGAAGAACAAGCTGAGCTCAAAAAAATGAATGGAGGCTTGTCAGTACCCAACATCAGAACTGAGCTGATGACGATGAGTGCCACAGCAGTCTCCAAATGGGCAATCACTACCTCTCACATCGATCAGGTCATCGGGGAAATCTTGCTGCACAACACAAGGGCTTCTTCGACGTACATCACGCCGCTCGATGCAATTCCAAGGCGGCCACTCCAGCTTCGTGATAACATGTGGACAACTGGCGCAGCATTGTGTGCGTCGCTCCATTCTCGACCCTATGAGCCCAGAGAACGTGATAATGTACGTTGGTGTTACGAGCACTTCAAGTCGACAATTGTGCAGACTCAATGGGACGGCGATGTGTTCCAGATCAACCTCAGCTCTAAAATGTCTGACAGGCTTCCAGGTATCATCGCTGAAGGACGAAAGCTACGTGGGACATTCTGTGCAGAATGGCTGCCATACATGACCTCGACTGCAGATGGGTGGCTTCTTGATTCCAACGGCTCCCCTTACAAGCTTGCTCACTCATCATTGTCAGTCGGAACAGCACAACTGGGTGACATACTTCGATGGGAGTGGATAAGACCAGGAGTGCTTAACTTCATCTCAGCATGTGGAATCTCCGGATTCTCCCGGCCGTCTATTCGAGCGCTCGAGCGGTTATGCGCTACGTTGGTATCCAACTTCCCACAGCTTCTGTATCGGCCACAGCAAACAAATGTGCTTCGGCTGTACAACGGGCAACGTCATTACAACCACGAATGGCATCTGCACACCAGTGAAGCAACTCTGACCCACGTCGACACGACCCTAGTCAAAGCTACGCATACAGTTCACTCCGCAACGGACTGTGACGTCATGGCAACAAGAGACTTGAACGGGCAGAAGGTGTCGTTCCATGCACATCCACGTTTCACAAGAATCGTGCAACTATGGGGTGGCAACGGACGATACAATACGACCAGATCTTTCTATCGGCAACAAGTTGCAGCAACGAGGACACAAATTGGCAAAGATACTCGAGATGCAGCAGTCAGCAAAGCTGTCCATACAGCAGGATCTCTGTGGCCAGGACTGAAATTAATCCAATGGAGCGAATTACACAACATCCCAGGGATTACTGCTTATACAACCCAGACTCTTCTCCGGCTGAAAGCCAACCGACTCTCCATGTGGAACTATGAGAAAGCTGATCTATCCTGCTCGAATCCCGAATGTTCCCAAGTTGTCCAATCTTCTGTTCAACATCTATTCTGGGAGTGTCCGAAAGCCAAACTGGTGTGGAACTACTTTTATGCGCTATGGGCGAAGATCGGAATCACTCCTGGTCACGACCCCGCAATCTGGATCTTCAGTCTGGATCTACCAGATACTCCAAGGCATGCATGGACCACGATCAAGAGACACATTATCGGACACAAGTTCTCCAATGAACATCTCCAAGATCATCTCTATCCCGTCGCACACATGCTGTGGCGATATATGAGCGCGTCGCTCATACAAGCCATTTGGTGTGCGCATCTGCGACGCATGGATTCGGATCCAATCGAATCGACTGCTGAGATGGCGATCATGACGACCAGATTAGAGGCAGGAATGCGAAACCTCACACGACTCGCTGAAGCGCAAGCTGGAGACTCGGACGGTCACACGGTTGCAGCAGTTCTCAAGGCATATGTCGACTGCTTTCTCAGCCAAACCGACGCCATCCCCTTGACTCCAAGTGATACTCGCGGCGTTTACCTGTTGTTTTTCGATGGTGGATCACGCGGCAATCCAGGACCAGGAGGGACTGGATCCATTATCGTGCGTGTCCATAAGGACTCGCACACAGCCAGTTTAATTTGGGGCCAGCATGGCGTATAGCAGGAAGGACACGACCAACAACTTTGCCGAGTACTGGGGTCTCATACAGGACTCCGAGAAGCCCAACGCAGTCACTTCGAACCGTTGTACGTGATTGGAGACAGTGCACTCATTATCTCCCAACAGAGAATGCATCGGTCCCCTCGACAGCACCGATTGGCACGTTTATACCAGACAAGTCGACGACTCGCGGATTGCATCGACATCCGAGGATGGTACCATCACTACCGTGCCTTCAACAAGATGGCGGACTCAGCCGCCAACCTAGCCATGGACACCAGAACCTCAACGCAGGTTCACTTCCCAACTCAAGAGCTGCTTTCAACAATCTCACCCAGGATCTTGACAACGACGTCATGCATTGGCTTATGCGAAGTTCGGAAGACCCAAGGTCATTGGACAACACAAGGCAGCCTCACATAGGACCAAGAGAACATGCCATCCTGGTCAAAGATTATTTAGCATTCAGAAGTGATCTATTGCAAACCGCGCTGTAGACACATTTACACTCCTAGATGAAATTCGCAATGAAGAATAGGTAGGAGAATGGATATTGTAGGTCACGAAGATGAACCTAAATATACCTCACCTTATAAAGATAAAGGTATCAATCTGAAGCTGGCGTGTTTTTTGTTGATGTTCTATTGGATATAATTCTATGGCATTTATGAAAAAATCAATTTTAGCCAGTGAATTTATTATTTTCGGCAGTGTTTTAACCAATAGAGATAAGTTAGAGGGTTTCTCTGAATTACTTCCCCTCTGTGAGTCGCAGTTGAGTGAGAACAACGAGACCTCATTCTAAAAGCGCCTAATCATGGGGCGACCAGCGCACGAAATATGGGAGCTCTTCACTGTCGTAGTGGCAAGGTCGCGTGAAGACAACAAGGCCCACCCTGACGTCAAATGCGTGTTCTATAACACTCTTCTCACCAACGCCCAGCCGTCCCGGAACATGCTACGGCACGCGCTTCAATGCGACGAGCTGTCAGATGATGCTAAAGTCAAGTGGAAGGATCTTGCGAGAAAGCAAAGGCATTCCATCAAGTAGAAGCTTCGCACGCCACAAAAGAGGACACCAGATAAAGGGAACTACTCGTCGCTCAACAAGAGATTGTTTGGGACTCCCTCCTCGGCAATTGCCACTCGGGATAGCCCGCGTAGGCAGCAGAAGCCTACCAAAGAGGAAAACTATCTGCGAGTTGCTACGGGTTTTTACGCGACTGGGATTCCGTTTCGCTGTGTTGAAGACCCGAACTTCCGCGCCATGTTCGACTACGACCTTCCAAGTCGCCACCAGCTCGCTACCGACTACTGACAGCATTTATGACCGCGAAAAAGCACATGTTATTGAAGCTTGACAGGGGCAACTCACCTATCGATTGTCACGACGGTTGGTCAAATATAAATAACGAAAGCATCATCAACTTCGTTATTACCAAACCACATATCCGCCCTGTCTTCTGGAAATCGATCAGCACGCACGATGCGGCACATACCTCTGTGTTTATTGCGTGCAGTATCAGCAATGCCATCGATGAAATTGAGAGCGTGGTGGGAAAAGGCGCTGTGACTTCAGTGGTGACCGACAACACAGCCAACATGAAGGGTGCATGGAAGATCCTTCAGCATGAGCGCCAAGGAATAGTCTGCAACGGATGCGCTGCACATGGCATGAATTTGCTTATGAAGGACGTGCTCGAGCTCGAAGACTTCGCAACCATCCTATAACAAGCGAAAATGGTATCTCGTTTTGTGAAGGACCACCACGCGATGTGGGATCGCTTCAAGCAACTCCAGAAACAGATGAAAAGAGGAGAATCTCGTCGTCGGCTATCACTGCCAGTTCCTACGAGATGGTATTCAAGCGAAAAGTGTATCAAAAGTCTCGTTGCAAACAAAGACGTCATTGCTGCGGGTTTTTTCAGATAACGAACTGCTAGATCGATACCAGCAAAGCAGCAGCAAAGTCGAACAGGTCAAAGAGTTGCTGCGAAATGAGTCGTTTTGGGCAAAAGCTGAAATCTCTTTGAAGCTCATGCACCCGATCACCACATGCCTCGCAGCTTTTGAAAGAGATGATTGCTGTGTCTCAATGGTATACCATCAGTTTGAGTGGCTGCTTTCGCATCCAGTCTACACACAATTAGCTCCCCAAGTTGATTTGAATCTCCAGCGGATGATCCTCGAGTTGGTGGGTGATCGCCGGCAGTTTTTGTGCAATGATACAATGGCGATAGCATACTTCCTGGACAAAACCAAGTCTCTCAGTGGTTTTGTTGAAGACGACATCGTTGACATCATCAACTGTGCTGTTATGATGGCCGATCGATTTGGACTCTTGCCCAACATTACTGGAAGGGATTTCCATAATCAACTTGTGGCATTTGGTTTGGCAAAGCGCAGCTGGAGCACTGACGAGAAACTGAAGCATGCTCAGTTCAGCCCACTTGACTGGTGGTCCTTGACTAATCGGTTCAAAGGTGTCAAGGAGTTTGCAACGCGCATTCTATCTATCCCGACATCGTCTGCAGCCAGCGAAAGAAGCTGGAGTATTCACGGATTTATTCACTCCAAAAACCGCAACCGCCTTACACCCGCCCGGGTTGATAAACTAGTTTTTGTATACAGCAATTTGGGCAAAAATGGAGCAGTAGATCACATTTTGTACGAGTTGTTCCCCGAAGCGGAATATGAAGCTGAAAGCGAAGGTAGTGACAGTGAACTGCTTACTACAGTGAACTAGTCGTCAAGTGGATTTGTAATTAGCTGGCACGCATAGTTATCATCTGACACATGATTGATTTTTCTGTTTTTTTCTGATTGATTTTCTAATTGATGAAACAGCAGGAGCCCGGCGGGAATCCACGATTCCCTGGTGCCTTTGATTGCATCGGAGAGATGACGCGTGCTGAGCTCGATATCGCCGTGCCACGTGAAACTTGGTCACAATTAAATAAGCAGGGACTCACTTAACTACGAGCCAGCAGTACATAACCCTCTTCGATTGGGAGCAACACCGCAGCGTACGGCTCTCTAGGGGAGCAGGAGTACGAAGTAACCACTGCTTGTCACTTCGAAGGTCGCGCCCTCGAGCAGGTGAATTTTGAGGACTTTCGTCAGCGCAACTGCACGTTTCCAGCGCGTCTGCGTGGCAAAGTCCTAAGGTCCGTACAGCCAGCCCAAGGTGAAGCGCAAATGGCACTCGAGAAGACTAGACTGGTATTTCCACATTCCCAATTGGTCCGAGTTGGCAATAATCTTGAGCAATTTTGGAGACCACTGAAGCCAGCCAAGACAATGTGCTAGCGCGATAATCTTGGAGAACGACCCAAGCATGCCGCACCCTCGGCCGTCAAAAATACATGTCTCTAGAAACCACAGAGCATAGTCGCAAAATCTCGTCTCCCCAACCTTCCAAGTGCCAGGAAGTGGGGCACGTCTGAGTGTGCATGTGGCACACACAGCTGCACGCCTGGTAACCTCCGCAAAAGACGCGAGATCACAGAGCAGCATTAGAAGTACCTGCGCTCGATTAGGGACAGCGGCGACCGGTGCGATTCGTACTGGAAATTGATTGCACACGGTTAAAAATTGTTCATGCTTCGGGTGCGCGTGGCAGCGCAGACTAATGCTGAACGATGTGTTGCTATCGTTCGGGTGAAATTTGCGGACGTATGTGGTGCACCCGATGCATTGCGTGTATAAGTTCGTGAGATCCAGGTCACAAATTACCGCCTTCGCACGCGCAGATTTCGTTCACGTCGCGCAATGAGCCCCCATCGGGTCCGCGTCCGCGAGTTTCTACATCGTTTTGCTGTTGAAGGATTGGCAGAGAGATTGAATAAAAAAAACTGAGGAATACACCCACCACACTTAACTTTGGGGGTCGATTGCTCGCCATGTATCAAAGGCGCAGCCGCCAAACCATAAACTTGCATTCTCCATGGCAAACTACAAGTCCACACGTCTCACATATTCGTATGAGACTTTCCGAACAGTACGATAAGACAGTGAACTAAATAAGCAAGCACATACCAAGCACTCAGTGGAGCAACCATGCTGCAAAATGTCTCAAGACCCACCCCCACGACTGAAACACGAATGCTTATCGACTCCCACGATTCATTTACTCTATTCGTGCGCTTGCGAGTTTTCCGTGGATTGGCCATACTATAGAACACGAATTCCAGCAATAGCCACGTGGCAAATATGCGTGAAAGGATTCTTGATACATCGCGATGGTCGAGACGAGTCTCTGGTGAGTTTTGTGGTGCGAACGATGGGTCAATCCGTGGCGGTAATCGCCGTGGTGATCTTGGTTCCCTTTACCGATTGTTCAAAGAACGATTACAGGGACGACTGGGAAGTTGGGGACGGTGGCGATCACACGACATTATCCTGATCCACCAATACATCCAGACGCACCACTTCTGAAAGCACAGGAGACTGCGAGCGCGTGAAGCAGTAGGTGCGGCCGCCAATTGACACAAAGGTAAATTGTGCGACATACTCGAGGAGATTGTCCACGACCGAGCACACGGTATTCTTCACGTTGCTCACCAGCTAGCCCTCAACTATCCAGAACGAGTCCCAGTAGTAGCGCTCGCGGAATCGACCACCAGGGATGACCAACACGTTCAGCTTCCGGTGCAATTGCAAATCCTTCACAGGCTCCGAGTGAAGAAAAGTGTTTGTCACCGATGAGTTTGATTGGCGCCCAAAATATTCCAGAGCTTGTGCAGCTGGCGCCTGCTATCGGAACGCATAGTTCTAAATCGCGGTAATCGCAGGCAGCTCGATTTGCTCTTGGTATTCCAGTGACACGACGTGATTTTGGAGCCGGGCACGTCAAAATACACATCGATATACTCGCCGACTTTTACAACGGGAACCTTTTGCTCAGCAATATCCATCCGGGTCCTTCGCTCTTAATATGCTAGTCATATCCGCGCAAGATCGTCGCGGGATTGCTCAGAGCATTCAGTGGCGTGTCGACAATGTCCTCTATATCTGTAAATACGTGGTTCAACTGCACTTCGAGTTTGCAACCGACCGTAGCAGTATTTCGCAAAGAGTAGCTACTGGAGCTCCTTATCGCAATTCGTTGCCGGATACGCGAGCGGGTGCAGGATCACAACGAGGCATCACGAAGGGTGGTGGTCATCCGACCTCGTTGTCGTCGAGGTCAACGTCTTGTGAGGGACCGTGAGCTGCGTCGCTGCGGACTGCTTGCATGGTACAAACGGTGGTTCAATTCGTTGCCATAGTCGTGGCGCTCAATACTACTTGCTGTTGGCTGTTATGGCGCGAACTGTTGCTCATTCTGTCACGACGCAGATGCTGGTACTGATGTTTGTCTATCACAGCAGAGGTCAGCGTCTCTCCCAAGTGATCAGAAACTAATATCCAACCGTGGTCGGTAAATTAACTAAAAAAAACGGTGGGTGAAAGTTTACTGAAATTTATATTGCTTACCGTTCTGCAGTATGTCGCAGTTGTTCACAGTATTTCACGGTTTTTCACACTTTGGTGTGAAAAACTACATTCTACTGTTAAATACGTTTGTCGCAGTATTTAACTGTGAAATTCACAACACTACTCGTACCTGAGGAGAACCTGATATTGTGGATATAATTTTTAAGAGGTCGAAAATATTGTCCGAGCAACCAGAGAAGCTGAATTTTAACGCAACACCACGCGCGCATCTGTTTACAAGGGTGAAGGCGCATATATTATTACTTCGAAGTATCAGTCGACAGGGACTGCGTGCAGCTCGCGAATGTGTTCAGTGGTAACACAACTGTGGTGCCGCCTACGATCAGCCATGCATTCTGATCCAAATGCACCTGTAAACACTGTCTGCGATGTTAGATCATGCCTTATCTATTTCTGCAGGTGATCACTTTTGTAGATGCTTTCCCAGTGCAGGGAACGACTGTACATGTTCGTACCATCACTCACCCTCCTGCTCTTGAGGTTTTACACCACAACCAGAAAGCGAAGGTTTTATCAGCAGCACTGCTACAACCTCTCAAAATTGCTTTTGCCATTCCTGCACCAGCATAAGAAAACACCAGACCGAGTTGCATTTCGTGACGGAGGGGAGTCGTGGAAAGCTAGCAATGTGGGCGAATTTTCCCGACTAATAGCTACCAGCGACCTCCAACCTACCGAACGTCATGATGCCCGTGAAAACGCGAAATCCCACACTGTGTGGATGTCTCTTTTCTTCGCGATATCCGTTGACCACGCAGTGCCATTCGACTTGCGCAACTTTCGCTCACGAACCAGTCTGGGAAGGGCTAAGAAGTGGTAACACTCGACAATGTGCCTGGATCATCAATACGCCTGCAAACTGACGGCTATGCGCATATGCTACCGACCAGCATACATTCCGTACATCGATATTCCCAAGCCTCGCCTGCTTTGCTCTCAATCCCACCAGGCTGCTCGGTGTGCACGCATTGATTTCTCAATCGTGGTTCAATGTGTGGTCCAAGTTGCGGTTCCAAGTATAACCCACGTCTCAGTGTAACCGGGTACACTGACAATAATGTACCCGTTTACACCGTATCCACTCTGTTCATGACAGCCTTGGTACCCAAAAATCGACTCTATTTTGGGTTTCTTTGGGTGGGCCACACCAGCTGCTGGCAAAATCCGACCTGTGGCACCATTCATTCGTTCGCGCCATTGACCACTCAGTTGGTGTATGGCTCGCGCGCGTGTATAAGTGAGCAGCGAACGATGGCGCCGTCGCAGCACCAGCACGGGCACTCGACCGCGGCCGTGGGGCTGGCGGCCACGATGGACGCCGCACAGCTCGCGGAGCTGGAGAAGCCCGTGGGCGATGTCAAGGACAAGTGGAAGCTGCTGCCGTACTTTTTGCAGCTCCGCGGACTCGTCAAACAGCACATCGACTCGTTCAACTACTTCACGAATGTCGACATGAAGAACATCGTGCGCGCCAAGGCCAACAACATGGTGCGCAGCGACGCCGACCCCAAGTTCTTCTTGCAGTACACGGACATTCAGATCGGCTCGCCGTCCATCGACGAAGAAGCGTTTGTGTCGTCGTCGGTCACGCCCCATCAGTGTCGCTTGCGCGACCGCACGTACGCCGCGCCCGTGTACGTGAGTGTGCGCTACCGCCGCGGCAACAAGATCGTGACCAACAATAAAGTGCTCATCGGCCGCATCCCGATCATGCTGCGCAGCGCCAACTGTGTGCTCGCGGAGAAAGGTGAAGCAGAGCTCGCGAAGCTCAAGGAGTGCCCTTACGACCCGGGTGGTTACTTCATCGTCAAGGGTGTCGAGAAAGTCGTGCTGATCCACGAGCAGCTGTCGAAAAACCGCGTGATCATCGAAGAAGACGCCAAGCAGAACGTGTGCGCGTCGATCACGTCGTCGACCCATGAGCGCAAGTCGCGCACCAACATTTTCATCAACAAGAACCGCGTGTACCTCAAGTCGAACTCGTTTGGCAGTGACATCCCGATCGTGATCGTGTTCCGCGGCATGGGCATGGAGAGCGACCAGGAGATCGTGTCCCTTATCGGCAGCGAACCAGACGTGACGGACGCGCTCACGGCGTCCTTCGAAGAAGCGTCGGACCTCAAGGTGTTCACGCAAATGCAGGCACTCGAGTACATTGGGTCCAAGATGAACACCGTGACCAAGGTGGGCGCGACGGGCGGACGCCACCGTGGTGGTGGTAGCAGCGGTCACCATCAGGACCGCAGCTTGGCTGATGCCGCGCGCTCGGCACTGGCGAACCTCGTGCTCAACCACGTGCCGTGCGAAGACTACAATTTCCGTCTCAAGTGCATTTACGTCGCGCATATCGTGCGCCGCATCATCTTCACGGACAAAGACCGCACGCAGTTGGACGACAAAGATTACTACGGCAACAAGCGTCTAGAACTCGCGGGTCAGTTGCTCTCGTTGCTCTTCGAAGACCTGTTCAAGCGATTCAACAGCGATTTGAAGCGCCAGGCGGACATGGTGCTCAGCAAGCCGAACCGCGCTGCCGTGTTCGATATCCTCAAGTGCATCCGCACGGACACGATCACGCAGGGCTTTTACCACGCGCTGTCCACGGGCAACTGGACGCTCAAGCGATTCCGCATGGATCGTGCGGGTGTGACCCACGTACTCTCGCGGCTCTCGTACATGTCGGCGCTCGGCATGATGACGCGCATCTCGTCGCAGTTTGAAAAGACCCGCAAGGTCTCTGGCCCGCGTTCGCTGCAGCCGTCGCAATGGGGCATGCTCTGTCCTGCGGATACCCCCGAAGGCGAGGCGTGTGGTCTCGTAAAGAACTTGGCGCTGCTCTGCCACGTGACGTCGGACGAAGAAGCCGCGCCGATCAAGCGGTTGTGCTTTGACTTGGGCGTGACGGACGTGTCACTGTCGTCGGGCGAAGAGATCAACCACAGCTCCAACTACCTGGTCGTGCTCAACGGTGTGATCATCGGCACGCACGTGAATCCACGCGCGTTCGTGACGCGATTGCGCCGGATCCGTCGTGCTGGCCTCATCGGCGAGTTCGTGTCGGTGATGATGCACGACGTGCAGCGCGTCGTGTACATCGCGTCAGACGGCGGTCGCGTGTGCCGTCCGCTTCTGCTGATTGACCCAGTGACTCACAAGACGCGACTCACGCAGCGCCACTTGGACGAACTGCGCGCTGGCGTTCGCGATCTGCACAGTCTCATCGTCGAAGGTTGCGTCGAGTACGTCGACGTGAACGAAGAGAACAACTGCCTCGTGGCACTCCACGAGAGCGAGATCGGTGAGCGCACGACCCACTTGGAGATCGACCCCGTGACGATCCTGGGTGTGGTCTCGGGATTGATTCCGTACCCTCACCACAACCAGTCGCCGCGTAACACGTACCAGTGCGCCATGGGCAAGCAGGCGATCGGCACGATCGCGATGAACCAGTACGAGCGCATCGACACGCTGCTGTACACGATGGTGTACCCGCAGATGCCGATGGTCAAGACGCGCGTGTTGGACCTTGTCAACTTTGACCACGTGCCTGCGGGTCAGAACGCGACGGTGGCCGTCATGAGTTACTCGGGCTACGATATTGAAGATGCGATCGTGCTCAACAAGGCGTCGTTGGACCGCGGCTTTGGCCGCTGCATGGTGTTCAAAAAGTACCAGACGATGATCAAGAAGTACGCGAATGGGTCGTACGACCGCATCGTGGGTCCACCGGACTTTGACAGCCTCATGTCGAACGGCGGCGGCGCTGCGGGCAACATGGGTTTCCGCAACGCCAAGTACGCGTCGCTGGACGCCGACGGTATCGCTCGCGTGGGTGGCGTCGTGCAGAACGGCGCGATCATGATCAACAAGGAGCAGCCGACGCAGTTCAACGACTCTGTGGATGGCCGCGATCCGCTGGACGTGACGTACTCGCCGTCGCCGACGACGTACAAGGGTCCGATTCCGGCGTACGTGGACAAGGTGCTGCTCACGTCTTCGGAAGCCAACCATTTCCTGGTCAAGGTGCTGATCCGCCAGACGCGTCGTCCGGAGATCGGTGACAAGTTCAGTTCTCGACACGGTCAGAAGGGCGTCTGCGGCACGATCCGCAACCAGGAGGACATGCCGTTCAACGACCAGGGTATCTGTCCCGACCTGATTATGAACCCGCACGGTTTCCCGAGTCGTATGACGGTCGGCAAGATGATTGAGCTGATCGCGGGCAAGGCCGGTGTGCTCAACGGCCGTCGCGCGTACGGCACGGCGTTCGGTGAGAAGTACGGCACGGCCGATAACGTGCTCGATTGCTCGCGTGAGCTCGTGAAGAACGGGTTCAACTATGCCGGCAAGGACTACCTGACGTCGGGCATCACGGGCGAACCGATCTTGTGCTACATCTTCATGGGTCCGATCTACTACCAGAAGCTCAAGCACATGGTCATGGACAAGATGCACGCTCGTGCGCGTGGTCCACGTGCCGTACTCACGCGACAGCCTACTGAAGGTCGATCGCGCGACGGTGGTCTGCGTCTGGGAGAGATGGAGCGCGATTGTCTGATCGGGTACGGTGCGAGCATGCTGCTGATGGAGCGTCTGATGATCTCAAGTGACGCGTTCAGCGCCGACGTGTGCCAGGGCTGCCGCATGCTCGGGTACGAAGGCTGGTGCCAGTACTGCAAGTCGGAGGAGAAGGTCGTGAGCATCCGCATCCCGTACGCGTGCAAGCTGCTCTTCCAGGAGCTCCAGGCTATGAACATCGTGCCGCGATTGACGCTCAAAGAATACTAAAACTAGGACCATTTATATTCATCCAATGAACCGACTCACCTGTCGCTAGATCCAAACAGAAAAAGTATACTAAAAGGCACACACTCACAAGTTGCAAGTTTCTCTATCTTTCGTTTGCTTTGTCTTCATCGTCTTGAACGTCTTCATACGCGACGAATTCGACGTCAACGTCACCAAACACGTCTCTGAGGGAACGCAGAACCCGTGATTGCACAAACTCGAGCTGATGCGGCGGCAAGTACTCGTCTCCCGTCGATTTCGCGATCGTCACGAGCGACGGCGGGTGCGTGAGTTCTCCACTAGTTGTTGCAACGTCACCTAGGAAGTCTCGGAATGCAGCGATCATGTGCTCAATCTCGTCATTGGAGATCATGTGATGCGGGAGATCGAGGTTTGGTCCCGCCCACCACACGAGTTGGCGTGCCTCCTGGTCCAGATTCACCATCAGTTTCATGAACGTAGCGAGCAAGTCTGGTGCGTCAGCATTGTCAGGATACAACGGAATCAACGTGTTGAGGATCGACTGATACACTGGACTCGATGGATCAAACACGGACGGATCATTGGCTTGTGTCTCGTTTTGTTCCTTCAGCTGCTCGAATGCTGCTGCAAAGCTGCGACGATCCTGACTTCGAACCGCAATGCTCATGTCATTTCCCATATCCTTGTACCGCAGTGCAGCAAACACTTGCGCGACAATGTTCGCCGTGGCTGCACCAACGCGCTGCTCCAGATCTGAGAGGGAAACGCAAGCAAATGCACAAAGCAGGTCTGCTATTGAGCAAATGGACAGGTTGACGCACAGCAGTGATTACATATTCTTACCTTTGCGGAATGGATTCCAAGTCGAGAAATAATCCAAATCGATGTCTAAAATATACGCTTGGGCAGGCTCTTGTTGAAGCTGCGAACGTACTTGTGCCAAGACGTCGCCACCATCAATGCTTGCAAACGAAGGAGCGTCAGTAGATACTGACGGGGATCTATCTCGCAGCTCGGTGACAAAGAGATCCCATGACCTATGTTTGTTTCCATAATGCAAACAAACACGTAGAGAAAGAGAGAGAGCTATGATAAACTCCAACACACCACGCACGTCCTACTAATAGCCAGCATATACGTACTTGATGGTCTCGGATGCCATGGCGTCGACAGCCGCGTACGCGTCTTCTTCGATGAAATGCAGCAGCGGCAGTGACACACAGAGACGTTCTACAGCACCACCATCGCATGTAAACCTGAGCCACTTGGGTTATCACGTAGGAGGCAATGGTTCAGGTCACGCACTCGTATCTTGATGCTTGCCGACGAACGCTTGCTTCCACGCATCGATGGGCATCTACGACACCACTACATTGTCAGTCTAGTGAATAAACCAACAGAGCTTCTCCGCGCTTTTGCTACCAGTTAGTACCTGCGTTGCCCATTGGGGCTTGATCCACGTGATCTGGTTCACATGACCTGCGTACACCAACGGCAGCAAAAACTCGGCAATACCTACGAAGCAGTCTTTAACATCAGCTCGTAGCCACATCACACATGCACACAAAATAGACGCATACCGGAGACGGACTCGTCAAGCGCGTCATAGAGCGCGTGCGGCTCAAACACGAGCGTTGGGTCGACGGCGCGAGGGAACGACAGGTCCGGGTGCGCGTCAAAGTGCAGCACGTGGATGCCGGTGAATGGGAGGATGCGCCGGCGGATCGCCTACAGTTCTAGCAGTTTACGTTAGCGGCAGGCGGTGCACAGCCCAATTGTGAGCTACACAAGTGCAGCTAGCAGCGTACGGCGTGGATCTCGGGCAGCACGTGGTGGTGGTCGTCCGCGACCACGACACGGAGCGCCGGCTTCTTGGTTCTGTGTGGATGCTTCATGTCATCAAAATGTGTGCGAGGCAATTGAGGGGTGATGTGAAGTGGTATATACCAATAACCGCTTCTGTTTGAGTTGGCGGGAGAAACTGTTCCTACCAAAGTTGCCGTTTCTACAATATTATATTTTAGAAATACCAATTTTGAGCAAAAAAATCGACATTTTTTAAAAATGCTAATGGGTCTGCACAAAACACATATTAAAATGTGTGTTTTGCGAAGATCCATGCGAACGGAGCCAACCGGTGTCTCCGCTGTGGTCGCGAGGGCAACGAAATTGAGTCTTGCTATGCCAAGTCTCGAGGTACCTCCGACTTTGCGTCGAAGCCAACAACCAAGAGCTCCAAGTTTCCAGCTCAGGGATCTCAAAGTGGGGATCGCGGTGGTAAGAGCTCTACCCGAACTGCCAAGTCGCCAGCGCACAGCGAGCAGCAACTCGACGACGTGCTTTCGATGCAGACGCTAAGGCCGCCTCGCGATTCCTGCTTCGCTAAAACCCACGCCTCCGATGTACCTCTCTGGGTTGGCTCTCGCCCAAGCGGTGGGAATCGTACTCCGTTCCATCAAAGCGTCTTGTGCAAATGCATTGTTTGGGAAGCCGAGTCATTTTGTTGGGGGTTGTGTCCGGATACACTTGGATATTTTTGCTCCAGGTTTTCATTCTACATTAGAGCGTCAAGTCAGTTCAGGTGCGGTAGCTAGTAGCGAGATGGAGGCAAGATTTGTCCATAGCCATTAGTCTCATATCAGAACTTGACTTGGGCTACCCACGGCAGCTCACGAACAATGTATTCATGCCTGAAGGCGTGCGAGTAACCAGGACACAAAGTAGCTCCTTGTACCTACTTGGCGATTGCTTTGTTCATCCTCTCGCATCCAAGCACTGTGACCTTGTCCGCTTAGCTTTTACAAAGACTTTCCACACAGTCTGAGGCATGTATAAACATCGCCACTTTGCCTAGCCTTTCCATGTCGATGCTGTTGTGCTCGTTGCAGTTGCACCAGGAGTTTGAAGGTGGCGGTTGGCACTTCAACGTCGCACCATAGACGAGCGCAGAGCACGTCAACTGAGCTTCACTCTAGGGAGATCAGTGTGACTTCAACTCACGCCGCGAGTTTCTGGAGGCACGCTGTCGCATTCCTGGAAGGAAATGTCTGGATCAGCATGGAACGACCAACTTCAACGTCAAGCTTGCGCATTTCTCGATGACGATGCGCACAAACACGCAACATTCCCGAATTTTGTCTTCGCAACTAACGTATTCCTGTTTAATATTGCGTATCAATTCACAGTTGAATCACCTTTCAACGAAAGCCCCTTTTTAAAACGGCATACATGCGATTAAATCATTGCTACTCTCATTATACAAGGTTGTTTGATGAATCGACGCCTTCAAAACCCCTTCGGGATCACGGCGCGTCACGCCTCGTGGCTCGTCAACCCATCTCCCAATGTTGCAAACTCAACATTTTCGTCTATTTTACAGCTCAATACCAACTAAGTCACCAGAAGGGCGACTTTGCAAGCACCACGGTCTCTTTTTTCTCGTCAAACGTCGCACTGGAATTGACGAGCGTGACGCCGCGGACGTCAGATAGCTACCTTGGCGTTTCGCGCCGCTGTGATTGGTGGACACGCACAACCTCAACATGACCACAGAGAACAGAATCCACCAAGAGCTACGTAAACTGGAAGCTGCTTACGCTGCAGACCAGAGCTCTGCATTGGACGCTCCCACTCACTTTCCAAATTCCCATCAACAGCTCAAGTCCGTCCACTCATCACCTTCACCTCCATGTTGGCCCGAGTCGTTCGCAGCGCAGCCCCGCTCCAAGCCTCGCGATCCATCCATTCGTCTACAGCTGCCGCCAAGGCGTTCCAAGTCCCTGCAGCAGCAGCCTCGGCACCAGCCCCTCACGTTGTCTCAAGCGGCGAACTGGCTTGGTGCGAGATCTACGGCATTGACTACGAAGAGCAGATCCAGGAAGCACTCGACGAAGCGCCACTGCTGGTCTCCAACATGGCGCGAGCAGCCATCCCAAGCACGGTGCTCAAGACCACCGCAGTAGCCAAGCCAAGCGCAGCAGCGACCACCGCGACGTCTGCGTCCGCGGCCGCCAAAGGCGACATCTGGAACGTCGTGTTCGGCGCGTCGACTGCGTAAACCCCAAGCACCTCTGTCTGTCATTTATTCAACTTAATCGTCACATCGAGGAGCAGACGCTCCGCTGGTCTCCCTTATGTATTTTATTGTAATGCGAACCAAGTCAAATCCAAAAGCCATTTTTGTCTTACTTCGACATATCCTTTCCTCTATTCGTCGTCGTCGTCTTCCAGCGTGAAGTCAAATTGCTTCCACTGCTCCTTAAACTGCTTCGTCATCTGCTCTTCCTCGGGCTTTGGCACGACGCAGTACTTCCAGTTCGCGCGCCGTGGCATCTCCAGCACGCACGCGGCCGCGTGGCGACCAAACTGCATGTAGTGCTTGCCCTCGACAAAGTTCAGCAGACGCACCACGTTGCCGTCCTCACCGGGCACCTCGGCGTAGAAAAATGGCTTCCCATCGGTTGTTTGTTGCAGATCGGCGTCCTTCTCGAGGACCTTGAAGCGTACGTTGTACTTCTCGCCTTCGCCTTCAAACACACGTCTCGCAATGGCAGCTTTGGAGCGCGGAATGCCAATCACTTGCAAGTGGCAATGCGTCGCGCCAATCGTCTGGATGTTGCGATCAAACACAATCACGTCTTTATCCTGCGACGCAAAGAACTCTCGAAGTGCGCTCTTGAAGCGCTCGATTTCTTTCCACGTGTCGACACGGAGCTTCATGGACGATGCCTCGTGCGCGATCGGCACGATCAGCAAATGGTCCGGGTTGATCGCACCTTTAGGCATCGCAAGGTACGCTTCCTGTCCGATGCTCACGATCAAGTGGCGCTCGACACTCGGCGTCGCAAGACAGAACCAGCACTCGGTGCGTTCAGGCACTGGCGGCGGTGCTCGTCGATCACGTTTGCTGTTGTCTCGCTCTTGACGAAGTGCTACCTGCCGCTGACCTCGTGCCGCGAGTTTCTGGTCGTAAAAGAACTGCGCACCCTGGACACTTTGGGCCGTCAGCTGCGCGATCTGTTCCTCCGAGAGACCTCCGCCACCTGCTTTAGGACCATCGACTCTCTGTCGCTTTGCATTTGGTTCCTCACGATACCGCCGATCTGGAGACGGCGGCGCCTGCGCGTACGGATTCTGCGTTGTCCCCGCTGGGATGTCGACTGCACCTTCGCCACTTGCAGTCGGGGTCACTTGGAGCGCGTGCAGGTACTTGTGGGCTTTGTTCTTGGACGTGCTCACTCCACAGAGTCCGATTAAGCGTGTGACAGACTTGCGTCCACTCGACGGATGCTCACTCACGTACGGAAGGCGCTGGTAGAAGACGCCACTGCTGGCCGACGCACTCGTGATGTGGTACTTGGGGTGCACCACTTGCAGCAGCTTCTGCAAATACGGACTTCCCTCCACTGTCTGCAGTTCCGACGGGACTTGCTGTTCTGGAAGCAATTTCTGGAAGCTATAGAGAGACACACACAATGATCACCACCATGACTACTTTCATACTCAAAGAGAAAGTGTGGGGATTACGTACTTGGCTGCGTATTCGGCTGTCAGTAGAAAGTCGATGTCGTGTGCACCTTGCTTCTCAATACTGGCAATAAGATCATCCACCTACGCATATCACACACAGCACAAAGCTCGTATAGTCAGCAGCTCTATGACTCAAATCACTCATCTTTTCATACAGAAAGAGCACCACACAGAAACACTCAACGTACCGTCGCCATGGAGTAATGCAGTGGTGTGCTTGATGCCGCCGTATCATCCTTGGCAGCCGTACCCGAGAGGAAGGCCACCTTCAACCCTTCAATCTACAGCATTCCCCCACAGCAAAGCCGCCACATTAGTCTCATAACAACCGATGCATGGTCGCAATGGTCAAAAAATGTACCGTCGTGACACCATGATTGCCCAAGAAGAACAGGTTCTTCACCACTTCCACGAGCCCACTCGTGTCCGCTTGTGGCTTCGAGATCTTCGCATACAGCGCGGATTGCATCGCATCGTTCTCCAGCGCGTTCTTGTCTTCAAACGCGGTCACAAAGTATGTGGGGATCGGCACGGGCTTGCTCCCGTCGACGTACTCGGCAGGGATCGGGAATGCGCGGCCGACGCAGAGCAGTACCTCGAAGGGTGCGCCTTTGGCGGCCGCGTTGAGCTTCTTCACGCGCTCGAACACGAGGTGCCACTGCCCGTTCACCTGTCCGCAGAGCAAGATCTTCACCATCGTCTCGGTCGAATATGGCGCGTTCACCAATTGGCACTTGCTGGGTTTTAGGGGACGAAATAACCAAGCTACTGATATAAGCTAAGACTGGAGATCCACTAATAGAAGCATATACTGTACTGAGTGATCACTGGTTACGGGTTACGATATACGTATAGCATTCGTAGACATCCGGTAATACTTCTGGCTATTAGTCATCAGGTGAGCTGCTTGGTAGAAACGAAAAGCTCCTGACACTTTACTGCTTGTGTGGCTACCGCCCCACCTCAGGAGATCTACGATACAAAAACAAATGGTGCGCAGTCCTGTGGCCACAAAAAGATAATGGGAGGATGACCGAGCAAGAGTTGCTTTCATGTGGTGGCCGCATACTGGACGAATCCTGGCACAGCAAATTGCTGCTGCGAGAAAGGTTGAAGCAGCGGTTCATGACATCGGAGGAATGCATCGATGTGTTCAAGCCTTCAACGTGAATGTGACGCCCCCACCTGGATCGTCCACAGAAAGGCGATGTTTTTTCTGCGAACGAAAGCGAAGGGCTCATCTCGCCCATCCAATGGCTCATACTTCAAGGACGTCGTGTAAAAGCGTGGGTGCAATGTGCGTAGCGACGGCTCTGACTACCTCGAACCACCCAACGACAGGCTTTTACCGTACACTACCTCTATGCACCTAATAATAACGTACATGAAGGTTTACTTTAGTGAGCTAAATGCCTCTTTTAGATGCATCCATTAGACGAGGGACGAACTGACTACTGCAACTGCTTGACCACCATTCTGTGCCCACACTCATCGGATACATCCATGCAATTTTAGTGTAAAGCACTAACTAAAAACCGTGCAGACGGAGAGGCATGGCGCTATTGTTTAGTATCCAGACGTTACCCCCAGAGCTCTAGCCACACACACGAGCGTCCATATGCCCAACACCAAAGCAACGGCTCTCTCTTGATGACCAGAACACTCGAACAATTATACAACGCATCAAAACGACAGGTATCCACCGAGGAAAGACACCAGTTGCGATCCCCATGCACTTACATACGCCACTCGTATGTACAGGGAGGGAGAATAATCAGCCACATGGTGGAGTGGCTCACTATTCGCCTCAGCGCGCCTCTACCTCGTGCATGCGGCGATGACTCCATGCCAATGTGCTCTCATTCTACGTTTTGAGGCACACGCCGAACGTCAAAGGAGAGGGATTATCAACTCGGGGCAGCATGAAGGTCTGGGCGTGGAGCTCGCTGCTGCTGGTCGCGGTGCTCGCGCTGTGGAACCCCGTCGCGGACGCGCAGTCGTCGTGCGGGAGCCGCACGCGCCGCAACTGGGACAGCCTCTCGACCCAGGACAAGAACACGTACAAGGGTGCGATCGCCGCGGCTATGGACTCGGGCGCGTACATCAAGTTCGTCGAGATGCACACGGAGATGCGCTCCGAGATGGAGGCGCATCAGCAGTGCATGTTCATCTACTGGCACCGCCTGCTGCTCGTCGCGTTTGAAAACATGCTGCGCGGTCAGGGCAGTCAGTACGCGTGCGTGACGGTGCCGTACTGGGACTGGATCACGGCGCACAACCGCATGACCAACAACCAGTGCAGGAGCATCGCCGACTGCTCTGCGATCATCGGCGAGCTCGGCGGCGTTCCGTCGGGCACCCGGAGCAGACTGCTCACGATCAACGGCATTCAAACAGCTGGCGCGTGTGTCAACGTGTACCCACTCGACCATTTCTGTGAAAACGGAGCCGTTCGCGGCAACTCGTGTGCGCGGTGCCTGACTCGCGGTCCATGGAGGAGCACGAGGCTTCCAGGATCAGCTAGTTACGCGTCGGTACGTAACCAGGTTTTCACGGGCAGGAACATCGGTGAGTTCTCGCCGACACTGGAGCAGGGAGTACACAACAACGTGCACGCGGCTCTGGATGGCGCCATTTCGACGTTCACGTCTCCGTCGGACCCAGTGTTCTGGTCGCACCACGCGATGATCGATGCGTTGCACGTCATTTTCCACAAATGCCGCGTTGGAACCACGCGCATGACGTTTGAACAGAAGGCGTCTCACCCAGTTGCATGGACGTCGTGCAGCCGAAGAAGCAACGGCGGTCCGTTCAACCCCGCCGATGTGATCACCATGCGCACGGGTCAAGGTGGCCGAAACCCCATTCAGGGCAGCCAGGATCAGCTCATTGGCCAGTACTTCCAGGATGTCCCGAACCGGTTTGCAGACCTCATGGACATTCGTGACCTGGGCACGAGCAGCTACTCGTACGAGCTCAGTGGCTACCTCGCGACCATGTACACCAACTGCGATGGCCAGCAAGCCTCCGCCCCAGCTCCCGCCACGAACAACAATCAACCAAACCCAGCTCCAGCTGCTACTTTCCGCCCGACTGCATCGCCAACTCCAGCGCCGACGCCGCAACGAGGCTGGAGATGGCCTTGGTGGCCATGGGGACGCAAGTTGGCCGACCAGGGCAACAATGAGGATGCTGAAGTCAGCGCGGGCAAAGTGCGTGCTGCAGACTACAACTCGCCAGAGCAATCGGACAATGCGTACGCTGATCCAGCAGCCATCGCTACCTCCAATGCCGATGCGAGCAACTCCCCAGTGCAACAAGAGACTGGTAACTCAACCGACCCAGCAGCTACGATGTCCAGTAATCCTGATGCAGTGGACGTGGTGCTCGTGGACAAGGACCGCGACGAGTCCACCAAGGTCGTCGAGCAGTGGTATGACGAGATGATCCAACAGCTTGGTGGCCAATCGCAAAAGTCCATGGACGAGATCGAGAGAATGTCGTGCGTCTTCCAGGACGAGTGTCTCGGTGGCGTGAAGGACTACACTCCAGAGTTCAAGAAGACCTGGGGCGTGACCTCGCCTCGCTGCAAGATCATTGTCGACGAGATCAAGGCGGGCAAGCAATCCATCTGCATTGTCGACTGGCGAACGGCCATGGGCAAGAAGTTTGGCTGTCCTTCACGGGATAATGCTCCGGTCACAGTAGCCCCAGTGACGAGCAACAGCAGCCCTAAGCAGAGCTACTCGAGCGGCAGCGTCACCACCGCGACCACCACCACCATGAACAACGCCAAGCAGAGCGATGAGTCGGACGATTCTTCTGAGGGCAAGAACAAATCGGTCTACTAAGAGGAGAAAGAGTGTGAGACAATGCGTTTGTTGCAAGTTTTGATACGTCAATAATACAAAAGCAAACAAAACTACAATGGAAATGAGTTTATCGCTTACTGAAGTCAACTAAAGTGTCCATTTGAAGAGCTATGTTTCAAAAACTTGTGTCATTGTCATTACGCTGCATACATGCTGCCGCTCTCTAGCTTGTATTTTCGCTTGTTCTTCTCTTTATCAGGTCACACAAAATCATACATCCATCCTATTTATTGCTGGTTCTTGAGCATAAAGTTCGGGTCGCGCTTGTACTTGGCCTCGAAGCGCTCGATCCAGCGGTCGAGCAGGTTCGTCGGGATCGTCATGTACGCCTGGTTGGTGCTCGTTGAGAACGAGCTCATGTAATTAAATAAGTCCATCGCGATCTTGAGCGCGAACTCCTTGCGCTCAGCGAAGCCGCTCGCCTCGATCCCCAGGTTCTTGACGTTGTCGAGGCTCTCGATCGACACGCCGAGCTGCAGTACCGGCTGCCCCACGACGTCCGGGTGCGTCGGCCACCCTGTGCGGAAGATCGCGCTCGGCTTCTCGCCAAACACCGTGCCGAGCAATTGCCAGTTCTGCAGCGACGGCACCGCAAAGTACAGCACCGCTACATGAGCATATACGCATCCACAAATGAGCAATCAAGACCTCAATAGTGCCACATGAAGACGATGAGATCGTGTCTCACTTACCTCCATATCCGAGTGGCACGGGAGAGTTTGGCAACAGGAAGAACGTGAGGTCGGTCACGAACGTCGGGTCGCCGATCTCGACCACATAGTGCATCGGACCAATCTCTCTACCCACCGCATACACACAAACGAAAAGAGCGTCAGTACATGCACATACACGCTACGAATCGGTTTATACGCATATACAGAGCGCGGCTTCACCTAAAGTCGGTGAGCACTGGCCGTCCGGCGATCACGAGTCCGAATTGCGCGATGCCGCCGTTCATCATCGTCTGCTTAGGGGAAGGAAACGAAAGACGCGGGTCGAGCGAAGCGTCGCTGCACTGATAGAGCGGCAGAGGGATGGAGACTGGGTAGGCAGACCGAGAGACGCAGCAGGATGGACGAGCGTGGTGACGCCAATCTTGCCGTCGCTTTTCGAGTCGCAAAGTATCGGGAAGGTTCTCGAAGTTTCGTATCTAAGAGAAGAGACAGAGTGCTAGCACATCCTCTTTAAAGCGGGTACACGTGGGAGATGGGTTGGACTGTTCAAACAGACCTTTTTATTCGATTTAGAGAGGGTGGAGGAGATGGCTACAGATTCTGATACGGTATCAGGAAAATTGGTATCAGTGATACCGAACCACTGGCGCCCTCCTTGCAGCTCGGGTATCACGCTGGTGGTCCAACTCCCCAAGCCTTCTCAAGGCGCCTGGTGCCCAACGGCACTGCCACAAGTCCCTTCCAGCATTTAGAGCAGCCCTATTTCGTATTACCAAAGGGACTCCCAATGTGCATGTGCTCTGCAAGATTGTTGTTGTTTACGCGCAAGATAGACCACTTGACTGCTTGACACTCAAGGTCGCTGTGCTCTTACAAAATGCAAGTTACAACGTTGTGTTTGCTGCACAAGCACTTTAATATACGCTTTGAGAGTGCAATAAATCACGCCTCCCATCTCGAGACAGGAATTCACTGCAACCGGTTATCTGCGTAGCCAAGCTCAACCAGTTGCCTCAGCTGTGTTCCCTGTGACGTCCTCAACCACCTGGTACCTGCCTCCTTCTGATTGCGGAAGCCTCAGTGCGTGGACGCGCGGAAGTGCTCTCTCTCGTATTTCCAGCTGACCTGAGCCGCGTCAGTCCACCGCAAGCGCACTTATGAATCTGCTTCCTCCGTTCATATCTACGCGCTGAATCCAGGTGACTTGGGCAGAAATGATGCAAAGCACCTACACGACTGGAGGCAAAATGCACTGACGAACGAGAAGTTCAGATCGATCCAACAATTTCAGGACCAATACGAAGAAGCGTAATTTCGGCTCTTTCCATTGATATAGTTTCTGTAGTTCCCGTATTATCCTGTTCCAACTCATCCATATTTGTGGTAGGCTCTCTGAAACCACCAGAAATGCAGATGCTTTGGAGCTAAAGCTATCTCATATGCTTGGTGGCCGTGGTGGTGATCATCGCTCAGACGCGTCTCTCTCTGCGACTGCAGCTGCAGCATTTCGGCTGTTATGCTCCCAAAGTAGGCATTACTGCTGATGTCCTCGAGACATTCACAGGCAGATGGCACGATTTTGGTATGCTCTACCACGTAAAGGTGTGGAAGCGATAGAACGTGATCCTGAAGTTGACCAGGCTGTATAGTTAGAGCCTGGGTTGGGGGTTGGACACCTCAAATTTCGGAAGAAAAAAAGCTCTATGCCTCCACGAGGACGACGTGAAATGTGGAGGAAATGTTGGTTCCTGAGGCACAGCACAGCGATTCAGTTAACCGTTCATTGTTCATTTTGCCACCGAGTATCAAGAACCACCACCCGATCAGTCCGGGTATCTTTTTCCATTCGCTTTTTGCTTCCCAGCTAATCATGAAGACCTCCGGCTTCCTCTTCTGGACTGCTCTCATCGCGCTCCTCTCGTCATCGAGCTCTAGCTTCACCAGCGCCCGGACCACGTCATGTGGTTCTCGTCTGCGCAAATCGCGGGCGGCGGTAACTTCAGCAGAGACGACTACTTACAAGAACGCGATCGCCGCGACCATGGACTCGGGTGCGTACATCAAGTCTGTCGAGATGCACACGGAGATGATGTCGGAGATGGAAGCGCATCGCCAGTGCATGCTCATTTACTGGCATCGCATGCTTCTCGTCGTGTTTGAGAGCATGCTCCGTGGCCAAGGCAATCAGTACGCCTGTGTGACGGTGCCGTACTGGGGCTGGGTCAGCGACTACAACCGCTTTGTGAGTGGCCAGTGCAAGAACACGCTGGATTGCTCGTACGCGCTCCGCGCACTCGGCGGCTCCAGCGGGACCAGTCAAAAGTACTTGCAGATCGATGGCCAAGACACATGGGGGGTATACATGGCAAAAAGTCCGCTGGACCACTTTTGCCAGAACAGTGGCGTGACTGGTACCAGATGCGCGAAGAAACTGACCCGAGGTGGATGGAAATACACGACGCTCCCAAGTTCAGCAAGCTACGTATCGGTGGCCAGCCAGCTTTTTGGTTCCGCCAGTATCGCGGAGATGCCGCAAGCGGTCGAGGAAGGCGCACACAACAACATCCACGCCAACTTGGATGGTGCCATGGCCACCTTTGCGTCACCCGCTGACCCCGCTTTCTGGTCCCACCACGCGATGGTCGATCTCCTCCACACGATCCCCCACAAGTGCAAGGTTGAAACCAACAAAATGACGCTCGCTGAGAAGGCGAATAGTACAATCGGTTGGACTTCGTGCGAGCGCCGCAAAGGAGGCGCGTTCAATCCTTACGACAATGTCACGATGCGAACGGGTCTCAGCGGCAAGAATCCAAAAGCAGGAGCAACTGACAAAGTCATCGGTAAGTACTTCTCTGGCGTCCCAACTCAATTCGTTGCGCTGATGGACCACAACAATATCGGCTCAAGCAGTTACGCGTATGTTTACCAGGAATTGCTGAGTGATATGTACGCCAACTGCGGTGCTGTCGTCACGAGTGACACCATAATTGAGAACACGCCGTCGTCGCAGCGGTGTCATCTCGGAGATACGCTCGCCGCTGCGACCGACGCCACAAGCCACGCGCTCAACACGTCGGCACTAAACATCGACTCGGCTTCTAACGTCACTCCTGTGTCGTCGGGTGAGCTTGTACTTGTGACGTTGAATACCACAAGCAGCAGTCAGAATGCGATTTCCATCGCGACCAATGCGACGTCTTCCGACTCGGCCATCCTGCTCGTTGCTGCCGTGAACACGACGCTTGAGGCGTCGTCGGAAGCCGTGAGCACATTCGCCGTGGCTACAAACGATCTCCTCGTGGCCGAAGTCGGGACGGATGCCAGAAGCATCATCTCGGAGCAAGAGAAGATGTCGTGCATGTTCCAGGACGAGTGCCTTGGCGGCGTGAAGGACTACTCGGCGGCGTTCAAAAAGAACTTCAATATCACGCAACCCCCACGTTGCAAGGTCATTGTCGACGCGATTCGCTGCGGCCATGACACGATTGCGCTCGTGGACTGGAAGGAGATGATGATGGCGTCGTTCGGGTGCCCTCTTCCGACGAAGTCGTCTGCGTAGGCATTTCCGTCTCACTTACAGATACAGCTGAGACCTTTTGCACGAACATGCGTAGCGTATTTGCCTTCGAGGGCAACAATAAGATAATTTCATATTTGCGTCAGATATTCACTGCTGCGTTCATCTTGCATTCTGTGACTCCAAGATCATTTTGAAAATTATGCTATGCAATTAATTGCGGCATGCATTTGGCATTTTGAAAAAATCGGCATGCGATGTTTTGCTGATACCCTAACCACTTCTGACTACTTTTATCAACTTTTCAGAAATCGAACAAAACTGATTTGCACAGTCGATTGACATTTCAAAAAGTATCGTTTGTTTGTATCTTGTTTGAGCAATTATGCTGTATCCCATCAACTACTAAAACTCACACAAGCCGAACTAGTTGTCAACAATCACGTGGCTACGAAGCAAAAAGCCTACGCTTGCGATTCCTGCACGTTGTCCTCAGCCGTGGTGTGCGTGTTGCGCGCCACGTCCGCCAACTTGCCGTACGCGAAGCTCAACGCGAACGTGATCAGGAACATCGCCACCGCAACATACGCGAACACGACGCCAGAGTCCATCGCACCACAGCGGAACAAATCCGAACCGTGGTTGACGGCAAACTTGTCGTTCAACTCGTCACAGTTCTTGACACGGGACGAAGTCGCGAACACGCTGCCGGCCACAACGAGCGCCACAGCAAGCACACCGTCCACGAAGCGTTCGACCGACACCTTTGGCGCACGGCACAGTTGGAACGATTCCACCGCCATCACCTGCCAGAACGAGTAAACCACACCCGTGTAGGTGATCAAGATCGTCGTGGTGGCCGACACGCTCACGTACTGACCCGTGTAGTAGTGGCGGTAGCCCGCGACCGTGGTGACCAAGGCGGCAACCGAAGTCACGAGCTGGAGCACGCGGCCACTGCGGCGAGCAAGACGGAGCGTGTGAAGACGCTTCGCAGACAACTCAGTTTGCTCCGAGCCGATCAAATCAGCCTTGAGACCAGGAGTGCCGGCTTCAGCGTAGCCCATGGCGACAACAGCTGGTGGTTCTTCTTCGTTGGCTGGGGTGGCGGCCGACGCAGTCATGTAGCTCCACACCAAAGTGACGAGGAACAGCGCCGCAGTGACGAACGTCAACACGATACCAGTAGTCATCTTGGAGCAACTGAAGAGACCCTGACCGTGGATGCCGAGGAACATCGAGTTGATCGACGAGCAGTCACGAACAGCCTCAGAGGTGAGGTGCACGATACCACCGATCACGAGAGCGATCACGAGGAGACCATCGATAAGGCGCTGGTGAGCCACCGTCGGCGTGCGCACGTGGTTCTTGAAGACACCGAGACCAACGGCGTAGAAGAGACCGCAGAGCATGGCCGAGTAGTTGGCAATTTCGGCGTAGATGGCGGCGGCGCTGCTCAACTGGCCGTTGCTCAACTCGAGGTAACCTCCGGCAGTGGTGATGAGCGCGATGAGCGCACAGACGACTTGGACCGTGCGGATGGTCGGGTGGATTGACGAGAACACCATGGCGACTTGGTTCTTCTTGATTTCTTCGATACTGGTGGTGAGGAAAGCAAATTGAGGAATGGAGAAGACAACGAGGATGAAAGATTTTGTTGGTCCAGGGCTGACGGGCAAGCGTATAAAGGAGCTTCACTGTGCTACGTAGTACCGGAGAGCTGTTCCCTCTCGTTTCTTTCTTTCTCGACACCACCACAACGGCCATGACGAGACGCGTGCCGTCAGCCAACGGCACCGAAGGTGCATTTCTATTACCTGCTTCCCTAGACTTTCCGAGTCAGCTCTTCCCTCACACTCACCTTCCATGCACTTCAACGCAAAGCTCCTCCACCTCCTTCTAGGGTGCAGAGAATTAAAAACCGCGGAACAGATGCGTCGAGGGTGGACACGTGACGCTGGGACAAGCGACAACCCACAAGAAAATAAACGCTGAGGCTTATGACCTCAGCCGCAGCATCGATTGACTGCAGTCAAACGAACTGAGAAAGCTGAAAGGATGTGCAGCTGACACGTTGTAATCAAACGTGTGCTGAAACCAAACACGTGCCTCCGAGGATACCTTGGGAGCGAGCGAGTTACAAATGCATACCCACCACCACAAAGACACACACACATTCACGTTTGATCCCACCCCGAAAGCGACTTACGTGCTCGTGGCAGCAGCGAATCAGCTGGGGCTGATGACCATCAACGCTTCGTGGGGGCACCGAAGAGCTTCGTATACTCCTCCAACCTGGACCAGAAAGGACACGGCTCCCAGACCAGTCGACGATGAACGAGCTGGACTTCTCGACCCGGGCAACCCAGCTTGGTTTTCTTTCGCAGCTGGCTTGGCGAAAGTGTTGCATCAGCTTTATGTACACTGTCCGTTGTGATGGTCGCCACGTGCTGATGGGCTCCATGGATCCTGGTCGGCACCCACCACGAACCCGAAAGTCAATTCTTCGGGTCCTCTCTTGACGCTTATTGGTGCAAGGCGCGCGGTGCGAACCCTCTTTCTCCCTAAGAGATTAAGCTTACGGTACAAACACTTTCATTGCGCGAGAGCGTTGGAACTCTAGCAGGAGCAACTGAGCCCGAGTCAGATGCCCCACTCGCCCGCTCGTACACAGATAGGAAACATACGAATACCGACTCAACGAGAGAGAATCCTCAAGTTTCCAAAGCGAGGAGGCTGCTTGAGCCTACACAATTTATGGTGAAGATCTAGACGCAGACATGGCTGGGTCATCACGATGTGTGAACTCAACAGTTGTACCTCACCCACTCCAGACGCACCAAAAAACGGATTATGGCAAAGACGAACAAATCAGGCGTGCCTTGACCCAATGGCATCGAAGGCTGTCGACGAGGTGCGCTGAACGAGGTGCTTCCGTCGTTTCCAGCAGAAGAGGAGAGTCCGATGAAAAGGAGCTCATAATCAGCTGCGTCCATCTATGACACTTGAGCGGTCACTGCCGAGTCCAGACTCGTGCATAAAGGAGCTACCGTGAGGCAGAGACAAACCCCACCGCGGTCTCCCAGTGACCACAGTCCTGTTTCTAGCATGTTGGATCCTGAAAAGATGCCGCGCCATCAGGATCATTCATGATGATGTCCACCTGACTCGCTATTCGTGCAAGCCACGCGTCTTTTAGCGAGATGCATAAACGGGCCAGGTGATAGAAATCAAATATTGTTAAACTGGCATACAACCTTTTTATATAGGGTATCTCGTGTTCTGTATTTTGGAGATCGACAACACTGCTGTCAAGCGAAGCATTACCATGTCACTGCGACTTGAAAGGGAGCTGCTTCATTTAGTTGGTATACTGAAGCTGGCACCATCGGAACCACCTCGTTGCGTACAGTACGAGCTTTCAGTCGCCGCTGCCCATCGATCGATGACTTCCACGCTTCGTTTGACCTACAAGAGCTGTAGACGACTGCGAACCACCAAACTTGTTCCATTTTGCCAGGCACGATCGCCCATCAAAATGGCACGTGGCGCTATGCAAGCTGCACCTTTGGCTGGTGAAGCTACTAGACCGCCTCGCTCAGTCCTTTTTGCTGGCATGTAGTTCCAGGCTGCTCATAAGGTTCAGATGTTACAAAGCATTCTCGGAAACGAGAGAAACATTGAAGCATTGACATCATCAATCATGACATCAACTGAAGAGCGCCAAGCACTTGATTTCTGCTGGTTCGGTCCTCCAGTCCACGTGCCACTACAGCATCGTCACGTTCGGTGGTGGGAATGATGACCCGAGTAGATAAGGAATGCCGATTTGCACTCCGCAGCTCTCATTTTTGTCTTTCGACTCACCAAACCGCTGGTTCCACATGTCATAAACCTTTATATAAGTGTTAATATACCTGATTTATGTCCACCATCCATTATGTCAGGCATTCCGCAACGCTCGTCACCGTTGACTTGTATTAAAAAATGGACCTTGAAGCGCGCGCGCAAATCGAGAGATAAGGAAAAAGAAAAGACGCGCTCCAGTCGCACGCTGTTGGCTCGTGGCACGCGAACAGAGCACGCGCCTCGGCGGTACCACAGTCAGCAGTCATCCGTGGAAATGGAGAGAGGAATAACCAGGTTGGCGATTCTATTACCCAAGAAACGTGGAGACTTGGCGCGATAGGATTTCGAAACCTACACAGATCCACCGATTTCTCCTTCTCAAGAGATCCGCAGACCTACTGGAGGACTGAGGCCACTTTTCTCGGCTCTCATAAGGCCAGGTTCACGAAAGTCATTCTCCAATTTGCCAAGTCTCGCACAGTCAAAAGAAGAACCAACAACTACCATGGCCGGAATCACGCCTATCCAGACCAGCGTCCGTACGGTCCAAGCCGTCTGTGCGCTCATCGCGCTCATCACCACTGCCGGAGGTTACCTCGAGTTGAGCAACGGCCAGTTGAGCAGCGCCGCCGCCATCTACGCCGAAATTGCCAACTACTCGGCCATGCTCTGCGGTCTCTTCTACGCCGTTGGTCTCGGTGTCTTCAAGAACCACGTGCGCACGCCGACGGTGGCTCACCAGCGCCTTATCGATGGTCTCCTCGTGATCGCGTTGGTGATCGCCGGAGCGGTGCACCTCAACTCGGAAGCGGTTCGTGACTGCGCGTCGATCAACTCGATGTTCATCAAGATCCACGGTTCGGGTCTGTTCAGCTGCGGTCGCATGTCGTCGGGTATCGCGTTGACGTTCGTGTCTGCAGGGTTGTTCCTCATCACTTTGGTTTGGAGCTTCTTCGGCGGCGCCGTGTTCGCTGCTACTTTGACCAACGAAGAGCCATCTGGTGTCGCGGGATCCCCAGGACTCAAGGCTGGTTTGATTGAAGAACAATCGGGTGTGTCGACCAAGCGTGTGCACTCGCTCCGCATGGCGCGTCGCAGTGGCCGCATGCTCCAGCTCGTGTGCTCCGTCGCGGCTCTCGCCACCACGGTCGCCGGCTACAAGCACTACTACACCGGCCAGTACGTGAGCGTGTCGGCGACCGCCACCATCTTGATCACGTACACGGGTATGTTGAACGCGTTCTGGCACGTGACTGCGGTGCAGATGCTGCAAGTGTGCCGCGTGCCAAAGGTGTCGGTGGAGCGTGTGATCGACGGTGTGATCGCGTTGGCGCTGGTGATCGCGGGCATCTCGTTCGCGACGTCGTCGCGCGTCAAGAACTGCGACGACTTGAACAAGACGTTCGAGACGTACCACGACTCGGTGTTGTTCCGCTGTGGCGTCATGGACACTGGCGTGGTGTTCGCGTTCGCGGCTGTGGTGATGTACTTGATCACGTTCGCGTTGAGCTTCGTGATGGGCTGGTCGGCCGACGAGGAGCAGACTGCTGGTGGCGAGAAGAACACTGTTCAGGAATCGCTCGCGTAAGCGTGTGAACATCAACTTTGACTAGCTGTAGTGTGGAACAGCTTTGATCATCTAACTGCTGTGTGAATCATTTGACAACCAAGCAATAGCACATCAGTTGCTCACAGATTGATTCTTTGCTTGTTGAAATTGTTGCGAGTTGGCACAGCCAAAGAGAGAGGTAGTAGTTCTTTCATGGCGACCACAATTAATTGCCAGGCTAATTATGTATCGACAATTAAGTGTTCACAGCTTCACGAAGATCGCGAAGAATTGCGCTGATAAGGTCCAGTGAATACCACCTGCCTTTCTCGCGAAACGTGCGAAGCCTGGCACCATTCAGACACTGAGACCACTGCACATGCACACCCGACATCTCTCCACTGTTTGGAACGACGCGAGGGTGCATTTATTACTGAAAGATCTAGCAATAAGATAATTGAAGGCATCTGAAAATCAATTTCAACCAAACAAATGTCGACTCTGTCCGTGTCTTGTCTAGTTTTTCCATGTGGTCACACATCCGTCTTGAGGGCGAAGTTGTGGTAGCTGAACAAGCTTCTGGCCAAGCGCATTCCCCTTTTTCAGCAATAGACCGAACACGCCCAAGCAGATCAAAAACGTCCAGAAAACAGCCTTCAGCAAGCGCTCCACGACAAACGTTTGCCCGCCACTGCGAAAGGATTCCAAAAGAAAAAACGCCATCACCACACCCATGAGCTTGGCCAGTACGGACTCCAGGGTCTCGCTGTCACCGTCTCGCTGTCGGAATGGGGACGATTTACTTCTCGAGACCGTGAATTTGCCGAGAAGCAAATCGATGACATCCTGACGGTATCCGTCCATAAAGTTGTTCATGATGTAACGAATGCACGAGTTGTAGCCGTCCATGAGCGCCCCTCGCTTCGTTCGCTTGCCTGTCCGCGTAAAATCGGTTTTCAAAGCACCGGTGCCAGCGTAGAAGAAACTGATCGCATCAGCGTTGTTTCCCCATACGCCCTTGAAGACAGGCTCAAGGGACTCGAAAGGCGAGTTGAGGACATTGCCCTTCAATGCGGCCGTCTCATTGAGCTGAAGCAGCAGGCTTCGGCGTCCGAAGAGCGACTGACATACCAAATCAGCACAATTAACGCGAGAACCGTCAATATCATATTCCAACACTATCTGAAGCTGGCTTCATACAGACAAACTTACTTGGACGACATTGGTGCGATCAAGATTGTCCATGCAATTCGTGCGCACGACACCAGACTGTGTACTCACAACTTGGCCGTCCGCGTTTGTGCAGAAATACCTGTATCGTGGAAGCAGCATAATCAGTAAATCCAAACATTTGGACAGATTTTACAGCACTGAGCAAGCGTACCCATAGTCTTGGAAATCATCATCGACCTGTTTGATCAGCTTTTCCAAGTTGAACCACTTCATCTTGCTACACTCGTGGTGGAAGTCGAACCAGACGTAGCGAACGTTCGCGAGGATATGCGAATCCTGTGTCGCTGCATCTGCGATCGTCTTGGCCATCGCTTCGCCCAGTTTCAACTGCTCTTTCTTCTTGTCGATCAAGTTCACAGTCAGCACTCGGCCGTACAGCGACATCATCTCGTACGCGTGCAACTTGAACGCTGCGATGTCCTTCTCTGGTTGGCCACGCTGGTACACCTTCGGCGCGTATTTCATCGTCACCGGCGAGCTCCAGAATACCGGGATTGAGCCACGAATCTGCACAAACGACGTCTGCTTCCCGTCCGCAAAGAGGCAAATCTGCTCCGTTTCGACAAAGTTGGCGACGTTGCCTTCGTCGTCGATGCCGCGCATCGTGAAGCGCGTCCCCTGTCGCTTGCAGGACCGTCTCGATATGTACAAGATCTTGAACACCGCGTCATTCACTTTGATGTCCTCGGTCACCTCCACATACGCCTGCATCATTGGCGTGATCCAGTCGAATAGCTTCTTCTCTGTTGTAAATGCAAAGCAGAAACGCAAGTGTCAGAATGCACCCAGATACCTTCAGATATTGAAGCGATGACGGACTCACCAATGAACGGCGCGCAGACTGGGTAATTCCAGCAAAAGCGGCGGTCAGCACGCTCAGCGATGCGGGGGGACTTGGCGTTGAACGCAGAGATTCCTGTCATTGTGTAGCATGCAAACATCATCAGCAACTCCATTGCCAATGCAATACGCATCTATGAGGCACCTACGTTGCAGCGAGTGCGTGAGGTCATAATCCCTCGCAAAGTGCAGTTTCTGCGCTTCAATGTCGGAGGTGAGCATCGCCAGATACTTGTCCTCGTCTTCCTCCTGCGCGGGCGTGAGCACAGGCAAGTGCTGCGTCGGGATGAGCATCAACTCGAGCTTCTGCACCAAGCGAATATCCTTGTTGTCGACGCCCTTGGCGGCGCTCTTGGACTGCGTCACGACGGCCAAGTACGGGCCGCGCAGCAGCGTGAACACGCCGTAGATCGCGTCGAAGCCCATGCGGCGGCCGTGCAGGTGCTGGAAGTCCGCCACGTTCTCGACCGACACGTCGAGCGCCGACGACGCGTTGTTCGCCAAGCGCGGCAGCAACAGCAGCTGCGGCAGCTCCTGGTGCATCACGATGAGGTACTCGTCCTGGATGATGAGCTCGAACGCCTTGCCGCCCGCGGTCCGACGCATCTTGGTCGCCATTTTGCTCTGCGCAGCTCTTCAATCCTCTCTTTGTGGTAAATGAGGGGGAGCTTTTTTTTTCTTGCACACAGAGGAGGGGTACACAAAAATAACGGTTTGAAGTAATTGCTGAAGTAGTCGTGATCAGAAAGCACTACTACGTGGGTAGTACTACAAAAGCAGACTCAATGCTTACAGGATACGTGCATATAGACAAATACTACTTTTTATTTGCGAAAATGTATATGTGGACAGGTCCTACACTGGCCAGAAAAGAGACAGTGCGGATTTAAAGAGTCGGAGAGGAGGCTGCAAAACCAGGGCAACACTGAACACTCGCAAAGAGTACCTCAACTGTCGCAAGTCTATTAAGAGTACCCTAATGTCGAATTGAGGATTTCGTTATTTACAATTCTAGTCGGTAGAGTGTTGGTCTGTTGCCATTTTTGTCAGAGTGGCGCTTGTTGGGTCCAAGAGCAATGGCGACAACACAAGAGAGCACGATGCATGCGTCGTGGGTGCCGGTCGAGAAGAGCATGCTCTCGCGGGTGCTGTACCCGAACCCAGTCTGTTTGCTGTCCGTCCGTAGATCCACTGATGGCAACGAGGACGACGGGAGCCATGACAAGCGGCAGGCAAACGTCATGACGATCACGTGGCTGACGCCGATCAACAATCAGGTCTGCATTACGATGCACTATCCATTGCCTTGCTGATAAACGTAATAGACTGCACATATATGAGAGCGGCTATAGCCGTGAAAGTGCTGACAAGGTGGTTAATGTAGGGGGGCTTCTTGTGTTCTGTGAACTCCAATCGGTATACTGCCAAGTACTTGCAAGCACCCGGATCGATCTTTGGTAAGTTCTCAGGCTTGTTGAACTGGCGCGTGTGGTCTATTTGATGCTGACCTCGATTTTGTGGACTTTATGCTAGTGCTCAATGTACCCGTCCGTGGTATGGAGGAGCTCGTGCTTGCGATTGGAGGTTGCAGCGGCGCAAACATCGACAAGTTTGAGAACCTCACAATTGCAACCTGCGCTCCTGGAGGAAGAGCGCTGACTGCGGAGGCGGCGCCAAGTGGTGATGCGCAACCCATCAAAACGAAAAAGCTGAAACTCTCGAAGCAAGAACTGGCAAAGCAGGCGATCGCAGTGGCTGCGAGCAAGTGTGTTGCGATCCAAGGCTGTGCTGCACATGTACTCTGCCGCGTAGAAACGATTCAAGCCGATGACGGCCACTACATTCTTCGTTGTACCCAGATGGCAGCATGGTGTCGAGAGGATTACTGGGATGGCAAAAACTTCATCCCCAAGTCGCCGAGTTCGGAGCCATATTTGACGTTTCTCGGCAGCCAAGTCTTTGGATACGTGTTGCCTGGTTCAAGAGTGTAGGCTAAAATGTTAATCGAACAGTGCGAAAATACAACCACGTAGATCGATGATAGCGAAATGTCTTCGCTCCTCTGGACTTGAGAGGCTTACTCGTTGGCTGAAGCGCTGAAGTTGGTTCCAGCCTTCGGATCACCGAAGCCAAGAGAATGTACCCAACGTTACCCATCTACTGTAGGAAGGTGGCGCATTCGGTTGTTCCATTTTGTCCTCGAAATGCGTCCAGGCATGGAAACCAGCAACAGATCCAATTGAAAGGGTGAACCCATCACTCGAGTTTTCGACGAAACATTATTTTGGCTATTTTGGACAAAGTCCATTTAAACAAGTTGCTAAGTGCGTTGCCAATTTACCAGCGTCTGTTTAGCAGACTTATTTTGATAAATTATTGTGTTTTGCAGAGTCACTAGTCTAGAGGGGTGATGGACTAAAATCGTGTGTGTGCGCACACCTGACAAGAAAACGCAGAAGAAAAAACGTCTGGCAAAGATTCGCCATTATTCCATTGGAAAATCAAGGTGAGGATCTTCCATGAGCTTGGAGAAATCAAACTAGCGATCTTTTTCATGAGCAAAGGCCCTCAATCAATGTCTTGCTCTCCACTTCTCAATTGGCATCCAACCACTCAAGTCTTCAAGAATCCCCGGTAACCAACACCATGCGCGTTGCTAGTTCCATCACTCGAATGGCACTTTGTGTGGCGCTCGTGCTCACACAAGCAGCTTCCACGGATGCCCTCGATGAAGTGCAAGAAGCTGACCAGAGTACCACCATCCACATCCGCATCCACAAGGCGGGGATATTTGTGCCAAAGCCAATCAAACCCGTGCCGATGGCACCTCCAGTGAAGTTCACACTGCGGCCAGTGATCAACAAGACGCCTTCGACGAACCAAAAACCGTCCGGGATTGCGCAGAAGCCGTCGTTATCTACGAAGAAGCCCGAGTCGCCCGATGGCGAATTCCCGGAACCCTCCGACTTCTCGGACCTATTCAATTTCACGTTCGAAGATGATTCGGAGATATGGAAGTTCAAGAGCATGGCAACCTCGCTCGATAAGAAACTTCCAGCGGTGCGCGAATGTCTCCCCCTTGACGACGAGTCCTGGATGGAAAATATTGCCACGGCGTGCACGTGGGGGAACGGCGAAGGCGTGTACAGCGCGCTGTACATGCTCAACAACGGCGTCGTCATGAGCAAATGTGTGTGCAACAGCCGGAGTTCGCTCATCCCAGATGGGTTCTATTGGGGCACGGCCGACATGACGGTTCCGACCGAAGACGATGAACCGAGCGCTATTATTTGCTTCTCAGCGGAGGAAGGTAACACGTTCGAGGACGTCGTCTATTCGTTTGATGGGTACATGTGTGCTCAAGAATAAGTCGTTTTTGTCAAGATTTTGCAAACACTGCTGTCAAAGCCTACAGCATTGCAAAATATACGCAATTGCTTTTGAGAAAAGCACTAAATATCACTCCAGTCTATCAAAATACCAATGGGAATGGGATCTGGTGGGTTGAGCTGCTGCGCATTGTACATCGGTGCACCCAGAGCCACCGCTGTTGCTACATACATCTGTTGTTAACATTTTGACTCCAAGCGGTGCGCGCAGAAGGATGGGGAGCCTTCAGCGGGCTACCGAGAGAGAGTCACCCGAACCAGTCAATAAGATACCCAGTTAAAAAAGCTCGTTGGCGGTATTTGGGAATGCAAGGAGACTTTAGTTGAAGAAATTACGTCGCAATTCCTTCGACAGTACTTCAGGACACTCTGCGACTCATCAGAACACGATCTCTTCCGTCAGCATTTCAAACTATACGTGCTGCGTCATTCCTCTCCAGTTGACAAGACGACACTGATCGCCAAGTGTGCTGGGCTACCATGGATCACAACACTTACGACTGCTCGGTGCATCGACTCTTCCACGAGTACTGCAAATCGACATCACCATGGCGTGTGCTCTTCGTCATAAGCTTGTATGCCATGCCGGCATCGCCAATGCCGGTCCTCACTGAAGTGATTCCAATGCAGGGAACGAATCTGACTGGGAATTTGTTAAAGAGTTCTTGACTTTTCGGCTCGCAGATTGATTTGTCCTTCGCAAAATAGTGCGAACACGGGAAAAGTCTGAGGTACTCTCAATATCTTGATGATCGGTCAGTAAGCCAGGGTGCGTATCATCGTGGCGAGCTGTACGAGATGCTTTGCGCGACAGATTAAGCACAGGTTTTGGTGAATCACACTTGACAACTCCAGCAAAAGTAAGGGATTCTTTGCTGCAATTTCCAATTTTGCGTCACCATTATCAATCTGACAAGGGAACATTTTTTGACATGTTCCAATAAATGGTATCAAATATTGTTTGAAAGACGGAGGATAATATTGATAAACAACTGCTGGCATCCTAATTGTGTTGTGCTCCTGCTGCTGGTTTCGTGGTCGGGAATGGACATCCAAACGTTTTCATCATGGTCTCCTTCCACGTCCCAAGTGCCATTGAGTCGTGGCCGCAACGGATCCGGTCGACGATTTGCTTGCATCGCGGTTGGCCTGGGACGTTGAACGCCTTCTTGAATTCGGGCGAGTAATCCTTGACGCCACCCAGGCACTCATCTTGAAACAGACACGCCATCTTTTCCTGCTCCTCGATCTAGTCGATCCAGGGCCCCCACACCGCCTCGAGCAGTGTATCCGTGTGTTCTGTGAAGGAAGCCACCTTCAGCGTCGATGCTTCCAAGGTGGTGTTCACGACCGCGACCATGATCTGCAGCTTCGGTGGAAGCAAGTCCAATGGCGTGGTAGTATCCTCGAGGTGACACTCCCGTTTCACCCTTGCTACCTTAGGAACGGATGTTGGAAGTCTCGTGAACACATATCTCGTTGGAGATGGTGTGGTTGGCGGCGCGAGAGATGGAGGCGGAGTTGGAAGACGCGTAGTTGGCGTCGGTGCAGGTGGTGGTGTCGGAGGTGGCGTTGGAATTGGAGCTCCTGTAGTTGGTGTTGGCGAGGGGACAGGAACTCTTGTGGTTGGTGTCGGTGTTACTGTCGGAAGTGGTGCTTTGGTAGTAACTGCAGGACTTGGTGTAGCTGCTGGTACTGGGACCTGCGTGGCGGTTGGAGTGGGGGATAAAGGCGCTGCCGTTGTTGCATTTCCGCACTTGGTGTACATCTCTCCCAGCAAGCCTTGGTACAAGTAGCTACTCGATCCGAGGTCGTTATTGTCCATAAGCGCTGCAAACTGAGTCGGAAGCACATTGAAATATTTGCCGACAACTGGATCCAGTGTCGCATCCAGCGGATTGAGACCAAAGAGCGCCGTTCGTATCGTGACGCGGTCAAGGGCACCAAATGTTGTGTTGTCCTTGCGTCTGCAGGTCGTCCAGCCAATGGGATTGGTTGCTTTCTGTGCCAGTGTCATCACCTGCTCGCCCACGAGGCATTTGTGGAAAATAGTGTGCAGGAGATCCACCATGGCGTGATGGGACCAGAAAATCGGGTCCGCAGAGGACGCAAAACTGCCCATCGCACCGTCCAGGGCTGCGTGGATCGCGTTGTGCGCGCCATTCTCGATCGCGAATGAAAACTCGGCGATGTTGGATGCCGCGAAAATCTGGTTTCGCACTGACGCGTAGCTTGCAGATGCTGGGAGAAACTTTGTATCCCACGGACCACGAGTGATGCACCCGGAGCATTTCGAAGTGTCCGTGATGTTGCCTGCGTGGCAGAAAAAGTTTAATGGATACGCTGTGTGGCAAACGCCATCGGTTGGAACGCCGTTGATCGGAAGATCCACTTTTTTCCCATCCACAATGCCGCCGAGCCCTTGAAGCGCCGTGGAGCAATTGAGCATCGACGTGCATTCGTGATTCACAAAACGGTTGTAGTCGTTGATCCAGTCCCAGTACGGCACCGTGATGCAAGCGTAAGCGGGTCCTTGCGCCCGCAGCATATTCTCAAACGCGACGAGGAACAGATAGTGCCAGTAGATGAGCATGCACGTCTTGTGTGCCTCCGTCATAGACTCGTACTCGGTGTGGATCTCCACAAACTTGATGTAGGCACCAGACTTCATGGACAAAGCGATCGCGTTCTTGTACAGCATTTGCTCATTGTACGCCAATGCGGTCCAGGCGCGACGAACGCGAGGTCCGCATGATGGCGCAACTGGAGCAGCTGTTGCTGGTACGACATCAGCGGCAGCGGCACTCTGAATTGGCGTCAGCACCGTTGCGCAGATCCAAATTAGCAATAGCGGTAGCTTGAACCCTGTCATTGTCCTCAAACTCCGTCACCCGATCCTTTCGCGCAAGTGGAGATGATATCCGAAAGAGACCAAATTCGGAAATGGTGGTGAATGGACGGACGCAGCAGCAGTAGCAGAAAGGTCCGCGACACAAATGGAGCGGAGTGGAGTCTCACAAAACCAACTGCTGCGGAAACTGCTCGTTCGATGCAAGTGAGCTTGGGATGGAGATGATACCTCCGGCACCGTGTAGGGAGCCATCATCGCATGCTGAGACGTGAACAGCAATGGAAGAGTGCTAACCGCAGCCTCCATTAATCTTCAAACTGCAGATAGCCGTCGTCTCCGTTTCACCTCTCTGTTCTTTCTTCTTGGATCTGGCTTGACGAGCACCATTGGCTCTGGAAACGTCGTACTTTGGGATAATGCGCTTGTACTGGGCCGGCTGTTGGTTACCTCCCTGGTCTCGTATTGCATCACGTTTCCTTGACTTGTCTTGGCACAAAAGAGGGATCGTTCTTGTCGTTTATTTCTTCTGTGGTTTGATCATTTCGTCTGGTATTTTTATTCGTGCGGTCATCTCATCACACACATCCTGGGGTATTTTTGTTTTATCACCGGCAAGAAGTTTCGTGAATGCACTTTAGATTCGCCCAAACTATGCAAGTAATGACCTTACCTTAGCACCACCGTGGCAGTACAAGCTGGCAGGTGGGATATGTCGAGAATTACCCTTTACCATACCCTACAATTTAGAACGAGTCTTCTCACTAACGAATGGAATCAAAATCTTGCATGGGGAGCTTTGGTCTGGGACATTGCTGTTAACCATTTCCATCTCTAGAGCGATTCAAATCTCTTCCTTGGCGCCTACAAAGAAATGAAGAGCGTTGTCAGGTCAGTCAGTTTTCCGGCACTTCTAGTTGGGAAATGATGCATAAATGCGTGAACCCTGAGTCCAAACGACCAAAGCAAAAGCAGGAGTAGAGATTAAACGAGTTAATAACGCGGCATTTGCATCACCAGGACTTAGCTATGACGACCAAATTGAGGGTTGGGATGCTTGGGGCTATCTTAGACAGGCACTGTATAACAGCAGGCACACACAAGCAAAATGGTTTGGGAACAGAAAACAACACTGCATTAATAAACTGAAAAGAAATGCCAGTATATAAAAAAACGAAAGCAAGCAGCAAATATAAACGTGGTTGCATGGAGAAAGACGATGGAAAGCGTTTATAACAACCCCACGCTTTGTTTACGCCTTCTCCTCCACGGCCACGTAGTCCGTGCTGATTCCCGCACCTTCATCGCCGTTTGGGCTGCGCACCTCGGTGCCATTTTCGCCTTCTTCCTCGACGCCAGCGCCAATGCATGAAATGGCACAGCAGATGAAGCACAGGACCAGACCCGCCTACAAAACAACACAAGTGGCAAATAATGAGCGGCTGGAAGTAAAAATGTCCGCCATCAATCATGCACTTACGATGATGAACCACGGCAGCAGCACGTAGAACGCCGAAAACGAGCCCCCGTCCAGGCGCGCCGTCAGGATGAAGTACGGGGACGTGATGACACCGATGAATCCGATCGTGCAGAGCACATCCATCAGTGGGTACTTGGTTCCCACATCCTCGTCCTCCTCATGCACCGACTCACGCGTGTACGCATCGTGGGTTGGCAGCGTCGGCTCCTTTGGCTTGGCTTGGTTCTTCGCTTTCTCCTTCGCGCGGATGTACCGCTTGATCGGGTGCGAGAGGAAGTACAAAACGTAGATCCAGATCGGGAAAAACACGAACCACCAGCTCGCATCGCCGAGGTTGCCATCGATCTTGAGCGCGAGCAGTACGGCTTGCACGAGCCGCGACGCGATCAGGAACATGTTGAGCAGCACGACAGCGACGAGTAGTTGGCGCTGCTTCTTGATCGCATCGGTCGCCGACACGCCCGCACCCTCGCTTTCCTTGGTCAGCACCTTGTAGCCGACGATGCCGCCCACGATCGCTTCCACGAACGACAGCCCGTCGTACACAAAGTATGGAATAAACACTTCCATCACACTCCACTCGACGTTGTGGTTGAGTTTCATCGCGATGAAAATCTGCAACACCAAGAGCAGCGCCTGCTTGAGGAACCGATAGAGCTTGAAGAGCCCGGTCTTTTGCTGTTTCTGGTCCTCTGGGTCCATGTTCGAGTCCGAGAACACGGACGCGCAGCCCAGGCAGCAAAAGTAGATCGTGTCGAGGATCCACATGGGCAGGAACACGATCGCCCAGTCCCACGACACCTTGTCGTCCACGCGCAAACACCAAAAGACTGCAGAGGCAAACAAATACACACAGTGAGTTAGAAATCATTTCCCTGAGTTGGAGATGAGATGGGAGGACGTACTCGGGATGATGAGGAAGAAGCTGAAGAGTAGCGTGACGGCCGTGATGAGCAGCAACTTGCCCTTGGCGCCAAACGCGCCGAGCGACCGGAAGAGCACCGCCGACATTTCCTATTAAGTTGAAATAAAACACGGTCAGTCTTCGTGCACATAGTGGTTATGAACATAAAACGTAGTATACATGCCTCAGCGCTCATGTTGCCGTAGTTCTCCATCAGCTTGATGCCATCTTCGCCCGCTCTGTAGACAACAAGATGAACCCATTCAAGCCATATAGAAGCACCCATAAGCCCATACTCCCATACAGACAGATAGGCAAAGAAAGAGACGTACTGGTCGTAGACTTCCTTCTTCTGCGGATCGGAGAGCACATCGTACGCCTGCTTCATGCGCGTAAACTACACAACAACGTCCCCACATACACGTCAATAACCACATAAACCCACATGCATAATCGCGTCGTATCTATATAATAGAGCGCACCTCGTCTTGCGCCTCCTTGGTGTTGCCGCGCTTGTCCGGGTGGAGCTGCAGCGCCTTCTTGCGATACGCCTTCTTGATCTGCTCGGGCGTGGCGTCGGTGTCGATGCCCAGCAGGTCGTAGTAGACCATGCTCTTCACCTTCTTCTTCCCCATGGCGGTTCCTACTCGTTTGCCTGCTTCGTTCTCGTGAGCGCGTGCAAGTGGAGGTGCGACTGGTTGCTTTTTCGCTTTTTCCTGGTTTGTTCCCTCGATACTTTAACGGGAGGGAAGATGGTACGAAAGTGGAACAGTTGCACATGGATTAAGTACGATTGGAAGCACAATAAACAGCGAAAAAGGGACGTCTTAACATAATAAGACCCAAACGAGATAGATTTGATCTGAATGGGGACATTTTGGCTGATTTTGCTGTTCTTGATTAACGAAGCTAGAATGTATGGTAGAGGTTGCGGACTCAGTGCGCGATATCCTACGAAATAGCGGCGTGCGTTTGCTGAGGGAGTATTTCTATTCGCGAGAGGATCAGCAGAGGAGAGCTGAACTCCTTCTACTGGAAAGTACATCAAAATGGAATAAACTTTGTGTTTCGGTTCTTCAAAATTGTAATGTGCCTGCGCTTTTACAGTCACGACTGACTAACTTGCTTTGTTTCCTTTCCGGCAAAGTTGATTCCTATTTTTGCACATTTTAACTGTGGCCATCAGAAAGCAAATGCTGGTCGTAATCATCGCCACTATGCCTATTATTGCGATGGCTTTTGCATCAAGTTGCGTTCACAAAATGAATATGAGCCGAACGATAGATGATGGCACTGCATTTCGGCACGATGTCGCATAATACGTACGCCTTGTAAACAAACTGCCGTTCCTCACAATCCACCTGAGTTGGGCATTTTCTTCTGTTTGAACCCACAAAACCATTAGTTTAGCGAGTTTCTGAATTTGTGGTCGCTGGTGATGCTTTCATGCAGTGTCGCGGAAGAAAATGGCCATGAGATCACTTTCGTGGCGTGAGGCACACCCCTTTTGAGTGTTTATCCATGGAAAGAACGATGCCGTTCGAGACCTCGGAAAAAGGTTGGCAGACCCAGTCACTTTTGACGCGACGCACTTGAAGGGAAGACCCAGTGAGTTTGTGCGATCATGAGATTGCAGCAGGCACAGAACTTGAGCTGACACATTTCCTCCGGTCCATCCAGGCGAACCCAGCAAACAAGCAAGCAAAAACGCAACACAAAGGATACATTCGCATACAACGAACCCGAGTACATTTTTCAGAATTCGTATCACGCCTGACACCAATGCCCTTCGACACAGACCCTCTCTGTTGTTTCCCGTTCTTAAAGTGGCAAATAGAACGCTGGGTGCAGTGGGGAGCGGCAGTCGCGTTCTTGGCATCGTCGCGCGATCTCCACCTCGACGTCGTTCGCTTGCTTGTACTTTTGTTCCGCCCCAGCTTCGCGCTTCTCCCAGTTTCGCAGCAAGTCGCCGTAGGCGCGCAGCACACGCGCATACTCGACTTGGTCCGCGATCGACAGGGACTTTTCCTTCTCAAACGACTCGACAGCAGTTGTGAAAAGCCCTTCAGCCGACACTGCTTGGCCCACCGCGTGGCAACCCTCGGCGATTTTGCCCAAGATGCGGCTCAATGCCAGCGCATTGCCGCCCTTTTCGCGCTGTTGGATCTTGAGCGCCTTTCCGAGGTGCTCCATGGCTTCTTCGGGCTTCTTCTTGCGCAGCAAGAGCTCGCCCAGGTTGGTTTCCGTCCACGCTTCAAACGGCGCATCGACGCCCGACATGATGTCGTCTTTGCCTTCGTCCGAAGTTGTCTTTTCAACCCACGTCAGCGCTTCTTTCCAGAGCACTTCGGCCTGGTCCAACGACACAAGCTGCTGATCGCTCAGCTCATCCGGCATGGTCGAGAGCGCACCGCTGGAGACAACGCAGAGCGAGGCATACTGAGACATCAGGTACGGGATATCTCGACTCAATAGTGAGTCGTCAGCTGCACCATGTTGCTCTGTGATCATGTCCTTCTTACAACGCAGCACCTCGACCGCCTTCGTGAACAACGGGTCGTTTGCGTCAAGGATACCGTCGTTGCCATCACGCAGACTCTTGCTGATCAACTCGTAGATCGTCCACTTCAACGGCATCGTCTCGTCCTTCGGGAACAGCGACGTAAATACATCCTTTTGGCACCACTCCAATGCCGACGTCGGTTCGTTTTCACGCAGGAACATGCGCAGCACGCGTTCTTGCTCGGTGATTGGCCAGCTCATCAGCTCGCCGCGCTCGTGCATCACTTTGTTCGCCATCTCGTAATTGCCCTGCAAAAAGTACGTGAGAAACAAATGGCGCAAGCCCGCGAGCAGGTACACGCTCTGGTAGCCCATGGACGAGCGACAGATCTCGACCGCGCGCTCCAGCTGCGGGATCGCCAGCGACGCCTTCTTCGAGTTCGTCAGCCCCACGTACTCGTCGCTCTCGCCGTGCAGAATGGTCGTCGCCTGCTGGAACTCGGGCAGGAACTGCAGCAGCTCCTGCTCGGCTTGGATCTCCTCCGGGGTCACTTGCAAGTACCCGATCCCAATCTTCGTGTCGGCGAAGTTGTGGCGCAGCGAACCAGGCGTCGCACCCACCGTGGTGAATGCACGCACAGCTGGCCGGTAGAGCACTGCCGCATCGCATCGCGAACGGGACGCAGCGCGCGTAGCCGCCGCCACCAGAAGTCTCGAGCGCATCGTCATGCGCACCGTTGTCGGTTAATTCAATTGTCTCCACAGACGCGATCCATTCTGAACCAAAACCTCTGGGATTCGATTTCAGCGGCCAACTGTCGGATCTACAGCTCAGGCAAATCTATTTATGAAGGTAGATGTATTGATGAGGGTGAGGCAGCACCGTAGACTATCTTAGCAATGGCCTGTGGAGTACTATTCTACTAATAGTACCCCATTGCAACAGTTGACGTTCCTGTGGAAATGGTACCTAGAAGCTTCGAGAGATACTTTGTTGGTATATTGTTATATCATAGTTTATTATAATACTGATCGCATTGCTCGAGTTGGGAGATTGGGTACCTATCTAGTCTAGTTTGCAAGTAGCGAGACTGCCTCACACGCTCTCTTCAGCTCGATTGTGGTGAGCCGCTGGTTCCAATGTCGTGGTCTCTTTTGCTGAGAGGGAAGCAGACGAAGACGAACGGCTGTCGTTCGTTTTCCCTGACGACAGCACCAATGGAGTCGGTGGAGGTTCGTAGCCGCCGTTCGAAGACGAGATACTTCGGATACTGCTCGAGTTGATCCGGTTGAGGTTTTCGTGGGACACCGAGTGAATCAGGATCGGCAGCGCTGCCGTCGGGGTCCCGTCCTTGGAGCTGGGCGTGAGCAGGTTTTGGTCGAGCCCGTTCGATAATTGACGGTCCACCGCGCGCTGGTTGTCGCTTCGAATCTGGTGCAGCTCCTTCAGCAGCTTTCGTCGTCGCCACGAAATGTAGAACACAGCGATGAGTGCGATGATGATCAACACAATGCTCACGATCACGATGTACATCCACCATTGCCAGAAAAAGCACGGCTTGCCACTGCCCACAGGCCAGTAGCTGCTCAGCAAGCTGCTCTTCCGGTCACTTGACGACACACAATCACAGAAATTGTCGACCGAACTCAGCGATTCCTTGGTCACCGTTTTCGACGACGTGACACCATTGGGACACGAACTAGCGACGCCAAACCCGAGTTGCGACGATTTACGATCGTGGACCGTGAACAAACCGTCCATGAACACGTCGCCGAGCAGCGTGATGTCGCTTTCCGAGATCCCAAAGACGCGGCACGCACGCACGCCCGAGGTCGTACTCACGAGAAGCGGGCGCCAAATGTACTCGGGCGGCACCGAGATCGTAATCTGTTCCTTGCCGCCGTCGATTGCGAGCGAGATGGACAGTGCCGGCAGCGTGTACAGCGCGGAGCTGGCGTTCGTTGGATCGCAAAGTGTCGAGCAGCATGGGACGTCGTCGTTGAAAAAGCTATCAGGCGCCGACGGAATGATCTTGCGCACGTTGGTCTTGAGTTGCGAGACGACCGCACTGTACACCGCCGACGGGAACGCCATGTTACTCGTGCCCGAGTCGACAATGCTGCGAGGCGTGTTGATCTCCTTGCAGTCAAGCCCGAGACTCGTACCGGAGACCTTGATGTCTGTCACGATCACGTTGAACCACTTTTCGTGCACCAGTGGCGTGTACACGAGATCGTCCTTGTAATACCGCTGACCGCTCGTACCCTCAGTGCTGCCCATAATGAACTCTCCAGCATACAAATCTTCTTCAGTGTTCAGCGTCGAGTTGGGCAGTGCGAGCGCCTGAAGCGAGCCGCACATGAGCAGACTGAACACATTCGGGAGGTTGCGCACGCTCTGAATTATGTCGAAATACGGCGTCGGCGGGTTCGACGACGGCGACGCGATCGACTTGTACCCGAGACCGACGATCCCGTCGTACCCGGACTGAATGAAGTTGGACTGCTCCGTGATCTCTGTGAATGGCATGCTCTCGATGATACCGAGTCCATCGCCCGAGAACGTGTCCTGGACCAGGTCCCCGCTCCACGCGCCTGTGATGTAGCTCACGCTCACGGACGTGCTCTTGGTGACGCACGTCGACGACGCCGAGCACGAGTAGAGCGCCGTGTTGGTGAGCGAGCAACAGTCGGCCGTCACCACTGCTGTGTTCGCCGAGCCCGTGTCCACTAATAAATTGAACTGGTTCTGTAAGGCACATGCAGGCATTGTTAGTCTGTCTGCTTTCTCCATGCACACGAAGAGCAATGGGAGGTACGTACGGTGGCGGTGCTCGCGGTGGACGTGGCATAGAGCGGCTGGCCGATGTTCACTTGCATGTAGTAGGCGAGGCCCGACGCGAGCCCATAGAGTTTCTGCTGCATGATGCTGGAGCTGGAGGTCGCGGCTTGGACGCCGCTGTTGCCGGCGCTCAGGGCGAGGAGAAGGAGCCACGCCACCTGCATGATCTGGTGAGGTACGTCCGCGGAGACGGAGTGACTAATGGCCGCCGCACTGCGCGCTGGACGCTACGTAAAATGGAATGACCGTCAACAGAGGAAGGACGCACGCAGCGCTGGGATCCGCGGATGACAATAGACACGAGGAACGAATATAGGCAGCAGCGCCAGGCACGCGACACCCCACTGCCTTCCTTCTCCCATTTGTAGGGCATGTCCAGCGCTCCGAAACCATCCTACAATACTCTGTACCTTTATATGATACTTTAATTTATTTGTACCTCAAACGTTCATCAATTAGGACAATACTGGAAGTCATACTTTATAAATACATATCCTGAGGAAAACGGTTTTTTGTGTGGTCGACAACCCAGTCCAGCGTTGGACTGTGGCTGGTTTCTGTTCACTGAGCAACTCGATGTCCGCATAGGTGCAAATATGCAAATGCAAAGGTCTTTCTGTGTGTTAAAGAACTTGATGTTGTGCCACATGACGGATCGAATGAGAAGGAAGATATGCAAATACAGAGTCTTGGCTCCTACCCGATCGTTTGAAAAAATGATGCGTTTGGAAGGGCAAACTGGTTGCCAAAAAAGTGCCGTAATGCGCACGCGCGAGCAATAGAGAGCGGCTAATCAGTGCAAGCGCAGCGCATTGCTACCGAATTTGCTGTCTTTATTTGCATTTCGAGCAATCCCTAAGCACTTCTGCTCATAGTTCATTTCAACACGTCTCCGTATTGGCCATTAGGAGCTTCAGCTGTGCTGCAATCTGTTTATTTTGGAATCTGGATGCCCTTCCGCAAGGTGGGATTGTGCCTGCAGCAGCAGGTACAGTTGTCTCCCAATGAGTCATCTACTGATATTAGTTAAATACACAATACATGACGATCCCCAGCGATCGAGATGCTGGCAGTGCATGCTCATATGCATACGCCAGCCTCTGATGTTACTTTAGACCTGCGGACAGCCTGCTTGCAGTCGCAGTTCGGAGGTTCTCTATGCACGCTGTTGGCCTCTCTCTGTGCACACCCTTGACCTCGGTTTACGTCGGTCGCTCTCACTGGTTTACGGACTGTACTGTTTGCATTTGTCGGTTGTGTGTCCACGGGTCAGTTGGGGTCCGAGACCACGACGATGGCCTCCAAGTGGACAAACTCGTCGTCCGAGACGCGCAGCGCGTTCGGGTACGGATCCGTCCAGCAGGACGCACACAGCGCGCTGTACTTGTAGCGCGCGCGCAGCAGCACGTACCAGATCAGCTTGGCCATGTACAGCAGCGTCGCGGCGTACGCGATGAACACGACGGCATTTGTCGCGGTGCTGAGCTCGTCGTCGCAGTTGCGCGGCGAGGACTCGAACGCCCAGCGCTGCCCGACAAAGAGCCACACGCCAAACAGCAGCGTCATGAACAGGATGCCGCACGTGACCATGTTGAGTCGCAGGTGCAGATAGAGCCACTGCCGCACGAGGACCGGTGTGCACATCGCAAAGGGCGCCAGGCATCCCAGGATCACCAGGAACCCCACGAGCGGCTTCTCGCATGTGCGACCGGCGTACATCCTGCCCAGCACACGATCGCCAGGTTGCCCATGACGAATGAGAACGCGTGGTCGACGATGTGCCGCGACTTGGTGTGGTGCAGATGCAGCACGCGCTGCTCGCCATGCGAACTTCTCCCATTCCTGTCACTCGGCTCATAGTGAACATGACACTTGCAGCATAAGTACGGTTTCCGTCCATCCAAATGGCATGCAGCGCACTTTATGGTATTAGGTTCGTATATCCACACTAGGTGTGCGGCGCACTTTCTAAATTAAGTTCGATGCGTTGTTCGTGCTTAAGTGCGTGTCCCATTTTCTTTTGGAGTGGGTGGGGGTGAGCAAGTCTGCAAACCGCGGCATCTAACAGAAAAAGCCCGAAGGAGACGCTTGTTTCTCTCGGTGTGACTGTGCCTGTGAGTCTCTTCCTGCACACACGTGAACATCCCCATCAGCGCCATCTACTTCCCACTACCGTCGCCTCTCTCTCTCTTCCTGCGATCCCGACTGCCGCCAAGATGATGAAGAAGAGCGTGGTGAAGAACCGCGCGCCGGCGCCGATCCAGATCACGGCCGAGCAGATCCTGCTCGAGGCGCACGAGCGCAAGGAAGAGGCCGTGAAGGCGACGCGGCGTCGCATCACCGACAGCGAGGAGCTCAATGAATACCGCATGAGCAAGCGCAAGGCGTTCGAGGACGAGATCCGCAGCCAGCGCCACCACATGGGGACATGGATGAAGTACGCGCAGTGGGAGGAAAGCCAGCAGGAGTTCACGCGCGCACGCTCGATCTTTGAGCGCGCGATCGACATCGACTACAAGACGCCGACGGTCTGGCTCAAGTACGCCGAGATGGAGATGCGCCACAAGTTTGTCAACCACGCGCGCAACGTCTGGGACCGCGCCGTGACGCTGCTGCCGCGCATCGCGCAGTTCTGGTACAAGTACGCGTTCATGGAGGAGATGGTGGGCAACCTGAACGGTGCGCGCCGCATCTTTGAGCGCTGGATGGAGTGGCAGCCCGACGACCAGGCGTGGTACTCGTACATCAAGCTGGAACTGCGTGCCAAAGAGATCGAACGCGCACGCGCGCTCTACGAACGGTACGTGGCATGCCATCCGAGCGAGAAATCGTACATGAAGTTTGCGAAATGGGAAGAACGACAGCAACACCAGTTGGCGAATGCGCGCCGCGTGTACGAGCGCGCGCTCGAAGAGCTCCGCGACGACGAGAAATCCGAACAGATCTACATTGCGTTTGCGTCCTTTGAAGAGCGCTGCCGCGAGACTGAGCGCGCGCGTGCGATCTACAAGTACGCGCTCGACAAACTGCCAAAGGAGGACGCGCCGCAGTTGTACAGCGCGTTCATCACGTTCGAGAAGCAGCATGGTGACAAGAACCGCATCGAGGAAGTCGTGATCGCGAAGCGCCGCGTCGTGTACGAGCAGCAGGTCGCCGCGAATCCGCTCGACTACGATTCGTGGCTCGAGTACATCAAGCTCGAGGAGAATGAAGCCGTCGTGAAGCAGAGCTTCGGTCTCGTGCGCGAAGTCTATGAACGCGCGATCGCGAATGTGCCACCGATTGCCGAAAAGAAGTTCTGGCGACGATACATTTACCTGTGGATCAAGTACGCGCTCTTTGAGGAGCTGCTTGTGGCCGAGGAATCGCCTGAGCGGTGCCGTCAGGTGTACAAGACGTGTCTCTCGCTGATCCCACACGACAAGTTCACGTTTGCAAAGGTCTGGATCCTATACGCGAAGTTCCTGATCCGACAGCGCGATGTCCAGGCAGCACGCCTCGCGTTCGGCGAGAGTCTCGGCAAGTGTCCGAAGAAGAAACTGTTCCGCAGCTACATTGAGCTGGAGCTCATGATGGGTGAGATCGACCGGTGTCGCAAGATTTACACCCAGTACTTGCTGTTCGACCAGCAGAATTGCGAAACGTGGCAAAAGTACGCGAACCTGGAGGTGCAGGTCGGGGAAACAGAGCGTGCGCGCGCGATCTACGAGTTGGCGATCAAGCAGCCGGTGCTGGACATGCCCGAGATGATCTGGAAGGCGTACATTGACTTTGAGATCGAGAACGAAGAGATCGACAACACGCGAGCGCTCTACGAGCGGCTGCTCGAGCGCACCAAGCACGTCAAGGTCTGGATCAGCTTTGCGCAATTCGAGGCGACGTACGACCAGGAGACGGCACGTGAGGTGTTTGAGCGCGCGCTGCGATATTTAAAAGAACAGGTGTCAGAGGAGAAAAAGGAAGAGCGCGTGCTGTGCCTGGAGACGTGGCTCGCGATGGAAGATAAGCTTGAGAAGAAGGATGCGCAGGTGATCAAGAAGATCAAGGGCATGATGCCGCGTCGCGTTACGAAGCAGCGAATGGCGTACGCGCAAGACGGGGTATGTATACACTTGCGTCTTGCTGGTTGGTTTTCATTTTGTTTGCTTGTAGCAATACTCACTGTTTCGTATATTCTTTTTGTTCGGCAGACGGAGTTGGGAATGGAGGAATACACGGACTACATCTTCCCAGACGACGAGCAAGCGCAATCCCACCTCAAACTGCTGCAAGCCGCGCAAATGTGGAAACTCAAGAAGCGCGCTCGGGAGGAAGAAGAAGCGGCATCAAGTGCCGAGACGGACGACATGGAGTAGCTGCATTCGAGGACATTGCAGCCAAAAAAGCACATTCCATCGACAAAACAACAGAACGAGAACAAGAAGAAAAATGCAGTTGGTTACAGGTGAAAATTGCGCTTTCTTCAGACACCGAGTGCTTTGTGTGTTGTTGCTGTGTGCCAGGTCGCTGTCCGCAACGAGCAGTGCGAATACGCGATAAATGGATTGTACGACGCGTCAAATATGCACAAACGAATTTCAGGGTGACAGGTTTGCTGCAACGTTGTTTACCTTTTCCTTTTACGCACTCACTGACGATTATTCGTCACATTACTACTTTGCACACACACACACACACAACGCAGCGGTACGTCTGGGCTTCTATCCACCCGGCTGCGTTTGACTTAATTATACAATCCACTCTTTTTCTGCTGTGGACAGCCGAACTTCGCTGTCATCGTCTCTTTCCAGTTGCTGAGGTGGATCGTGTCTTTTCCAGACGCGATGTCGTCAACGATGCTCTTGCAGCGGGGCTTCGTCGAGACCATGAAGCTCTTCTTGAACGAATCCGAGTAGTCTTGCACGCCGCCCAAGCACTGATCCTGGAACATGCACATCATCTTTTCCACCTCGACGATCGAGCTCGTTCCTGCCGAGTTGCTGCTTGTGCTCAAAGACGCCTTGACTTGTTTCTCCATGTCGTCGCACCAGTCCTCGGTTTTCTTGACATATACGTTTGTTGTCGTCGTCACGATGCTCACGGACGAAGTTGTCGATATTGATGTCGTTGTAGACGACGATGACGTTTTCGTGGAACTGGATGTGGACGTCTGAGAAGTCGACGTCGACGGCGAAGCGTTCGCGGGCGAGGACACAGAAGGCGATGCAAAGTTGTACGACGACGTGGTTTTTGTGGCGGGAGCTGGGCTCGGACCTGAGCCGTAACTCGAGTATGAGCTCTCCGATCGCAGTGCACGACGACCCTGTCCAGAGATGCGACCGATGGTGCTTGCGATTCCCTGGCCAATTCCACTGCCAAAGTTAAGGAACGGAAGGCGAAGCCCACTTGTGCTGGTTTGCGGTGTGCTGGCTGCTGGAGCCGAAGTCTCAGCATTTGACGCCGGCGTGCCTGGAGGATTGCCGTCGCAGTTGGAGTACATGTTGCCGAGCACACCACTCAATTGGTACGAGTAGCTGCTGGAACCGAGATCACGAACGTCCATGAGTGCAGCGTACTGATTGGGCACTCCTTGGAAGTACTGTCCGATGATGGCATCCTGGCTGACGTACGTCGGGTTCACGCCGTTTTCTCCCGTCCGCATCAGCACCGTGTCCAGTGGGTTGAAGACACCACCGCCGCGTCGCTCACAGGAAGTCCAGCCGATCGAGTTTTGAGCTTTTTGTTGCAGCGTGAGCATCGCGTCACCTACACGGCAGTGGTGGAACGTGACGTGCAGCAAGTCGACCATCGCGTGGTGCGAGTAGAAGATCGGGTCCGAGTTCGACGCGAAGGTCTCCATGGCACCCGCCAGATTGGCGTGGATCGCATTATGCGCGCCGTTTTCAATCGCGGTTGACATTTCCGCGATGTTTCTCGCGCTGAAGAGCTGGCTTCGCACCGAAGCGAGACTTGCAGACCCAGGAAACGTAACGGAGCCCCATGGACCTCGTGGCACGCAGTGCACACACTGATTCAACGTCCGCGCGCTTGTGCTTTGGCAGAAATGGCTGGTTGGATCCGCGCTCACGCAGTAACCCTGGGTCTGGATACCGTTGATGGTCAACTGGCCTTGCTGACTTCCTGAGGGTACCCCTCCGAGTTCAGTGAGGATCGGCGAGCAGTCAGCCACAGAGCTGCATTGGCTATTGGTGAAGCGCGCATGTGCCGAGATCCAATCCCAGTAGGGGATCGTGACGCATGCGTACTGACTACCCTGGCCGCGGAGCATGTTCTCGAACACGATGAGCAGCAAGCGGTGCCAGTAGACGAACATACACTGCCGATGGGCTTCCATCTCGGACATCATCTCGGTGTGGATCTCGACAAACTTGATGTACGCGCCCGAGTCCATGGCTGCAGCGATCGCACCGCGGTACATCGCCTTCTCACTCGACGAGAGCGTATCCCAGTCCTTGCGCACGCGGCCATTGCATTGCGCCGAAACGACCGCAGGCTTTGATGCTATCGCATGCGTGCAGACGAAGACAAGGAGGACGATCCATTGGCGAAGAAACCTCATCCTTGAATGGAGTTTTGGTGCGTTGGAGCTTGCGTAGGTAGACTGATCCCTTTACTACCAAGGGCGGCGACGTGCGTCAAATTGCAGAATGTCGATGGAGTGGTGCAAATGAAAGAACGAGCCATAACGATGTCGAGTCACAATACACGCATGCCTGTCTTCGATGCTAGCATTTCGCTGGTAAGCAAGCATATTCACTAGATGGCAGACACCAAAACGATAAAAAGATCCTGTTCGAGTCATTTGTGGCCCTCAGAGGTGAACCTCATTCCACTTTTACCCTTGGGAGCAGCTTTTACGCAACTAATACATGGCAAAGCGACATTGGTCGCATCTGGTGTCAATGGGAAGTCTTTTATGTGCATGTCCATGTGCCTGTAGGAAGTGATCATCTGGAAGCGACAGTTGAGGACGCTAGAGTCCGAGAGCGACCAGATGCAAGAAGAGCTCTTGGGGAGATCGGAGCTCCTGGTTGATTAGCAGCAGGCGAGATGAGACCGTAGGTAAAGGCGAGGCAGCACGGTTCAGTTGTCCATTTTGTAGCCATCTGGTCTCAAAGGATAAAACCTGAGACAGGTTGCTTGTATGGTTGCTGGCAAAGTACTGAAACCCTGTCGTTCATGCTGGAGAAGAATGGTTCTCGTTGCCAGTCACGTGTCCACAAACCTCTGAACACGCTCGATGCGCGAGCTATCGCTCGATTTTTCACGTTTTCTCTCCGTGGCCACGTCTCTGTCTAAGCTCCACTTAAACTCGACGTTTCATCCGACAAATGCGCTGAAAGGATCAGAGGTCGTGTGACAGCCTCAACTCGTGTGACAGCAGCGTCGAACCCATCTGGGTTAGTGGTGAGATCGAGTCAATCCATGCTCCACGATCTTTTCATGAAGCAGAAGTCGGCATGTGGTTGCTTAGAATTGGACAGAACCACTGGAGGTCGTTGGATATGGCAAGAACGATCGCATGACATTGGTTTAGGAATTTTTTCATGTCCAAGTGAAACGAGTCTGCTTTTCTTTTTCAACGGTGAGGAAGTTTGCAGCTGAGAGATTTATTAAAAGGCATGAGAAAGAGTGATTTCTTCCACAAACTTGATGCGACTTTTCTAGATTCTCTCATTCGCGTCGCCTCCAAAGGATGAGAGAAACGGATCCTGCTTGTGTCGGTTGAGCACAGAGTTCCGATCACCACCGCTCACCAGTATGAAAAGTGTGCAGCACCCCACAAAAGGCTCAGCCACTGCTTCACAAAGAAAATCCCACTTCTTCAGTTTCTTTGAACCAGCAAAATGCCCAACGACTTGGTGATCGTGTCGCCCAAGACACCGTCATCATCGACCTGCGGCTCCGAGATCCCATACGCGCTCCAAGTGGTCTCATCTGGCCCTTATGCCGATTGCGAAGCGAATGGCATTCGCGTCGCGGTGTGGGGGACTGGGTTCTTCAACTGCTTCCAGAACCTCGTACCCAACTGCTGCATGGCAGCGTTCTGCCCCTGCGTCTCGCTTGCACGCATCACGTCTCGACTGAGTTTATACCGATACAAGAACGTGCTCTACGGTCTGCTCGCAGTCGCGATCGTCCAAGTGCTGATCCTGATCACCGCGTTTGCCCAAGTGCACGGCAGCGACGGGAGCGCGATGACTCTGTCGGAGAAGGACCCCCGCTACAAGCCATGGTGGACTCACTCTGGAGTCAAAAGTGCTCATGCAAGCACCAATAGCGACGACGACAGCTATGGTCTCGATCATAGCCGCTCCTTCGGCGACGATATCAACGACTTGGCCACGAGTCCCTGGGGTGTGTTTAGTATCTTTCTTAGCTTCGTGTACATCTTGACTGCGTGGAGGCTGCGCATGAAGATCCGCGAGCGGTTCCAGATCCCAGGCTCATGGCTGGGAGACTTGCTGCTCTCGTGCTTCTTCCCCGTGTGCAACATCGCGCAAATGTCGACCCGCGTGAAGAGCTACAAACCGGGAAGATGTGATTTTGGACCCGCGGACGTCCTACCAGCATACTTGCCGATGCAGTAAGGCAAACGAGATAGGTGTGATGCGCTTTGCTCAGTTGAATCAACCACATAATGCATATATGTCAATGGAGATGAGGGTGTAATGCCCAGGAACTCATTCCGAAGCTCCTCCCGCTGCTCAGCGACAGCAACTTCGGCACGTGCCAAAAGGACTCTGCATGCGTGTTTTTCCCATTCACGGGGTTTCCGACCGAGTCGCCGATTGAAGACCTCTGCACCAGCAAAGCGTGCCAATCTCTGTTGACGGAAATCGTTGACGCCGATCTCCAACGTTGTGACGTGCAGCACGCGGGCAAGACCTACAACATCAAGGCCATCGTCTATCAGCACGCGGGTCAGTGCCTTCCATCAAACCAGTGAGTCCATTGATCATCTCGTGATGCGATAGTTGCATATGCACTGTTTCCACTGGGTATAAGTTACTAATTTGGCTTTAAACTCTCGCAACGTATAAAATCTTGCACGCTACTCGGTCCATTTTCTTGCTTGCTTTTTCTTCAGTTTATGCGTACGCTGGGAGCGTGTCTGTGGGTGTGTCGAGCCCGAATTCATGGGCGATGTGTCTCTCGTGGTGTGTTTTCGCCTGCGAGATCACGCACCAGCAGCACGCGAACGAGAGCACACAGTCGAAGACTCGGTTGCCTGGGATGCTGAAGTGTTGGCGCGTCCGCGTGCGCAGGTACGCGACGCCGACGAGAAACAGCACAGCGAGCACGAGTGCGAGGTTCCCATACAGGAACAAGCTGCTGTGGCCGCTGTCACTCCCGTTGGTGACAGCTGCGTCACCTTCACTGACGCTGGATGTGTTGGAGAAGCACAACCCGATGGAGATCAGAATGCCGAAGATGAGTCCCGCAAAGTACAACACGCCGGACTCGAACGACCTCCCAAGCATACTGTGGACCTTTGCGGCAGGGAGGCACGGACAGCACGCGAGCATCGCAAAGTTGCTGGGCTTTCGGCAGTCGAGGCATCCGATGAGAGAAGCCCGCCATTCACCTGGGGGCATCTTGGACTGTGTGGACTCGTTCGACTCGGCGCGCAGGCTGCGGTTCTCAGGCACGCTCTGCAGCGTCTTGGAGTGCAGCTTCTGGACATAGAGCGCATCACTGTTGTTGTTGCTGCTGCTGGAGTCTTCGTCGACCTGGATCAGGAACGGCGCGTCGCGCGTGGACGTCAGCGGCGTCAGCGTCGTCTGCACGGAGTCGTTGTTGGCGGGGCAGCTCTTGTTCGGGTTCAGTGCCATGATGGTCTCGTACGCGCAATGCAACGAGGGACTCGCTGAAGCGGCTTGGGGTGACGGGTGATGCACTCGAAGAGCTGTCTTCGTGCACTGAATCGCTCCAATTGGATTGTGCACTGACGAATGGCAAATGGGGATGGAGGAGAAGTGCGAATGAGGTGCGAGTGGATACTGCAGAGAGGGCGGGGAGGGGGAAACGCCACCAACAGCAGCTCAGTGAGCTGGTCATGGGGTAGGGAACCCCTCTCGTGATTACCGTGCAGCAGCGAAGAGGGTCGCATTCCGTGAGTAAGCGGCGCCTTTCTGAATCCATCGGATGGAGACTGGAGAGTACAGAGCAGTCTTCTGGTGTTCGATAAATTTTGATTAGTATACCTGTGGCAACTGTTATACTCTATGAAGCAAATGACATGATCGAAATATCTATACTGGCATTGATAGAAATATTAGGTTTGTAATGCTGAATTTTAAATTGTATAGATGATGCTAGGGAGAGGTAATGGGTTTCTTCTGTGAAATAGCTTCTGCGACGCGTCGCTGCACTCTCGTTCTCATGTTGGTCCTTGCCAGCTGAGCAGACGTAGAGACATTGTGCAGTAGAGTCCCCATGCTTTCGTGTGGCTAGCAACCGAGTTTTTTTCGTGAGTCCAAAGTTTGCTTCTGTAAAGGTGACCTCGAGGAATGACGATTGCAGAAAGTGAGGGGGCAGACAGACGCCTTTTTTTCGACGACATAGAGGCCGACACGTCGTGCAGAGTGTACAACACGAACTCTTCCGTTCGACGAGCGCCGCACCCAAAGTTGCAGGAAACGAGCGAGGCATTCTGTTGTGTATGCGCGGACGCTGGTGAGGAAGAGAGAGGGACGTGGCACTTGGTGCGATTGAAGAGCCACAAGGGTCTGTGGGCAGAGTGCACCCAGCGCATTTTAGGACCTCCTTGAAGTTAATATAGCCTTTGTAAAACACAAAAAATAAGATATTGCGAAGCTTTGTAACGGTCTTTTGAAGTGTGTGTAAGCAAGCATTCAACCTCTTCAGTCGTTATGAAAGGCATCATTTCAGCGCCTTGCATTAGGTAATGAAAGGTGGTGCTTGTTCCGGCTTTTAGCCCCATCCTCCCTTACTTTCCTTATATCCGGATATTGTATACTTTTGGGTTGAAATGTGCGAAGCAGGCGTATATTCATCCGGATACTTTTCTGAACCTATTGTTGAAGGCACCATCAGTCGCAATGCCATTCGGAATTGCGAATCAAGAAAATGATCTTCCTGTAGGATAATTCCAATAATGCTGGTGGTGATCTCTTGGGGTCGCGGCAGTGATAAAACTGCTGGGGTCCATATATCTACTGCTCCGCGTGTTTTTGTTTCCTACAGGATTTGTGGGCTCAGGGTGTCGAGCCATTCCATGTGTCATGGAGTTGTGGTTCTCGGGTGCTGGTCTGGGTACATCTGGACATTCTTTTGGTGTGCGGATTTGGAAGAGTAAGGGGTCTGCGACAGATCCATTGGGACAATGCTGCAACTGGTAGTGACGAGCCAACTTCGGCTGCACGCAGGCGGTTTGCAATATCAATTTCAAGTGCCTACGATTTGTTTCAAATTATCAGTGTAAAGATCGCAATGCAATGCAGCAGTGGTGTAGACAAAGCTGAGCAAACAAGACAATTACGATTGAGCCGTCACCCTGATTGCATTTTTTTAGAAGAAGATTATGCCTTTAACATCCAAAAGAGATCTGTCTGATGAACTTCTTGCTTAGCATCTATTGCGTGAATGCTGGGATCGCATCAACGTGACCGCTCTGACCATTGACTTCATGGTCACTTTGCAGTACCTGTTGATAGCTCTGAGCCTTTGCACGCTCGAAATCAACCTGCTTGGACATTTGCGCCAACGAACAGCAAGTGCAAAACAACGACGCGTAGATGTCGAAAAACTTGCGTCGTCGGATACCGCAGTAGTCTTGAGTCTTGATGCGGAGTCGCCACATACCAAGCACAAAGAGCACACCCAAAATATACGCGGCAGTCGACCAGTGGCTCCCAGGTGGCTTCCCCGCGAAGTAGTAGAAGTTGTTGTTGTACAGGAAACGCGGTTTCTCCCCTCTCGATTTCACGTCGACCCACGCGATCGCTGTGCAGGCAATATCGCCAACGAGTGTAATCGCAAAGAATGTCGCGAGGAAGATGGGCGAGAGTCCGATGTTCTTGCCCACTTTTGCTGCGAGGCCGCAGGGCCACACGATCGCGAGACCGCAGTGCTTGGGCTGCTTGCAGCACTCCTTTAGTCCTGACGCCCACGCGTTGTCCATTTCGACCCTGTGCGTATTACCTGCTCCGTTGCTTGGGGGGATGACAATCACCGTGTCTTGTGCTGGTGGCGGCGCACTGTACTGCCCGACCTTGTCAGGATAGGTTTCTGAGCGTGCGTACGGGAGCGCATTGTTGTCCGCATTTGATGCATAGTGCTGGTTGTTTGATGCTGGGAAAGACGACATGGGTTCTCCTTCTGCTGTAGATTTGGATGTTGGTCTTGGACGGAGAAATGATAAGTGGGCTCATGTGGGAGCTCCGGTACGGTGTCGTTGAGGCTAAGCTCCTTTAACACCAAGTGGAGTGCCGTCTCGTCGCTACTGGATCGTTATTGACCTCATCGCACGAGCCTGTGCCATGCATACATCGTAGAAAAAGTCGCTGGATCTTTTGGCCAGAGTGGGGTCGCTTGTTGTCGCTTGCCAGCCTCACTTGACGATTACTTTTGCGTTTTGGCGCAAACCAGCCGTGCGGCACACACACATACAAAATGATATTGTAGTAGGTGCTGTTTTATCGTTTCCAGAGCCAAACGAAGCACTGACAGTTGCAGCATCAGGTGATCGCGCACCCGTCTCACGGAGACTGCAGTTAATTCTACATACTGGCGCTCCAAGAGAAAAGCCAAATCGTGTATGTTTCAGACTGAGATACTAACTAAATGGAATAAAATACCTTTCTAAACTGACATATTACATTTCAGACTGTAGAGATAGATGCTGAGGTCAATGTGGATTTGCGACGATGGTAGTTGGTTTTGCCTGATTACCACGACCCGAATCGTTGAATTCGCCGACATCCGATTGCCCACACGCGAATTTGGCGCACCAGCGACATCAAGCGCGCCCGCAAGCAACTGCCTCTAGGGAAAGCATCTACGGAAAGCCTGGCTTCAGTTTTTGCGCTTGGCGGTGTGGTCAAAGTGCAACACACCGAGTCATAACGTCGTGCACCACGAGGGTGCTGTGACTGGCAGGCCATTTTCGACCAGGCAGGAGCCCTAAAGGGCATAGCCAAACTATCGTCAAAGATGAAAACTGGAAGCTGTAGCAGCGGCAGCTGCCCAAGAGCTTTGCACAAAAGACGATCGACTGCCTCGGTTGACTCCCAGACTTTCTCAACATTTCGTCATGCCCGACTCCACTTTTTCAATTTGTCATGACGCTCTGCAGGTGCTCTTCAGCTTTGGCGATTGGGAAAGTTGCCACATTACGGCTCGTAGGGTGAAACGCCGTGGTTCTTTGGCAGCCCGTACTTACACCCTGCTGACTTATACAACGCGTTGGTATGGAGCATACATTACGGGGAGTTAGGTAGTCTAGTGTACACCTTCTAGTTGCAGAAAGCCTCGTGCTCTTTTTTGTCTTCTTGTTCGTGTACGGTGGAGTCTTCTATATGCTGGTGTGCGCAAGCATTGGGGGGACTTGAAACCTGCCTCGGTTAAATCCTCTCACCAACGCTCTTCTCTTCTGAGTATAATACATGCTGCTGGGAGGGATTCGGCGGCGGCAGTCGTGCAACTTCATTCGTTTCCGTCTGCTGCCATTCGCGATTCCCACGCAGGAGGAGAGCGGGATGGATCTATGTGGACTCGTACGCTGGGAGAGTGTCGAGCGCTTCGTTTGCGTACACAGATGGTCCCGCTATCTCAAAATGACGGGAGAGTTGCGCCATGGAGCACGGTGAGCAGCACACTGCGGTCACGACGTCGAGACAGCAGGATCCTGGGATGCGGTAGTAATGACGCGTCATGTTGCGGAAGGCAAACACACCAGAAGCGTACATGATGCCACAAACGACCGCTGCAAGTGACCACATGCTGATCGGGAGCGTCTCGTCGCTGTATTCTCTCGTCCACACCGTGTGGTCGACCTGTCCGTCTTGGTAGCTCTGCGTTGCACACACGATCTCACCCAGGAACGCGATGCCCATGACAAATGCGCCGATTCCGTACGAACTGCGGTCGATCATCGCTTCAATGTTGGACGCGATCGCGCACGGCAGCACGAGCGCCAGGAAGCAGTGCATCCACGACGCATCGCCGAACCCAAAGAGTCCGGTCTCCCAGGCAGGACCACCGGGCACCGATGCCGAGCGCCGGCGGCGGCCCTCGTAGGCCTCTCTCTTGTCGATCTGGATCGCGTACACGGTGTCCGAGTCCATCGTGACGCTTTGCGTGAATGTGCGCTAATGAGGCGAGTCCGGCGTTGCGCTTGTTGCGTTTCAGAGCCCGATTTAATCCAGCAGCGCACCGTACAATAGCGCGGAACGTGACGTAATAAGCGTCTGAATGCTTTTCAGGATGCAGGATTGTGCCAACGCCATGGGAGACAGCATGCTTGGGCATTGGCGCTGCCACAACAAAGTGAGCTCACATCCCACTGTCAATCGCGACATGTACCCAAGTGGTTGGAAATTAAATAAAAGATACCAACGTATTAGACAGAAGAAACAAATAGAAGATTTGTGTACACAGATATATCAAATTATCGATTCTAAATGTTAACAAGCATAAAAGAAAGTGCTCGGACAGGCATTTTCGTGTCATGTCGTAAGGTCCACATTTGGGCAAAAAACGAGCCATCGAACTGGGCTGGAGCGTTCTGCACTTGTGGTACCTCAAAACCATATTAGCAGGATATAGTACCCACTTACAGTGAAGCTCACTTCGACCTGGAAATTTGAAGAGCTCCGCAGCAAATATCTGAGCCGTAGCCACGACAAACGCGATTCTGTGTTGCGCCTACAACTGCGCGGATACACTACCATTCCTCCCCCCGCCCAAGTCTTCCATTACTATTAGAAGTTTCGTTTGCACGCTCACATGTGCGACACTGGAAGGTCTTCAAGCTGCCATATTCTGAGGTAAATCAGGACATCAGCTGCTTGGCTTTACACAACTCGAGTTCATGCAATTCAAGTAAAACCCACAGTTTGGAGTAAAATATGCGCGTGAGTTTAAGGAATTTCCTTTTCGATAAACTACATTTTTCCCCAGATACACGTTTTGAGCCTCAGGAGGTCCGAATGCCAAAACCATCGTTCTCGGTTCGGTGGTAAACCATGCTGCATGCAGTAGTCAAAAGTGGCAGCTTGACTGCACCACACACCCACTTTAAGGTTTCTGCTCATTCTCCTGCCAGCGCTGAGAGAAAGATTTGCGCTTGGACTTTGCCGCTAAGGGTCTGATGCTTGACCATTGATCGGGCTAATCCCTCCGTCCGTTGCTCACTTTGCCAGGTGTACCGCTCAAACGCCTCCGATTTCCAACACCCATACTGTTTGATTGGTGAGCTGTCGACGCCTGCTGAAAACAGGGCACTTGCACCTCCGCTGCAAAGCGAGAGAGTTCAAAAGCGGCTTGGATCTTCTCCGATGTAACTTGCAGCTTCCTTGGTATCATACTCGATTTAAATCTTCCGGGAAGGTTTAATAAACCATCCATGCCAACCGCGATCATCGAGGGGTTAATTAACATTCCGTGCATATTTGAATGCTTCAAAGTGTCCGCAATCGATCACCATGGATATATTGTGGCGTATTTGTTTCTGTCGACATCGAATTCCAGAGAGAGAGAGAGAGAGACAAGAATTTCAAAGTCCGACTCCTCCATATATGCATAATAGGCTTCTGAACATAACGCATATTATGCCTGTGTAGGATTCTTCGGTATCTTTTATGTCCACCAGTGGTCCTGTTGTTGCACCGCTATGCTTCGTCAAAATCAGGTGGTGCCGAGTATGACTCTCCGGCGCGCGAACGCGCAGACGGGCTAATATTCAAAGTGCAGGATAGAGAGGCAGTTTGGCGTTGAATTTGAATTCAAAGACGCACACTTTTGTTGTCGATTGTCCGCTCTCACGTGCAACGGTCTCCGCATACCTGAAATGAGCAGCTCATTTCCAAAAGCTCCGTCCGACTACCAAGACCCACAGGCAATCAGACAGATACGCAAAGTGTCCAACTGCCCATGGCTCCGACTGCGCTCCCGTCCATCGACAAGAATGCAGCCAACACGCCGGCTGGGAACAATCCAAACGCGCAGTACGTCAAGCACACTGCCGAAGCACCTCCGAATGCGCCGCCAGAAGCAGCGCAGTACATCTACGTGGTTGGCGAGCCTGAAGAACCCCAGCAGCCGGAACAACCGCAGGGACCGTCGGAATGGGAGATCGGCATCTTCGAGTGCTTCTATGCGCCAGCGCACTGCTGCACGGCGTTCTTCCTCCCGTGTATCAACGGTGCGTACTCTGCAGATGTGATCGGTCAGCCCTGGATGGTCGCAGGCGTGTTCTTCTTGGTCATGTACCTCGGGGAGACCAACATTTCATACTACGGCGCCAACGGCGACGATTTCGTTCTGTTCACGACGTCGGGGTTCATGTCGATGGTCTGCTCGCTCGGGTTCATCTTTGGCGTCATGTACCTGCGCTCGCTCACGCGCAAGGTCTTCAACATCCCCGGCTCGAGCCTCGAAGATTTCTGCGCGTCGTTCTGGTGCTCGTGCTGCACGCTGTCGCAGATGTCGGCCCATGGCGAGAGGATCAAGCACAAGGCGACTGGCGCCACGACGCTGCCGCCGTACCATTTCTCGTAGACGCGAAGAATCAAAAGGCGATCGTTTGTGCCCCGATGCGCTGTGTGTTGTCCTGACGCTAATTTATACAACGAAAACATTTAGGATGCGATCTGAAACGAAATCAGATCGTACTCTCTCAAAATTTGCACATTCCGCTGCATTTTCAAACCGAGTCGGTACAAAAATGCACCCTTGGCTGTTTCGTAGAAAATAATACGAACTAATTGTCGCCGACACTCCGGTTCGCTCGCAACGCGCTTAGTTCTGCGTGAAGACGGATATTCTCGAGCTGGAGCGCCGTGTTCTTCTCTCGCAGCTCGTCAACTTTATCGCGCAATGTTGCGTTCGCCTCTTGCACACGCTCCAGCTTTTGCGCGAGAATCCGTCGCTCGTCTCGCTCGTAGTGCTTGGCTTCTCGCTCCGACTCGAGCTGCAACTGGAGGAAGCGTTCCGACGCAGTGACCTCACGATACAGCGCTTGCTCTTTGAGATGCCGCTGCAAAGACGATTCAAGTGTATCACCGCTGCGTTTTCGCTTCAAAGCCGAAGCAGCCGCTTTCTGTTTTCCGCCTAGCTCCGCCAGTTGAGATGCGGAAGCTGGAGCGTCTGGGACGTCTTCACGCGAACTTTGTGGCGCGGGACCCGCTCCGTTACTCTGTCTTCTAGTGCTGCGTAGCGTGTTGTTTATGCGCTGCTCGACATCTTGCTGAGCGTCTCCATCATCAGACTGGTGGCCATCGCTGTCATTATCGTCCTCGCGATCGTGCGATTCCACCGACGCTTGCTCATGCTGTGCGGCTTCATTGTCCACGTCCGCGTCGCCCTCCTCTCCAAAGCCCACCTTCTCCGTCATCTCGGACTGGATGCGCCGTGCGTCTCGGACCTCGGGCGGACACGTCGGATCGCCGGAGCGCTTCTTGGTGTTGGTGAGCGTCCGGAACTTGGTCCGGAGCGACGTGGTGTCCCGAGACGCGCGCGCGTTCGGCGTCGCGTGGTTGTCGCGGTATCGCCGCAGCACGAGGTCCCAGTCGTCGCCGTTGACAGGGAGCACCTCACGCAGACACCGCAGCAGCGCCTTCACGTCTGCCTTGGAGTATCCTTCCGAGCCGGGCACTCGCCCGCCACGCCGCTGCATGTTGCTTTTGTTCTTGACGTTAGATGCAATGTGAGAGTGGCGGGAGAATCAAAGGAAACAACCACCGTATACGACAGGTTATCGGACTACACAATCTGGAAGATTCTAAATTCTGGACCCCCTCCCCCTCTACACCCTTTCCAGATTCCCACTGCATCAGTTTACTTTGGAACTTTCGAAGGGGATGAATCAGAATGTTTTCAAACTGGAGCCCAATCTGACACTCTAAGGATCGAGATTCTTTGCGCGTGAAAGACTGCTTCGGTTAAGACTGGGCCGTAGTGTGTGAGGGGTAGTTTCGACTCATTAAGTCTGTCATGGTGAACCACGTCACTGCTACATCGAAAGACGCACAGATCACCAATCGACTTGAGCTCACACAACTTCTTCAAATGATCAGCAGATTTCCGACTCATGGAGTCACCAACATTCGCGTCGAAACCACAGCCATTCTTGGCGCGCACCCTGTTGTCCCTCCTGTATCAACATAAGCATTCCATACAAATAAGCAGGCTTTCGTTCGACTTCAAGTGAACTCTTTCCTTTGTTGCCTTGCACCCACAATCTCCAACGATATTAATTTACACATTGTATTCAATGCCACATTGACTAATGTTGTGTGCAGCGTCACCAGCTGAAAATACTACCTTTGCCAGTTCAAAGAATATCAACCCGCCAAATGCGATCTTCACGCGGAAACTCGTTCCCTTCTCTCGTCACAACCAGAAACGCGCGCTACGAACCAGTCAGCGATGGCGTCTCCGTCCGACGCCGTCGCCTACAAGAAGATGAACGTGACCAGCTCCACGGCGCCGCCGGCTCCCAGCGCCAACGCGACGTACGAGCCTGCACACGCCTCCGAGGCGCAGTACACGCTGCTGGGCGAAGAGAACGACGGACTATCGGCGTCAACGCCCTATCTTCCGCCTGCGTTTGGCACTTGGGAGTCGTCGTTCTTTGGGTGCCTGGGAACGCCAGGCCACTGTTGTGTGGCCACGTGTCTGCCGTATGTGAGCGCCGCGTACATCGCGCACTCTATCGGCGAGTCGTGGATCTTCGTCGGACTGTTTTTCTTCGTCACGAGCATATCCGAAGACATCTTTTTGTTCTGGTTGTCGTCCAAGCGTGATGCAACTTGGTACTCGCCCGATGTGCCGTACTCGACCTACTTGACGAACAACTTCCTGTACGACTCGGAGACTGTGACAGGTGTCAGCGTCGTGTCGGCGATCTCGACCGTGCTGTATGCGGTTGGCGTCATGACGCTGCGCATATCCGTGCGCGAACACTACCGGATCCCCGGATCGTTCGTCGAGGACTGTTGGTCGTCATTCCTCTGCGGTTGCTGCTCGCTCACGCAAATGTCGTCGCACGTGGAGAAGTCCAAGCTCAAGCGCAACACGCTCCCCGCCTACCAGTCCGCCTAGTTATCTGTCTCCCGGGCTGTTGAAGAATGCAAGAAGAGTTACTGCGAGTTAGAAATCTTCACATGGAGCATGAAACATCGAGCCACCACGAAATACTGAAGTGCATGCTGAAATGAAGTACCTGCGCGCGAATTTTTAAAAAGCGTCGATTGTCGCCGCGGGTTTCTCGTGTTGAAGTGCGAGGGTGTTGTGAAATGATGACCCACCGCCACAGAGATGCTGATGCAACACGAAGGCTCGTATGGACTTTGGAAATTCTGTTAGCTCATGGTGGCAGCAATGAAGTTTAGATGTGCTCAAATGGATTTTTGGCTTGGGTGCGTGATGCGCAATGTATCCACTGTTCTCTCGGTGCAGAGAGATGCACGAGGTCCATGCTGAAAATAGTGAACTCCTTTGCTGTCCTGAGCAGGTGGATGAGATGATCAGATTATCAAACATAACAAAATATAATTTTATACATGCATGACTCGACTCTGTCGAAGACAGACTCCAATTGTAACGATCCTTTTATCCATTTCCGCAGTTTTGACAGCGAAGCATTAAATACCATAAAACAGTAGATTCCCAATGTATCATATTGGCTCCAGTTTGATTGTCACTCTTTCCATGCTTCTCATCATTTCCGCACGAAATGAGAACGATGATTCCGACATGGCGCCGTTCGCATTTCGCCATTCACCGCTGTTCGAGCACAGCAAAGAGGTCACTAAACACAGTCTTCGTCGTCTCCAATGTCCAAGCACGCGCCGTCGGCGCCCGAGCTCCCGTACGCCGTCCACGTCGAGGGGAACGCTCCACCTGTCGCGTTGGTGTACGACGTCCGCGTGGTGGAGCCGCTGCCACCTGCAGACGGCCCGTTTGACTGGGACGTCAGGCTTTTCGACTGTTTCCTGGCGCCGGCGCACTGCTGCATGGCGCTGGTCTTCCCGTTCGTGAGTGCGGCCTACGCCGCGCGCGCCATCGGCTTCTCCTGGGTGGTCGCGGGCTTCGTCTTTCTCGCGCTCTACGTCGGCGAGCTCATCGGAAGCATCCAGTCGGGGTTCGATGATAATAGCTACACCTACACAGCCAACGGGTTCTCTATCGTGCGCTCAACGTCGTCCTCGTACTCGGCGTGGAACGCGCTAGCCTTTGGCTGCGCACTGGGGTTCGTCGTCGGCGTCATGCTGCTTCGCCTGCTCACGCGCAAGGCGTTCAACCTCAAGGGATCGGGGATCAACGACTGCTGCGCGTCGTTCTGGTGCTCGTGCTGCGTGCTGACGCAGCTCACGTCGCAGGCTGAGAGGACCAAGAACAAGGCGAACAGTGCTACGACGCTGCCGGCGTACCAAGCCGCGTAAAACGTGCGTTGTACATCTGCACTTCAACCTAAGTACATTGTCGCTTGGCTGTGACGCTGATGAGTTCCCGAGCGGGAAGAACGACGAGTGTGGTTCAGATCAGTCGCATCAGCTCTTGAAGCATTCGTTGTTTGTTTAATATCTATTTTGAAACACCCCACAGTTGTTCTTGTAGAATGACCTTGAGTTCAAGACTCTTGCATTTTGGATCCAACGTCGGACGATGTTGCAATGACTCATTACGATACATTCGAGAAGCAAACCAAGAGAAAAAGAGCGTACGACACTGCGGCTTCGAGCAACAATGTTCTCAACTTCACGCGGAACGGATCCTATGAACCCAAAGTCGCCTCACAGAATGCAACACCCACATTTCTCTCACGCAAAGCTTCATTGGCGTCACGCAAGTGCCTTCGTTTCAACGTTCTTCATCTTGCGTTTCGGCATCCACAATTCTCTTTTCGTGACTAAGCTACTGCATAGAAACGGCATGCTTTGTCCAAATATTTCGGGTGCACTGTGAGTTTTGTAGCCACTGGTGGTAAGTCCCGCATGGCTCATAGACATTGAACCACAGACGCACACACGCTCCAGTGTCCATCGTGGCGAGACGCACCAACATTCTTGTCTTTGGAATTTCATGGACAGCGTTTCTGCTTTTCTTTCGACACCTTCAGAGCCCAGGGCGTGAATTCTCGACTGCCTCGCGTGTTCATTTCAGAATTTACTTCGGATGCTTCGACACCAACAACTTCCAAGTCTCAAGACAAGCTCTTTGTTCGGCAAATGGCGGCTTCAAGAACGACAGACACACCAAAGGAGTCCGAAGCAGGTGGAGTTGAGTTCCCATACGCGAGTCCAGTCGACGCTGCTCCGCCCATGTTTCCACGCGTCATACGCTCGCTCTCAACTTCTTCGTCGTCCTCTTCTGGCGTCGTGCAACAGAAAAACAAGTGGGAGACTGAGCTCTTTGCGTGCTTTTGTGACCCCGTGCATTGCCTGCTGGCGTACTTGGTGCCCCTCGTGAACGCCGCGTGCGCTGCTGATGCGATCGGATGCTCGTGGTTGCTCGTGGGCAGCATCTTCTTCCTGTTGTTCCTGGGCGACGTCGTGTGCTCGTTCCTCTCGACACTCCAGGACAACAGCAACTACTTGTACTACTACTTGACGTACCAGTACGGCACCGCGTACGACCACCACGACGGCGACGAGTGGAGTCGCTACGAGATCGCGGCCATGAGTTGCTCGCTGGCGTTTGTGCTTTGCGTCGCGGTGCTGCGTCACTCGATGCGTAAGTTCTACAACCTCGAGGGCAAGTGCTACAGCGACTTCTGCTCGTCGTTCTGGTTCTCGTGCTGCGCGTTGGCGCAGATGTCATCGCATGCCCAGAAAATGAAGCAAGAGGTCAGAGCTGCAGCTCGCCTCACGAGAAATGTCGATGCGCTTCCATCCTACCAGACCGTCTAGATGGATTTCCAGGCTCCAAATTATTGCACCACCAGCCCTGACAAATACTTCTTCAGCTTCTTTATGAATGAATGACAAATCCGTTGCTTTTTGCTGACAACGCTGGCTTCTAAGAATTTTCCACTCGGGCGGACACCGGGACAAATGAACCGATCGATCACTGAGGAGTGAGCTCAAAGCATCACTCGTCCTTGTGCTTGGTGAGAACGACCAGTCCATTGGCGATCGCGATGCTTCGATACACAGGGCGAGCACCCTTTGAATCCTCTTCCTTGAGTGGCGACATTTCGAGCCGTTGCGGCTCCCAGCGCGAGACGTGGCCGCAGACGCTCTCTGGTCCGGTTGGCACGCACTGGTCCCAGACAAAGACATCGCCTTGAGTTGTCACTGCAGCCGTCGTGGAGCCGTAGACACTAAGCAGATACACGCGGGCACTTGGGGCTTGCGATTGTCTGTTGCTGTCGACCGATTCCGAAGACAGATCCTTGTCTGGGAAGAGGTCCACTCGCGGGGGCTCACACACGCACCCAGTCTCTGTGAACTCCGGATTGAGCCCGAGTTGACCCTGCCAATTGTTCCCAAAGCAGTATACCACACCAGAATCGACCAGAAGCACCGAGTGGTCGTCTCCGCATGCCACATCCAAGACAACAAACTTACTGGAGGTAGTCGACGCTAAACCGGGGAGTTTGATTGCAGTCGGCTCGCGCACGACCGGATCTATGAGGCTGCAGGACTTGCCGTGACCAAGCTGGCCATACGCATTCGATCCCCAGGAGTGTGCAACTCCGGTTTCCGTCCCGACAACGACGTGGTTCAGACCACACGCGATGCGCATCACTTTCTCTGTGCATGTCCAAGGGAGCTTCGATGGAGACAGCTAATCTTGGCCGAGCAGCGACGGCCCCCATGTGAACATCTCGCCTGTCAGCGTGACCGCCATGGCAAAGTTGTCGCCTGCAACGATCTGCTTGATCGATGCGACGTCCGCGATGGCTTTGGCACGAGCGAGCAACTTCTTCCCACCGAGGATACCGACGCAATCGCCTTCTTCGTCCAGGTCGACGGCAGGTGACAACGCGGCATTTCTTGGATCTTCAAAACCCAGGTCAGTCTCGTCTTCTGCAGCGCCAGGTTGATTGATCTCAAGCGCTGACTTTATCATGGGAGAGATATTTGGCTGGGGCTCTGACCATTGATGGACTTTGCGTTCCGTGCACGCGATGAAGGTACCACGACCTGATGTAGCAGTGACGACATTCCGGAGTCCCAGGCTTCAATATAACATGAAGATACGAATTAGCACTGCTGTCGCGCTACGGGGTAGCTGAGCAATTCACGCAATAGCACTCACTCTTCTAGTTTGTTCATGACCAAAATATCGCCACGCTGTGAGATATATGAAGGGGGGTCAGAAGCAGCATTTACTGTGCAAGAAGCCATGTGAGACGCGCTCTTTCTTCGTTGCTGGTCCTGAAGGAACACATGACGGACTTGCTGAGTAAAATGGGAGCTCCCCAGGAGGTAGTTCCCAGCATCTCTTGAAAACAGCAAGCAGTACAAACGGGAGCAATTCACGACGTTGACTTCTCGGACGCCTCTAAAGGCACAAGAGAACATAGAGGTCAGGGAAGGAGCCGTAGTGAGTGTTCTTGAAAAAGCAAAGCATCGATTTACCTCATGAAGAGCGTGAGTGGACGCATGGCTCGATCTTCAGGATCAAATACACATGCCACGACGTCGTATGCAGAGGACGTTCGCTCACGCAGCGAGCTGATTGATACTGCGATGCTCTTGTCAAGCATGCATGCCCGTCTCCGGTGTCGATGGTGCCGAGGGCTGTGCGCATGCCTGGGTGAGCGTCTGCGCGTAGGACTCGATTCAACATGAGTACCTGCTTCGCCTCCTGCAGTCTCAGCAGTCAAGCGGTCTGCACCAGAGATGCCACGACTTGCATAGTACTCTGCAAACTGTTTGAGCTGACTGCGTCGCTTGATCGAGACGATCACATGCGCCAGTGGGATATTGAACACGACGCCGTCGTCCTCCACAGCGCCGCACCCAGCGGCGGCTTTGCCCTCGCTCTCGCGGTATTTGCTCGTGTACACGACGTTGTCGTAGTACATTTTCTTCCACATGACGCGGATAAACTCTTGCTCGTTGAGCGTCGTCTGCTTGAGCTTCATGTCCTCGACGAGCTCCAGCACGTCGTTCCTCGCGTCGCCCGCCGTGAACGGCAGCAACGCGGTCTGCAGCTCGAGCCAGCCCACTTGGCCCTGGCTCGATATCTCTCGGAATAGCTCCTGCAGCTCCGTCTGCGCCTTCGCGTAGCATTTGGTCTGCCGCGGATCCATTTTGTGCTGCTCATGTTGCGCTTCGCGTCGCTTCGTGTCGTGAAAGCTGGTGTCTGAGTCTGAGTCTGGAGTGTGCTTGAATTTCAACCAATTAGATAGTATACTAACTGATTATTCGCTGTTATGCGCATTATTTGCTTGAGTTTCAGCCAGTGATACGAGTAGCTGATGATGATTCGCTGTAATGCGCTCCAGCCATCGACTGGAAGCGCGCCGATTGAGGCTCAAAGCCATAATTGACGACGCTGGACGAGTAAAGATGGTGGCTGCCGAAGGTGCGTGTGTGTGGCTCTATATGACGCATGTAGAGCTCTCCATATATCTGTGAGCTGTGTCGATGATGTGGTTGCTTACCTGCTCTGTTTCTATGCGCGTGTGCAGCGACGGGGTTTGACAAATTGAAGGACGATGTGACGCAGATCCAGCAGAAGGTGGCCGAGATCAGCGCGGCCGTGGAGAACGACCTGCCGTCGGAGGCCGGCATGAGCTACCTGCAGGTGAAGAACCACGCGCTGCTGGCGTACACCAAGATGGAGCTCTTCTTCGCGCTGCTCAAGGTGCGTTGTGTATGCTGCTGCTGGTTGGTTTGAAGTCACGAGAGTCATTTACTTACAAACGAATGCTGTTGTTTACTGCAGCTGGAAGCGCCTGAGACTGTGCAGGATCACCCGATCTTTAAGGAATTGGTGCGCTATCGGACGCTCCTGGAGCGTATTCGGTTAGTATTGTGTGGATGCTTTAATGACCGACGATCGTATGCGCACAGCGAGCGTGTTGCTTACACGTGTGTTCGCTTCTCCATTGTTACAGACCGCTTGATCGCAAGCTGAAGTACCAGATCGACAAGATGCTGAAGGTCGCCGTATCGGGCGGCAAGGATATGGACGAATCGCTCAACTATGCGCCCAATCCTGACCAGTTGCTCGGCCAGGACGGCCAAGAGGACGACGACGACGATGAGGAAGGCAGCGCCAGCACCAAGGACGGCATCTACCGCGCGCCTCGTCTGGCGTCCGTGCCATACGAAGAAGAAGAGCGCGAACAGGCGAAGAAGGCCAAGAAGGACGAACGCAACCGCAAGCGAATGCAGAAGAGCACGATCCTCTCCGAGTTGCGCGAAGAGTTCAGCGAGCGACCTGCGGAGATCCACGCCGGTGGCACCGGTGCGATCGACAAGGAGATCGCGCGCGAAGAGGCTGAGAAGAAGGAGTACGAAGAGTCCCGATTCGTGCGTTTGGTCACGTCGCGAAAGGACAAGATCCGCAAACGCCAGCGCGAGCACGAAGCCAACCGCGCCGACAATGTTGGCTCCATCGACAATTTTGCAGGCGTTCAGGACATTCTCTCGCTCGACAAGTCGAAGCATCGCATTCCGATTTCGCGCGAACCTGCGAAAATCGGGGGCAAGACTGGAGGCATCTTCTCTCACATTGAAGCGCCAGTACGTGGCATGCATCGTTTGTTTTTGTTCATGCTTTGTTGGAGTATTTAAAATATGCTGACGGTGTTGTTGATGGTACAGACGGAGAAGAAGCGAAAAGTTCCTCGAAGCGGAGGCAACGTGGCTTCTGCGTCCTCATCTGCGCCAAGCACAAACGATGTCTCGAGTCAAAGCACCAAGTCTTCTTCCGGCAAGAAGAAGAAGGTCGTGTACTCGAACATATTCTCCTAAGAGCCACCTCTTCTCTATAGAAACCTTTCATTTTACGCAGTTAATCCAAAAAGCTGAGCTGACCAACCTTGTGTAGGTCGAAGATCTCTGTCACTCTTGAAAGGATGCGCTGTACATGCGATGCGCAGCACATGCACACGGCAAAAGCAACGCGCACTCTGTTGCCTGCACAAATTAACGAATTCTAACGTACATGCGCTTGCTTGCAATGGCAGGTCGTGTGCTTGTGTCGAAGCGAGCCAAGATGAGGCACCGCGTGCGCTTTCAGGAGCACAGCGATGTGGATCGCTCGGCAATCTGCCTCGGTCTCGGCTTGTATGCGCTCATGAGCTCGGCAGTGTGGAATGCGTCAGGTCAGGTGGAAAACTTGCAGACTCGATGACAAAAACGCACTCGCACGTCCGCGTGTCGAATCGACGCGGTGCGAGCTCTGACGTTAGCGGAAATGGACAGTCTACTCGTGATCTCGGACCCGAACTGTGCACGCGTTTCAGCAAGCCAAGAAGTTTCAACCTGTTGTTCCGAACCAACATGTACTCAACCGAGGAGACCTGCGACTGGATTTACTGGCGTCCTGAGACCGCGCAAGGCGCATACATCAACTGTGCAAAGCTTGAAGCGTAGGATGCTTCCGTTTGGCGTTGGTCAGATGGACAAAAGCTTCCGCTGTGAGATCTCGTATGGTCACTTTTTGTTCCACACGCGCAAATTTAGACAATTGGAACTGCACTTTTGCAGCGTCGGGCATGTATCTACCAAAAACCTTCTCGTTCAAAAGCGCATTCCTGCAAAATGCTCGTGTCAGAACTTTCTGCCGCCCTCCTTCGAAATGCGCGAGGTTCACTCGACAGGGATGGCGGCTCACACAGATCCTGCACAATTCGTTTTGACGTCAAGTGGTAAATCTGGTCCCACCATTCATGCACGCGATTGATCCTCACACCATGCCACGCATATACCGAGCGTATCGCCAACTCTGTCTCCGATCTCAACGATCTCCTCGAGCTCTTGTATATCTATCGTCACTTTTGTGAATTCCTCCTGCATATTCTGCGCCAAAGCAAAAAAAAACGCGTCATCGAGAACGCCGTATCGAACAGCATCCCGTTAAGTCGCTGATCAAGCACCCATGTCAACAGCCCAAATGGGTACACACACTCGTCAGCAAACACACAATGGAAACACTCTCACGAATGCCCCCTCAATACGGAAAGCGTGGCAAACAAATCACACCTCTTCCCTCACAAACATGACGTCTCAACCGACATTCGCGTGCCGATCGCGAGCAGCTCGTGACGTTTGCACATGAGCACGTTGGCCATCGTAGCCGTCGTGACGGCCACCGTCACAATCAGCAGCAGACGCCGCTACTCTTCTCGTCTCGCATCCCTGTGGTTGGTTCGTTCGATGGGCTTCGGCCGTCGGATGCGGACTGTTTGCGAGTGAAGCCATTTGTCGCGCGGTGATCATGTTGACAGCAACATCAGCATGGAGGAGCGATGGTCCATTTACAAAAATGGAAAGTCGTACTTAACCAAAGCGCCAACGAACTGCGACATGTTGATCAGACATCGCTCTCGCAAGTCGGCCTTCGTCTGGTCAAAAGTGTCCGACCACAGGTGTTTTCAGCCAATCCGGGAACACTGCCGCGTGTCTTTGCGACCAATCAGGTGGTGCTTGGACTGCAGGTCGTCCTTTCTGTTTACTTGGCGGTCATCACTCTTGTCTGATCCAAGATCACCAAAGAGCAAATTTGCGGGGATGGGCCGCAAAATGGGTCAGTAAACCACGCAGTGGCCAGTGCGTTTACTCTATCAGAATCTGCGAGTTTAGCAGGTGTCCACTGAAACCATAGAAAGAGGGCGTGAGACTGTCAACTTCGGGCTGCTTGTTGGCTGCTCTTGTGCCTATGCTGCAACCAGCAACTGCGAAGTTGCACGAATGGCAAACAGTCGAGCGGATAGGGCGAAGGGTAGGATGCGGCAGGAAAATGGCAAATCAACCAATTCTGCAGTTGCCCTGCATCGAAAATGATCGAGGTTTTTTTTACTATTGCAGGTTTGAGTTCAACAAGGCAAATTGGAGACTGTGGCGCCAAGCGGTTATGTTATCATAGCGTTGGTTGTGGCGCGTGGATCTGCACATCAGTGGTGTCCTGACCCTGCCTTGTTTTGTTTTTGTTTTTGTTTTTTCAAGCAATTACTGGCGCGTTGAGTGTTTCATTTTTAGGAATATGAAACCCACAAATATCCGACCTTCGCCAGTTGGTCCACGCAAGTCGGGTCGCTACCTACATTTGAGGCTTTTCTGGCAGTGGGTTCTGCTGGGTGCGTGCTTCCAACAAGATTGGATTGAGGTTTTATTGGCTGGTTGCGAAAGAGCTGGCATGGTGATCCGACACCCCTCATGCCCATCCGTTTGACTTGATCCGAGTAAACTTGAGGGGTGGCACATGAAGGTGTCTCCCCTCCTGCGCGGCTCCTCCTCCACACACAACACGCACACAACACACACGTGAGCACGCAAGCCGCCGCTTCCCTCCTGCCCATACAAACTCCAAGTGGAAGCGAACAGGCTCTTGTGGCTTTTCGTCCATTTCTGAATTCTCCAGGTGCTGCAACAGCGAGCCTCCTTTCCCACAGAAACGCGGTCATTACCGTCGATTCCGCGCACCTGTCCCCTCTTTTTTTTTTGTCATTTGTTCAACTGAAATGACCGACAAGCAGCCCCGTAAGCGCAGCGCAACAGGCGACCTGACCGTCGCGCGCAACAGCAACATGCTCGGCAACGCGGCGTCGGCGCCCGTGTTCCTGCAGAAGACGTACGACATGATCGAGTCGTCGCCCGCCAACGTGGCGTGCTGGTCGGAGGACGGCCACTCGTTCATCATCAAGCTGCCGCGCGAGTTCGCCAAGACGATGCTCCCGCGCTACTTCAAGCACAACAATTTCAGTAGCTTTGTGCGCCAGCTCAACTTTTACGGCTTCCGCAAGCACAAGAAGGACGAGATCGTTATTTCGAACGTGAACGACGAGACCAAGAACTGGTGGGAGTTTTATCACGAGAAGTTTGTGCGCGGCAAGGAGGAGCTCATGGCGCAGATCCGACGAAAGACGTACTCGGAGCCGATGTCCCCCGAGCGAGAGGAAGTCGAGACGTTGAAGCAATCGGTCGAGAGTCTCCAGGGTCAAGTCGCGGAACTTATGGGTCAGCTCTCGGACCTCACGTCGCTCGTGAAGACCATCCTGCAAGAGAAGGCTCCAGCCGCGAACAACTATACCATCCTGCCTCCTGTAGAACAGCCAGCGATGAAGAGAATGAAGGCAACGACCTCGGCCAGCTTTATGAGTGTGTCTGCTCCTATGTGCCCTCCTCCATCGACGGGCTTGCTCTCCCAGCCCAACTTCACTCAGCTTGACACGATGGCAAAGGCGACGCAGAAGCCAAGCGAGATGTCGCTGCTGGAGTGGACTGAAGCATATGGCATGGACTACTTTATCAACGAAGGGCGGCCATTAAACATTTTCGGGGAAGAAGATGTGCTCAACTTCAAATGATAACGGCAATTTGAGCCTCACGGGACAACGCGAACCAGCTTTGATGGCGTTGTGTCAAGTCGCGATGCATGGTCAATGTTGCCCTACAAACGCCACCGCAGAATGAGTCTGCTCAGCTTTGTATAATTATCAGTGGAGCCAGCGGCGCGGATCGTCCAAGTTCACAATTTCCCCATGAGGGTCTTTTTGTCCGCCCAGTTCGCCGCCCCTTCCTTCCTTCCATGTTTGTCGTTAGTCTTGTTTACTATTTTATTTACCGACGTATTTTATGAGCTGGGATAAGTCAAATGAACATATCCCACTGCATTTTTGGCAGTTCTTTCGTTGTTTCATCTACCAAGCTAAGAAAAACTGGCATGCGCGTGGAGTCAATGTTGTGAAATCGCAGCATCTTGAATCCTGCAAACATGCATTGCCGTGTCACGTCGAACATCTGTACTTCAGTATTTCATGGTCAGCTCTCCTATGACATCTCTTTCTCTGTGGAACGACTCAGACTCAGGTGACAGACTCAGAATCCGATACATGCTGGTCACCTTCATCGAATTTCTCCTTCAAGGCTGTTCGCTGATGGTGATGGCGTACCACCAGACGCAGTTCCTGCCGTACCCCAAGGGTGCGCCCAACATTAACTCGCTGAGCAACAGCAGATCTCAGAGGTATGCGTCGTGCGGTCCTTTACGAGCTCCCTATGTGCACTTGTCGGTGGTCACCAGCTCACGCGTTGTGTTTTTCTTTGTGCTGCTGGTCTGAAGTCACGTGCTCGTGACGACAGATCGTGCTGTGGCCGTGCTGCAGTATGGGAAGAACCACGAGTACACTCTGCAAGAGCTGGTGCTCGAAGAGCTCAGTGAAGGCAATTGCGAAGTGGTGACGAGTGGCGTGATCGAGTATCCTGGGAAGGAGGCGATCGCGATCGCATACGCGCAAGACGAGAAGCTCTTCCTGCTCATTGTCCCCGTCAAAGACGCGCTCCAGAACTCATCTTCGGAAACAGTGACTGCGCGGTCAAACGGCGGTACGAAGAGGAGTGTCAGCGCCACTAGCAGCAGCTCCAGTAACACGGGAACTCGAAGCTCATCGTCGTTGCGCTTTGAATTGGTGGCCGCGCCGACAAAGATCGCGAGTGTGAAGGCGTTGTCGCTGAATGGTGCGGCTGAGGTGTTCCATGGCGTGATCCTGTTCCGCGATGAGTCGATGGTCGCATTCGGATACATCGACGCAAACACAAGCGAGTCTTCTGAGTCCAAAGAGGAGGTTCATGTAAGTCTTCCAAGCTGCGACCAGTTGAGTTCATTACCTCCAACACACATGATCAATTATTAATGAAATGCTGGTGCGTGTGTATTTTATAGTGCGCTCGCCTTTCGAATGAGCAATTCGCCAACTTTTTCCCAGAATTCGCGTCATTTACGCACCCCGTACTCGCAGTCGACATGCAAATAGTGACAGGCGGCACGTCGTGGATCGCGTTCGGCTGTGCGGACGGCATTATTCGCGTGTTCAGTGGGCACGTGCAGGACAATTGCAGCTGCGGTCCGTACGAGACGAGGGATTTCCAATTGGATGGACCTGTGACATCCATGTCGCTGTTTCCTACGAGTGCATTGTCAACCGAGTCCATGTACGCATGCAAAGGCTTGCATAACCATGTCTTTTTGACCTTAACTAACATGTTCTGTCTTGCATAGCGACACGCAACAACTCCGATGCAATGTCCTGGCAACCTGCGCGGTGGGGTACGCTGTCGTGTGCAAGGACATTTTCAGCACATCTGGGGCTTCGTCCTCACAAATGCTTGCTGGGTCCGATCATTTCGAGTCGATTTTTGCCGGTGTTGCAGCAGATATTGACCTAGTAAGATGGATAATGCTTCGTCTTCTTTACGATCCCTTAGAACGCGCCTCGGCCAACTAATATTGCGCTTTAATTACTGCTTTGTGTGCTGAGTAGGACGGGAACGTGGAGCTGCTTGTCGGAACGGACGATCAAGTCGTATTAGCATACAAGAAACAGCACCAAGCAGCAAAGATGCCGTCATTGGCACAGCCTAAGGAGGAGATCCAACGTCAGGAGCCCACACGCGAGCGTTTACCCGACCTTATCACAGCGGTCGACAGCAGAGAGCTTCTCGATGCGGTTCTGGCACCTGACACGAACAATGTGCGCACTGCTGACCCTCCAACCAGCATGAGTGCAACCACCACCGAGTCAGACGTGGCCCTCCCAGTATGGACACCTCTCCCACCGCGACAATGGCGCTTTGAAGCGTTCGGACCGATCTACAGCCTCGCGTGGCTGGACGCGAACGGGGACGGCGTATCGGAGCTGCTCGTGGCCAGCGCCACGGGAGTGTACGTCTTGGAGGCGGACGCAGCGCTCGCGATGCGCAAACTCGACGCGCTGCTGTCCGCAATCGGTTCGCTAGCGCTGAAATAATGACACAATCGGAGACGACGTCGAATCCGTTTGATGCCCGTTGAAGCTTGTTCTCTCATGCATGGCGCGCAACATGCGCTGATTGCGCGTTGATTTTCGGTGTTTCAACCTACGAGCAGCTTCTGGTAGGTCAAAAAGACGTCGTTGATACGTTTTGATTAGCTATTAAGTTTAATAAACGATTTTGATTGGATGAAAATCCATTGTGTGTGCCAAAATGGCGAGGTGTTTTTTTGTCTCCAAACTGCAGTCATTCAGCAATTTCCAACACACTGCAGCAGCATGAGGTGCTCGCAGGCGTTCACGGTGTCGTGTGTGGCGCTGCGCCGCCAGCAGCAGCAGGTGCAGGTGCAGGCGGCTGGCGTATCCAGCGTGCTCTCGCTGGCTGCACCCCCGAGTTCGCGCTCGTTTTCGGTGCTCGCGTCGCTCTTCCGGAACCGCAGTCTGCCGTCGACAACTGCCGCCGCAGCGCCTGGCACTCCCGGTCTCTTCCAGTTACCCAACCTCCACGCGCCGCAGGACTTTTATCGGCTTACAGCGGAAGCGAAGCGCAAGTGCAATGCGCTCAAGCACAACGTATGTGGTGTCTATATACTGAGGCTAGTGAATGGGAAAGGACACACTGCTGGATGGTGACTCATGCTGTTGGGTTATGTGTATGAATCAATTGTAGATTGTGACGACCACGCCTGGGCTTGAGACGCTCCAATCTATATCCTCTTTTAGCGATACGATGTCTGTTGTGCATTACTTGATTTGTCCCTTTGCGATGTCCTTGTTGGTTGCCTTCATTATTTTTGCGTGATGCGCTTGCTGTCGCTGTTGCTGCTTTGGTGAATGCACTTGGACGAGATCTCGAATGCGATCTGCTCGGTCATTGATGCAGCAGAATTGTGTCGCAATGTGCATCCTGACGAGTACGTACTCTTTGCATCCAGTTATAGAGCTCACCATGTTCTTGATATGCTCATCTTTTGCGTGTATGTCGTATGGGTAGAGGCTATCGGGATGCTGCGAGTGCATGCTTCACGGACTTGTCGGATTTTATCCAGAACCTGAACGCGGATGTCGATCTTTACAAAGCGCTGGTCGCGGTCACGGAGAACGCGCGGCTGATGCGCAGCTTCACGGAAGAGCAGCGTCGCATGGGGATCCTGCTGCGCAAGGAGTTCGAGCGCGACGGCATCCACTTGTCGAACCAGGGACGTAAGCAAGTGATCGCGTTGCAGAACGACATTACGCAGTTGAGCATGGAATTCCAGCGCACGATGTTCACGGCGCGCGAGTACATTGAGGTTCCCGAGAAACTGCTTCGTCCGTTGCCGCATGGTGTGCTCTCGGTGTGCGAACGCAAACTAACAAACCCGAGTGTGCTCCGCGTGCCCACGGACCTCCACGTCATGAACACGATTTTGAAATGGATTGGCGACCCGAGGATCCGCAAGGACATGTACATGACGGCGAACGCGTGTGCCCAGTCGAATCTGATTGTAAGCACCCGATCAAATGGTTCTTTTTGGGGTGGATGCATTATTGCTGAAACGCATCATGGACCTGTTGATGCTCTGGATGTGGTTATAGACCTTGGACGAATTGCGACGAAAACGTCACGAGTTGGCGCAGTTGTTAGGCTTCGAGACGTACGCACATTTCGCCACAAGGTAGCGTCTTTTCTTATCGTTTTACCTACTTGCTCGCGCTGCTGCTCTCTAGTTCTGACGTACACGTACCCCCTTTCCATTTATCCATCAGTGATCGTTTGGTTGGATCACCTGAAGCCGTGGAGAAATTCATCGCAAACATATCGAGCCAGCTGATGCAGAATGCAAGTGCTCGCGTCTCCATATCATAGTGTTTTGCATCAAGATGAGTATCTAAACGGTACGAGTGGACTATGCTAAAATGAAATAGGCACAAGGTGAGAAGCAACTGCTTTTGGCGGCTAAGCAGCGATTGGAAGGCCGCGGCGCGACCGAGGTGTTCATGTGGGACGTCCCGTACTACATGGGCATGCTCAAGGCGCAAAAATACCGCATCGACTCGCGCGTGATCGCCTCGTATTTCCCGCTTGAACGATGCCTCGAAGGGCTCCACGTGCTGTGCTCGAGTCTTTTCGGCATGGAACTGAAGTCGCTGCCGATGGACGAAAGCGAGTCCTGGGATCCGGAGGTGCGAAAACTCGCATTGACGAAGAACGGCGAGACGCTCGGGTATATCTACTTTGATCTGTACCCGCGACGCAACAAGTACACGAATGCGGCGCACTTCACGATCCGTTGTGGGAAGCGGCTCGTTGGTGAGGACAAGTACCAGAAGCCGATTGTCGCGCTCGTGTGCAATTTCTGCAAACCCGCGCCGTACAGCCCGAGTCTGCTAACGTACGCGATGCCTTTGCTTTGCCGGTGGCCAGAAGTTGCAAATGGTGGCTAACGTTGTGGTCTTAACGACTTGTCTTTTGTTTTATGTTTGCAGTCATTCGGAAGTGGAAACGCTGTTCCATGAGTTTGGTCACGCGATGCATTCGCTGCTGTCGCGCACGGAATTCCAGCATTTGTCGGGCACGCGCGCGCAATTGGACTTCGTCGAGACGCCGTCGCACTTGTTTGAGTATTTCACATGGGATTACCGCTTTGTGCGCGAATTTGCACGCCATTACGAGACGAACGAGCCGATCCCGCATGACATGATGGTCGGACTCAAGATGTCCAAGAACATGTTTGCTGCCATGGACACGCAGGTAATATTGGTAGCTTCTGACTGTAGAGATCAGTTTGGGACTGACATTGCTCTGTTCTTTTTTGCCTGGATGCGTGTCTATAGACCCAGTGTTTGTACTCGTTGCTGGATCTCAAGATCTTTGGCGAGCAATCATTGCCATATGACCCATCGACGACCACTGAAACCCTCAAGCAGCTGCAAAATGCGACCACACTTGTGCCCCACGTGGACGGCACGTTTTGGCACACGCGGTTTGGCCACTTGATCGGATATGGTGCCGGGTACTACAGCTACTTGTACTCGCGCGTGTTTGCGTCCGACATTTGGCACACGCGCTTTAGCGACAATCCGATCGATGCCGACGCCGGCGACAAACTGCACAAGGAGCTGATGATCCATGGCGGTGCGAAAGACCCGAACGAGATGCTGCTGACGGTGATCGGCAGGGAGCCAACGCCGCAAAGCTACTTGCGGGAACTTGGCGTCTCAGCTTAAGCAAAGTGGACAGATTAAGTGTGAAATCGGGTAGACTCGTGCGTTTACAGAGTGCCGATGAACCAGGCTTGTGACGAAATAGACCTCTTCTACAAACCGGATCAACGTGATGAATTTGTTTTGTTTGCTTTGCGTGCAGACAAATTTGTCACTACACTAGAAAATATGTCCAGGACACCATTCCAATCACAAGCATCAATAACAAAAGAAACACACACACAAACACAAAACGTTGCAAAAGATTGTAAAAAAGATCGCACGTGGGTAGCTGCTCGTCTCTTCGCGCACTTTATCTATTGAATGATGCAACAAGGTCCGCACGCGCCGCCTTTGATCTGCTCTTGCTCCGAGAGCAATGCCTCGTCGTCCGGGTTGATCGGCGCCGACTTGGCACCCGACGATTTTCGGGGCTCGGCCATCGGTTCTTCCTCCGACGTGATCGTGTTCACCTTGTTCATTTCAGCTATTTTGTATATAAAGCGCAAAACACAACAGCATTAGCTTTCATGGTGTCCAGCTTGGAATGCAAAGACGGCATGCTTTACCTGGCGATTTTTGGGTGACGACACCGCCGGCTTGTCTCCAAAGCAGAGCCTAAAGAATTGGCAAGATTAGTCCTAAACAGAGCGATTTATATCACTCGTGTAAGAATGCAGACAGTGCAACGTACATCGACCCAGAACGCGGCTTCTTCGTGGGATCTCGCTTTAATAGTATACACGCGCTCGTTCAGCTCAATCGTGAAAAGACCCGGACCATCTGGCAGCATAGATAACAAACAGCGTAAGAACATGCAAAATGGTCACTACAGCCATCGTTGGGGGGAAGGTGAGCGCACGTACCCGAGGAGTCTTCGCCTAGTAATGCGATCGCGCCAACTTGAGGCAAATTCAACGCCGCAAGCAGCTTTTGGCCTTGTTTCTGTTAGTCCAAAAGCCAATAATTGGTCTATTGGTTAGTACTCTCAACAAAGTGTTCAAAGTCAAGATGACAGTGTGAGCTTAGCGAGTCAAATACCTTATAATACGTGAGGAAACAGCCGTTCGTTTCAAACCATCGCTTCTGCCATTTGCCATCGCGCGTTTTCTTAAACAAGTAGCCTAGATGCCAACAAACACAATCATTAGCATGCTTCCACACCATCCAACGTATCTCGTGCGCTTCTTCAGCTTTGAAAAAAATAAAAAAGCACTTCGCACCTCGAATTTCCTCTTTTGGTGCGCAAAAAGAAACCACCGCATGAGTGTTGCAAGCATGCCAGACAAGCAAATATACGCGCATCCAGTTAGTTCATGATGAAAAAAAAGACAACAGTATCAGACTAAGCGCATGCGGACGCTACACACCTGTGCGGAAATTGGCCGTGATGCGCATGTTCTTCGAGCTCGCATGGGGCGACGACGGCGCCTTCTTCTTTGCTTCCGCTCCGGCGTCCATCGTGTAAATCGGCAGTCACCGCTGACTGTTGCTTGTTCCTTAGCTGCTGGGCGCACACGGAGCTCTTCGCTGGTGCGTTCAACTGCGCTGCTTCCGCTTGCCTTTCCCTTGCGTTCAACTCAGTCGGTCGCCGCTAAGTATGGGGAAAACTACCCGAAATTATAACGCCCGTCGCCTATTGCTGTGCAGTGAGCGTGATTTTAAACGTGTCCCCCCTTCTGTGAAAGTCAATTTAATAGGTAGAACGTGGAGAACAGGACGGAGGTCGGAATTGAGTTGCATGTCAGGAGCCATCTGAGTGACTGTTTCAGCACTTGGTCGCCGTTGTGACAGAAAAAGTGTCACCCACATTGAAGGAGCAACCCGGGTCTGGTCGATTTAATTGACAAATTTGACAGGACCCACCCATTCAGCCAGTCTAACTCAAATTGAGTATTTAGCGGGTGGGTGGATTGGAACTCAAAACAAATATGGGTTTCGCAAAGCCCGAAAGCCTGTTGATGCTTGTCGGATTTTCTGGGGAGTGAACCCATCTGACTGATAAACTCCCTTTCAGTAATCCAAGATGGTTAGCAAAGTGGCTCACATCAAATAGACTTCAAAAGGGTATGAGTTTACAAAGTAACACATGATAGAGACTCTATTGAAGACTGATTGAAAAATGGCACTAGTATGATGTCCCACAGGATGCGCAATCTTGGCGAAATCAATGGTAATGCGCATCATTCTGAATGAGCTTCTCGAGCTCTTCGATGCGCACTCGGTCAACGTGCGGCTGCATCTGCCACGATGCGATGTAGATCGTCATGGTGTCGTGTGTCCTGCAATCGAAGATGTCGGCCGCGATGAGCGACTTGGCGACCAGCTCTTGCTCGTACATGGCAAGGATTTCAACTAAAAACGACTCTACAGTCATGGCAAAAAGCACAAACGTGTTAGGACCACAACACGAAAAATGCAGACACGAGTGTCTGCCATATAGGTTCTAGCTGCAACGTACCATATCGCTGTCGCGTCTTTTCGTTGATCGAGCGACCAGAAGTCTTGACGATGGCATCGGAATTGTGCAAAAAGGCACTCATTTTCGCATAGAGATCGCCCTGATGACATGCGGCAAACGAGTCAAAGTCAGATTCAATACACACAAACTCCCTACAACTAAACGCACAATCAGGCTGCAGCATACCAGTACGTCAATGTCGTCCAGTAGCCTTTTACGGCATCGATGCGCCAAATCCCAAAGCTGCAGTAGCACATTCGCCATGTCAGCCCTTGCTCGTAGCAGCAGACGACATGATAAAATAGAATCATCCTTACCCGTGACGAAGCTCGCTCATGTAAGTTCCCGCAATCGCCCAGTGGTCCCCAGTGATCACCTTCGAGATATCTGAGCAAGCATTAGCAAAGTCAACCAATGCCATCAGCAACAGAACGCAAGAACCGTGTCACTGCGACCACCACACAAACGACAAGCAAGACACTTTTATAGCGTACGTTGTCTTCTGGATGCTGTCTGCGATCTTCATGAGCTGCTGCTGCGCGCGTGCACACGTCGCCTGCCATTCGCCGTCGAGCTTCTTGAAGTCGAGCAGCCACCAGCAGCCGCTCGCATGTTGCTGCGCCATGCCCACCTGCTCGCCACTGTTTGTCTTCAGGTCGAGTCGTACAGAGCTCTCCCTTAATACAGCGCCTTGTGTGTCCTCAGCATCAAATAGCCTTTGTTTTGAATACACTGTGAAATCGTATCTAGTAGCAAGCGTTTGCTGGCAATTCCTCATCAATCAATAGCCTATGCAGTTGTATACCGAGTCAAAAAGCATCGTGGTGATGCATTTGGTTTCGAAGGTTGATGGGCGCGTCACCACTGAATGCCCACTGACGACAACATGATTGGCGACCATCACTCCTGCGCCATCTGGGTCATTCGCTGCCCTTTTTCGTGTGCGAGGAGCTCTGTTGCCTGCCACCAGTACACAGTCGACGCATCTGGCGCGCGGCACTGATGTGTCCAGCCAGAGCCATGGCGTCATGATCAGGGTTGAAGCTGCCATGCGATTGATGAGATTTGCACCAATCACATCAATAGAGAAAGTATCGCAGGAGCGAATGACAGTCCACCACTCATTTCCAACTCACATGCCAGGACCACAGAATAAGGTTCACGCCCCGAGTGTCATCAAGGTACCCGTGACGCGAAATTCGGAGCGCGTTGTTCGCTCTTTTTTCGTCTCCATCGTGTTCATCCATGCAAGGCAAAAAGGGACTTGCTTTGATGGAACCTTCTGCGCTGCTTCGATATTTTCTATCGTTCTGTAAATCGCGTGCCGCTTTGCTCCCTATGCACATTGCGCATGTGTCATGTCTGAGATTTTTTCAACACCGAGCTCTGCGGTACAGTATCGCGAAAGATACGGCAACGAACAGATCCGACAGTTGAGCTACAGTTTCATGTAGAGGACAGCCTGCATTTAACAAAAACGCACGCCTCATTTAGCACGAACTCTAGCCTGAGGTCTCTAGGACACCTTCGCATTTACTACAGTGTGCCGCATGGCTGTGGGTTCTTTCCCGCACTGTTGCGCTGCTTCGGGCGTGTGTCATGTTGTCGAGAGCCAAATGGACCGCCAGGCGCGTTCATCACGGCGGCGCCGCAGCGTCATCGCGGATCTTCAAAGAGCTTCACCTCTCTTGACTGATAACGTAGACGCTCTCGCGGCGATTGGCTGAACGAACTCAGGCGACCAGACCAGACCCAAACCCATATTGCACTCCCATCTAAACCCATTCTCGACTCAAACCCGCCACAAATTCATACATTTACAAGTTACAAAAGACGGTCCGGGTCGAAGTGACTGTACCCAACAATATTGGGTTGTGAACCCAACCCGTCACGACAGTGAGAAGGCTGACCACACTCGTAATAGTGCCCCTGGGCCGCTTTTCTTTTCGTTCCCTATTCTCAGCACAGAAAACGCTTACGACCCACACTCTTGCAGGTTATTTATTCCGAAAAGAAAAAACACACACACAGAAAGGGGGCAGCGCTGCTGTCGCCGTCGCTGCCGCCATTCTTTTACTGCACGCACGCCGCAAGCACCGCCTCCCTCTCCACACCCGCGCGCGTACATTGCGAGCCTCTCTATATTAGCGCCTCTCTCTATCTGTGGCGACAGTTGAAGCAGCGGCGTCTCTCTGTCAAGAGCGGTCTGTTGGTAACGAGTGCGTGCCTGTGACGTCGACTGGACGGAAAAGCAGCAGCGCCGCGAGCAGCTACAGAAGTCACCAGGCGCCTCGTGGGTGAAAGATCTTTTGTCCGCTGCGCGCTTGTGATCGTGGGAATTGCCGCCTTTACAAGCGCGGTTTGAGATGCTGCTTGAGCGCCAGCAAGTGACGCAGACGTCGACGGTGCCGCCGCCGCACCAGATCCTGCAGATCCAGCGCATGAAGGTGCAGTCGTCGTCGAAGAAGCGCAACAGCTCAACGGGCAGCAACAGCAATAATAACAATGAGCCGGTGCCGAATGCGCTGGTGATGGTCGGCATGATCTTCTCGGGACTGCTGCTGGGGCTGCTCGTGATGGCGTTTTTCGCGTACGCGCCGTTCCTGTGCGCGTCGTGGCTCGGGATCATGTATGTCGTCGGGTTATATTTATCGACCGAGTCGAATTGGTGGTGGCACGACGCACAAGAGTTCGAGAACCGCTTCTGGACGTTCACGGCGTTCATGTTTAGCTCCGCGCTGCTGTACGTGAAGGACTCGCCGTTCGCGGTCGGACGATGGAACTCGGGCGTCGGCATGTTCCTCGTGTTCTTCTTCACGTCGGGCGTGCATTTCTTCGACCGATTCATCCACCGCAAGGAGATCAGTCGGAAACCGCGCGTCAATCAGGTACGAAGCACAACTATGCGTTTTATGGCTGCATCTGTGGAATATGGACGCGTTCGTTCTCATGACGTGAGGAAATCTCATATGTATCTGTGTGTGAATGCAGCCGTCGACATTTTCGCAGAACCTATTTAAGTACAAAGCCACGGCGGAGGAGAAGGCGCAGCTCGTGACCGAGTCGGTGGCGAAAATCGATCGTATTTATCTCCCGTCGACGATCAACAACATGATCAACCTCTCGGAAGTGCGTCGCCACGAGCAGAAGATCTTCCGCATCCTCACAGGCGCGTCGAAGGACGAACTCAACTTCATTCTCAACAACATTCGCCTCGCGCTGCTCTTTTACAAAGTCAAAGACCACTCGAGATTGCGCTCGGACCAGAGCCGCACGCTGATTCTCGATCTGCTCTGCAGCACGCGCTTGGCCGATTTGACGGTGACGTCGCGCGCGATTCTGCTGGACGCGCTCATGGTCATGAAACTCAGTGCACACCCGATGTGCGAGAAATGGGTGCGCAACATTATTTTGAAGACGGCAGGCGACGATCTGAGCAACCTGAAGACGTACACAGACGCCAAGGGCGACTTCCACAGCATGCACAAGCTCGTGTTCAACGACATCCGTGATCCCACGATCCGCGCCGACATTCTGAACCATATCAAGCGCGAAGCCGACGTGCAGACTGCGCATATGCGATTGGGCACGAAGCGTGCTCGCGAACGACGGCAGCAGGCATGGCGCAAAGTGCTGAGCGACGTCGACGATACGCTGTACTCGTCGGGCGGACGATACCCCGCGGGTCTGGACACGCGGTTCCCTCGCCACACAGTGTACCCTGGCGTGCTGTCGTTCTACCGCGAGATGGACATGGGCACTGCGGGACCTGACGAATGGACCGACGACCGTGTGGGCAACCTCGTGTTCCTCTCGGCGCGGCCGCACGTGTACAAGGACATGTCGGAAAAGAAATCGTACGCCAAGTTTGCCGCTCTGTATGAGAAGAAGGGCATGCACACGCTACCGACGATGCTCGCGGGAAACCTGAAGTCGGGCCGCGCGTTCATGGTGCAGGGCGATTTGGAGCCCATGGCGCGCAAGAAGTTCGAGAACTTCAGCGAGTACTACCAGTTGTACCCAGAGTTCAAGCACGTGTTCGTGGGTGACAACGGCCAAGCCGACATTCGCGCCGCGGAACTAATCGTCGAGAAATTTGGCTCGGAGGTATTGGAGGCCGGCTTCTTCCACTTGGTGCACCCGATCGAGAAAACGTTTGGGTACCGCTCCAAGACCGACATTGAGAAGTGGCGCAGCATGAACATTATCTTTTTCAACACGTACGTAGGCGCGGCGGTCGAGGCTTTCAAGATGAAGAAGCTTCGCCTCGGCGGGCTCAAGAAGATCTGCGACGAAGCTAAGGCCACGTTTGAAGAGATCACATCATGGGTGACGCCAGCGGATCGCGAACGCGCGCGGTTGCTGATGAACACGGATCTCCAGAACGCGAATGAGCTGTTCGTGAAGCAGAAGTCGGGGTTCGAACTGGTTCCGCTGATTGAGAAGCCGCAGCTGTTTGCGCTTAACAGCCAAGTGCGCACACCGTTTGGCCGCGGCATCATTCGCAAATTCCGGTCTGTGGATGGCATTTACCACGTTGAGCTTGTGGACTGGAGCGCGCGCAACAAGAAGCGCGTACGTGCATTTGTGCCTGAGGAGAGCATCGTGCCGTTTGTGAATGGCGATTTCACGCAAATCGCGAAAAGCGAAGTCAGGTACATCAAGTTCAAGAAAGCACCCCTGGTGCGTATTTTTGCGCCGCAGACGCCCGTGAAGACGCCATTTGGCAATGGCCGCGTGCTCAAGTTTCGTCTTGACGATGAGATCTACATGGTCGCGATCGACGGCGGCGAGGGCAACACCGCGCTCAATATGACGGGCTACTTCGCAGCTGATGCCGTGATGGCATTAAACAGCGACGGCGTGCCGATCGGTTCGTCGCCTCGCATGTTCTCAGGAGTCCGGTCAGGTCTCGGGTACATTACGAAGAAGCTGGTCAACTTCGTGCCAGGTACGTCGTCGAGTGCTACGGTCAAGCCTGTGTATGCCATTGGGTCGTCGGTCGAGTCTCCATTTGGCCGTGGTGTCGTGATCCAATTCCGAGCCGTCGATCGGGTCTACGAGCTGCAGCTGCTTCGAAGCGAGATCGCGATCGGCGGCGTCTACGTCCAGGAGAAATGTCTGAAGGAGTCGATGGTGTCGCCGCCGCGAAGCTTCCTCTCGATGCTTGGCTTAGGATCTGCAGGCAAGCCCACGACGTCGTCGCCTCAATTGCAGGCGATGCCTGTGGAAGGATCGCGTGTGGTGACGTCCTACGGCAACGGTGTCGTGCGCAAGTATCGCACGAACGATGAGATCTACGAAGTCGTGCTTACGGAGTGGAATCTCGGCGAAGGTCAGGAAGTCGTGGCGTACCTCACGAAAGCGTGCGTTCAGCAAGTCGCTTCTACTCTCGACGATATCCCATTGCTGACATTGTCGACCAAGAATCCGAGTTCCGCATCGCCACCAAGTTCCTCGAGTGGAGGCTTGTTCCAGTTGTTCCGCTACGGATTCTCGTCGTCCACCAGCACAGAGGTGGTCATTCGCGCACCGTACGCTGACGAAGGTGCAAATCGCCGCGTGAAAACGGTGTTTGGTGATGCGATCACTACCATGCAGCAATCGTACCAGGGCGTCTTCAAGGTCACGTTTGACAATCCACATCTGGATGGCGCCATTGGATACGTTCAGGAGAGCGGCATAGAGGATTTCCCACCTCGAGTACGTAAGAACACGCTCGAGCTCTTTGGGAACCCGTTCAGCTACTTGCGATGGAGCTCCGCTAGCAATGAGGACGCCAGTGGCGAGTACCTGATTTCTGCGGCTCCGTTCCGGGAGCCTCTGTATTCAAAGGAATCGCTCGTGGTCACATCGTTTGGGGAGGGCATTGTGCGCCAGTACCGACCTGAAGATGACATTTACGCAGTCACACTTGGTCCGTCCATGGTGGGTTTCTTCACTGCGTCGAGTCTGCAGCGTCCTGTGCATGGCGTGGTCGGCATGCCAGTGAACACGCTGTTCGGATCCGGCATGCTCCAGGAGGTGCGCGAAAGCGATGGCGTCCACGTGGTCTCGCTGCGTCACGCGTTGATGAACACGATGGAGATCTCGGCGTTCCTGCAGCCATCGAGCGTCACGAGAGCGCTCAAGGCCGCGCGTGGGGACATCGTGACCACGCCGTACGGCAAAGGCGTCGTTCTATTTTACCGCAGCGAGGACGATTTCTACTGCGTCGCGCTCGAATGGGGAGATCGTCAAGATGGCAAGAGCCACGTGTCGGCGTTTATCCGCGAGCGCGACATTGTGCGTTCGGGGCCAGTGGAGAAGAACTCGTCCGGGTGCGTCGTCATGTAATTGGAATAAAGATAAAGAAAAAAGAAATATTCAGTGCCAGACACAACAAAAAACTATACTTTGGCGCTATGCGAGTGAGTTGAATACTATCTTTTTGTTTGAAATACGCCAACGTAGCTCTTCGTTGCTGTGTCAAGTTGATTCTTATAGCTCAGCTTTGCGTGTTTTTGTGGAATTGCTCGCGCTGCAGGTGTTTGAGACGGTAGCCGTTGGCGAAATCGATGGCCGAGCCGATTTTCCGGTCCGCCTGCTGCAATTTCGTGACCAGAAGCCACGAGTTGGCTGCGCATTTGAGCCAAAGCGCTTGGCGCGTCTTGTCGAAAATGCACGTGCCTTCAGGGCTAGTGACCGAGGAGGAGGAACTATTTTCGCCTGCGAGTTTAGATTCCTCTTGGTGGACTGAGAGGTAGGAATCAAATAAACATGTCACAATGGAAAAATTTCGCAAAGAAACAGAGCAGTAAAAGCCAAACGATCAGCTGAAACTCACCAAACGCCAGATCTTCCGACGCCGGTCGACGGACTTCGATGAGCTTCACAATTTTGTCTTTGAACTGCACGCTGATGCCGACGGAATCGCTCAGCGCTTGCCATTTCTGCACACAAGAACCATAAAACAAAGTGAGTCTATACACTTGCTAGCATTTTTAAGAAAATGCCTCGAGCACGTGCGTGGAAGATCTGGTCCGCTGTCTCGTTCTGAAGGTCGAGGATGCCGTCCTGGAACGAGATCTTGGGTGCTTTGCAGGCCTTCGAGTCGTCCTGAACGACTGCGTTCTTCTTGTACTCCGCAAGGTGCTGCAGCGTCTCGAGCACACACTCGGCGCCAAACGAAGCGAGGCGTTGCGACAGTCTACATACAATCAGCGGCATTAGATTGAGAGCCTCGCAAAAGTCAAGGTCTCAATATATTAGACTCAACTCGTTGCATTGAATCTCCGGTGGGATCTCGAACTCCTTTTGCAGCAGGATGCGGCCGACGTCGAATGCGCGCGGATCGATCTCGATCACCGACACGCCCGTGGTCGCATCGCCATTCAAAAGCGCATGGTGGATCGGCGCGGGTCCGCGGTACTTTGGCAAGAGAGACGGGTGCATGTTGATGGCGCCGTGCGTCAGGTTGGCGAGCAAGTGCGGGTGCAAAAAGTACCCAAAGGACACGACGACGCCGACATCGTAGGCAGCCTGCGTCGGGAGCGGCCAGTTCTTCAGGGTTTTCCTATGTACAAAGAGAGAGAAACAGGCTCAGCGGCACTCAATTAAGAGCCATGAAAGCCTCGCTCTTACAGCTGCGGTGGCGTGTGGAAGACGTCGAGCCCGTGGTCCAATGCAAAGCGCTTGACGGGCACAGGGTCAGTGCGTTTGCCGCGACCGACCTTGCGGTCCGACGGGCAGATCACGTCGATCGTGTCGATGATGCGGCCACCATCCTGCTGGCTACACACACACGCAAATACAAGCCATTCAGCCCACATGACATATTCGTAGCTGCTCAGACAGCAGTGTGCATCATATGAGACTCAACCTGTTGGCGTAGAGCGCCTTGAGCGTCGCGACCGACACGTCATCGGTACCGAAGAACAGCACGCGGGACGCCGATGACGGTGCGGCGAACGAGCGCCACTGCGCGCCGTTCGTCCACACACGCGCCGCTGCATTGACGCTGCTGCTATTGAGGAAGAGCGCTCCTGCGCGAACGGAGCGACGCAGCATTGTCTGCTTGTTGTGCTACAAAATGACTGATTGGCGCATCTATTGGGCGATCTGAGCCAATCACACGCAGTTGACTGTGAGCAGGTCGCTAATGAGAACCTCACGTTGAAGAGCTCCGATGGGACTGACGCAGTAAAGACACACGAATATATTAATCAATTTGGACACTTCTCTCTCTTCAAAGAGCCACACATCACACAACCTACGAGCCTTGCGCCAAATGCCGCGTGCTGCTGGTGATGATGCCGCGACGAAGACTTTAATGGTGCAACACGGACACACAAATTCATTTTCTCTCCTTTCTTTTGCTCTGTTGCTGCAACTGCTGGTGCTGTCTAAGTCCTTTAACCACCGAGATGCAATGACGCAGTGGACGATTGAATGGATTGAGACTCGGCGTATTTCCTCCTGCAGACTGCGCACGAACTACTGCTTTTGTCAAAGCAGTTACACGGGGTTGGCCATGATGATCACGGCTGGACCGATGACGGGACCAGCGCGCACGAGCTCCGCGTAGAACGCTTGGCCCGTACGGATGCCGCGCAAGTGGATGATCAGGTTCGCGGCGACGAGAATGCACACAAAGAAGCCGAGGCTGCTGCCGGAGTACTGGGTCGAGTACTCGCCGCCGTCGTCGTCGTCGTCGTCGCGCACGATGGTCGTGTTGCCAATGTACAAGAAGGTGATCACGGTCAGCCACACGTTCAGCACGACCATCGCGTAGTTGAGCCAAATGTACGAGCGGATCCACTTCATGCGCACGAGGTCCATCGGCGGCCGCGCGCCGTAAAAGCCCACGAAGCCGGTCATCAACCCGACCACGCCCATGAAGAATGGCTGCAAGAAGAAAAACGTTGCAATGTAGTAAGCGAGCATGAGGCCCGCGACCCAGCGACACTTGTCCATAAACTCAAAGTTCGAGTGCTCGTAGTCGACGCCCGTGGGGATCTGCGTCATAATGTACGGCATCGGTGGCTGCTGCGGCTGCGTCGGCTGTCCGTTCACGATCGGGATGTTCCTGCCGCCCGCGAGATGGTTGTTGATGTTGCTGATGTTGCCCAGTGGCCGTGCCGTCGCGATCGGCGGCAATGTGCCAGGCGTCGGCTGCGCAACCGCATAAGGAATCTCGGAACTGGTCGTCGTGAGTCCTTCAAACGGGACGCCCTTCGCGGCAGCGTCGGTCGACACGGGGGTCGGAAGCACCATCGGAGCTGGAGCAGGCGTCGGCGCCGGAGTCGCTAGCGGCACCTGCGGTGGTTGCACTGCTGGTGTCGATGCCGTCGACGCATTGGTGTCATCGGCGGTGCTCATGATTGCTCGAAGGCTCTATTTGCTGCTATCGTATTCGATGTGACGGACGCTTGCAGTGGGACTCGGGAAACGCCTACAAACTGTTTTCGACGCGACTGACACGCGGATAAAGGGGAACGCTCCAAGCGCACGAAGGAGCTCTTCTAGACGCTACTGCTATCAACGGCGGCGCTGAATAAAGTGACGGCAGATCGCAATGGTTCAGCGCTCTTCTTCCTTGCGTCTGAGTCGGCAATTTCGCCGTTCTCTTATCCAGACAGACACGGCGATTGTGACTGAAGGGCGGACGGAATGCGGGAAAAGACTCGTTCGTTTGGTGGTTTTGCATTTGTTTCTCTACGTCATCACGTCTTTTCAACCAATTAGGATCTGTTATATGTATCATTTAAGCCAATAATAAAGCTTTATTTGATGGACTTTGGGAAGAGAAATGTCACAGAAAGTTCAGGAGAGGCAGAGGAATTTACCTGGGTTGTTTTGGTTTGATGGTCAGTTTTGCGGTTTCCCGAGCCCCAGTTGCCTTGCGTCACCCCCAACCACTGTCCTCATTCGGTGCAATATCCATTTTCGACACACTCATCAACCATTTCTTGACATTTCAAGAATCGACTTCTGAAGTTGTTTCGATTTACCTACCTTGTTTTGATTGTTGACTCCAAAAGTGTTTTCGACAATATTGATCAACTCTTTTCGACGCTCTCGACACGTCATCTCTTTCTATCTTCTCGTTTTGCATCAGGCTAGATTTCTCTACCGTATTTTGTCCAAAACTCTCGAATGCGATGTGGACCACTTCACAAAACTCGCCAAAACCTGGGTCGTCCTTTGATATCATAAACGAGGGAGGGAAACGTGGCAGCATCTGTCCGATCTGAAAAGCAATCCCGACTCGAAGAAGGAGCTGCTCGCCCACGACACCTTCGCTCCCCCTTAAAGACACAGATAGATACGAACAGAGAGATGTACTCGGTGTGGACGCGCGCGAACGCCGTGTTCTTCACGTCGCTCATGGTGCTCGCGGTGATGTGCACGCTCACGTCGTTCAGCACATACCTGCACGTGGCCAAGCCGATTGTGACCACGCTGCAGCTCAACAAGCTCCACTCGCTACGCAACTACCGCGACCGCACGGACCGCGCCACGCTCTCCTTCGACCTCGACGCCGGTGCGTACAATGGCGCCGCTCTTGCAAGTATCTGTTGCTGCATTGTCTGTGATTTAATTGTCTCTAATTGCGATTTTGATGGTAAAAAAACAGACCTGAGCTCAGTGTTCAACTGGAACGTGAAGCAGCTCTTCGTGTACGTCGTGGCCGAGTACGAGAGCGAGAAGAACGTGAAGAACCAGGTGGTGATCTGGGACAAGATCGTGCAGACCAAGGACGTGGCCGCGAAGCTGCAGTTCCACAACGAGGGCGTCGAGTACTTCCTCTCGGACCAGTACGACCAGCTGCGCGGCACGAACGTGACGCTGCGGTTAGAATGGGACGTCATGCCCGTGTGCGGCCGCCTCTTTGTGTACTCGGCGGGCCGGTCCTCTTTCGTACTGCCGTCCACGTACCAGGGCAAAGCGCCGCGCGGCCACTATTAGTTCTAGGGAAGATGAGACAAAGCAGCACAAGCAACTCAATGGAGAGCCTCACGAACAACGTAAGGCAACGCAACACAGCGGAATACAAAGCAGAGCGCGATCCATTTAATACATCCACATCCTTTAAATATCCCCAGCATTTCTTGTTTTCTTCTCTTTTTCTTCTAATGAAACCAGGTGGTGCCGATGGCGATTCATATCTTTTCGAAACGCGCTCGGATGGCAGCGAAACCAGTCGGCTTCTCTTCCTCGACGTCGTGACCTGCTGAAGGCGGTGGTACTGTCGATAGGTCCCCATTATGATGCTCATTGGACCGCGGTGGGAGCGTGTGGAACGTAGCTGCTGTCCCGGATTGAGTGCGCCGCAGCGACTTCGACTGACTCGGTGACTCGTGTGGAACGCCAGTAGTGAACGCGCCGTCATTAAAGCTCGGTGCCTTCTCGGCCGCCTTTCTTCGCTGCTTCATTTGCGCGGCAATAGATTTGATCTGATCCATCCCGCCAGTGCTGGTCGCCCGAGCCACTGCTACTTTTACCTTTGTAGGCGTAGTTGGAGGTAATGGAGGAGGAGCATGAAGCTGCTGCTCGGCGCTGACTTGAGGAGAAATGCCGCTGTGCTCCAACAGAGTCGTTGGGTCCTTCAGCGAGGACGTGTCGATGCTCGCAGCCGATCTGGATTTATGCATGCGCTTGCTGCTGAAGCTTCTCTTTTTCTCCAGCGTCTGTGTGGTGTAAATCCCGTCATCTACACTTTGTCTGGCGCTACCTGAATGAGATGCTCGGGTATCATCGGCGACATGCTCGTCTATCTTGGGAGGAAGCACTCCAGCAGATACGCCTGCCTTCTGACTGCTGCCATTGGATGCTGGCAATGGCATCTCTCTGGTTGCAGCAGCACCTGTAGTAGGCTCCGGTTCATCGCCAATCCGGTAGCTGAGTGGTAAACTTCGCGCGAGTCGGAGTTGGTCGTTGAATTTTCTCGAGTTCTTTCTCTTTTTCATGCGTTTGTGCTTCTCGACCTCGGTCTCTTGACCAACATTGGACTCTTCTTCGTTTGACGCCGCCGATTTGTCATTTCCGTTAAAGACTCCGTTGACACCACCGCCAGCATTTGAAGACGCACTACCAAACAAATCTTCCCACGACTCTTCCTCATTCGAGCCTGATGAGGAGATCTTTGTGGACGACACCGACGCGAGGCTCTTCATTTCCTCCAAATCGCGAACGCCACTCGCCGTCACACCACTGCTGGATAACGACGCCATGCTCACGATACTCCCCTCCAGCGACCGCACCGTGACGGCGTCCGAGATGGTCGACTGCGTTCGACTGCGCAGGAACGGCCGAAATTTCTGGCCGCTGAGCGCTCCGCCGCACAGATTCGTCCAGTCTGAGAGCGTCAACGAAGTGAATTGCACGGCATCGTCGCTTTCTGGTTCGTGGCGAGGCTCCCTCTCGTCCAGTTGCAACGATTGCACGGACGAAATGACGTTCATGCGCTGGTCTTCACCCAGTTCATAGGCAAAGCACACATTCTGCGCATACTGCAGGATCTGCTTGCGCGAGAAGCCAAACGTCGCCATGTGATAAATAAATGCCGTCAACTGGCCAAAGACAATGTTGTGGACGTGCAGCACCACTTGCGCACGCTCCTGGTTCGGAAGCATGTGCCATGGGATCTCCTGCGGGTTCTTGCTCAGTTCTTCGCCAATACTGACCAGCAACGCATTTCCCCAGTACTGTGGAAACGACCAAATCGAGTGCTCACTCAAGGACGCGTGCAAGTAGACCTTTTGGCACTCGACGCTACCTTTCCGGTAGAACGTCTGGATCATGTTCATCACATTCTTCACGGTCTTTGTGTCTTCGCTCTCCGAGCACGCGTCCAGCAACAGTTGCAACGCAGCGGCAAGCTGGTCATAACCGAGCTTCGAGAGCTCCAAGCCATGCGTTCGTTGCTGGTTCAGACAGTCCAAGATGGTCTTCCGAACAATCGCCATGCGATACATGGCGAGCGCCGTAGGGTCCGTGAATCGATTTCGATGGCGCGTCGACGTGCTCTTTCCGGCTTGCAGCAACGCATCGGGTTCCACAAAGCAACTTCCGATGAAATCTTTGATGATCTCGATATCGTTTGGCGAGATGCCCGCTTCTTTCACTTTAAACATGTCATCCGGAGTCAGCGTCAGGTAATTGCTCGGCTCCTTCGCTATTGCGATAGATTGTTCATAATGCCAATGGCGATGCCATTCCATAAGGTACAACGCCTTGGCATGGCGATGCGTGAGCTCTGGCTGCATGCAGTCCACGACGTACTGCTGAATCACAGAGTCCCGGTCCATCTCCCTCAGCATCTTCTGCATCCGCGACATGGCTTCGATTTCCGCCTGAAGGATCGCGACTTTGGTCTCCACAAACTGGTTCATCACGATAAGCATCGTGTCGAGGCGGTCTTCCTCCATGCTCTGCGACAACTCGGTCGCTTCTTCGACCACTTGGTCGCGCCGCTCGATGCTCGAGTACAGCGAATTCCGCGCGTCTTCGTACTCGTACGTCGCAGCTTCGTCCTCTGCAAACGCATTCGCGAACCGGTACTGCGCGAGTTGGAACGCGCGGACCACCTCGGGGTTGTTTGGCTGGACCTGGTACGTCGCTTCGTTGGCTTCGAGCACTTTCTTCCAGTGCACGAGCTCGTCCTCGGCGCGCTCTTTGCGCAGCTTCGCCTTCTCCATCTTCTTCTCGGCGAAATTCACGTCCTGCACACTTTTCTGCACGGCGTTGTACGCGTCGCGTGCCCATTTCTTTGACTTACCCGAGTTGTCGAGCGGCTTGGTCATCTCCAGGTACGCCTTGCTGGCTTCAAGATGCTTCTGGCCAACGGTCGCGTTGTAGTGCTTCATCTGCGTGAAGAAGCTTTCGAAGGAGCTCTGCGCGATCTCCTGCGGCTGCATGGCCGTGATGCACGCGTCGCTTAGGTGCATCTGCGCCACCATGTGCTGCGTCGCCGAGCTCGCCTTGAGGTACTTGCGCAGCTGCTTGCGCACGCGCACACCGCTCTCCACGCGCTCGCTCACGCGCACGAACGGCACCTGGCGGAACGTCGGCTGTCCCGTGCCGCCGTGCAGCGGCGTCGGGCGCTCGCCCAGCATGTACGGCGGCGGCTGCACCAGCGCGCACATGTCGTCGCTCTTGTGTCTTGGGGAGGAAGTTCAATACTGAGACAAAATAATAAAAATGTGAAAGCGTAATAGCAGGCGGGCTTGATACGGTACATGCAGACAGTCAGTGTCGCGTATGCAGAGAACAGCATAATGGCAGGGAATAGATAGGAAGGAATGGTTTAATATGTGTACTATGCAAGGAGACAAATAAATTACATGTGTAGACAACAGGCAGTTTTGATGTGGCGGGGTCCACACTATATTCGGTTGGCCAATCAGAGGCGAGAATTGGCGATCTTTCACTTCGACAAGGTGGTCAGTCTCAAGGTCAACTTTTTCAGCATGCTTGCTTTCAATTCTCTCTCTCTCTCTCTCGATTCCGATCCTTCCACACGTTCACAACGCAACTACTTACGCCGTCTCACTCCACCAATTAATTGATGATTGTTGCCTGTCTACCTACGCAAGGATGCATGAATGGCATGCAAGAGTAAAACAAAGCTGGATAAAGCTTCGGTTGAAAGTTGGTTTTGATCCGACTTTAGTGACAAATGTTTGCAACATCTACATTGGTTCGCCGTCGAGATCTTCTTCGTCCATGGGGACGCCATCCAGATCCCCTTCGGCTTGCTCTTCGTCCAAAGGCTCACCATCCAAATCTTCTTCCTCAAGCGGTTCACCATCTAGGTCCCCCTCGTCCTCGAGCGGCTCGCCATCTACGTCTTCGTCGCCATTATCATCTAGAGGTTGGCCATCGAGATCCTCATCGCCATCGATTGGCTCGCCATCAATATCGGCATCATCGTTACCCTGCTTGGTGTCACTAGGCGCTGATTTCGCCACAGTCGATTCTGATGAACCGAGTTCAGCCTGCTTCTTGGTCACTTGGCTCGAAGGTTGTTGGGACATTTTCGGTGCCGTAAACTCCTTCAGCCATTGCAATCTCGCCAACAATTGCTTGGCGTCGCCATTGGATAGAATGCCCGCTTGCCTGCAGGCTTTTCGCAACCGCTCTTCATCGACTTCGCCGTCAGGAATTTCCACAGGTTGCGACGACTGGTACTCGCTTTCTTCCACTTTGCGCAAAAACGTCGCGTTCAAGCCCACGAGAAACATCGGCGGGAACAAACTCCAGCTCTCCCACGTAGTCAGCACATTCAGCACTCTCTCCTTCATGGCATTTGCAGACATGCGACCCACGATAGCCTTGTGTGTGAGGCGTAAGTGGTCCACAATCTCAGGAAGACACTCCTGGAAAGTCGTCCGGAACAGCGAGGCGTTCTTCACAGCCGCCGAACTGTTGTGCAAGATGTCCGACGTCACGTACAGGTATCCGACCAGAGTAACGGCCGACACCTGCGTCTTTTGGAATGACTCAAGCATCACATGCACAATGTCCACTGCTGCTTCCGAGTGATCGAGTGCAAAGCCCATCACCTTCTTCACCGATTCTCGTTCCAGCGTCAGATCTCTCAGCAGCTCCTTCAATTCGTCATAGTCGGTGTCAGGTAAGCGATTTCGCTCTCTTCCTCGTTGAATATCGCGAGCCCGCGCAATTTGTTGCCCTGTCAAGAGCTTTTCATCCTTTAGAGGGCGCTCACGCTCACGGCGTCGATGGTCCGTGCTGTGACTGCGATCTCGACTGCGGTCACGACGTCCACGAGAACGCGAGCGAGGTCGAGAACGTGAGCGTCGGCTGCCGTCACTCTCACTGCCTTCGTCATCGTGATGACGCTGCCGTCTTCGTGGTGAGGCGTCACGCGATCGCGACCTGTATCGTCGACTGTCGCGGCTCCGGCTCCGACTGCCACTTCGACCATGTCTCGAATGGTCACGACCGCCGCGCAAAGAGCTCGATTGACGATGTCTAGCACTCGGACTCCGACTGTTTCTTGACGCCGACGAAGACGATCTTCCTCGACTGGAATCTCGACTCCGACTCCGACTGTAGCTTCTCGATCTTCGTGATCTTCTCGAGTCATCACGTCGACTGTACCGACTCGGATGCGATCGCGATCGTGAACGTCGGTGCTTTTGAGACGACGGCAGTATCTTCGGCGGCACCCAAACGGGTCCATTCACCGTCATCTGGAACGGATCTTCTCGCCATCTCGAGTCATCATCACCCATGACGAACGCGTACACGCGCCACCGGTAGTACTTAGCCAACGCCGATTGCGATTCAAAGAGAAAGCCGTACTCCTGCTTATTGTGGACTTCCCGCGCTCGAATCGCATTCTCAAACTCTAGACCGTCCTTTGCAACGTATCGTGCGAGTCGATCCACGCGCGCTCGCACATCTGCATCGGATGGAAGCTCGATCTCGATTTTCATGAGCTTCCCAGACGCACTGGCCGCCGTCAGATCCACGGCTGGCGGTGGGATCACCACAGGCGCAGCAACAGCCACCTTGGACGCTTTACGCGCCGAAAAGTCGATTTTCACGGCTTTCCCCCATCCAACGACGATCGGCTGGCCGTCCAACTTGGTTTGTGTGTGTGAAAGCAGCAGCGAGTTCACGAACCCATTAGTCTCATTGCGTACAAATTAAAGAGAATAGATACAACGCCCAGCCTTTTGGAGTCAAATCGGGCGGAAGAAAATACCTCTTTGTCATTCAGATGAATGCGCGCGTCGTCGGCATCGCTGCGGTGGTAGAAGCTCACAAAGCCGCAGTTGCGCTTCCGCGCGCGTTCTTCCTCCGTGCGTGGCCACATGATCTTGACCGAGTAGATCTCGCCAAACCGACCAAACTGAGCCTATTAACAGCGCACAAAAAAATGAATTGTAATCATTTTGACGCCGTGACTTTGCTTTATGAGCTGCCTAGGCTCGAACATACCTCCAATGCTTCTTCGGTGGTGGTTGGTGCCAAGTTGCCAACGTACAAATTCGTTGTCTCCGGGTCGCCATTGTCAAAGGAGCCTGCCGTATCACGCAATGGTGCAACCGGTTCTCTGCATCAACCACAAGCGGATAACACAGGTTTAGAGACTTCAGTCACCATATTTTGCCACGAAGGATGCCGATTACGCTCGGATAAAGAAGTCGTACCGCTCCTTGAGTTCTTCCAAAAACTGGTCGATCTCGCGCCGTTTCTTTAGAGTGGGGCCACTACTGCCAGAATGACTCGCATGGTACAACTCGCGCCGTTGCTGGCGATCCGCGTCCATTTGCTTCATTTCTTCGAGCATGCGATCCATTTCCGATCGCTTTTTCCCCGAGTGGCTGCTGCCAGGACTACTGCTACTGACACCAACACTAACAGCAGCAGCTGGACTAGTATCGACTTTTGGCTTTAGACGATACACTTCACCACGCACATGCTGACTCGGTGGCGGATTATCACCCTTTACTGCAGTCTTTTGCCATAATTAAAAGCCAATGCACACACACATGATAAGTGAATCTATCCGTCCCATATGAATGAACGCACGAGTACGCACCTCGCCTCGCACAAATGCTTTCCCCAGTGTTGCTTCTTCATCCTCGAAAGACGCTACGAATTGCGCGTAAATCTTCGCGGCTTCTTCATCAGCCTGGCGCTTCTTGGCCACGCGATCCTCTCGGTCCTATACATTTATCCACCGAATTCCACAACAACCACACAGCAGACACATACTTAGCGACATATAGGAGACGCACGGGTGCATGTACACACACGCATACACACACACACACAGCACATAGGAAGTCTATTGCTCTCGCAGCAAATCACCAACCTTTTCAAACTTGGTCTTCTTCTGCTGGCCAATCACGAAGCGCGCGAGCTTGTCGTCCGTGAGCGCCGTGAGCGAGCCCGGCTGCATCTGCGTCTTCTCCATTCCCCACGGGAGCGTCGCAGCAGCAGCGCCACTACTATTGCTATTGCCCCCTTCCGACGCCTTCTTCTTCGCGGCGCTCGCATTCGCCGGTCGCTCCATTTTGCCTGTTCGAATGGAACGTTGTGGCTGGTGGGTCTTGAAAGGAACTGTGTGCGTTGTATGGAGGGACACAAAGAGGCACTACTGTACTTTCTGGTTGATGGGTTGAACAAACCTCTATACAAGACACATAACAGAGACATCGCTTTGTAGAGTGGCCAAAATCAAGTTCAATGCTCCTCTATCCAAGACACACGGAAGAGTCATCGTTCAGCCAAGTGATTCTCAAGTCTCTATAAAGTCTCTGTAAAGCGACTTTTGACGATTTTCAAGGAATTGCGAGCCCTCATCATCCACCTCGAACGAAGCCGAACAAACGAAGCTGAGGCGTTCATTTGCGTCGGAGCTCTACGACGCTATGTTTTACAGATGCTGCATAGCGAGTTGAAACAGATCCACGGCTTGTCCATCGTCCTCCAGTCCAAGATCTTCTGGTGGCGGATATGCAACCTCAATGGTCCTCTGCACGGAACTTTCTGCGTGTGGACTCGTTCCATTGACCTCCTCGTTTGAACTTTCCACAGTGCTCGGGCTGTCACTGATTATACCACACAACGAGCACGAAGATGTTGTTAGCCCTCACTCGCTGACGCAAGAATGAACTTAGTGGAGTGTCATACGTTTCCACAGCTTTCTCGACGGACTCGTTCTTGTGTTGCTCTTGCTGACGCTGCTTTTCTTGCAAAAGTGCGATCTGCAATGTGCGAGGGAGGAGCTCCACGAGGCTCACGGGGTTGTCCAGCGTTATGGACTCGTGGAACTCCACATAGCGCTTGCTTCCGGATTGCGCCGCCGTGTGTGGTTGTGCTTTCCTCACCATCGAGTGCAATCAAGAATAGGCGAATTGCCTAAATCGCTGTTAGCATAACAGCAAATGCATGTCCAAGAGGCGCCGCTTCGTCTTTAATAAGAGCAAAACACTTGCCACCTTGTTCATGCGGCTCGCAACTGGAGACAACATATACACACAAAGACAATCGACAAACTTGACAAACAGCCACACACAACCAGCATCTTTTTGTTCGTTTGCTTGCATTTCCGTTTACACACACACCACTCTGCCTTCCTCTGCTCGCAACCATAATCTGGATTTGTTTCTCTTATAAAACTGCTTTTCGTTTTACTCTTATAGCGTCACGCCGCTGGCGGACGAGCCTCTAAAGACTGAGATGGCGGACTCGCGCTCACCGCCGTACTCCATGCTGCGAGGTGACGTGACGCGCGGGAAGTTGGTCGGGTTCTGCGCCTCGGCGATGGCGGCGTTCGTGACGGTGTCGCGGCCGTCGAGGGACTCGCCCGACGTCGTCGAGTGCGGGCTCTGGAGCATCGGGATGCTGAACACGCGCGGGCCGCGGTTCATGGGCTGCACCGGCACCGGGTTGAGCTGCACGGACGACGGCTCGGACTGTGGCTTCATCATGGGCGGCGCGACGTCGCCGGCGAGCACCGCGGGCACCGGCGCCATGTTGACCTGGTTTGTGTTGCTACGCGGGTGCTGCACGAAGTGGTTCGTGCGGCGGTCGAAGTCGTCCATGTCGTCCACATCGTCGTCGTCGTCCTGCTTTTTGTTGCGCACAAACACCGTCACGACCACGAGCGCCGACACGACGACAGCCGCGATGATCGCCGGCACGATCCACCCGGACGACGACGAGCCTCCGTCGCTGGACGTCGTCACAGTCGTGTCAGCTGGAGATGGCGACTTCGTGCCGTAGTTCGATGTCACCGAGTCCGTGTTGAGCACCGCCGAGGTCGTGTCGGCGTCCGAGTCCGTCGTCGCCGTCGACACGGACTTGGGCGTCGACGTGATCGCCGTCACCGTCGACTTGGTCACGGCGTTCGTGGTCTTGACCGTAGCGACAACCTCCTCCTTATCCGAACCGACTGCAGGCGTGGCCGAGGGCTCGGGGGTCTCCGTTGGAGGCGCCGTTGTCGCGCCAGCTTCGCTTCCCGAGGCGCTCGATTCCGTCGACACGGTTGGCGTCTTGGTCGTCACGGTCGGGGTCTTGGTCGTCACGGTCGGAGTCTTGGTCGTCGGCGACGGGGACGGCGTCACTCTCGGCGATGGCGATGGGGTCGACGAAGGCGACGGCGAGCCCACAGGCGCCACGCCCGCGCTGTCGGAGCTGCCCGTTGTCGTCTGCGCGTGCGCGGCCATGGCCACGAGCGCGAGCACCGCGACCAGCAGCCACAGCGAGCGCTTGAGTGGCGACAGCATGTTGCTTGTAGGAGACCTGCTTTGAATATACACACACGAGTGTTGTCACTTGTCGATTGCTTGCTGTAAGACTCTCTTGTTGTCGCGATGCGCAAGAGAGTAGTGGGTGGGTCTCAATACAAACGGCGAGTGACAAGCTGCCGCCTGCCTGCTTGACTGGGATACAACAAGGCAGGCGTGTAGGGGGGGACCGCCACCCACCCAGCCGCAAAAGAGTCGGAGCACGACGGACGAAGGTGGTGAAGGTCCATGCACAGTCAATCCTGCGTGTTTTGATTCCTGCGTTATACAATAACCTGTGCAAAGAGCTCGAGTAGACATCGTCAGTTTCCGTGTGATATTGAATGGAAGCACTGAGGAAGATCCACTTTTGGTTAGGACACAGCCAAACGCAAAGCAGGGGATAGACTGTCTGCCGTGTCATTCCACAATGTGACGACAGCTGGCAGCGCGGAACTGCGGGATGCGCGTCTCTTGCTGAAAAACAGAAAGAATGCGTGCTAGAATTCGGCCAGAGTTGGGCTTGGAGACTGCGTGATTGCATAATGGGATATCAACATGTAGCCTGGATGGAGCGAGCAGTGTGCCAATAGAACCTCAGTAGTTGCATGATGGGGTAGGGTCGTGAAGTTGCACTTCGAGAGCTTCGCGCTATTGCACACGTCAGCCCAGAAACAGGGCGGACCAGCAGCAAAATGCATCAAGCACGTTGCCAATCCTCTACGCACAGGCATCATTGACTATGCTTGCTTGCAATTGACAAACCTTGAAACAGCAAACAAGTGCAATTCTAAATGAAGCATTTTGCAAGTAACCCACACGTTCGAAGTCAGTGAGATCAAGCAAGTCCTCTACACGTCCCGTTATGCTTGATGCAATTCAAGCATCAAGCAAGCGCGGCTGGCATCAACCTTGCAGACCACGTGCATGCTTGGTTGCAACTGCAAACCTTGAAGCAACAAACAAGTAGCAAATGCTACCGTATGTGAATCTGTAGGAACTCCTCTGTGCAAATTAGCTACAACTTTCGAGGTTGCCAGCATTGAGAAAGGCGAAATGCCTTTTCTGCTATGCAGCAGCAACATGGCGCACGCTGTTGCACCCAACGGACATTCCTTCACGACTAAGCAACAGGACAAACAGCACGAAAATCGAGAATGAGTGGACGCCATCCGAGATGGGGTATTTGTGAAGACTTCAGTCTCTGAGGAAGCTTTTCAGCCAGTTTAGTACATCCCCAATTGCGAGTGCTGCCGACACTATAGCTGGAGTGTGTGTGAAGAATTCAGCACCGTGTGCAGATGTCTGACTACCTTGCAGGACTCCACCCTCTTTAAACCAACATCCCACACACGTTATAAATGCCTGTGAGAGTTTAATCTCGTATAATAGATATGCTTGCAAGGGAAACTCGAAACTCGGAGGGTAATCACGAAAGCAGCATCCCTGGATCAAATCAGTCAGTTGGTCTGTCCGATCCGGATCCAAAGAATCGCAGTTTTCAGCAGCAGGGTAAAAACCAGGGCTTGCAGTCATAATCCAAATGCCCACCTCAAGGAAAACGAGGATTAAGTGGACGCTGGCTGCAACAGGTCGACAGCAACCTGCTCAGCAAGATAATTGGCATTCAAGCTGCAACAACAACACGCTTTCCGTGGTTGTAAGCGTCCACAGCAGCCATCTACGCGCATGGGGGCTTTTCTCAGCGTTGCCGATAGCCAGTCTCTCTCTGGCCTATCCATTTCTTGTGCTTGCCACAGCGAAGCGACCATCACTCCTTTCTGGAAAACATCGTTTCTAGCACTCTGATTGGTTGAAAATACGAAAGCAAACCAGCAAGTTGAAGTCCGAGTGTGCGCACGAGAATGCGAGCTAGTGCGCCTGCTTCGCTAGCAGGCGTCGATGCTTCATGGCGGTGCGTGCATGCGGGTGTGTGGGTGGAGAATGGGAGGAATCAACCGATGAAGCAGGCGGCTGTGCGTGGATGCGGAGACCGTTCCGTTTATTTCTAACTGTGTTTGTGTGAATGCGTGAAGAGCCACGATAACCCCGCATGAAACTGCTTGACGGTCCGTAGAAACATTCACCTGCACGCAGACGTGTAAGCGAGTGCGTGGCAATTGGAGACCTCCACACACGTGCGCAGCTCTCGCTTGGCAGAAGCACGTATCGGTTTCGTAGTGTTGCTGCCCCTGTGCTGCGGTGGTGGCTAGTTGGTCGAGATGGCGACGGTCAACTTAATCCACCGGTAAGAATTGCATTGTTCGATTTGTGTTTCTCATTCTGCACCGTGCAGCAAGCTCTCTTCTAACCCTCTCTCTTTGTTTGACATTATGCCTATACAGGCATATCTTTGGACTCAAGGCGGATGTTGCGAACAATGCCGTGTACGTGGACGACCAGGCGATCGCGTACCCGGCGGGCCACAACCTCGTGATCTACTCGCTCGATGAGAAGCGTCAGAAGTTCATCACAGGCACGGAGAACACCGAGGGCATCACTTCGATTACGATCGCTTCTAACCGCCGATTCATTGCTGTGGCCGAGAAAAGCGACCGCGGGCTTGTGAGCATCTACGACCTCAAGACGCTCAAGAAACGCAAAGTGCTGAGCAGCGTCGAGACCCAAGGGAAATCGTACGTGGGAGACGGAATTCACGCGCGAAACCAGCTTTTGCTCACACAGGGTGGTGTACCCGATGGGATCTTGAACGTGATGGAATGGTCCAAAGGCAAAGGGTTGAGAGTATAAGAGTCGATCACGTCCGAGCATCACCAACACGAGGCTATGCCCATGTCGGGGGGGTAGCGGGCGGGGCGCCGGTGCAGTAATCATTTCGGCAGTGCCAGTAATGCCTTGGCGATCGGAATGCCCACTGTGAACTCCATTCTTGCGCGAACGCAGTGGAGCTAATGGAAATGGGTGTGACGTCGTCCAACAATAATGATCTCAACAAAAACGGGGCTTCTGGGAATCACCGCAGCAGTCCGTTGGTTCACCCTGTCATTAGCGATGTGGATCCAGGGCTTCGTTTGCGTCGAAGGCTGCAACTAATTCGGCTGCTTCCGTGTCTCGAGAAGCGTTTCGACAAATGCCGAGTCCTCGCATGGATTCCCACATCTTTGTGCCATGCGTGGATCAAGCAGCGTGAAGATTATATGGTTGCAGGAACCGCCGCAAGTGATTTGTTGCTATTCCACAGCGGTGAATTCGTCACAAGACTCGCTGCTTCTCCCGGGGATGGAAAAGGTGTGCATTCGATTTTGTCCACGTCGAAAGGTGTGGTGTGTGGTCTTGAAGACGCCATGGTGTACATGTACGCGGTGGCCAACGAGACTGCGTCTACAGCCGGTAGAAATGCGTCGGAGCTTCTCGTGCTGCAGCGAAAGGTCAAGGTGGACTCGTTTCCAGGTCAAGTCAACACGGTGTGCGTGAGTCCGAATGAAGACTCGGTAGTTGCCTCCCTCTCAAGTGGCCAGTTAATCACTTTTCCGTACCAGCATCACACAAGTGGAGTTGTATCGTCATCAAGTGCCAACTCGGCGCTGCTTTCAGCTTCAAACAATGGTGCTTCCTCAGCAATTCGTCCAGCAGCGAAGAAATGAAGCATGCCGTCATGGAAAGCGGAGATGTCGAGTATGTGCTTTCGTCGTTCCATCGACCAAGCGACAATGGACTCATGCACATCACTGGTATGGGTGTGTGTGTTCGGAAGCCCATTCTCGTTACTTGTGGATTAGACAAGACAGTGCGTGTGTGGAACTACCTCGATCGCTGCTGTGAAGTCGCCAAGCAATTCGCTGAAGAAGCGCATAGTGTTTCGTGCCACCCTTCTGGACTCTACCTTCTTGTGGGATTTGCAGACAAATTGCGTCTCATGAACATCCTCATGGACGATATTCGGCCATTCAAGGAGTTTGCAGTGAAAGCTTGTCGCGAATGCCAATCCAGCACGGGCGGTCATTTGTTTGCAGCCGTGGATGGCAGCACGATTCAAGTGTTTTCGTTGTTCTCATGTGAGCTTGTGGCCAGCTTACGTGGTCATAACGGTAAAGTGCGGTGTTTGTATTGGAATTCCGGCGATTCGGGTTTAATATCGGCGGGAATGGGTGGTGCTGTGTACCAATGGGATCTTTGAGAATCGCGCATAAAGAAGGGCGACCACGCGTGAAAGATGCCCGCGGCGGAACAATCGGCGGTACAAGCGAATTTCACCATTTAGCAAATTTCTCGGAAGAAATCCTGGTTACGAAGAGCGACTTGGAAGAGAAGAATACGCTGATGGTCGAACTGAAGAACAAAGTGGACGAGCTCATGCTGCACAACGAATACCAGTTGTGTCTGAAGGATATGACGTACAATGAAAATTTGAAAGATTTGACAGAGAAATTCACGCACGAGATCGAGCTGGAAAAGAACAAGTACGAACTCCTGCGTGAAGACAAAAATGACATCGAAATGAAGTACGAAGAGAAAATCAAACAAATGGAGGAAAAGCATTTGCAGCACATGCAAGAAATCGAAGCCGAGTACCAGCATCGCATTATGAAGGAGGTCGAGAAATATCAAGAGGGGCTACAGCAGCGCGAGGCTCAAAGCCTGCATTGGAAAAACGAGCAAGCTCGGCTCGTCGACACGCACGAGAAGTACGTCACGGACGTGACCGAGGATTTCGAGCAACGCCTGAATGAAGACAAGCAGCTAAGAGTCCAAATGGAAGAAGAAAAAGAAGAACTGGGCCGCGAATATACCGAAACGATCTCTCAGGTTGAAGCTGATGTTGACGAGGAGGTTGAGAACACCAAACGGAAATATGAGGAAAACTGCAGGCGGAGCGGGAGGCTACGCTGCGCTTTAAAGGCGAGAATGGGATCATGAAGAAGGAATTCTCAGCACTGCAGAAGGACATCGAAGACCAACGGGACCAGATCAAGCTTCTTCTCGAAAAGGAAAAAAATCTGATCGAAGAAATTAAGAATCTTGAGAAGGAAATCCAAGCGCTGAAGCGAGAGATTCGAGCACGGGACGAAACGATCGGTGAAAAAGAAAAGCGCATTTATGACCTGAAGAAGAAAAATCAAGAGTTGGAAAAGTTCAAGTTTGTGCTCGATTACAAAATCAAGGAGCTCAAGCGACAAATTGAGCCGCGTGAAAATGAAATCGCCGATATGAAAGAGCAAATCAAGGAAATGGACCGCGAGTTGGAGTTGTTCCACAAGAGCAACGCGCAACTGGATCTCATGATTGGCGAGCAGCGCAAGCGAATCAACGGGATGCAGGACGAAATCGCGAAGTACCGCAAAGTGCTCGGCGATCAGCAGACCTGGATTCGGCGCTTTCGTTGTGATTTGTATGAATGTGTGCAGCATATCCAAAACCCGAAGGAGCTGACTTTGCAAGTTGCAGGTCTGTACAAGAAATATGTCACTAATGATATCCCAACAAACGACATCGAAGCGGAGATCCAGCACGAATACACGCGTCAAAAGGAGTATCTCGAGAAATCTGTTCACGTGCTAAAGAAGAAATATGCTCGCGATGCCGCACAGCATCAAGCTGAGAACATGCAAGCCACGGCGGAGAATATGACATTGATCCGTGAGATTAACGAACTTCGAAGCGCGTTGAATGCAGCAAAAGGTGTGCTGCAGATGGAACGCGCAGCAATCGGGGTTCGAGAGGCGAAGGATAGTGCCGCGATGGCACACAAAGCCATGTTTGAGAAGGACCCCGACGCACTGATCGACCAGCAGCGCCATGAAATCGAAGAGTTGCGGAAAGCTGTGAAGGTAATGGAAGAAAGAATGGCGTTGGCCAAGGCAAGCGAAGTATTCCCTCCGATCCGTGGTGTGGATGGGTAGTCGTTCACCGGTCCTCTGCATCCACTACGCTTTTGCATGGCTTGGTCATTTCAGTCATGTTTTTCGATTGCATTTCTACAGCTCTCTAGATTAGCGCTCATTCTGACTTCGTAACTTCCATTGCACTCGTCTCACTTGTTGGAAAGCTTCACTAGCTCATCGCACAAGAAAGCAGTCGGCACCAACAGACTTTCGTGGTAAACAAATCCTCGCTTGCGTTTTCTTTCTCACTGACACGCTAGTAATACTACATCAAATCGAGGCATCTCCTCACACCTGACACATTTAAGGCATCGCATCTTCTTGGCGCTTGATGATCACGGTCTTGTTCTCCAAGTAGCCGTGGAGACCATGTTCGCCGTTTTCGCGACCGATGCCAGAGTCCTTGAAGCCGCCATAAGGCGTGTTTGGACCCATTGCATGGTAGCAGTTGACAAAAATCAGACCCGTACGAATACCGTTCGAGATCTTGATCGCATTATCGACGCTCTTGGTCACGATACCGCCGGCGAGACCGTAACTCGAGTCGTTCGCACGCTTGATCACTTCATCAATGGTCTTGAACTTGAGAATCGTCATGACAGGACCGAAGATCTCTTCGCGCGCAATGGTCATGTCGTCCTCGACATCGGCGAACACGGTTGGCTCAATGAAGTATCCCTTGCCACCCACACGCTTGCCGCCCGTCAAGATCTTGGCACCTTCCTTCTTACCGATTGAGATGTAGTTGAGGATCTTTTCGAATTGGGTGCGGTCGATTTGTGGACCCTGGTCGGTCTTGACCGAGAACGGGTCACCGACAACGCGTGCCTTTGCAGCTTCCACGGAACGACGCACGAACTCGTCGTAGATGCCTTCTTGCACATACACACGGCTACCGGCCATACACGCCTGACCCATGTTGAAGAACAGACCAAGCTGGGATTGAGCAACCGCTTGATCGATGTCAGCGTCATCGCAAATAATGTTGGCCGACTTGCCGCCGAGTTCGAGCGTCACACGCTTCAAGTTGTTCACGTGCGACGAACGCATGATCTGGTAACCCACTTCAGTGGAGCCCGTGAACGCGACCTTGTCGACGTCGGGGTGCTGCGCAAGGTGCTTGCCAGCGGTTGGACCTTGGCCAGGCACGATGTTGACGACACCTGGTGGGAATCCAGCCTCGACGATCAATTCTCCGAGACGGAGAGCGGTCAATGGAGTCTGCTCAGCTGGCTTCAACACAACCGTGCAACCCGAAGCAAGTGCTGGACCGAGCTTCGTCGCAGCCATGATCATTGGAAAGTTCCAAGGGATGATCTGAGCGCACACACCAACTGGTTCCGATTTGGTGTAGCAAAAGAATGGACCTGAGATCGGAATCGTTTGGCCGTGGATCTTGTCTGGCCAACCCGCGTAGTAGCGCAGGGTCTCGGCCGCCACGTTAATGTCGACGTGCTTGGCGATGATTAAAGGCTTGCCGTTGTCCAACGCTTCCAGAGCAGCGAGCTCATCGCTGTTCTTCTCCACGAGGTCCGCGAGCTTGCCCATCAAGCGTCCACGCTCCGCGGCAGCCATGGTTCTCCACGGTCCTTCAAACGCGGCGCGGGCAGCCTTGACAGCTTCGTCGATATCGTCAGGTGTGGCTTCCGCGACCGTCGCGATCTTCTCTTCCGTCGCAGGGTTGAACGTGTCAAACGTCGAGCCGCTCACCGAAGGCACAAACTTGCCGTTGATCAGCAGGTTGGTCTGCTTGACTGGCACATGCGACGCGAACTGGCGCGACCACATGGCATTGGTCGCCGTCGCCTTGGCGATCGTGCGCACCGTGTGTGCGTTGGCGGCGCGTGGCAATTGACGAAGGATGTGGCGCTGCATGTCGCTTCAGGAGGAGGGAGTTGGCTGCTGCTGCTTGGGTTCGACTTGCCGGGGAGCTGGCAAATTGCGGAATGAGGCGACTCGTGCGAGGATGACGGTGACCTTTTGCTTCAAGCTTTTCATGATGGGCGGAACTTCAACGTGATTCATTTTGAGTGGGATATTCGCTTTCGACCAGCTGGGGAAAACGCAAACGTTGTTTTCGTGTTGCTCGTATGGTGACATCACTCTGTGTTCGTGTTCTGTACTGGTTAGTACCCACATGTCTGGCATGCACAAATGAACGACGTCAAGTGGAGAAAGGTCGCGTCCTATCTCCTATAGCAGGGTATCAATCTTCCACAATCATTGTTGGCTCTATCTGCATTTGATCCACGGTATCGGTTAGATGCTAATGCGTTTTCAAAGGCAGACATGGCCAAATTCAGAGGTATTGCAGTGCAGCTGAAGCTCCACTGACGCGTGATCCAACAGATCACACTTCGTTTACTGCCAAGCCCGTAATACACCGCTGCTAAATAAAGCAAATTGTGTGTCGATTTGGCCGCTGATTAGCTGGATCAAGCCGTTTTGAGGTCGTTGATTGGCTGCCTGGATTGTCAAGTCGCATATCGCACTTTCTTCCGCATTGAACGGAAAAGACAAAACGTGTCAACACTTCGATGCTAAAGGAATATCCGGGCATTTTCTAGCGACTGTTTATCAACAAAGTGAGAAATTGCCTCATCCGCAAATTTGACGGCCAGTTCATGGGGGTGTCTGTGTGGTTGCATGCAAAGGGAAAACCGAGCATTTTTACAGTCGGTGGCAAGTTCAAGGTGTTGTAAAATGTATATGCTATATTGGTCCGAATATTGACATTGAGGTCATACTTTTGGTCAAGTTTTTCAAAGCCTGACCGAGAATACGACCTTAGCAATTTGAGCTGACCCAATCCACGTTCAGTGTTCCGGTTGAACCGGAACGAGTAACCAGTTTTGGACCGAATAGCTGCAACCGTAACCGCAACTTGTAACTGGTACCAAACCGAAGAGCTGGAGCACTCGAGCAACCATCACACTAGCCAGCGAGGTGAAGCCCCAATGCGAGCAGGCGCATGAGAATGCCGACTCGTGTCTACTTGGCACTATTGTTGCTCGCCCACTCCAGAGTGTGGAGGCGTAGTTTCAAAGAAGCACAGTCTACTCTCTTTGTAATCAATCTGTTTTTCTCGGAGTGAAGCCGCAGTACAGTACATTGCCTCACAAAATAAACGCAGTTGGTCAAACTGACATGGCCCTCGTCTAAACGAAAAAAGAGGTTATCTGAAGGCAAAATGTTGATTATTTTGGTAAGAAATAGCAGTCCAAAAACAAAGTAGAGAGATTGAGGAAATCGAATTATCCTCTCCCAGACCATTGTGCTTACAATCGAAAATCAACATAGTCAGAGTTGAAAAGGAGGATTAGGCACTCCGTGACTATATCTCAAGAGAAAGATTCATTTTGCAGAGGGCTTTCGAAATATTTCAGCGGAATTACAACCTGCCGTTTAGAGTCACGGTTTGGGTGAAATATGGCTTTGTGTAATGGGCTAAAACCAGCCACTACATGAAGGTGGATCTGTTCCCAGATCTAGTGTGCCACACACCACCTTCAGCGCGCATTGTGGAGACACAATAACAAAGGGATTACGGTGCGACAGTCCCCATTCGAGGTTCATTTACAAGCGTGACAGGAACCACATCTACATTTTAATGCAGTTGCAATTTTTCCACCAAGCCCTCAAGTCTTCTTCCTCCCTCCAAGTCGGGAGATCGCTTCCTCTGGCACAAGCGTGTGTGCCGTGTTTGAGGGGCTGTTTGGAAGAGCGCCCTCTTACACCTGGTAGTACTTCGAGCGGTCCTTCCAACGATCTCGTGGAGTGAAAAGGTTTGACGACGCGGCTTTGAGCACGTCGCACATTCCTGTCCAAGACATGCGAGCATCCTTGTTTGGGACATGGATGCTATAGGAACCCCATCCAGTCCGGCAGTACCGCAAACTGTGCAGTTGGTGATTGATGATTTCCCTCATATTTCACTACTTGAATGGATGGCTTTTGAGCACATGAGGCTGCGGATGATTCCGCCAACTACACGGTGTACACGTTCGGTCTGGCCGTCCGTTTCCGGATGGCCCGAAGTTGACATGGACAACTTCGTACCCAAGAGGGCGAACGTTTCCGTCCAGAAACGGGCCGTGAAACGAGGATCACGGTCCGACACAATCTCTTACGGCATTCCGTGTAGACGGAATACCGTGTCAACAAACACGCGTGCGGTTTGCGCCGCCGTGATGTGCTCGGACACCGCAGTAAGATGCACCATCTTACTGAAGCGGTCGACGAACACAAGCACGCCTGTCCTCCGTCCGTTGTCGGGCGAAAGATCGAAGACAAAGTCCATCGAGACTGACTTCCAGCACTCGGATGGTACTGGAAGCGAGCGCAAAGGAGCCTGTGATGAAGGTGCAGGCTTCGAGCGTTGACAAACCTCGCAAGCACGAACGTACTTGCATACCCACTTGTACTGCTTTGGCCAGTAGAAGTCGCACGCGAGAGAGACGTAAGTCTTCTCGCGGCCAAGGTGACCGGCAAACGGTGCATCATGGTACTCGAAGAGGATCTGCGTCTTCAGATCCTCCTCATTAGAAACGACGATGCGTTGAGCGTCATCGTCGTTGGTGCTGTACAAAAGAACACCCTCGTGTAATCGATAACGATGTACACGAGTACGCAGATGGCTTGGCAGCTTGCGTTTCTCACTGCTCTTATCAGAGAGAAACGAAATGAGAGCACGAGCATCCCCATCGTGCTCGCAAGCACTTGTGATCTGAGCCACAAGCGATGAAATGGGCGTCGTACTGCGTACGACGTTCGCCGAAGCTTGTTCAATGACCTCCTTTGGGTCGTAGTCAGGTCGACGTGGAAGTGCATTTGCAATGAAGTTGAAGCGGCCTGGCTTGTATTCGACGCGGAAGTGGTACTCCGCGAAGAATGACAACCATCTCGCCATCCTCTGCGAGAGGTGTGGAGAGTTCACGGCCGTGCGTAGGGACGCATGGTCGGTGTAAATGGCGAACGGTCTATCTCCTAAGAGATAGATCCAGAACTTGGCCAGTGCATATTTCATGGCAAGGAGCTCCTTGTCATGTACCGGATAATTACGCTCAGCTGGCTTCAGCTGACGCGACTGAAAGCAGACGACGCGTTCGCGACCCTCACGATCGGTTTGCATCAGAGCGCACCCGATCGCATAATCGCTTGCATCGCAAACGACATGAAAGGGGCGCTCGTGATCAGCGATCGCGAGGATCGGCGCCGCAGTCAAGCTCTCCTTGACTGTGTTGAAGGCATCTTCGCATTGGAACGTCCAGTCCCAAGGCGCATCCTTCTTCAATAGAAGGGAAAGAGGTCGCGAGATCGCGGCGTAATTGCGCGAGTACTTGTGCAAGTACGTCGCGAGACCAATGAACTTGCGGAGATCCTTCGCGTTCCTTGGCCGCGGCCAATCGACAATCGCCTTGATCTTTTCTGGATCAGGGCGCTGTAAGAGGGCACTGTTCCAAACAGTCCCTCAAACACGGCACACACACTTGTGCCAGAGGAAGTGATCTCCCGACTTGGAGGGAGGAAGAAGACTTGAGGGCTTGGAGGAAAATTTGCAACTGAATTAAAAATGGTTATGGTTCCTGTCGCTACTTACAAATGAACCCCAAGGGATCCTACACGTTTTATAACTAAAACCTAAACATACCACAATAACCTATGAATCTGATATATAAAACCTGGGCACACTGAGGTGAACCTACGGGATCTTCTAGAAGCTTGAACTTCAAGTCTTGTTAAAATCCCTGCAAGTGATTGGCTCGCGCCACTCACTTCAGCGGCAGAGACACGTCGGTCTCGTCGCCCAGCACAGTTTCCCAAGCAGGAACATCACTCAGTACTTGATTAGTTACATGGATGTCACTACTCTGTACTTGATTAGTACAGGATGTCATTGCTCAGTACTGATTAGTACATGAGAACAACATTCTGCACTGATCGGCACAGAGAAGACTCGTGACGTCATCGAATGACGTCACACGTGCATGTGGGGACTGTATTTACCGTAATCCCTTTGCATTTGTGTCCCAAAATGCACGCTGAAGGTGGTGTGTGCCACACTAGATCGGTGGACAGATCCACTTCATGGAATGGATGGTGGGCCCATTACAAATACTCACCTCATGTTTGAGGTCGACCAAGAATAAGTACCGGGAATCCCCGTTACACGGTGTAATGGGCCTCCCATTACAGGGTTCCCGGTTCAGGAGAGTGTGGGTTTTCTCCCACATGGGTTTTACCACCTCTTCCGAACCCACCCACGTCGTACAGTTGGAGACACATTAATATGTGTCACTCATGAACACTGTACGTAGCCATTTGCATATTAGCCAATAAGACTAATCCGTTAAGATTTAATCCCATTGGATGATAGTCGGACTGGACATCCGATTATCTACCAATGAGAGGCATCGTAGGTTTCAGTCACTACGATTGCATGTTAGCACTTTAACGTTTTAATTCACTTCTCACTTTGCACGGTAATGCGCAAAGCTCCCTTCCTTTCACCTGCGCTTCCTCAACGCACGTGTACGTCGTGTAACGAGTCCCGTTACACCTGGTAGCACTTTGTGGTCCGTCCAACCACAGAGCGGGAGCCGTCAGTAATGAGTACTGACGAAGAACCGATAATGAATCTCGAACCCGCGGAAACCGCGAGTGCGACGATCAACCGGGAGGATTGCCTCCACTTGAGTGATCTCGAGTGGAGTGCCTTCCAACGGATGAGGACGATCATCGGCGAAAAGACCGTGTTCGCCATCCTTGCCACCCTGTCGCAGGATCAACATCGCCTCACGGCGATCGGGTTCCTGCAGAAGGAGGCAGAAGACCGTGGAAGAGAAGCAACCCACGCAGCTCCTGCGCAGGTACAGTTCCCACGACAAAAGCCTGTGAGGCTTGAAGTCGCGAAGTATGGCGGAGGAGACAATGAGCCTCTCCTCCGATGGTTCGTCGAAATCGATGCCGCCATTCGCTCCGGACAAATCTGCGATCCGGAGCAACAGGTCGATTTCGCGATGTCCAAGCTCGCTGGGAGAGCCAAGAGCTGGGCATTTGGTCGCCGAATGGCCGACCATGGTTGTTTCTCCACACTTTCGGAGTTTAAAGGCGACATCCGTGCCGCCTTTGAGCCACCAAAGTCGGAATTCTGTACTCGCACGGAATTTCTCGAAATCCGACAGGATAAACGCGATCTCCACGCGTATATCCAGCATGCCCGATACTTGGTATCAAGTATCGTGTCTGATCTAATCGACATGGCGACGCAAGTCGCCACGTTCATGAAAGGTTTGGTGGATGGTCCCGTCAAGACCTACCTGTTCCGGGAATACCCGGAAACGCTGGAGCAAGCAATCGCTTTGGCGCTTCAGGAAGACTTTAGCGCGAAGCAAGCACGGCTTCACGCGTCCCCTACCGCGCCGCGCAGTTCCGGCACGCGAGACCTCCTCCACGTTACAGTGGATCCGAACCAATGGATCTCTCGTTGGTTCAAGCTTCGGCGGCTCCGAAGAGACCCGTCGATAAGCGCAAGCTGCGGTGCCACCGCTGCCAGAAACTGGGACACTTTCAATACGAGTGCCGAGCGGCGCAGCCCGCTCCCCGCGTCCGAGACACACATCGGACGACTTCTTCGCGTCCAACGCGCGAAGAATCAAAAAACGTCAACCACCAGTAGACGCGGGGCGCTCTACTGGCGAATATGCGTCTGGTGTGATCGTGGTGTACGAGACGCAAGCCCCCAGCGTGCATGACACGCGCTGCTGGACTACCACGACTGCGGAGGAGCCGAGAGATCGGCTCATCCAACTTGAGATAACCGTAGAGGGATTTACGACCCCTCTGCGGGCACTGCTAGACACGGGTGCGTCGAGCAACTTTGTTCGATCGCATGTCGCCCGTGCGCTAGCGAGAGTAATTTCGGAGGAATCACATTCCTCCGAGTCGAAGATCACCGTGCGGTTGGCAACAGGTGCCACCGTCACGACGGAGAAACACGTGACACGGCTTCGTGTCACGCATGATGGACGCCAAATGGAAGGAGACTTCATTTGGCTGGATTTAGATGACAAGTTCGATGTCATCCTCGGAATGCCATGGCTGAAGAAGTATCAGCCGATCATCGATTGGAATCAACAATCGATCAGTTACCCCGCTATGAAGCGGAACAAGGCTAACCTACCTTCGGCGCGCAACGCGCTGTCGGTTAACGAACATGATGCAAAGGTGTGCGATGGCCCCCTTAGCACGATGCTCGATGGAGAAGCCGCCCGAAAGTCTAAAGGACAGACTTCGGTTGCTCATCGCTCTGTACTGAAGAGCGATGACGAAGGAAAGATACCGCCAATGGAGACCTCTGATCAAGGCTCCTCGTGCGAAGTCATCAGTGTCATGGTCACTGATGAGGATGGATCTCATATTCATGAGATGGCGTTAGAAGACACTCCGAAGGACGCTTCGGAAGTGGTAACGCTACCCGTCATGAGCCAGAAACGGTTCATGAAAGAACTGCATCGAGGCACCCTCGAGCAGATATGTTACATCGCTCCTCAGGAATCGAGCAATGCCGAGTCGGCAGTACAGAGACACCCACTCGATGAATGTTTCCTTGCGTCGTCATCAGTGATGGACACTGATGTGCTCGACGAGCCAACGAAGAAGGAACGATTTCAGGCTCAGGGATGGGAATCCCTGAAGGACAGTCCGTTCTACGGACTATTGAAGGAGTACGAAGACGTATTCCCAGAAGAAGTTCCCAGTCGTCTTCCGACAGACAAAGGAGTTCGGCATGAAATTGATCTCAAGCCGGGAACAAAGTACTGCGTCGCGAGGCAATGGCCACTGCCTCGAGAGCAAGTCAAGGTGATCGACGAGTTCTTTGAAGCTCGTCGTAAAGCGGGCCAAGTGCGCGAGTCGAATTCTCCGCACTGCAGTCCCACCTTCTGTGTGAAAAAGGCCACAGGAGGTTGGAGGATCGTGCATGCGTTCAACAAGTTGAATGCGGCAACAATCCCGGCGCAAACGCCGATACCTCGCAAAGATGTCATCATTGACAGCATGCAAGGTAGTACTATCTTTAGTACGATCGATTCGAGAGATGGGTTCTATCAAATCTTGATGCGTGAAAAGGATATCCCTTTCACAGCAGTCAGCACCCCGAGCGGGATGCTGTGGGAGTGGCTCGTAATGCCGCAGGGGCTAACAAATGCTCCCGCCACGTTCAATAGATGCGTCACGCAACTATTACGTCCAGTGCGAGACTTCGCACCAAGCTATTTTGACGACGTGTTCATGCACAGTCGTGCATCGGATGCTGCATCCGATGTGGAAGTGCACAAAGAGCACCTCCGACAGCTATTGGACTTGATGCGGAAGTACAAGCTCTATGCCAACATACAGAAGTGTATGTTTGGTGTTGATGAGATCCCCGTTCTCGGTTGCTTTGTCGGCAAGAACGGAGTGCGTCCTGATCCCGAAAAGATCAAGGCGATCAACGACTGGCCTGTTCCAACAAGCCAAAAGGATCTTCGCAAGTTCCTCGGTCTTGCGACGTATCTCCATAAGTACTCGCAGAACTATGCGGGTATCATCCGACCTCTTTCATCATTACTGAAGAAAGACGTCGATTGGAAGTGGTCCGGCGAATGTCAAGATGCATTCGTCAAGGTGAAACGCAGCCTCATGGAGGCTCCGGTTCTCGCGATCGCTGATCACGAGCGACCATTCTATGTGGTCTGTGATGCATCCGACTTTGCAATCGGATGCGCGCTCATGCAGCGCGACGGTGCAGATCGAGAACGCGTGATCTGCTATCAGTCGCGTCAGCTGAAGCCAGCTGAGCGCAATTATCCGGTTCATGACAAGGAGTTGCTTGCCATGAAGTACGCTCTTACGAAGTTCAGAGTGTATTTGCTCGGAAGTAAACGGTTCACCGTTTACACTGATCACGCTTCGCTCCGCACCGCAGTGAAGTCGCCACATCTGTCGCAAAGAATGGCCTGATGGCTTTCTTTCTTTGCGGAGTGCGAGTTTGACGTCGAGTACAAAACCGGACGGTTCAACGTGATCGCGGATGCGTTATCACGTCGCCCAGACTTTGAGTCGAAAGCAAACGACTCAAAGGAAGACCGTGTGATTGCCATCACACGGGAAAGCACGCCGACATCGTCGCTCCTCGACGATATCAAAAGAGCGTATGCGACAGATAGCGACATCAGTCGACTTGTTGCCCACTTGTCAGACCTGTCTGATAAGTCGCTCAAGGCGTTGGATCCGGCTCAACGCGCTCGTCTACATCGTTACGAGATGCGCAACGATGTCCTCTACTACCATATAGATGACAGCGACGAGCCACGCGCTGTCGTTCCAAACGATAGTGACCTTCGCAATCGTGTGCTCTTCGAGTACCACGATGCGCCTTTCCGCGGCCATCCAGGACGCGAGAAAACGTATCTCGCGCTTTCCCGCGACTTCTATTGGTTACACCAATACAAGTGGGTCCGCAAATACGTACGCGCATGCGAGGTTTGCCAGCGCGTCAAGCCAGCACCGGTGACCAATGCACCGCTGCGATCACTACCAGTCCCGACGGACTGTTGGAAGTCAGTCTCGATGGACTTCATCTTCGGTCTTCCTGCTGACTCCAGCAAGAAGACTGGCATCCTCGTCACCGTGGATCGCTTCAGTAAGATGGTCCATCTCAGTGCTGTCCCTGCTAGCGTCACCGCAAAGCAGACGGCGCAGATATTCCTGGATTCTGTGTTTATGTTACACGGAATGCCCACTGAAATCGTGTCGGACCGAGATCCACGATTCACAGCTGCCTTCTGGCAAGAGTTGTTCCGACTCTTGGGCACTCAGCTCAAGATATCGACAGCTGATCATCCGCAGACAGATGGTCAGACCGAGCGTGTAAACCGCACGCTCGAGGATATTCTGCGCAGCTATGCGCATTCATTCACTCACTGGAATGAATGTCTCCCTCTCGCAGAGTTTGCAATCAACAACTCTGTGCATGCCTCAACCGGGCACACGCCATTCTACGTGAACGCCCTCAGGCACCCACGTGTTCCGTCCATCCTCGGTGGGATGTCCCCTCCGTCGGTGGCATCTCCCTTGAGTGGGGGAGGAGTCCGCGAAGCAGCTGCTTCGGAACAAGCGAAGAGCGCGGAGATCTCTCACCATCATGGGCAGGCAACTGCTCACGCGGCGATCGTCGACAAAGACATCGTTACAACAGTGTTGCAGCGGCAAGCTGTCATCCGCTTCGTCCGCGATTCAATCGCCGACGCAGTGGATGGTCAGAAAGAACAAGCGGACAAGTGTGGCCGCAAAAACACGAACAAGTTTCAACGAAATTCGTTTGTTTTATTATCGACTGCTAACCTACCTAACAGAGTGGTGAGCAGTGACAGCAACAAGTTGCTGCCAAGATACATTGGCCCTTTCAAGGTCCCTGAAAGGATTGGGGACGCATACACGTTGGAGCTTCCTCCAACTGTGCGTCTACACCCGAGGTTCTACATCGGGCGACTCAAAGCGTATCATCGTCACGATGATTCGCCGGTCTCTTCCTCTTCAAGAGACCATGCTCACGAAGGATCCCAAGAACAAGCTTGTGATCAGCCTCGAGCCTCGAAAGCCGTCCCTCGAGCCGTTCGTGCTTCTCGATCATCTCGCTTAGCTCGGCCCGAAGTCGGAGAACCTCGTTCTCCCGCTCAGCGTACTTCAGCCGATCAAGAAGACGCTGATCACTCTGAGGATGCGCCTCAGAGTCACGAGCAGATCTTTCCTCCTCCAGCTCCTCCGTTGCGAGACTCCGAGGGGAACCAACGCTGGATCGTGGAGAAGATACTTGCTCATCGCGATCGATCGTCGCGAGGGAAGAAGGAGCGCGTCTATCGCGTTCGTTGGCTTGGTTACCCGCCAGATCGAGATACCTGGGAACCGGCCGCGATGCTCCAAGCCGATGTCCCTGGCTTGGTACAGCAGTACGAGAGTCGACGCTAATCGACTCTCGCTTCCACAACTCGCAGATTCGATCTTGTAATCCGCGAGGAAGCATCACGCCGTTGTAACCACGAAGGTGCTCCTCAGTCAACTGAGGATCATCGCTGGTGCAGATGCGGCAACCCCTCGGTGTGGTCTTGACTCCACACGGAACTCCAAGATCCACGCATTCCTCGTGGATCGCCAACAACTTTCCAACAGCATTGTGCCGGAGGAACTTATCCCGATTATCTCGCAATCGAGAGATTCACTTCGCAGCGTCTTCGTTGAAATTTACAACGAAGGCACCCCACGCTTGCGAAAGGAACAGTGCTTGTTTCTCAGCGCAGTGAGACTTCTTTGACTTCGATCGACCATCGAAGTACCGCATCGAATGGAAAAGGTCGATGTAAAACTCCTCGCGCGCCTTGGGATGGAAGTTCTGTCGAAGGACGAAGTCATCGTCCTTGATGGTACTAACATCGTACAGCGCGTGAGTGCCCGCACGCTGGGTGCCACGATGTGCACGAACCCAATTGGGTTTGGGTGCCCATAAGTGACTCCAGCTAGAAGGGACGAAATCCATCCCTTCAGAAGGACCCGTCGCCGGATCCTTCTCCTCCGCCGGAAAGGCAAGATGGCGTGGCAACTCGCTATTTCCCGATGACGCAGTAGCCTGCGCATCAGATTCGGATTCCACATCGAAGAGCAAGTCCTCGAGTGGATCGACAGCTTCCAGTTCACAATTGGACGCGTCCAGCGAGAGAAGGATATTTCTCGCTGCATTCACCAGGTCGGGATCAGCTGACGCTAATCCTTCCCGACCGAGATCTTCCATCGTGTTGGCAGATGCCGCGCTTTCCGATGCTCCGACGTCGGAAATGGCAACCGCCACGGTGGATCCGCTCGTTTCTCCGTGAGGAGATCCCTCCTCACGACGCTTCTTCCGCGTAGGCTCATTCAAGAGGGCCGCGGACGACGAACGTTTCGCTTCGTTTCGTTTGAGATTCGAACGGTCAACGGAAGAAGACTCGGCTTCTTCCTCCTGATCGTCACGCACGACATTCGTCGTGGTGCTACTCATTGGAGTGTTGCAAGGAGTCACCTCCTCGCTACTCGACTCGTAGTCAACAGCATCGCTGTCGATCGAAGACATTTGTACGAGGTTCACCTCGCACAGCTTGCGGCGTCTGGAAAGCTCTCTGTTGGGCACGGCGCACACTGAGAACTGAGCCCGCAAGACTCAGTGCTCTGCCTTCTGTGACCAGTTCCTCCGAACACCAAAGAACACAGAAGAACACAAGATGGATTGGTCGCGCGCGTTTCTACGTGACCAATCGCTTTACGGGGGGATGATGTAATGGGGCCTCCCATTACATGGGTTCCCGGGTCAGGAGAGTGTGGGTATTCTCCCACATGGGTTTTACCACCTCTTCCGAACCCACCCACGTCGTACAGTTGGAGACACATTAATATGTGTCACTCATGAACACTGTACGTAGTCATTTGCATATTAGCCAATAAGACTAAGCCGTTAAGATTTAATCCCATTGGATGATAGTCGGACTGGACATCCGATTATCTACCAATGAGAGACACCGTAGGTTTCAGTCACTACGGTTGCATGTTAGCACTTTAACGATTTCAATGCACTTCTCAATTTGCACGGTAACGCGCAAAGCTCCCTTCCTTTCACCTGCGCTTCCTCAACGCACGTGTACGCCGTGTAACGAGTCCCGTTACAGAACTAGTCATATAAAAATACAGGTGCAGGCAGGAAACCTGGATAGGAAGAAAAGTCGAATCAGTTGAAGAAAAGGATAGGCATGCATGCAGGGAGGCTTCGACGTAGCGCTAGCGAACTAAGTCCTCCATTCAATTCACTTTCCAATTTGCCATCAAGTTGCCACCTCCTCCTCCGAGTCCAAGCCATCGTCCCCGATTTTCAGCCGATCAAGTTCCGACTTTCCGACTTTCGACCAATCAGATCTCAAGAAGACCCCAAACCGTTACATCTGGTAGCACTTTGCGTCGAGGGGGGAGTGTGGCCGTTTCCAAGCGTTCAAGTCGCCGTCGTCGTCCAAGCCAGGCACCTCCGAGGTTGTTATTCAAGCCGCTTTCTCAACGGGTGTTGCTTTAGCGACATAAATCCCGGAATCATTGTCGGTGCGTTGACCCTTTGGTGTTCTGTGGCAGTAACTCCTGTAGTGTTGAGCCAGTCGTGCTTTTGTGCGTAATTCTGTGTTCTGGTCTACCTCGGTTTCTCTACCAGTGACACGGTGTCTCGGGTTCGCCCTAACTGTCTGTGTTCTTTAGGGTGTTATTCCGTGGTGTCATCGTCAGGCGTGCCTAGGTGAAGCCCTCATTATAGGATCAAGACTGTGATTGTGAACTCCCAGAGTTGGTGACCTCCCCAACTCGATGCCCAAGAAGCCGCGCGTCAAGCAGGTCCCGATTCAAGGCAGCCTTACGTACTTAGGCGTGCCGAAACCTGCAGAAGCTGATAAAGCCCGTCAAGACCTCGTGAACTGTCTGACGAAGGCTTTCTGGATCTGTGAAGTGCTAGAGAAGCACGTGGACAAGTGTCCAGACAAGCTGAAGAAGAAACGCGCAAAGAAGGCTCTAATCCGGATCGCTCAAGGAATCATCGACGCATCCGACGGTATTGGCGAGTGTTTTCGCCGCGCGCTACGAGATCCGCCGGTATCGAGTACAGCTACTGGGAAGGCCAAGCTGCGTCCAAGTCAAGTTCCTCCGCCTAAGTTCGACTAAAAATACACAATTAAAAAATAAAAGAAACAAAAAAATAAATAAAAGTATAGCTTCGTATTATACTGGTTTTTAAGATCCCGTACGATAGAATCTCGACTCCCGTCCCTGCCTGCCAAGTCAAGTGAAACCGGTTACGTAAAATACCGAGTGTGAAGTCAAGTCAAGAAAAGTACAAAGATGAACGAACCAACGAATGCCCAGTTGTTGCAGAGTATGCCGGCAGTGCTAAACCAGCAAGCAGAGATGATCAAAGAATTCCAGCAAGTAAAACGGGAGTCAGAGATAAAATTAGAGGGATGTAAATTACCGGTGTATAGTGGAGCATTACAAGAGTCGTTTCAGTTATATGAAGAGCAAGTCGGAGACTATTTAAAGGCGAGGAACATTGACAGACAGGATGCTAGCCTACAGCCACGCCTTTTGGCGATGTTGGGAGGAACCCTGCGGCAGGGAGCTGCCCAGTGGTTCATTCTGAAGAAGACAGAGATTGAGACGGTTGACCAATTCTTCCTAGAACTAGGAAACGAATTTATTCCCGCCGATCTACAAGAGCGTTTGCGTGACCAGTTGGGTGAGCTATCCCAGGGTCAGAGTCGAGGCCTTGACGGCTACGTCAGTCGTTTTAGGCATGTTATCACACAAGTACAAGAGATGAGTGAGCTCGACAAGATCATGTATTTTGTGCGAGGATTAGCTCCAGCGATCCGAACAGAGGTGCGCTATCGCCGATGTTCTACGTTGTCGGAAGCCATCACTCTAGCGTTGGACTATGACCATTCGCATCGTCGCTCTGCGGATGGAGGTCGGTCCCACTCAGAACCTAGGTACAGGCGTTTCGACAATCGCCAATGCCGACTGAATGGTGCAAGTCCGATGGAAGTGGACAATGACCGAGTCTTGGGTCGTGAAGAGCGTTTGCGTCAGCGCCTTTGTTTCAATTGCAATCGACCTGGACATCGAGGGTCAGAGTGCCGTGCACCGCGCCAGCAGAGACAAGCGAGCACGCCGCAGACGACGCGCAACTCAAGATATCAGCGTCCGACACAGCGAGCTCGTCGATCAAGTCCGATGGTTGAGCACAACCTGGCGACAGTGGATGAAGTGGATTATCCCATTGTGTTTGACAATGCGGAGCTAAACGCAGTGGACATTGCGCGTAAGAGCAACCTGTTCGTGGTGAACGGCCGTGTTGATGATAATGATGTGCGCATTTTAATTGACAGCGGCGCCTCGACCAACCTGATCCAGCGTGGGTTGGTGAAGAAAGTGCTGAATACAGCAGTGATCGAAGCGCAAGGATTCGACGGCAGAAGGACCAAGAAACAAGTGAACGAGGTGGAAGCATCGTGCCAAGTGCAAGGCAAGAAGTTTGAGGCAATGCAGTTTACGGAATGGGATCTACCCAACAGCCACGATGTCATCTTCGGTCAGCCATGGTTCGTCGAGCACAACCCGATCATTGATTGGAGAAAGCAGACGTTTGCATTGCCGGAAGACACCTCTGTGCACGAGCGCAGCGGTAGTGAAATCTGCTCCAAGATCAAGAATGCAGAGTACGAAGAGTTGTTCGTCGTAAAGGTGTCCGCAGTTAACGACATTTCTCCAGTCGTCCCGCCAGAGTTGAAACCTGTCATTGGTCGGTTCGCGGACTGTTTCCCGGAGTTACTTCCGGATGGCTTACCGCCAGAGCGTGCTGTGAACTTTGAGCTCCAGCCGAAGCCAGACGCAGTGCCAAGCTCGCGTCTGCCGTTTCGTCTGTCCAAGACAGAGCAAGACGCGTTGGAAGAGTTCGTTCGCGACAACGTGAAGAAGGGATGGATTGAAGTATCGAACTCTCCATGGATCTCCAATATCTTTGGTGTTCCGAAAAGGATCCCGCGACGGGTATGGCTGTGAAGCGCGCTGAATGGCTGCGCAGTGGCAACACAAAGGTGCCGATACGTTGGGTCATCGACTATCGGTATGTCAACAGCCAGATGAAGATCCCCAAGATTCCTCTACCACACATAGAGGAACTCTTTGATCAGATGCTCGGTGCGACGGTATTCACGGTGATCGACCTCGCGCAAGGTTATCACCAGATGCGCGTGAAGCCTGACAGTCGTCCTTACACGGCTTTTAGGTCGCAAAAGGAAACGTACCAATGGTGTGTCGCTCCGATGGGATTAGCGGGTATGCCGGGAGTATGGTCTCGTCTTATGCGAGTACTCTTTGGTAAATTCAAGTTTGTTGTCGTGCATCTCGACGACATCTGCATCTTTTCCCGCTCGATGAAAGATCATGCGCAACATCTGGCGATGGTCTGTGAAGTCCTCCGTCATGAGAAGTTGTACGCTCGCCTGTCCAAGTGCGAATTCGGCAAGTCCAGTGTCCATTTCCTCGGTCACACAGTCACGGCTGAAGGGATCCAAGTCGACGCAAAGAAGACAACCGCGATCGAGAAGTATCCTACCCCGACGACGCAGAAGACATTGTTGAGTTTTCTGGGTCTTGCCGGATACTATCGTCGGTTTATTTGCGACTTTGCGCGGATTGCGTTACCGCTGCATGGGCTGATCAAGAAGGATGCAAAGTGGACATGGTCATCCGAACATGATCACGCCTTTCGTGCCTTGAAGTTGGCACTGCAACAGGCTCCGACGTTGTGTTTACCTGACTTTGACCGTCGGTTCACGGTAACAACGGATGCCTCGGGCTACTGCATGGGCGGTGTCTTGTCTCAAAAGATCGACGGGTTTGACGCTCCCATTGCCTTCTATTCAAAGAAGTTTGGGCAGTATGAGGAAAAGTGGCCTGCTCATGAGAAAGAGCTGCTTGCAATCAAGTTTGCGTTGTCAAAGTGGCGACACTACCTTCATGGTCGTCAGTTCGATGTGTTTACGGACAATTCGGCTTGTCGGTGGATGCTACATCATCCGAAGGTGACTCCCAAGCTTGCGCGGATGCTGACGTTCTTCTCCCAGTTTGATTTTGTCCTGCACCACGTGAAAGGCAGTACCAATGTGGTGGCTGATGCCTTGTCTCGACCAGGACCGGAAGAAGTCAAGCAATCCGATGAGTTGGCCGTAGTTTCGAGTCCCGAAGTGCACGCTTGCGATGATGCGTGTCACGCTCGGTCGCAGTCTATTTCTCGTCATGTGGTGTCCGCGGCATTTCTACGTCACTTGCCAGATTCGGATTGCTCCGTCTTTCTCTCCGCTGTGGACTTTCGGGAGGAGAGACACGTCGTGGCAGTGCGGCAAGAGCAAGTCCACACTGTCGACACGCAGTGGGCAAGTGTTCACTTGTCCGAAGCGACGAAGAAAGCCTTTCAAGCTGGCTATTCCCGCGACCCAAGTTTTACCGAAGTGTGGCAGAGTCGCGAAGGGAACGAGAAGTTCGAGAAGCGCAACGGTCTTCTGTTCTTGTGAACGAAGCACCCGGTGTTGCGATTGTGTGTACCAAACTCGAGCAAGTTGGCCACAGATGTTATTCAAGAGTTTCACGATGCTCCTGTGGCTGCTCATCCAGGAGTTCGTCGAACACAGCTGAAGGCGGCTCAATGGCATTACTGGCCCGCCTTGGAAAAAGACATTCACGAGTATGTTGGCAGTTGCCAGACTTGTGCACGATGGAAGTCGAACAATCGGAAGAAGATCGGCTTGGTGATGCCAATTCCGACGCCCCAAGAATGCTGGGATGTTGTGTCGATGGATTTCATCACTGGACTTCCAGTGTCCGAAGGTTTTGATGCAATCTTTGTCACGGTGGACAAGTTGTCGAAGCGTCCGAAGTACCATCCAACACACTCGACAGCAGATGCCGAAGGTACCGCCAAGGTATTCTTCGAGGCAGTGGTTCGTCACCACGGTTTGCCGAAGGTCATCATCAGTGACCGCGATCCCAAGTTCACGTCGGACTTTTGGAAGTCGCTGACCAAGCTCATGGGTATCAAGCTGAGCATGACAACGTCTCATCGCGCGCAAGCAGACGGACAAACCGAGCGTCAGAACCTCGTGTTGGAAGATGCGCTGCGATGCATGGTGTCATACCATGGAGACGATTGGGTGAACCACCTTGGAACGATCGAGTTTGCTCATGCAACTCTCGTTAATGAGTCGACCAAGTTGACGCCGTTTGAAGTCGACACTGGAAGAAAGGTGCGCAACCTAATTGCCCAAGAGTTCGGCGTCGACGAAGGAAACTTCGAACCAGTAAATATAGCTGAGTTTGCCAAGAACTTTGCGGAGAAGCGCCAACAAGTCGTCAAGCTAGCCCAAGAGAACCTCAAGCAAGCTCAAGAGCGCCAGAAGAAATACTACGACAGGAAGCGTCGCGAAGTGGAATTTAACGCTGGCGATCTCGTTATGTTAGATACGAAGAATCTACCCTTGAAGACGGTCGCTCAAAGCACCTCTCTCCAAAAGGCGAAGTTGGCAGCGAAGAAGGCTGGACCATTCAAAATCGAAACCATGGTGAACAAGAATGTGGCTCGATTGGTGTTGCCTCCAAACATGAAGCGCTTGCATCCAGCGTTCAATGTGGAGTTGCTTCGCCACTACGTTGAGAATCCAACCAAGTTTCATTCAAGACCAATTCCGAAGGCAGCCCCCGTGATCCTCGACGACGAGACTGGTGAGGCTCTGCACGTTGTGGAAGCATTACTTCGCAGTAAAACCCACAACCGCCAACGAATGTGGTTGGTCAAGTGGCTCGGGTATCCAGCGCACGAGAGTGCGTGGGAATACGAGAAGAACATCCGCCATGTTTCGCATTGGAATCGACTCCTTCAAGAGTTTCAAGACTCCCAACGCGAAGTCAAGTCTGGGGGGATGTCACGTGTGCCTGACCTCGCACGCCAGGCACGCGCGTAGGATCGGCATGTGCCTGACTTCGCACGTGCCTAGCGTGCGGAGCGTCGTGGCATGTGTAACGTGTGCCTGACCTCGGACTCGAGGTCAGGCTCTCATTCATATGTAACACTAATATATACAGTTATATGGAACTAGTCATATAAAAATACAGGTGCAGGCAGGAAACCTGGATAGGAAGAAAAGTCGAATCAGTTGAAGAAAAGGATAGGCATGCATGCAGGGAGGCTTCGACGTAGCGCTAGCGAACTAAGTCCTCCATTCAATTCACTTTCCAATTTGCCATCAAGTTGCCACCTCCTCCTCCGAGTCCAAGCCATCGTCCCCTACTTTCAGCCAATCAAGTTCCGACTTTCCGACTTTCGACCAATCAGATCTCAAGAAGACCCCAAACCGTTACACTGGCTCACGCCACTCACTTCAGGTGGCAGAGACACGTCCGTCTCGTCACCAGTGTTGTTTCCCCAAGTAGGAACCATCATTCACATGTCTAGAGTACTGTTGTGCGTAATCACGCCGAACCTCAATGATTGCGAGCGACCAACACTCAACTCAGACACAGATTGCTCTGACGTCAGACGATGACGTCACCTGTGCATGTGGGGATCACTTTTATGTGCTTCACCCAATATCTTCGCACCCACAATGCGCTTCCACAAGGTGGTGTGTGACACACACAAGGAGCCACCTTGCATGTAATGGCAGCCTTAGCCCATTACACGCATTGAAAGCCGACGAGATTTGTATCGAAATAATACCCTTACTGCTTTTACTTGAAAACCGGACTAAAAACTCGGACGTAGAACCGTTTCTCAAGAATACCGGACATGTTGAAGTGAATACAGAACATTGTCTTTGGACGAGGAAAGCAAACGTGTATTGATGAAACGGAGTCACATGCAAATTGTTCGTGCATCTATCTGGCTACCTCAACTCCAAGGCTGCACGCAGTGTGAATTGCTTCTGCGAGTCGCTCACAATCGCACTCTTTCACATCCCGATCTGGGTACTCAACAAACCAAATGTACACACCATTTCTAATGGCAAACGAATCCACAACACCAACAAAAGCGCGTAGTTCTACACCACCGTCATCGGCGACTTCAAAATCTTCACATAACTTCCATTTCATTGGCCGACCACTTGGATCGAATTGACTGGATCTGTGCACAACAGATAGTTAGAGCACAGCGACTAAATCATAGCAACCTATTAGCCTTACCTTACTTTTTCGCTTGAATTTGAGTAACTTGAGATGGGGCACCGTTTCCTTCCAACGCGATCCCGTTCGATTTGAACAGGGTAGCCTTCACTTGAGTCTTCTTTCGCTTATCTTGGAAAATCTTGATGTAGTTTTTCGGGTTGGACAGAAGATGGCGAGCCATCAGCATTGCCTCACTTGGAATTGAGACGGAGGCTGTAATGGGCTATAACCAGCCATTACATGAAGGTGGATCTGTCCACAGATCTAGTGTGGCACACACCACCTTCAGCGTGCATTGTGGAGACACAAATGACAAAGGGATTACGGTAATACAGTCCCCACATGCACGTGTGACGTCATTCGATGACGTCACGAGTCTTCTCTGTGCTGATCAGTGCAGAATGTTGTTCTCATGTACTAATCAGTACTGAGCAATGACATCCATGTACTAATCAAGTACTGAGTGGTGGTTCCTGCTTGGGAAACTGGGCTGGCGACGAGACCGACGTGTCTCTGCCGCCTGAAGTGAGTGGCGCGAGCCAATCACTTTGCAGGTATTTTAAATAAGACTTGAAGTTCAAGCTTCTAGAAGATCCCGTAGGTTCAACCTCAGTGTACCCAAGGTTTTATATATCAGATTTATAGGTTTTATTGTGTATGTTAGGTTTTAGTTGTGAAAGTTGTAGGATCCCTTGGGGTTCATTAGCAAGTAGCGACAGGAACCATAAACCATTTTTTAATTTTCCCCCCCCCAGTGCAATTTTTCCTTTCAAGCCTCAAGTCTCGTTCCTTCCCTCCAAGTCGGGAGATCGTTCCGGCTTCCTCTGGCACAAAGCTGTGTGTGCCGTGTTTGAGGGACTGTTGTGAACAGCGCCTCTCACCTGGTAGCAACTTTGAGCGGTCCGTCCAACGACCCAGTGAAGTGAAGAGTTGACGACGCGGCTTTAAGCACGTCGAGCATTCCTGTCCAAGACCCTGCGAGCATCCTTGTTTGGAACATGGATGCTACAGGAACCCCACTCGGTCCAGCAGTACCGGGAACTGTCGAGTTGACTATTGAGGGTTTCCCTCATTTGTCTTCTCATGAGTGGATGGCGCTTGAGCGCATGCGAGATGTCATCGGAGAGGCTGCCGTGGTCAGTCTGCTTCGATCGGCATCTCCGGAGGACCAGAAGAGCGCGGTGGTCAGCTTCATGCACCACGAGATCATGTCCTCCCGGAAGCAGGTCGCAACCCCTGTTTCCTCACTCAGGACGGTGCCACCGAAGCTTGACGTCTCTCCGTATCGCGGCGGAGAGAACGAACCCCTCTCACGATGGTTCGTCGAGTTGGATGCAGCCATCGCTGCAAGACAACTGCGAGACCCTTCGCAGCAAGTGTTGTTCGCGATGTCCAACCTTGCGGGTCGTGCGAAGAGCTGGGCTTATGGCAAGCGTTTAGCCGATCTAAACTGCTTCCCCAGCTACGACCATTTCAAGACCGAACTCAAGACAGCGTTTGAACCCTCACAGAGTGAGTTCCGTGCGCGCACCGAGTTCCTCAAGCTTCGCCAAGGCCGTTTCGACCTTCACTCGTATGCACAACGTGCTCGCTACTTGGTGTCGAGTATCGTTGACGAGCTGATTGACGTTCCGACGCAAGTCGTGACGTTCATGACGGGTCTGAACGATGGTCCGATTCGGAACCAACTGTTCCGCGAGTACCCCAAGACGCTGGACGAAGCCATCGAACGCGCGATGCAAGAAGAGTTCAGCATGAAGCAAGCAAAGTTCCATGGGTTTGCGTCGAGACCAATGCGGCAATCGAATGCCGCGCATGATGGTCCCGAGCCCATGGACATCTCGTACATTTCCACGCCTGGAAATGAGCGTCCTCGCAACGATGGGAAGTGTTTCCGTTGCGGGAAGCCGGGTCACATTGCTCGGTACTGCAAGGTGTCTTTGCCAGGTCGGCAAACGACACAGGGTGCTCGCTCGAACAACCACGATCGTTCTTACGGTCGTCGGTTCGAGCGGTCACCTGGGCCAAAAAACGGGAATGGACAGTAGGGGCGGGGCCTCCTACTGGGCCCGGAAAAGAGGACTGTGGACGTCATGGAGACACAGGACTCTGGCCCCTATGTGCATGAAGCACATGCAGTTTCCACTAGGGGTGAGAACAGTGTCAGTCAAACGTCAAGTTTGATCGTTCTCAAAGTTCATGTAGACGGTATTGCAACACCTCTACGTGCTTTGGTTGACACTGGTGCGTCGAACAATTTTGTTCGAAATGAAGTGATCGCCAGGCATGGTGTCTTCGTGCCTGATGCGAATGAAGTCAACTGTGAAGATGCCGAAGCGCGTGGTGCGCTTGGCAATCAAGTGTGAAGATTTCCGAGGTGAAGACGAGTTTATTTTACTCGACCTCGATGACAAGTTTGACATCATCCTGGGCATGCCGTGGTTGAAGCGTTACCAACCTAGCATTGACTGGATGAATATGAAGATCTCCGTTGGCAAGTCACGAGATGTTGACTTGTGCTGCACAACAACGGATGAAGTGGTATGGGTGTATACATCTGTGGAAGAGATCCCAGTTGGCCCTTGTGATATTGCGGTGTGCGATGGCCCCCCATGTTCACAAGCGGTACCCATTTTGAAGACGACGAACGGAGGTGGAGCAGTCAGGCGCCAGAAAAAGACTGTCTCCTTTGCCATCGACGACGAGAAGGTTCGCGATGGCGTTGACAAGAGTGAATGGAAGTGGAACAAACACCCTTCCCAAGACAAGAAGACCAGCAAGAGAAGTTTTTCGTCAAGAGTTTTGAGTACCCCTGATCAAGGTGCAAGTGGTGATGACGAAGGGAGCGTCCAAGCACAAGACATTCCAAGCGAGTTTGCGAATATCGCGGTCTACAGTGAAGAAGGTGACGTGGATGTAATCCGTCACGTGAAGATTGAAAATCCTCCAAGTTCAGTCGAAGAGTTGAT